>JAZGTH010000017.1:8335000-8952500 GCA_036877525.1 Chromobotia macracanthus
ATCTCGCTTTCCTTGAGCAGTCAAAAACCTTTCAGAACAAGGCCTGGAGGCAATAAAACTAAGCTGGTACTATTTTTAGTCTGTTTCAGGAACGATGCATTTTACGGTATAAGGGAAAAATATGAAAAACATTCACTGCCAACACTCAGAGGCAAGTTTCTGCTCTTCCCGAAACCTCAGAAGTTCAAAGTCAACTTAAGAGACAAAAAGGAGCAATTAACCAACAGGTAACTGTTAAGTGCTGTGTGAAGTACGCAGGTTACCAGGAAACCCTCCCACAACACTGCTGACTACAGTATAAAGGCCTCTAACAATAGAAACAGGTGGTACCTGAAAACCCAATAGAGAAGGCAACAGAAATACAAGATGATATGTAGACTTAGACTTTGTGTCTTTGCAAGAGAAGAAAAGACGGCAAGGTGAGAGTTGGCTGCATTTCTATTCTCGCTGTACTCATGCATGCTTCCTTGTACTGCAAATTAAACACTCTCCTTACAGCAAAAACCACATCCATATTTAAACTCAGAACAGGGAAAGAGAAAACCAGCAATACGCTATAAATCATCTCACTTGTTTGAGAAATGTGGGCCACATTTGCGTGTGTTAACATTTGTAGAAAAACATATTCCTAAATTTAAAAACAAAATACCAAAAATTGTCAGGAACAACATACAATGCATTATTGTCCATTATAAAAGTACAAACACTGTACATTGATCTGTCTATCCTGACCAGTCAAACATAGCTACACTGACTCAACTAATGATAAGAGTTTTAGGCAGCACTGGCTGTTTGTTCAACAATGTAGAAAGAGAGAGAGTGCTTAGGAAAAACTGTTTGGAAACAGTCATTATTTTTCAATTCCTTGGTGACGTTAGTGGAGCAGAAATTACACACTTCATTAAAAATTAAACATCACTTTATATTTGTGTACTGAAGTACTGAGCCATTATCATTTTCTTACTTTCCAAAAACTGGGAAACTGTGTAATTACAAGAAATGGTTTAGAGCCATTGTAACCAGACTGAAGGGTGAGAGCTGATCCACACTCAGTGTTAAGAGGTTAACAATTTCCCTTGCTAACTATCTGTCTGTCAAAAATATATTACATTGCCCTTAGGAATAAAAAGTCATTGGCAATCACGAGTATGACCATATATGGCACATCATTTCCAATCTACTTTGTTTATATTGTAACAGAAGGCAAATATATTAATATAATTCATCCCTAATGCAAAACACAAGTATATGTTTCCTTGCCAACAGATTGGATACCGACCAAAAGTGAGACTCTCCAGCTAATCCTAACAATGTCATTGTTTAACCTGTATATTCAAAACCTTACTGCCCACCCTCCATCATCCAAAGTAGGTAAAACAAAGTTTGTGCATCTGAACCACTACACAGCTGGAATACAGGTGTAGTGTGTTGTTAATATGTTTTATACTAAACAAATAAGCCACAAGAAGCCATGTGCCCCTATGATTTTATAATAGCTGTGAGGTTTCCTTAGGCACAATTAGAAAACAATACAATAAAAGATACGTTCAACAAATTACTTTATTACTGTTAAAATTACCATAATAAGGCATAAACAAATTCTTCTCCACAGTAATGCATTTAATTGACTTAACTCTAGGATGTTTATGGTTGCTAAGCAATGCAGAGCATTGGCACATTAATATATAATGTACGGTCAGCATTGTGCTTTAAATATGCCTCATCCAATCAGCTTTAAAATGCATGGTCTAAGAGTTTGCATTCAATATAGGACACAAAACCAAACCTTGCCACACCACCAGTAACAATAAATAACACATAACAATCATTTGTAAATGCCTGTCAACAGAAATTATCAAAATTAGACCATGTTTTGTGCACATAACCTGTGTTTGGATTGTAGCTGGGATCCATATGGTGCCACCAATAGCTGGTGTCAGGTCTAGGCAGCAAAAAGAATGAGAGGAAGGATGTGATCTTTAGCCCCCAGTGAGACTTTGAGGCTTTTACTCATTACCCACCGCTCTACCCCACCCTGCTTCACTTTGATTCCCCTCACCACCTCCTTTCTATGTACATGGCATGTCACTCCGAGGGCCAGGGCCGCCCCCTGTGGGAAGAGGTCAGTCTGAAATGGCAGTGAATGATGCGTTACCACAGGGACTAAGATGATCAGATTTGAAAAACTAATGAGGATAGCTAACATTTCTGTCAGCTTGTCTCTAGCCCTGCCAATGTGAGCATGAGATATAAAACCCCCAGTGATTCCACATGAAAACATCTTCTGTCCAAAACATAAAACGCCACAAGAGACACAGCCTACTTATTGGTCGTGAATAGAGTTGCCACAAACAGACACAATGCAGATTTCTCACAATGTCCATGAGAAAGGCCCAGGACATCCAGCTGTTTCATGTTTTTCCCCCGAGGCAGCACTTAACCTTGGGCTCTGAGGAGTTTCACTCTTTGGCAGAGTTTGAAATGTGATTCGCAGTTGTGACTGTCCATACAAATGCAGCAGTTCCCTGCCCGTCGCATTGTAAACCCACCAGCCTTGCTGCATTTGTCTCGCACTATAAAATATAAGTTTGTTGACTCCTGTCTGACACATCTCCAAAAAATATGATGCATAAAAGATAAAAGGCCATGGCATGCTCGCTTAGATCAAGCAGTCATGACAGAGCATCCCTACAAAAATAGCGATGGCGCTGGCTAGCGATTAAAATTTATTCTTGCATCAGTGAGCTTGTTGACGTTAGTATTTAGATTTCTCACTTCTTCCAAGTGTATGTTAACTATTTCCAGCATAAGGGACTTTTAATATAGCCTGCCACAACATTTTGCACTAATTTTTCTTAAGTGACAACTAAAGAAACTGAATTAATTGGCCTCCGTTGTTTTTATAGAGGGCTTTTATGCTGATAATCTTGCTTGATATGCGAGTCAGAAACTGCAAATTTCATGTTCCGTCTATGAAGTCAACACTGGCTTCAGACATATGTACATTTCTAATTAAAAACCTCCTCTAATTAGGCCACAAATAAAGGCCCCTGAGATGAAGGCTTATCATACTGACAAACACCTATTCAAAACAAAGGAACATGGATGTCTGAGGGAAAGATGACAGAGGATTTGCTTATCAGCTTCACCCTGTGATCACCAATTTGCTCTCCTGTTGCATGCGTACTCTTTGAGAAGCAATGCTTAACAAAAGAATGGCCAGTCTGGATGAGTACAAATAATGTTCCATCATTTGTTTTGAAACTAATCCAGAAATTAAAATCTGAAATGGACGAGGGACATTAATTGGCACTTTACGCTGCAGAAACAGGTGCCTACCTCAATCAGTTTGTTGGCGTGCTCGCGAAAAACTTGGGCATATTCCTTCACCTCCTTTTCATTACCATTCTTGGCAGCCTCAATCAATACCAGCAGTGGAACGTTGGTCTCCAGAAAAGAGTCTGACACGTGATCCATCACTGCCTTGCGAAGCTGAAAATATGAATATGCAGACAAACAAACAAATCCTTAACTAGCATGATCATGGGTTTGATGGATTCATTTCTAATCAACACATTTAAACAGCACATATCAACAGAGGTGATGCTGTATGGGTAAATCAGAGAAAAACTGTCAAAAACAGGTCAATCAAACATTATGGTTCTATTTGCTGCATTTTTATGACAAATTATTTGAAATTTCAGTTATGAAACAGTTCTAAAACATTGTGTATAGTATTAATTAAAATATAATTTTATTATATATATTTATTTTATTTTGATCGACTGGGGTGAAATCTGACTTGAAAGATTCGGAATCTCTCATTATGCAGAGGGACATAGAAACAAAATAGGAGTGTGTTGTCAAATACGAAAATGTGATGGATTCAGAGAGAGAAGGTGTTTGTGAAAACCTGTCTGCGCAGGTCACGGGTCTTCTTAGTCATCCTGTCGATAGCCGTGTTGAGGGCATCGCTCCTCTCCTTCCGTCCAGCCTGTGAGAAAACAGAGCAAAATAAACTCAGAGAGTCCTGTCTTCTACATTCAACTGGCTACTGTCATGCACCCTGGGTGGGAAAAAAAACAATAGGTGGGAGTTATCTGAAGACTGAAAGGACAAGGCAAACTTGTTAAGATATGATAAGTTACACTTTCCACAGAGGGAGGGAAAAAGTAAAACAGCATGAGTCATTGGATGGTTATAACCCCTGTGGCAAACATTTCATTTCAATCTCGAACACTTTGTGGGGGTTTTTGTTTCCTCCCCCCATTTGGCAGTTATTGTTTCGTCTGACTATCGTGACTTGTGGTACTGTCAGGAGGCACCCGCCCACGTTCTTTCACCGATACATTTTTGCAACTTAAAACAACCAAGAGTTTTTGTCTGTCACTTTCTTGAGCTAGGCTTAAGTAGTCCGTGAAATAATTCATGACACAAATAGCTCTCCTGCAGTGCTATACGAAAAAGGAAGAAAGAGGAAAAAGCACGCTTGAAGATTTGTTACAATGCAACAGAACCTTTTGAACTGGTTTCCAACTGTCCCAACCTTAATGGATTAAAATAGCAAAACACTTTAAATTAATCCATTTTGTAAATAACAGCTCACTTTAAATGAATCCATTTTGTAACCTGTCAGACAGCTCCTAACAATGACCAAGGTTCAATGGAAGGTAGGCAGGACAAGTTAAGCCTGGTCACACAAAGTTCAACATGATGATGAAAACAAAGATGTCAGAGATTAATAGGAGCAATTTTCAGTTTTGGAGGCCAATGGCCAACTTCAAGACATCGTCCCTACCAGCACTTCCACTCAAGCGGGTTAGTGTTGCGAGAGTGGATCTCACTCACATGCCCCAGACAAACAGCTCATGTGCAGTGGGTAGGTAAATCTCAGCACAGGGAGAAGCCAGAGGGAAGGCCATCACAGGGGCACAAGCAGCAAAAGCCTGACAGCCAATAAAATATGGCAGTGGCATGGGTTAGCTGCCCCCCCCCCCTCCACTCCAGCCTGCTGGGTTGTAATGCTGTAGGAGGCAAGTGAATGCCATCGGCCATAATCTCCTCCTGATTTCATGCCAGTAGTTTAAAAGCACTTCGGAATGATGCATAGTTTCAAGTGTAATGGTGAAGGGCTGTCGATTCTACATCATTCACCTTTAGGCATGTTGTTCATTCAAATTAAGCAATTTCATCTACAATAACAAGCTGGATTAGCTTGAATAGTGCATCAACCTACACCATACCCAAGAAAATGTGACCGATACAAACTATACTTTCACATGTTTCCCTGAAGGTAAAATTACTTACTTCAGAAATCAATATTGAGTGATCCAAGAAGCTGTACTTAATTGGGCAGTCACACTAGAATGTGTGGAGTTTTCACACATGCAGTTAATGATGGTCAGGTAAAGCCTTTACAGATCTCCCCCATGTATTGGTGGAGAGGAAAAAGCTGAGACGTCATTACACACTGACTTAGACAGTACCAGTAAAATAAAGTATTATGACCTACAGATAGAAATGACAAACAAATAAATCACACAAGCACAAAATAGCCCAGGTCATTTTAGAAAGTGACCATCCCCAAAATAGAAAAACACAGATGTTCAAACAACAGCACAGTATGTACAATGGCACTAAAGCCATTTTAGCACTGCCTACATTTTTGTATGTACACAGGGGAGTGGGAAAATAACTAGGAATATGCAAACCTACACATTTTCAAAACTGGATAGTTAATGGGTTGCCTGAGTGACTAGTCCTGAGAAAGCTCTGTATAATTAATCAGAATCATGTTTCTTAAGGGACGGTCACATAGGAAGCACTCGACATTTAAAAACAGCTAGACGAAGGACATCTGAAAAGAACAGAATACAAAAATGGCAGCCAAAAACATGTAACCATAGACCATACTGAAAAATTGTACACAGAATACTTTAGTGGGGTATCTGGTGTATACAACATACAAATATATGTTTGAATAATAATAAAATTATATAAACAAACTCAATATTTAAAACCATCAAAGTCCACACAAAAAAGAACTATGGTTTATGCGTAATGAAAATATTGCTCAAGGCAAACTTTTTAATGTCAGTTATTGTTTTGAAATGTATTGTTGAAGGCAGATAACATGTTGCAAACGCAATGCTTTGATGCCTTTTGCGGCATTGCTTTTAAAAGGGATGAATTTAGACAACCACTGAGTTACCTGTTTGATGCTCAGAAAGCCAAAACCCTCTCTGAGAAATGTTGCCTCTAAAATTATCCTATTTAAAGCACTGCAGACAAGGAGATAAACCAGCTAAATCAACTAATCAGTTGCTGGACAACTATCGTAAACCAATACCTAAAAATAACAGGGTCAAAGTGCACTTGTTCAACACATCAGGCTCCATTTTAATTAACAAGATACATTTCTTGATTTTCATGTATTGACCTGAATGACAGTTCGCCAAACTCAAAACAACAAAATCAACAGCCATTAGACAGACAACCAGATAAAAATGAAGACAACAGCAAGTTGTGCATGTCTTATGTTTAGTGAGATCTCCTTTGGGGCTATGCAGTGTGAATGCTCTATTAAGCCCAGGATTCAGTCTACTCCCCACCACCACAGATCCACAGGAGTATAAAAGGTCTCTATGACGTTGGTTTTCTTGTGACGTGTTTGGTTTTGAAAATTCAAAAGGGTGAGAGAGAAGGGAAGAGGCCATCTAATTACAAGTCATCATATCAGATTATATCTGCAACCCATGCCAAATTAAAATGAATCAAAAACACTAAGTTAAAACCTTGTCCATATAAGCACAGTAATTTTTTTAAGTCGGCCACTGAATGAGTTTTAATTTAGTGCTACAGACGACTACAGTCTTACAGATTTAAGCCTCATCTCAAAAATGAAGCAACAGCTGACAACATATGAATACCAGGGAATTCTCCAGCAGTCTAACGTTATGTATACACAAGACGCAGAATCTGACCAGACAGGAGGTAGACAGGGAGAGATTTACAGAGATTGTTAATTTCGACTGTGCAGTGCCGCAACACGTTGCAGTTATCAATATTCAGACTGTGACGAATCAGAGGCAAAAAGTAAAGGAGGGGGAGGGTTCGTTGAATCAAACGCAAATGCGCTGTGTGCAAGTGTGCGAGGCGGAAAGCGAGCGAGCCAGGGAATGAACCAAAGTGTGCATGAGAGAGAGAGGCAGAGAGAAAGGGAGAGAGAGAAACTGCAATGATGATCAACGCCAGCCTGCCACCACTCTGTAGCAGTGAGTGGCTGCAACAAAAGCACAGAATACCATCCCAGCTCCTCTTCTCCGTTCCTTTCCCGTCACTGCATCTCTCCTCCTCGGTGCCGAGAACTCAGCACAACACAGCAGAGCCCCACGGAACTGCCATTGCAAGTGCAGCCTCTGCCTGACATCAACAAGTTAGGGATGAAGGACGTTAAGCAGTGAAAGAGGAATGCGTGATCTTCAATTAACCAATTGAGCTGACATCATTGCAGTGGAAAAGCAAAGAGGCAGCTAAGGGACGAAGGATCTGCTCAGCAGTGTCGCTTTGGATGCAAATCGTCAACTTCAAAATTAAGGATTCTTGGAAGGCGAATAATGCTTGTCTCTTAATCTGGAAACTGAATAGCAGAAAGGAAAACAAGGACTGACCCAAAAAAAAAAAACCTGCATCCCAGGACATGGAATTCCTGAATTTGGTTCAAATGGGGGGGCTCGGCACTGCTTTATTTCTGAAGAGCCTGGTTGCTTTTGTATTTACTCAAAAGATTTTTTCCCCTTTGGATTTCTCTTCCATCTGGCTGCTCCAAAAGTCTGCAGAAAAAGACAGTTGAATGCAGCCTCCGATGTACACAAAAGAATGGGTAAGTTAGCCCTTTTAATCACAGAGTCTGGACCTGAATAGGCAATGTAGTGAATAGGCAGTCTAATGAATAGGAGGGGGACAGTAGCTGCCAGGGTCTCTAGAAATATCTATATACTTAAAATACTGGTTCATTCTAAGTTGTGAAATAAGCAGGCTTTTACAACAGAGGATAAAGGTGACTTCTCAGCAGTTAAATTTGTATATGGTTTGTAAAGAAAATTAAGGAAAACTAGCAAGGATAAACTGCATAATGGGGATGAAAAATAAAAAGGTAAAGAATTAAAACCAAAAGCCTAAAAATACAGAAATGTTTCAGTAATCTTGCAGTTAACATATCGATGGATAATTTCTGCATTAAAATGTATAAGGATTTTTTTTCCTGAAGTATCACTGCAATTCACAAGTAAACAGTTAAATATCTAAAAAATCCCCTCAAATGCAAAAATATTTTTTTTTCCTCAAACATAAAATACATAGCTCAACAAGCCGCTTGCGCTGACTGTGTTGACAAATAGAAAGAGCGCACCACAGTGAAAAATGTTTGCGTGTACTGCAGAGATTAGATTTCCCTCCCCCGGTTTATTTTCTTATCTTTAAACCCACCCAGGTTTCCATTCAAGGTGGCCATTGGTGGGACGAGCACCAGCGGCACTTTGTGTAATCAGCATGCTACTGTGCCTCCCTCCTGTGTCATGCACAACCTGCCCCCAGAAATGTCGATGTGAAGACCTGCAGTTTTACTGCGACACGCAGGGGCTCCTGGCACCCCCAGATGGCGTGGATAAAGGGGCCCTTGGACTTTCGCTCAGACACAATGGTATCAGTGAGCTTAGCCCAGACCAGTTCTTTGGTTTTACCCAGCTCACCTGGCTCCACCTGGATCACAACCAAATAACTAACGTGCATGAGGATGCCTTCCAGGGGCTATACAAGCTAAAGGACCTAAACCTGAGCTCTAACCGCATCACCAAGCTGCCAAACACAACCTTCATCCACCTCATCAACCTGCAGATTTTGGATCTCTCCTTCAACCAGATGACAGCTTTGGAGCCCGAGCTTTTTCATGGGCTCCGGAAGCTCCAGATCCTTCACCTACGATCTAACTCCCTGCGCACGACACCTGTTCGGGCCTTTTGGGATTGCCGAAGCCTGGAGTACCTTGGTCTGAGCAACAACCGGCTTCGTAGCCTGGCCCGGAACGGCTTTGCCGGGTTAATTAAACTACGGGAGCTCCATTTGGAACACAATCACTTGACCAAGATTAACTTGGCTCACTTTCCCCGACTGGTTGCCCTCCAGTTCCTTTATCTACAGTGGAACAAGATCAACAATTTAACGTGCACCATGGAATGGAGATGGACAACACTGGAAAAACTGGATCTAACTGGGAATGAAATAAGAGTACTCACCCCTGACGTGTTTGAGACGTTGCCCAACCTCAAGATCTTGCTGCTGGATAACAACAAACTGACCAGCCTTGATTCCCAAACCTTGGATATGTGGAAGTCCCTAAACTCTATTGGGCTTTCCAGCAACCTGTGGGAATGTACCAAAAGGATCTGCAATTTGGCCACTTGGCTAAGTACCTTTAAGGGTCGATGGGAGCATTCTATCCTCTGCTACAGCCCCGAGTACGCACAGGGTGAGGAAATACTGGATGCTGTTTACGGATTCCAACTTTGCCAAAATTTCTCAGCGCCTGTCGTACTGACCAGTACTACCACAGAGGCCATGTTCCCAGAGATCACAAGCTCCCTGTTCGGAAATATGCAGACCCCTACGCAAGACTTCTATGCAGAGGATTTTGGGAGCTTTACGATTGTTACTACTACAACCACCACCCAACCGCAAAGCACTGCCCTGGGTACTACCCTAACAGTGGAGGGGGCAGACGTGACAGAGGACTACTCTGCAATAGACAACACAGTACTGACCCAGAGGGTCATTATTGGCACTATGGCTCTGTTGTTTTCCTTCTTTCTCATAATTTTTGTAGTGTATATATCTCGAAAATGCTGCCCTCCCACTTTGAGGCGGATCCGCCACTGTTCAGCCATTCAGAACCGGCGACAGATGAGGACCCAGCAGAGACAGCCAATGGCGGACCTAGCTACACAGGTGCCGTATAATGAGTACGATCCCAGTCACGAGGAGGGTGCTCTTGTGATCATCAATGGCTACGGGCAGTGCAAATGTCAGCAACTGCCTTACAAAGAGTGTGAAGTATAAACTTTATTTATTCCTGCAGTTTATGGGTTTACCATTTGTCCATTTCAAAAGAAACAGGGTTTACTTCTGGACCTTTTTTCTTTTCAGTTTGTATAAACAAACATATTTCTTTGGAATTGTTAGCTTTGAAATCCACGAAAGCTTGAGATGAGTGGGATGACTTTGAGAACGAGGAATTATAGAGAAAAATCACAAGTTTATTTTTGTAATACAAACGTAAGGTTCATATCTAGCTGGGGCAATCAATCTCAGCAGAGGATGATGTCTGAATGCGAGATGTCACGGCATCACTAGTTTGTGTACTATGTATTCTTCACCACAGAGAAGATGAGAAAATCTATAGCCAAACCTGGAACTCTTGAGTTCCAGCAGTTTATAAAAGTGACATATCTTCAGATTTTATTCCATGACAAATAGTGTTACATATGCTGGACAGTGCAAATGTAAATGGAATAATGAAAGATTTGTATGACGCACATTAGCCAACCCTACAGATCCCACTCAAACTCACTTTTGGGGAGAGGACAAATTATAAATCCAATCGATATAAAGCATATTTTTAACTTGCCTTTTCTAAACTGAGAACAAGTACTGTTGCAAATTGTGCCACAAAATGAAATCTAGAAAACAGACCACTCGCATTACTCGGGTTCCTTGTGTGACAGAAATGATGGTTTCACTCTGATAGCGACTTAAATTTGAACTAATGAGAACACTTATCGGCCTTCCCGTTTCTGCATTTGGTTAAATTCAATAAACTCTGTCCACTTCCTTGAAATCTCAAAGCCTATCACTTTGTGTGAAAAGGTTAATGTTCAATATCGCTTCTGAGGAAACATCTGAATGAGACCCATCTACTATAACTGCAGCAGGGGATTATTAAATGTTAAAAAGACAACTGTTCATTTATCATTGGGCATATATCCTTACATACGATGGCTTACAATGTTGACATCCTCACTGTGATTGATCAATGCTGCTTAGACCACTGCATCATGATTGAAATGACCATCAAGGTTTGCGACATGATTACCACAACACCAGCAAGAACAGAACATTGCAGGGAAGGGAACTAAAGAGCAAAACATAGCATGTTAAAAAAAGGACACAGGCAATTGTCTCCTAAAAATAAATGCATACGCTCAGCATCTCACTGCTTGAATGCGGCAAAGAGTGTAATCGCACCTGACAGCTTCAACATTGAGTCAATTAAGCCTGGGGAAAGCAAATCTAATATTCTGTCACCCAAACCTCTCGCCCAGCAAGACTCAGCCTTCTCAGTCAGTACAGATGTAGAACTTCCAAGGAAAGAAAACTCACTGCCTGATTCTTTCATAAAAACAAGACAGTTCTATTACTTTATTGCCACAATCCCATTGGTCCATAACGTCAAAACAGCCTTTTTGTCTGTGTGAGAGAGTGAGAAAGTGAGAATAATAGCAAGGACAAGAAAGAGACATGTGAACAGAGAAAAAAGCTGAAGCGCAGTGCATCTCTCAGAAGATCATGCAGAAGAGACACGGCTCGGTCAGGAGACATTTGTATGCAGCACTGAGACAACAGACATTAGCATCAAACTAAAGAATCTGCTGCTGCAGTAGGTCATTGTGTTGCAATCAGGAGTTAGGGGAAGTGATGTGTGGGGTGGGAGGGGGTTTCAGGGCACACAAATACCAGTCAACATCTAATTGAAGTGAACAAGCATCTTAAATGCTGCGTAGCATGGCTGCACCAGGGTCCAAAAACCAATAGAAGAAAAAGTGACTAACAACACCCGGTTGAGATCTCAAAGTGACGAACCCTGTCACTGCTGAACCATAGCAAGGCATTTTGCCTCGCTGCAGAAAATAATTATTCATCAAGTTTTAGCTTAAGGGAAAACAGCTAAAAATAAATAACATCATGAAGTCATCCTGTCAGAGGTTTTTGGTGGTATCAGGAGAGAAACTATATCAACTATATCAAAGCTTTTTTGTGTACTTTATGACAGCCCTTAACAAATACATCACAGAACATGAGTAACATCCAAGAGCAATTAGGCATGCCTGAAGAGACCAGTTAAGGGCAAGATGTCCTCTAGGGGGTGCTAGAAAATACCACTGAGATGTCGAGTTAAAAACCCAGAAACAGAACACAGTTTAGCATCTTTATCTTCTTCAAAAACCATATAGAAGACAGCAATTCATTACTGTTGGTCAAGATAAATTACCAAAGGAATGTAGCCAATTAAGTCTGAAGTTGAATCCAGAGGTGTAGCTGGGAATCTGCATTCCAAACAGCACTTGTTAGAACAAGAGAAACAACATTTACTGAGCCATGAACATCTGCCAGGTTTGGTGTTGTTTTAGACTAAGTGAAGCCAACATTTACTTTCGGCCGTTCTTTAATTCACCTTGCATGTTTTAGGAAATCATTTACTTTACATGCATACATCCGTAACATCCCAAAAAACAAAGATAAAAAAAACGAATTAAACACTGGTCTGATAGTTTAAACATACTTGGTGGGGAAAAAATTACTTTGTAATGATATAATGACAAATGTTTCAATCTCACGGTTTAAACTATCAGCTTATGAAGTGATCACAATACCATTACTTCTGGTAATAGATTCATTTGCACTCCTGTAAACTGTTTTTCTCTCGCCACTCGCTGCTCACTTTGGCCAAATCAGCCTCTTTCAAATCACAACCTAAAATTTCTTTGTGCAGAAATGAATGCTTCTCACCCACCTCTCCCCAAACCCTGCTTTTTCCTTTTGTATTGTAATATGTACTATTTCATATCTGTATAGTGGGTAAAGATGTGGCCAACTGAAAATAACTTTTTTCCTTAAGACATATATTTTTAAATAAAAATGTTACAATTTATAATTTTTTTTGGTGTAATATGCTCATTAGCTACAAAATGTCTTTACTGTTCCATAAACACTGACGGCTTTACTGCATCTCCAAACTATTTCCAAAACATACACTTTTAAAAAGGTTATGAATCAATTGTGCTGAATACAGATCACTGGAAGGCTCTTAAAAATTGTGCACTCAAGGTATTTGGGCTTCAGGCAAGGTGCCCTTCTGAAATAAATGGCTTCTGATATCATTAACATTTTCATAACCCGGCACTCACCTGCCCTTCTAAACTGAGATAACAACCTGTCTGAATGACTGGCATCAAATGCAATGACATAGTCGAGAATCCACTTTAGACCAAGGCAGAATAGCATTCAAAATCATCTTAAAACCACTCTTATAAACACTAAATGATTGACACTAAGTGAAAATGATTATCTAGCCCACTGACTCTGGATTTAGGTAATCTACCTGTTCGATGGTTGGTTGAGGGTGGCACAAAACCTGATTTCTCTCACATGATGTAACCAAATACTGTCTATGTATATAAATATCTCCAACTGGACAGGTTCTTCCATCTCCGTTCATCAGAGATCTTCATTCTACAGCGAGCAGAGAACGTAAAGCGGTGCTGATGCACGACAGCACCAGTGGGAAATTACGGAGGTCTCAGATGTTCTCGAAATACTTTTCCAAAAATAAATGAAAGGCAAGTTAGTCACTCTGAATCCACATTGGTGATTTTCATACAAACAGCATTATTCTGAGAGAATAATTCGGTACAATATGTGCCTTTTACTAGCACACACGTCGAATGTCTACATTTTTGCTGGTTTAAATTAAAACATTAAAACTAGGGGTGGAATTCACAGATATACAAATACAATCCTTTAATTTACTCACTGAACTACAGAAGTTTGAGGGTGGCAGAAAGCATATGCCACAACATAACAGCTATGTGCTCGTGTTATATACTGTACACGGCACAAGTACTACAGGGCAGCCTGCAGGGAAACTAATTTTCAGTGCAGAACGTACAAGACCAAAAACATAAATAACACTCAGACTGCTACTATACGCCTAACCTTGAGAGTCTAATATATCAGACACTGTGAATGGCTGCTTTTATGTGGCTATTTTAAACGTCTTTTCTATAAATACACTCAATTATCCAGACACTTCAACAACAAAGATATTGTGTCATCCACAATCATTGCTCCAATACTTAAAGATTTTGCAGAAAGCTTTAAATCTGCTATTGCAAGTATGCTGTAGTCACAAACTCTTGTAACCTAGGCATTGGAATGGTTTCATAATGATTTTACTGAAGGTGTAAGGTGAAGAAGAGCAGTGTCTGGTCGATTCTCACAGCACATCACTCCCTTCAGGCAGCTGTTGACCACTGGTTCACAGATGCTGTGCCTATAGACTTTTTCTCCAGGGAGAAAGGAGGATTGTAGAGGAGGAAAGACAGAATGGCTAAAGCTGAACATGATTTATAGAGGGCAGCCATTTCTTGGCCAGAGCGAGTCTGTAAGGGAAGAGGCTTTGTGACTACAGAGGTTTTAGACGCAGTAGCTTTCTAAGGCTTTTCACTCACTGCAAAAAGAAAGCTATTAACTCCAAAGGTCACTTTTTAATTTGGTTGCAGCCCTCCGTGGCAGAGGTCTGTCTTTTTCTGAGGAAATGAAAACAGAAGTGATTTAACTTGGGGTTTAAGCGCACTAAGATGAGCATAAGTAAGTGAGATGTTTTCTGTGTCTACGTTTCACTTGGAACCCGAACAGCATGTACCCAATTATGAAGGTTCATTTAAAACTATACAGAAAGTCACTGAACAGACACAAAAGACAGACAAATTTGAGACCAGATAGAAAGAGGCTAATACTTCAGAGGATTACTTATTGTACGACAGTGCTCACACTAAACGTTAATTTGACGGCTCTGTTTTTTGTGGACAAAGAAAAGGTCTTATTTTTCTCATGGGTATCATTTCCTTAGAGAAGCAGCTTAGAGCTTGGGCTCTCAGGGACCACAAAGAATGAATGGACACCTCTTTTCAAAACAAGTCTCTCGAAATGAACTATATTAAAGCAAAGGGCCGAAGCTCCATTAGGCACCAAGGGTAGTCATCCCTCATCCACTCCCTGATCAAAGCGCTCAACAAAAAAGAAACGACAGCAAGGGGAGCAATGCGGCTCAATGAAGCAGCTACCACAAAGTATAAAAGCATTTTTTTTCGTTCAATTGAGCTAAAGCACTTATAACCTTGGACAATGCTAAATGTTCTAGTGCTAATTACTAGCTGTGCATGAAGTCAAGCACACAAGCCCTATTATGTGAAGGCAAAAAGATAAATAAGGATGCAGTCACATGCAGAGTTTTTTAGCTGACACTAATTGTTTTCTCAGTGCACATCTATGCACAATGTAACTGAACTGTGCGTCTTTGCTGTGCTATGGTTCATTAGCTCCCTATTTGGTTTAAAAATACTTTATCATTGGAGAAGAGATAGGAGCTGCTGTGTTAGTTAACTAATAAAGTATTACTTAAAAAAAAAAAAAAAAAACCCTGTTACTCTTTACAACTAATGTTTATAGTATTCACGATGCAATACTAGGCAACTAGCACAGGAAGAGTTAACCAATAGATTTATGTATTCAAGCAGCACTTAAATCCACCCATTTTAAAAGCACCAGAATGCAGAAGTAAAAACAGCTACGAAATCTGATTTCTTCATTGATGATGACCATCGCTAGATGTGGACACTGGATTTAAATGACAAAATGCTCCATTTATCGCGCACAGGGTTTCCAAGGAAACAGTGTTCAGCCAAACTGAATTTGCGTTCATTACCATCTAGGGTGCGACAAAGAAAGAGATTCATTATCGTTGTTCTGACCACAAGTAACTTTGTGTAGCTTTATTCATGAGGATTTCTGATACAGTTGAGCATCGGAATGAATCAATAAGAGATAAAAGGTACATGGAGGTAATTTACCCAGTAAAAGACAATTCATTACAGCAGGTTAAGAAAAGAGTGCTTAAAACAAGTTCTTTCTGCAGAGGTGATCTTCATGGTAACTACAGTAGACCTTCAAAAGCCATTACAAAACAGAGCAAAAACAAAGTACATATTTTCCACCAAACAGAGACCATCAGCAATAGTGGTTTGATAATAAGCTCTGCCAATTACATTATCAGGTTAGGCTGAGAACAGAACTTTACAAGGACACAAAGCAAAAGGGTTAGGCACGTTGCCACCCAAATGGTCTCCATAATCAAATGTGATGCAAGTCCACTATAATGACTCCTATATGGATTCCATCACGTTTGCCTATTATTCTTCAGTGCTACAGGTGAATGATCTGGATCACACTCATTATTGACTCACTGAATACAGTGGGAACAGAGTACCTTGGAAGGAAAACATGCTATGAATATATTCCATTTTCACTAGTACCACTATATCCAAATATCACCTTTTAATGGAACATGGTGAAATATGTTTTTTTCAACTAAACCAATAGTACGTGGGTTCAATGCAATTAAATAGCCAATGGCAGATAAGCAAGAGAAAGCAGCTACTGGAAACCTACTGACAGGGTTCAAGGACTGAAAGCTGCATGTGTTCAAAGCATTTACTATGAGCTACCAGTTAATTTTAAAAATGCTTACAAGGGTAGATCTATCGATCCAGATCCTCGTCAGCAGATACCTTTATAACATTTTCTGCTTTACACGTCTACACTGCTTTACATGGATGCTTGCTGGACACAAAAGCGCCTCTTGGAATGGACCAGACAAAATCAATTAAGCTCAGCCACAAACCCATAACAAGATGATATACAAGCAGGAAAGGTGCCAAAACATTCTTCTCTACCATAAATGATTTCTCCACATAATGGAAGTTGAACCCCTTTTATAGCATAAAAATGCATTCTTTTAATCATCTACATATGTGTTATAGTAAAAACAAGCAAACAAAAATTAAACCAACACAGAAACAGGAAAAGGGTTCAGGTTACATTTTATTTTGATAGTCCACTTTAACTATACGCAACTTTGCAAGTGCATGTCAACTAACTGTCGACAAACTTTCATTAGAGTATTAGTAGACTGTTAGGTTATGGTTAGAGTTAGCAGGTTAAGTTGACATGTACTTGCAAAGTTACTTAGTCAAAAGAATGTCTGTTGGGGAACAATCAAATTAAAGTGTTTAAATAAAGCGGATAGTCTATTAATACTCTAATGACTGGTAGTTGACAAGCAGTTGCATGGTTACTTATAGTAGAATCAAAAT
The DNA here is from genome assembly GCA_036877525.1 of Chromobotia macracanthus. NCBI lineage: Eukaryota > Metazoa > Chordata > Actinopteri > Cypriniformes > Botiidae > Chromobotia > Chromobotia macracanthus. The sequence goes on from JAZGTH010000017.1 coordinate 8,352,265, forward strand.
AGTGTTACCCGGGTTAACTACTTACCTAACATTTACATTTATGCATATGGCAAACGCTTTTATCCAAATTGACTTACAGTGCATTCAAGTTTTAAAATTTAACAGTACGTTGCCTGGGAAACAAATCCACAACCTTTGTGCTGCTCATACAATGCTCTACCAATTGAGTTACAGGAACTATATAATGACAGAAGATTTTAACCAAAAGGTTGAACTATATTCTCAACAAAACCTGGGGCAAGCAGTCACATTTTTATTTGAATTTGCTGAGGTTAAATCATATTGAATGCACCTTTATCTGGACAATAACAAAGGAAGTGTAGATGCCATATTTAGAAACAATGCATGTTAGCAGCAACAGTCCTGTACATTATGCACACAAGCTTGACCTTTTCATTTCACACATCTACCCGTCGCATAGATACGGTATCCACAGTATGACACCAAAACATTACTGCTCTTATGAAGACACCTGCAATGGGCCCCAGAGGAGACGTATGACGGTCCCTTTCTCTTTATAAAAGCAGAGACTACACTCCCGTTCTCCATCTAGTTACCAGCCTCTGGATTGAGAGACATGCCAGGCTTGGCAGCTTTAATCTGTCTTCACAGAGCAATCAGTTGTGACATCCAGTCACTGCTGGCAAATTGTACAGAGCCGTTAATAAACATAGCATACTATCCGTCTTTATACTGTCAGCATTAACTTGAAGGGCCGATTCCGAGGCAGGTTATTGAACCTCAAGGGTCTGAATAACAATGCTTTCACTCACTGTGGGAACCTTCTCTATTTCTCTCTCACTGTCTGCTGTGCTGATTCAGAAAAAAATATGAATTTTAAGAGGGAAAGATGACAAGATCTCAATTTTGATTCATTAGGCATGTTCAACACAAATTTATACTAGCCTCTATGCACTTTAATTACCTGGGGAACAATCCCTGGCCACTCTGAATGAAAGCTAATGCGTCAAACTATCAGAGCATGCCCATGCCACCGCTGCCCCTCTCAAGACATTTAGTAAATCCCAAACGACTGACAAAGACACGAGCATGACTTAAAATGCTTCAATCATTATTAAATATCTTACACAGGTAAAGTTCAGCTGTGCAAGGTGAAATCTTATTTTTTAAATGTTCACCTCCTGCCCTATCAATTTTCATTCATTAATATTCATGACTGCTGCTTAGAGACCATTTGGGCCAAAAGAGGAGAAAAAAAAATTCTAAAAACAACTCTTATTATTTTAGACTGAGGGAACTATACACTAACACAGCAGGTATCCCTAACAATTCACAATTCACATCATAGCTCAGCAATTTATAGTAAGGAGTCAAATTTTCCATGACAATTTTAATGACAACTGGAAAGAGGAAAATTGCAAATTGGTTTCAATATTTTAGTTAACCATACCACTGGTTAATCTGGCATGATCACACACCCAGAAAACTGGAGTACATCATAAAACCAACATAACTGCTAGATGGTGATAAACCACACACCACCCACAAGACAATCAGATTTAGCCGCACATGGAAGTCGTAGGTCAAGTTTATGACTTGGCGCTAATTTCTGAGCATGGCTGATTTTAGATATAGCGCATTTCAGTGATGTTGTAACACAGACCTTGAGCTGAACCCAATATATAATGGTCCACCCTGAAAACAAGCCACACATCACTGCAACACCTGTAATGTGTTCAAGACGCACTAGTACCAGCACAGGCTATTAACTTTTAATATTCCATTTGCAAAGCAATGCTACGAAGTCAATGGCATTAACTGTCTCATAAAACAAGCAGCTTACAATATTTTTTACTTTAATGGCAAGAACAACAAGAACTCTTAGAAGTGGCCATACAAGACAGAAGTTAACAGACATGTAAGAGCATGCCAGGAAGCAACAACAGTCTTCCAAGAGACTCTAAAGAAGCCACAGTGGCAAAACTAAAGCCAGTGAGACAGAGAAAGCTGTTTCTGTCTGGATGCTGACAGTATGTTAGGAAGAAATGTGTTTTTAGTATCACGTATGAGAGCAATGGTGCCCTCAAGTAACCCAGTTCAAAGTCTCAAATGCTACATCACTAAAAAGAAGAATGTGAACAAACTCCATTATCCGTGACAGTGGCATTTAACAGCCCCTGGTCGGTATCATTCTTTCATAGAAAACAAAATATTTATATTTTGGTGGATTTGAACGAAATAAGCTGGGACACTCGCCTTGCATTGTTTTTCCTGCGAAAGAAAACAATAAGCACCATCACACTGTAACTGCCAAAACGCACTGATAAAAACTAAACTAAAAGAGCCAGCTAGCTTTTGAAGCCTGAGCAAGCCATTGATTTCTGTTTACGCACCATTCAAAGCCTTGCTGCTTGCACACAGCATAAACAGCTTTGTCTTACACTGCAAGATCCAGTAAAAATGCATGACAGAATAAGAAACCGCTATTCAGGTTATTTTTTGCTTAGCTACTTCGATGTTTACACTTAAAACACACAACTACAAACAGACACTTCACAACTTGAAGAAATCATAAAGATTTAATTTGTGGGAAAATGCTTCTACAAAGTCACAGAAAAGGGGTGCAAAGAAAAACGAAGCATTTCAGCTAACAGATAAATCACCCTGGCTCTTGGTGCTGTTTTAAGGCATGTAGCATCATTTGTGTTTGGGTCAAACTAATTGAAATATTTGTTTTAGGGGGTTCAGAGGCAATTAATCCTGGCCTAACCTCATTTATCTGCTGAAAAACAATTTATTCGGCTCCTCTGGATATTTATTAAATGCAATTACCAGACATTTCAGAAAGTGTAATGCTAATTCCTAGGACTACGTCTCCTAGAATGCTACATTAAGACCAACATCTAGATTTTCCAGTCGCAACTTCAGACCACTCCTGTACCTAGCAGTGCAGAAAACCATTTTAAAAATGTCTAAAGCAACCGTGTTTTTGTGCGTGAAGAGCACTGGATGATTCATTCCGTTTTCTCAAAGAAACAATGCATTAAACACATTCATCATGCATCTGAAGCAATTCTTGCAGTTCTTTTCTCAAACTGTTGCCAGGTTTGCATACATAATTTGAGGTTTTACTATCATTTAAAAGTACAGGTGACAATGCATATGATTAAGGACACAGAAAAATAAGCCGTCAAGGTCAAGGTCACCGTCATCTTAACACGCAATCACCCTTAAGCAGTAAACAGTCATTTAATTTGTATTCGGACTGGGACAAAGGGAACATTGCTCATGAATTTCAATATCTTGGGTTCTCCAGCTCATTGTTTGCATTATGCCAACACTGGAAGCGACCATCACGTCACACTGCGACAGCTCAAGGACGCCTATGTCACCACAGACTCTTCTACACACAACAGACCAATCAACTGTAAGTTCAGACTTCAACAGTGACGTGAACAAAATCTGCAGAAAACATTTCTACAGAAATGTACAGTATTTACAATACAGAAGTTTACAGAACTATTTTAGCCTTATTTCCCTCACAATTTGTAATAACATTTTATAAATATATGCATCTGCCTTCAGTGGCAGCTTAGAAGCAGGAGGAGTGGTTGCACAGTGTCCAATAAAAGCTGAAAAACAGCACATTCAGCACACAACAGTTCACTGAACACTCTCACCTTGCAGCCTAGAAGGCCTGTCTTCCCCTCAACAGGGAAAAGATGAATGTGATTTGTTCCATTTAAATAAGGCTTATGATTAACTGTCTGGAAAACGACAACTGACAAGCAAAGAGACAGTGACATGCACTTATTGAGCAACTAGAAAATTATTGCCAATGTGAGTCTATGACAGAAATTTGCCAGATTGAAAGTTTATATACTTGAGAGAGCATTTGTTTTTAAATGGGGATTTAAACATTTTGAAGGACACATTGAAAGATATATGGATGGCATCAGGTACTAAAAAACACTGCTTGCGGTGATGTCCATTATTAATTTTTGGGCCATGAAAGACAGATTATGGACAAACTTTTAGGAATGGAGCACAATAGAAGTCATGTTCCAAAAAGTCATGACATCATCTATGAAATTGTCCATTCAAATGACTCAATTCCATTTTAGTCCCTTAAAGAGAAACCTGTAGCGACCTCCACTAAAAGCTAAAATTACCCTTCAAATGAATACAAAGTTACTTTCACCCTCCAGATCGATACAGAATGCTAAACACAGCCATTTCTCTTTGTATAGCTTTTGTCACACAGGACTTCATTTAAAAAATACAGTACAAGAGGCCACAATGTGAACTGTCACCGCTAAAAGACATTGTTAGGTCTGACTTGGAGAACCCTTTAGCTATGACTATTTTCACAATAAACTATCAAGGCCACGGTATAATCTTTTACAAAACTATATAACAAAATATTAAGGACAAATTTATTACAATTATTCAAAGCAAATTCAAAGCAAATTTTCGTTGAAATGTCTTCATAGCCTCACTACAATGCAGATTTTAATATAGCTAGAATGTTTTACTGACCAATCAGCATCCAGTATCCATTATTACATAATTCAGTCATACAAAGCAACTACTGATTTGGCTTTCCCCACTAGCGGTGGGTTTAGATTTCACTATAGTACAGCACTACAAAACTAAAGAATATCTCCCTCAAATGAACAGAGACAGCAGTAAATTAGGGGCATCATGATTCAACTGAGTGAGTATAATCAATTATTGTGTATAAGACCAGAGCTGCAGAATGGAAACATTTTTCCAATCACTGACGACAGCTGAAAATAACCATCATTCCAAGCCATCACTTCTACTTTCAGAAGTCTGTAGCACTCACTCAAGTGTTAGCCAAGTGTCTTGGTGCCAAATGAAAAAAAATGACATGGCCGGAAAGAGAACAGAGAGTAAAGCAACTCTTTATTGTACAATATGACAATGGCTACGCCAAGCTACGCAGATTCTGAGCTGGAACAAAATGTCTGTGGACGCTTGATACAATGGAAAAAAACTGATAAAAACAAAAGTTCACGTTCTTGGCTATAGCTAATCAAAGCTCCATTAGAAAAGATCACAAAGGAGCATGTATCCAAGCACTAATTTCCAGTACAATTTATTCCTATCTGCCATTATTAAGGTCATTTTTTTCCCTGACACTGTAACCAGGAATTATTCAATATTCAGTTTAATATATAACAGAATGATTCAGCTCAGGCACTGACCAGTCTGTCCCCACAGCACGTAACTGTCTTTTCAGCTGGTGAGAAGGGGGGAATGTTTACTTTTAAGCATGACAAAACAAAGTTGTTACATACATATGCAACAAGGACAGGAAAGCGCAAAGGAGCCCAGCACAGCAGAGGTCACTTAGCATTCCTAAAGTGGTGAAATGGCAGCAAACGTAACCTTCAACACAGGTCTGAGCTGTCATTTAAACGTTCTACAGCACGCCAGAGGTGTCAAGGGGCTTTAATAGAAACTGTCAGTCACAGAGTGATGCCACAGTCTTGCAGCAGCAGACAGAAGCAGTGTAAGACCCACAAGGATAAGAGAGCTGAATAAAAATAATGGAATCATCAGTGGTTTGGGTCTCACACACACACACACACACACACACACACACCTAAATGGAGACATTCCACAGACTTCATAGACTGTGTAACATACATAAACAATATACCCTGACCGACACTCAAACCCTTAAAGATAAAGTTCTTACATTTTTACAATTTTAAACAAAACTTTTACTATATTTTTATAGTGCTTTTACAAATGATGTCGTCCCCTCAAATTTTTTTTTGAGTTTTGCTCAAATCTGTCTGGTTCTGCTAACGTCTGGGTACTAATTTGTCCCCAATACATATGGTTCAGTAAACCCACACAATACACAATTCCTCTCCCAGGATGCTATAGTAAATGCAGAGAGTAGGGCATAAATCCTGCCAGTGCCACGCCTCCGCCCCCTAAACATGCATTTTATCAGCCCATATTTTAACCTTAGAAAAGGTCAGGACAGCTCTAGGCTCAAGACCAGCTTCTGCATCAATTTGCATGCAACACATGCATGTAGCTGCACTAAATGGTAAATGAGAATCAGATCAAATCAACATCTACAAGATGAAGATAAAAAAAAAAAAATCAATCACCGTAATTCAAACACTATTTTTGGTTACACAATTTTACAGTGATTCACATATTGCATGTTTCTATGACTAATTACTATATAAAGGGCATAACATGCATATAAGTGCATGTGGTTGTAGTATTACTCAGAAATTGTGTAAACACATAACCATTGTCAAATAGTGACTTTTTTTTGTTGCAAAACTTTTTTTGTTGTAAAAAAAGTATTTGGATTAACATTAACACAACACCACCTTTTGAACAGAACATTGTCGAAAGTGATTCAATTTATTAATTTTAGTAATTCTTAAACATGAAACAAAGTGTATTGAGAGAGAGAGAGAGAGAGAGAGAGAGAGAGAGAGAGAGAGAGAGAGAAAGAGAAAGCTTTTCTCTGAAATGGACAAACTGTATCTCAAGCCTTTTGCAATTAAGCCTGCTTGAGCAAAAATGTACCTCATCCATCTCCTTGAAAATAAAGAGATGCAACTTTAACAGCTAAATGATCAAGGACCAGGTATGGGAAAACATCTGACAGCCCATGTGTGACAGATTTGCATTTTACAGAGAGCTGTAAATTTAACCAAAGCCTCACAGACAGAAAAGCACTCCCTAGATGCACCACACACAGTGTAATTTGTGTTAATTATGCATTTAGATACGGTTACAACGCAACAGACCAAACCAGTTTTGCTTTAAATAACCTGAAATAAATGAGGAAAAACAAGACAAACTGATTCAAAGTGACCAGGCTTTTTTTATTATATACTGTGCAGGAACTCTCAACTTAATTAACACTGGTAAATATTTGGGAAAACCAGAAGCCAACAGGTTAGCCAAGGACTCATTAAAGTATAGCTTTAACAAGCAGGTGCCCCTACACTGAATATCTACAGCAGAAAAGGTCAAATGGTAATGATCCCCACAAACTGTCCAAATGCTATTTCTATTTATGAGAAAAGAGAGTTATTCTAGGGTAATGGGAGGACAAGAAGTTAAATAAATGTAAAAAGCGCACAGTTTGAGGAAAGAACACAAGACATGATAAAAGGGGCTCTGCTCGCGTTAAGAGGCTTCTAAAAACAAAAGGGGATTGTCATGAAACAGGACCAAGTGTCAATCTTGCTAAATGCTCACGGCAAAGAGGAAAATGCGAAACAGAGAACAGAGAAGAGAGAAAGAGAGAGGTGTGTGCACTTGGGTCTCTCGCCCCCCCATCAGTCCATGGATGCCTCAAAAACTCACAGGGAACTGGCATCTGTCTTATATTTTCACACATACTTGGTATATTTCAGTACAGTCACTGAGCACTACAATTCTGATATGTTTTGATCCTTTGCACATTTCATAATTACCATACATGGAAATCTTTTAGTTCTTTGTAGGAGTATAGGTCACCTGACAACAAAGATACGTGGTATCAAATGTCAGTTTGAAAGTCAAGTCAGTCAGTTACAAGGTTGTTGTATAATGGGACTCTCTTTGAGCTTTGTTGTCTCAAGCAATAATGACCTTCATTTTTTGGCACCCAGAATCATTGACTAAGAAATTTTTGGCTGAATTGAGTTTTCCACAACAATGGTTACCTTCAAGTTGAAGAATTTCAAATGTTAAAAGATTGACGCGTCAAAAAACAACAAGAGTCTGCAGGTCCGAAATGTGTCATTAAAAAAAATGTGGCAGAAACGCTCAGAACGGACATGTCATGTGAAGTAGTCACAAGAGGGCGGAATAATTAAATACGTGCTTGAACCGCAACACTCAACACGGTGAGCTCATGCTTAGCAAACTGGAGAGCCTTGTTTATTTAGCTGTGCTCTGCATTGTTAATCATCCCACTAATCAGTCTGGGTTGGACTATTAAGTCGAAACCTTGACCAACTGACTTTGGGTTACAATACAGACCGGCACTAGGTTTGAGGTCTTCTGTAACAATTTCAAATCTTTTCCCGTTAACAAAGGCATGATCAATCTCTACGTTAATCGGCAAATAATTACGGTCTATTTTTGAACCGCCTGAAAAGCACTTCTGAAAATCTCTGATAAAATGGGATGCGGCAGTCTATTATAATTCAACACGTCTCTTTGGTTTCTGCCTACATGCACCGTTTCTGCTTGAAGATAATCAAACCTCTAAAATTCAGGTCACATAACGGTGATTAAAATGTTAGTATTCATCATAAGATTATATCAATTATGATGGTTTGATTATTTTATGGTTATGCTCCACAAATTCATTTTAAATATGTAACTGAGGCAAGAATCAAAGCAAGGACCTTCTTTGGAAATCCAAGGGCGTTAAACAAACATGAAATGAAAAACAAATTATGCTAATTTGAGCACCTTTAGAGAAACTTCAGAAATGTCAATGGAACAAGTGACAATGACTGTTCAGGACACAATGTTCAAAAACAAAGCTGATGTAAACAATACCATTTTATAAAATTTTCATAAATACTATTCAAATGTTATGCTGTTGCCGGAGGCTATAGCTCAAGAATTTACAGATTAACCTCCTGAGACCTTTTCATTTTAAGGATATCGAAGCATTTTGCAGCCGATTTATGGAAAATACTGTCAAAAATAAATGTATTCTACCAAACCTCTTATTTGAAAATTGATTTATTTGACAAGTGTCAAATGAAGAGTGCTTTCTGCCTTTAGCATATTCAGGGGGGAAAAGGGGGAAAGCAGAAATGATGAGCAAGTTGTTAATGCATCAAAACTCAAGCTTATTTAAAAACCTCACCAATGCGTTTACAACACGTCTGTGTCGGGTTTAATATAAAGATGTAAAAAGAGGCACACTGAATAAAGAACTAAAACAGTTTTTACATGCACAAGCTATCAGGGTAATAAGCAAAAATCTGTCTTAAATCACTGTCTTAAAATTTGTTGTTTTAGTGAGTAAAGTTTTAAGGCATTTGCATTACCGTACGAGTCATCAGGTTTTTAAGCACAATCAAAAATGTTCCATGTCATACACTCACTCATCGCCATTAATCCTGTAATGTTGAAATTGTTCGATAAAGGAATGAGAACAAAGCTCCAGTTGGACATTTCAATTTGCCATTTTACTTTTTAAAAAATGCAAGAGGGGAAGAAACGGATGCACCACTAGCTAGCTATAGAGAGAAAATGTTTTAAAAAAGCAAAACTGTTCTGATAACAGACAGTCACAGCTGTGACAGAGAGCCCATATGCTGTCAGGCCAATGTGTCCTATCAAACCGTCACTTCAAACAAGGCAGTTCCTTTATTCCAGGACAAATCACTCTGTTAAAAAATTGGATTTAGGACACCAATTTAATCTCTGTATTATTGCAGGCCTTCAGAGTTCATTTAACAACACAGCCAGAGCTTCAAAATGAATACAGGACTACTTATTCATTCCAACAGAGGGGGAGGAGACGCACCTGTCCAACTCCAATTGAAATCCCTGCCTATTGATGCCAATACATTCCTCTATTTAGGCATGACAAGAGAGTAAGATTGAGGAAGAACTATTTTGTTATCTTTGAAGGACATCCTGAATTACTGCCCCAACAAAACCATCTTAAAAACTACTAAGAACTTCCTGAAGAAAACTCAGCAGCTTGGTCATAGGATTTATGCAAAATACCTTACACTGTTTAAGATTTTGTGTCTGAATTAAAATCCATACTTTACACTACCCTCTTAGGGCTTTAAGCAGTAAGCAATTAGCACCCTATATTTGTTTTTCTTTGTTAATGTAAAACCTACCTAGATATTCCAATACTAAGAACCAAAATAAATATACAGAGAAAAATGTAGATAAAAATATGTACAGATATGAAATGTAGTGCCGGCCAAAGCATCCAGAGACTCCAGGAGGATGCGCTCCAGAGCCGCGGAAGCCACAAAGGATGGACATATCATGTTCCTCATCTATCTCTCCTGTCAGAGCGAGTGAGCAGCCAGCACCCTGTCATGTTAACTGTGCATCAGGACTGAGAAGCAACACTTTGTGTGTTGGGGCAGACACTTGGCGAAGGCCTAGTCAAGTAGAAAACCTGTTTGGAAACGAGTCGGGTGCTGCTTGGATGAATCTGCGGCTAAAATAAACCGGCAACACTGAAGATGAGCAGTAAGGCAATGACAGAAACACATTTCATGGACAGTGGTCATGTGTCTTCACAAAGACAGACATCACTTTGCAGACATAAGACACTGTGTCATTATCAGCGCTGAGACATTGGAACGTGCAAGAAATATTTTACATAAGGCTCTTCCAGCAGGGGTGGCTCTCTAAGGTCCCATCCAATTATGTTAGCCTTTCTCATGCAGTCATGGTAATACGGCAAATGTTGGATGACATGACTAGCTTATTACACAGATAGCTGCATATTAGTGATTACCATCACTGCTGGAATCAATCTGCTATGAGTTTTCTATTCCAGGCATGAGCGCTCTTCGAGGATCACTTGAAACGGCACTGGAAATCGAATGTGTAATTTGACTTTTATTGAATGCTCATGACTTATCCACGCCAAACGCCTTACTAGATGTTATCAGACTGCTGTTTTCAGATGGCACATCACCGAGTTAAAAATGGATGATAATGACAGAGGCACTTGCTCAGAACCCCAGTCTGGAGTTACACAGAACCTGCGATGAGCCATCTGGAGCGTGTCAGCTTGGGTTTTCGAAAATGATGGCGTGCTTTCAGACAGCGACTGAGACCTGCTGCTGCCTGATGTTTAGTAAGAATGACACAAATAGTCAGTGACACCTGTAAGACGCACCTCCCCTCACCATGAGCATCATCTTCAGTGGCGTATGTGGCACAACACCACCTTACTCTGCGCACACTGCTATTACCATGATATTATACCTCAAGACATAGACATTACTGAAGGGATCTTGTTATTATCTATACAGCATTTACAATAAACTTTGTATTTCCCTAGTGTTGGATGGCATGATGTTCCTTAATACCTAAATAGAGCTCTGTAGTTATTTCCAACAAACAGATGGAACTGGATGCAGTATCACCATAGAAAAAAACAAACACGAATTGTGTTTGTGATTCACAAATCTGATTGGCCAGTTCCATCGCTGGATACAGGGAGGCAATTCCACTTGAATACAAGACATGGATGAAGCTGTAGAAAGAGACTGGTTAAAACAAAGATGTGGCTTGGATGGAGATATGTAGTGGGGGGACACGCAAACAGAGTGACAGTTGGATCACACACACATTAAATGTCTTGTGTCTAGAGGAACAAATCAGCCTGGCAGGGATTTAGTACATCATGAACAATAAATGCAGCTTCATCATTCTTGCAATGTAATTTATTTAATGCTGTCAATCAATCATCATTATGTACCCAATTAATTGCAATTAATGTCACTGGCATACCTCCGTGTTTGCTGAGATAAACCCACAAATGAAGATAATTCAGAGGCATTACATTATTGTGGTAAGTGGAGTGAATACATTATTCAGCTACATACAAGTGAACGATAGCCCAGCACTGACATACTGTACATTTTGACTTGACAGCCTTAAATTTATTACATCTGTTTAATTGAATACCAGCAATTTTAGTACACTTTACACCCAAAGAACTGCCCAATTCTGTCTAATTCAGTCAAATTTGTCAAAGCCAGCAAACGTCTTGTTTTTACCCAACGGACCACAGCCATATATCACCCACTAAGCAGCACGCATAACAGTTCCTTTTAACTGCTATTTTAAAAACTACTCATGCCTGGCACGGCAAAAAAATAATGTGACTGCAGGATAATAAATAGCTAGGTTAAAATAAAAAATAAATGAAATGTGGAAGACAGACCAATATTGGTGAGCAAACAAAGAGAATTATTTGAAAACAACAGCAGTCAAACAATTCAATGCACAGATCAGTAGCCCAGCAGGGAGTTTGTGTGCACTGAGCCCCTCTCTTCAAAACCAGTCAACACAGGAAAAATTGTGACTGAGACTGGAGGTTTGTATACAACACCAGCCATAGAACATGATGTGTGCACTCTCTCTGGAATAAAACTCCCTGCAGGACTGTGCATGTCTCAGGTAGCAGGCTGGTATTTACTTTTGTCATTCAGGGAACTGAGAGCCAAAAGGGCTTGTAACTGCAGGGGTGGGAGGGGTGCAGGAAATGAAAAACTGAATTTAAAGTGCACCTACATTGCCCATGTACTCAGAGAGCAGATCCTGCAGTGCCTGGCGCACAGAGTTACATTCGGCCACGATGCGTTCGCGCCGGTCATCACGAGTGCAGGAGGAGTCGGCCATGAGGGCGGCGCCACTGATGATGCTCTCCAGACGCTCCTCCAAAGAAGGGCGGAACCTCTCCTCGCTGAAACTCAGCGGGTCAACGATGATCTGCTTCTGCAGGGGGCGAGAGAGAGAGATAGGGAGAGAAAGAGAGAATAGTGTATGAGCATACAATGAAAAACACAGTGGTGAAAGCAAGACAGGAAGATTAAGCACTTTCACACAATTCGGGTAATGCCATTCAGCACTTCTTTGTGAAAGTAGAAAAGTGTGATTTACACTTTTACATACTAAATGTTTGACTTTAAAAGAGTTTGACAGTTAAATGGGCATCTCTGTGAGCTGCATGGTCAGGGAGAACATTACTGGAATCTGTCTCTCCTATCACTGAGGCACAAGCTATGATATTCATTAACTGGACAAATCAATAATTCACAAGTTCTGAGATGATGGTCTGGGGCCCTGATGCAATTTGAAGCCAATGGGTTTGCTCAATCACAGGCTGCATTAACTTGCCTGTGCTCTGGATTTTAAAATGAGCTCTGTGTAACAGGCAGTGTCTTAAAAGCCATTTGTACCATCCTCTGGGGCCAGAAAAAAATAAAACAAGGAACAAAAATCAAGTTTAACTGCAGATTATGTAAATGACAAGACTTGGGCTGTGTAATCTCATATAGTCAGGCTTCTGTGGTTCTGCTAATGGTTATCTAGTTTAATTGGTGTTAAGTACTTCAAACTAAACTATGAATACTATGAATGAAATTAAAAGATCTGATGGCACCAAGCATTCTTAGTATTAAACCAGCCAATCAGATTAGACGTTACCCAAAGACAATTTCCATTTTTGTGTGCAATATGCAACCAGACAGTTGGGATGTACATTACTCAAGAGACTTCAGTAAACACTACGGTTGGTACACACGAGTGTTTAAGGAAGCAACTAACCCTAAACAGCACAGCTATTCGAGTTCAGCCTAAGGCAATAAAATGCAGTTGTGCATATAAAGCACTGCTATTTTTCCTGCTTGAACTAGGATGACATTTATGATGTCCCCAGTTTTCCTTTTGAGCAATTCTGCTGGGAGCATTCACTTAAGGACAACGCTCCTTATTTTGAAGAATAAACTTGTCAACCCCAGGTGAAATTAAAACGAATGCGAAGAGGCACTGACATGCCGGAAATGTGATAGCTGCCTAGGAAGAAGAATGGGCAGAACAGCTCACAATAGACAGAATCAATCTTCAGAAATTTGAGCCATTCTGTCTGATGTCATACAGGCGGTAAAATATTCAACAATTTAGTTGTTAAAATTGTTGAGTTTATTAGCCTCATCTCATCTGACCTCCTTCGCTTGCGTGTCATGTTGGCATGGCAACAAGCCTCTCTCTCTTTCTCTCTCTCTGACTCACAGCAAAACTTGCTTTAGCTTCAAATTAAACAGGGAAAAGTGGCATGAAAAATATGTGCATGTGTGCTGAAGTTTCTGCACGGTCACCAGGAAATTAAAGACGCACATGATCTGAGGTACCAAGCATTCCCTATCTCTCATTCTCTCATACACGCACACTGATTTTTTGCTTCTATTTAAACGAGAGGCCATCTGGCTGGGCAGAGGACACATTTCCTTTGTCAGGGTGTCTGGCTGGTTAAAAGTGCTACGACTAAGAACCGAGCGTCTCTAGCTCACCTGTACAGTTATACAGGTACAAAGGTGTTCGCAGTATTAACAACTGATAATGGTCTCACCAAAGCCAGGACTGCAGCAAAAGATATGCTGCAAACATAATACTGCACATAGTATTACCAAACTACACAGAGACATGACTCACATTTATATTGTTTGCTGTTGCATGCTTTAGTGTAACCTTAGCTTTGTGTTTCATTTAATGCAATACAGATCCTATGAGTGTAAATTAATGCATACAGGCATGAGCAGGAAAGCAATGGTGGTTTTAAAAGAACTATAGAAACAGATCTTGGTGTTGGTTTAAAAACCGCGATGTTTTCATTCTGTTGCCTACAAGGGCAATCAACACAAATGAACTGGCACGCAGGACACGTTATAAACAGCAAGATGGAACACATCAGAACAAAACAAACCCGGGATCTCGAGGCATGCCTTATTTAACCTGACAGACATTCCAAATGTGATGCTCATGGAGCATTTTTTAGGACTGGACAACCAAACTCTTTTGAAATGGAAGCATCAGTGATTTAAGGCAATGGCTGTGCAAGGTTAGTTCATCTTTGAAAATGTCTAAAACAAAACCATAACAGGTTTTATCTTCACTGGATATCATTTAAAAAGAGAAACAGTAATGATAATAATTTAGCTGCGCACTGATCGATCGGGTGAGATGAGTTCTATACATGCTTTTAAAAGTCTGCATGTAAAACCGCATGCAAGGTAAGGAGTAAAAACTGGACCAATCACATTGTACAGCACAATCAATATAATGGAGGTCTGAGGGTACCTCAGGCGCAGGTATGGATGGAGCTGTAGCTGAGAGAAATCTTGGCATGCTTTGTGCCGAGTATTGATTAGCTGAAGGGGGAGAAAACAGAACATTTGCTTCACTTACAATTAACCATTACGTTACATCATTAGCCTTAGGTTGCCACAAATGCATCTTTTTGAAGCCTCCTAACTCATTTAAATCAGTTTAGATTTATTGCTCCTCTCAAATACTCAATTTGAAGTATTTGAAGCCTGAAAACTATATGTAACTATATAAAGAAACCTATATAGTTTTCTTTATATATAGTTCCCCCCCCCCACCAATGCTGATGCCTAACGCTGTGTAATCCAACCCAGAGCATAAACAAAAGGGGAAAGATAGTGTTGAAAAGTCAATCGACAAACGTGACAAACCATGTTTTCAAGGCTGCAGTCATAGGCAAAAAAGAACGAGTCGGTTCATTGTTGAAGAGTGACGGGGGATAATTGCAGCATGTAAAATGGAATGAGAGATGGAGTGGGGGGGGCCGAGCGAGAACACAGAGTGCCTGACTCACCCAACTACACCTACAGCTCGCTAATGAATTCTACATTAATCCAAAAACTTCCAGATGTTTTCGCAGTGGGAAGATGAAAAAACGCAAGGTGGTTTTACCACGAGAGGGTGAGGAAGCAAAAGAGACAAAAGCCTGTGAGCTCCAGAAACAAATCAGATCTTGAAGATCACAGCTTCCTAAAGGGTCCCTGAATTCACCAAACAAAACAACCCAAGAGACAGTTTGGAGCAACAAAGGAGGCACAAAAAACCCAGGATACATGACAATAGCTCATCACCTGAATAATTAATAGGCCCCAGATTGAGGATGAGAACTGGTGAAAAGAAAACATCAATGGCCAGACAACAGAGTGACAAGGGTTCGATTTGATTTGCCGTGCTCTCTTTAACAGGGTGACACCAGTCCTGGCACCACTGGGCTAAATCTTTCAACAGATAATTGAGGCACAGAGATCATAATGAGCAAACCCTCTCGCCACAAGACCGAGACGAGTACCTGCGGTGAATGATTTGCTACAAATTTAACAGGCGGATGCTGAATGCGTCCCCTGCATTGACTTTGTTTACTCTTCTAATTTAGAGCACTTTTGCCTGGATGTACAGTACATTTCCAATGCACTCCTGTTCAACGCTGTTGCTATGAGCAAGACTAAAAGACAGGCTCTAATTAAGGATCTTAAAGATTAAATGAAGTACTACGCTAATCTTTTAAAGCATTCACTCATCATTATTTAATGACTGAAAGCATCCATTTCAAAGCAGCAAATAAAAATAGTGTGTTTTGCACGTTTTAATAAACGCAGTCTGTAAACACTCCTCGGGCAGTATCAAGCGTTCATTAAATCAGGGCTGTATGCTTTAAGCGATTACAAACTTATTAGCACCCATTAAAAGCACAAAGGAACATGGTGAAAATCTTTCGCAATGACACCAGCAGTTCATTTATACAACTGCCTCAATCTGCAAACAAAACTCTTGAATATCTTTTAAAGATTTAATGCCACAAACTTGGCAAATCCAGAGTAGGCTGGTATTTGCGTGTAACATAGGCAAAATGCATCAATATGCCATGAACTGTGGGCACTTCACTGGCACATTGACTGAGAGCAGCCATGTAATGCTCATGTGCTCATGTTCCCTGTTTGTGTCAGCAATTTCAGCACATGAAATCTTTGAAACACTCTTTTCTTAGCCATTAACCATTAAAGGTACAGTATGTAAACCCTAAATGTGTTGTTACAATTCTGGAAATATGTATATTTACATTTCATTATCAACATCTATTTTAACGATTAAAGAATGAACCATTGAAGTCTTTTAGACAGTTATGTAATGCATCCACATCAGTGTCTATACTGTTCTGAATTCAGCATTTAAAAGTCTAAAGCTGACAATTCTGTAGGCACCTGTTTCAGACAAAACAAAACTGACAGATTTAATCTAGCTGAACTAAGATCAGTGGAAATTTTTAATAGAGTTGTTGTCTATCAGGTACAATAATCACATATCTATAACTCCAAAGTAAAGGTTGTTCTCGGCAAACTCATTTAAAAAGGAATGTGTCTGGACACTCAATGTAGAAGAACACTGCTGGTGCCATTATAATCTAATTTTTCTTTTATAAGATCTCTATAGCAACAGTTTATGCATAACATTTGAATATATTTAACTGATTGTTTAAAATGTTGAGTGCAACAGACCAAAACTGGCTTGACTAATGGTTTGCATCTTATTCCGGAAACAGTCTAAGACACAAATAAATGAAGGATAGCTAATGATCTAATGCTACCTTTTACAAATTAAATGTAAATTAAATTTAGAGCCTCTGATCTCAGTATAAAACCAGTGACATCAGGAAATAACTGCATTTCTTATACAGTCAAATTTGCAAATGATTTCTCATAAGCTTTCAGTGTGGGGGAGGGGGTCAAACTCACAGTAATGATCTGACTAAACCCAGCAACACAAGTTTAGACTTCTGAAAGACTCTTTAAGGTCACTAGCCTGGCTTTGTTTGGACATACAAATTTAATCTGATTCAGTCTAGGATTAAGGTCTCCTCAACATGGCTCAATCATACCGGATTTGTCAACAACTCGCCCCTCTTCCGCTCTTTGTTGGTAAAATGCAGCTTCAGTGGGAGTTTGATCCCACTCATAATATGCTCATCTTCACCCCTGCTACAAAAACACAACTCTGTGTGTTCAAAACAACACAAACCGTAGGCAGATCTTATCAGATGTTTGTATCTACAGCCTGACCATTCTGTGAGACCATACGCTCAGTGGTAAACATTTCTGCCTGTGCCTACATATTTCATTTGTGTATGAATCTCCTATCATTTACTGTTAAAGTTAAAAATAAGTTGCAAAAGTTCAGACCCCCGATGATGAATTAACGATTCAGCTATTACACAGGCTGTTGCGTTAATACCTTCAGCCATGCCAAAGATCTGGTATGGAATGTATATTTCATAATGCTTCATTGCAACCGTTTCAGTGCGTGTTCAGTTTCCCTGATCTGGATCAAGCATCTACTTTCTGCAACTCACCCCTGTAATAAAAAGTGAATACACTTTCTACAAAGTAAACTCTTACCAGAGTCACAATCCTGTTCCATGATCATTGTGTATAGGGTCCATCACAATACCATCAGTGCACTGCCTAAAATCTGTTCCTTAAAATGACAGTACTTAGAGATCAAATTCCCTTCAATTAGAGGGAAGCAGCATCTCAGTTTAGCCCCAGCCGTGTTGGCGACTGACAGTTCTTCACTCACATATTAGATGGCTATTTCTGTCTAGATTAGAGAAACTGGTCTAGCATTGTGACATCCAATGCCATCCAATTAAATGACTTACATCAAAGTTGTTGAGGGCGTAGGCGAGCTCTCCTCCTCCTCCAGGCTGGGAAAAGCCAGAGTCCTCGCTGCTGGCAGCCTGGGCTGCATTAGATATGCCAGAGACGGCATGCTGCAGCTGCTTGTAGATGAGGTCCCGGTTGGCCTTGTAGGCAGCCACATCTGGGTGCTGCAGGCAGGCACGTGAGGCTGTGTACAGCATTGGAACATTCCTCTGCAGGACGCCACGGGCCGCTGCCATTTGGTCTTTGTGATGGACGTCCTTGAGCTCCTGTCATGTGAAGAGGAAAGTTCAGGGTGATGTTACAGACCTGTCATAACAAGGACACTGAAGCACTTTGATAGAGTGATGCCTCTTCCGACCCCAAGGGTCAACACATGCTCATAACTAGATCATTAAAGCACAGACCAGCATTGTGCAACAGCTAAAATGGGCCATGTGAAGCACAAGCAAAAAAGGCCACTTCCTTAAAATGAAGACTAGCCCTTGACTGTAATGCTCTGTTGTAAAACCCAGCGAGTAGCCTACAGAGACAGCATCTTGGAGCACCATGCTTCTGAGATGGCAATTTCAAAAGATACGCAAGGTAATAATGCAGACAACTCAGACAGAGTATAGGCATAGGCAGCACTACAGGTATTCAGTGAATGTCAGTGGAAGTAAGTTAAATAATAAAACCAAAAATATTGTGTAAAACCATAAACCATAAAAGTTGACAGTAAATATGTATTTCACTTAATTCTAAAAAGTATTAAGTGAGTACTTTGTACTTTAAAAAAGTACTTTGGAGTATCATGTTGTTACCTTAGCAACAAGCTAACATGAAAATATTATAATCAGTTGCTAGTCGAGTGCCCAGTGCAGAGCTCTAATTGAACACTGTTAGGATGAAGACTTTAGCAGAGAGCAAGGTAGTGCACTAGGTATTAGAACAGAGCTCAAATGATTGTTATCACAGAAGAGTTATGCCTCAATCCATACAGAAGCAGAAGAGTTGATGGAAAAAGATTTAATATCCAAGCAATTTGCACCTCGGAAGTAAAGGCACGGCATCTGCCGACTATTTAAAAAAATTATAAACTCAGAAGGGCCCAGTGTAGCATGAGATGTGAAATCACACTGAATACATATCTGTTCGATTGATCCACTCCACATTTGAACTGAGAAATATTTAGCATTGTGAAGATACTATAATCCTGCTCAATAGTGAAACAATGTTCATCCCATTAGTCAGTCAGTTCACCTGGAAAATTCATCCTGAAATCCATCACTGTTGACTAGACCTGATAAGCCCAAAAAAAAAAAAAAAACAAAGACCCAATTCGTATATCACTTTAATGGATTTTGACAGTCTAGCTGCGCCAACCCAGTTTTATTTTCCCCTTTTCAACTGCTATTAAGGAGATTGTTAATGCTCTTATGCATCTAATCTTTAACTAGACGTACAGCATTTTTTGCTGCATATGTGCGTGGAAAAAGCCATGCTATTTGATGTCAGTTCATCTCCAGATAAACTAGATCTCTTAAGGTGAAGAGTACTGAAGGTACCAGGAGTGGCTGTACTATACCTGCTGCCTCTTGGCTGCCATCATGTTCAGTTTGTCCACCTCAGGCTTCAGAGCTTTGTACTGGATGCCCAGGTCCTGCTCAGTGCCAGCATTACGCACCTTCACCAGATTCTCCTCCACCTGTGGGTTAGCCATAAAAACATGAATCTTAAAGGGTGCTGTAAGAGATGCTGGCTTCTCTGAAATCTCACCAGACTTGGCCGCTAATTAAACATGGGCAAAACTCTGCCCTACAAACATACAGTTGTATCTTTGAGACAGTTACAATCAGATGCAGGAGAGCAACTGCTCATCATTGAATGCTGTCAAAAGCAACTAGCAAAATATTTATAAACTGACATCCTGACTTTTTATTAATGGAGACACAGAGGACAGGAAATTATAGGGAAGAGTGCAGATAAATGGATCAAACCCGCATCTGCACAATGACCAAACATATCTGAAGCATGTGTGCCAACCACTACACCACAGTTCCTGCACCTGTAATGTTTAAATGTTTAATTCTGTTATGTTCCTGTAATGTTCACATTCAACACATAATATCATGAATCGTTTTGACCCAGAAACACATTTAGTTTTACATACTGAGAGAAACATCTAAGCTTTTAAAAAAAAATAAAAATTACATTGCTACTCTAAACTGCTAATAAGATTTACATGACAATTTGAAAACTCAGGCTTTGGTTTTAAAAAACAGAAAACCAAAGTCAAATTTCTGAACAAAATTCACATTTTTCCAAAAACAGCCCGTTTCGTCTTATGATTCATTTTTGTTGAAACCAGCTCACATAAAGCAAAACCCTAACAAAGAACACAGTTCCCTGTGATATGCTGCTGTGTGTGAAAGTAAGGCAGTGCAACTGAAAAGCAGGTGTGTATCAGTACGAAATGATTGTGCCTAAAAATTAGTGACATTTAATCAGGAAGTTTAAAAAGCTGCCACCCACATTCAGCTGTAATGGTGACACCGCAACTACAACGGCACAAAACCAAAGAAAAATTTTGAATTATACAGAGCAACTCTTTTATGCACATTTATTCCAATTAATTCAGCAAATGCATTAGTCAAATCATTAGTACATTAGTCGAAATCGGAGAAGAGAAATGTTTCATGGTCACACAGGCATACTTAAAAAGCTCCTCATTTGATCATTCAAGCTGAGCTCCCAAAACAATTCAATGGAAGAAATCAGCGCCTACTCTTCCACGGGACAGCTTTTGCTCCCACTTGCACAAATGTCCATCATCACTTACATCAGTCAAAAAATACTGGCATAAAATCTAATTGTAACACCAAAAAAATAAATAAAAAAGAATCCACTTGTCACAGTATCACACATTTCCAATGAAATCTCACAGAGGGAAGTGATGCTTTCAACGTGACTGAGAACATTGTGAGATCACTTTGTGCGCAGACGTGACAGGACCTCTCTACACTATATCAGAGACAGCACAGAGCGTGATTCAATAGCTTGTTGCTTTCAGACTGAGACGGTGGCTGTAATGTAGCTTGTATCAGCAACCTATCAACTGAATACAAACAAACAGAATATAAATCGCAGGCTTACGTGCTGCACAAAGAAAGAATAACTCACGGCAGCTGTAAAAAAAAAAAGACGACAATATGCACAAATGCTAAAACTGGGTCTGTGGTGCGTAGAAACAGTAAGGACCAGTGCAATCATGTAGGGGGTAAAGTGAACTATCCTTAAACCTTTTTGCACATGCTTTACCAGCAGCATAAAAAAGATCTTGAACCAAAGCCAGTTCTCTGTGGCAGTCCATTCAGCTCCAGCTTCTGCTCAGATGCAGAGACTGACGAGGGTTAGAGATAATGAAGAGGGGTTATAAAAAGACTCAGGCTGAAGTGCTGGAGCAAGATATGAAGGTTTAAAATAACCTTGACATCAGCCTGCTCCAAATCCAAACATTAACACCATTTAAACACCAGTTTGTCTACTTTTTTCTGCCTTAAACGTTTGTTCCAACAAGTGTTATGAGTTTTAAAAGACTGGGCTGACATTTTGCCAAAGAATTTCTTCTTGTTGGTATGAGGTGAGCCAGTCCAAAAAAAAAAAAAATGATGGAAGGCCAGTGCTACAAAATTGCTGGTTACATTCACTCTACATTTCCACACAAGTCCTCCAGTCACATCTACAGTGAACATGAAATGAAATGATTCACTCAAAAGAAAATTCTGTCTGACGACAGATGCTGATGGATATTGCATGTCCTAACCAAACATGACACACCAGAGAATGTGAAGGCACAAAGGACATCTTAGAGCTATGACAGAAAAGATTATCAGTAAATAATGATTTACATTTAACGGTGCTGTTGCACAGAAAATTTAGAATACCGTACAACTACTTTTTCTGTGTGGATGCTAGGAAAACTAAACAAAACACTGAAAATGCACACAGGTTTGTAACTACATATGGGAAATGTTAGCAAACACAGTGTGATGTATGTGTGTGTCTCACCAGTTTGAGCTGAAGCAAGAGTTGGTAAACATCAGCCATGTCCGCCAGCACCAGCAGGTGAGTGACGGCAGACAGAAGGGCACGTGCAGCACGCACCATGTTGCCTCTCTTCACTGAAGAACAGGGATCCTCTGCAAACTCTCCTGATGCCTGCTTCATGGATTCTCCTGGGGATACCACACAAATTCCCATTATATCATAGGACTAAAAAAGGACAAGTTCTGTCTAATAATGTTAGCAAGGTTATGAAAATGATCGCTTCCCAGTGAATCACTCAACAGATAACTAAACATCTGACGATGCAATTACTTTCAAAGCAGGCCTTTGAAATGCTAAAGACCAGAACTTAATTATTGTCTGTTACGTCAATTAACAAAGGCATGATTTAATCACAATGATTATACACACAAGGTCATTTGTGAGCAGGATGCAAGATGCCAATAAGTCAAAAACATTTGTGAAAGTTGCTGTTTCACAGACGCTATCAGATGCAATCTAAAATGCTGCGAATGACAAATTGAAAACGCATTTCCACAAATGTGGAAGAAAAACTGCTACATCATTTGAAATATTGAAAGAGACGATTACATTTTATTATAAAGTAATAAAAAAGTCAATACAGTTTCTTTTCCAAAAAGAAATATTCATGGCCCGTTTTATTCAATTCACTCCCCAACGGCAGGTGTGGCCAAAATGTAATTTTGGATCCTGTCTGTGAGACAACATGAACACTAGAGCAGTACGTTGAGAAGCTGGCACACATCAATTTCATGCTGTGCTGGAGCTCCAGAATTATAACTTTCTTTGTCCCCCAAACAAGGGAGGCCGCAGAGTTCTCTGGTCGTAGCCTGACCACACAGGGCAAAGTAAACAATGAGACCAACAGGGGAAAAACATCAATAATGCTCTGCTTCAAACAGAGCTACACAGGGAGCTGTGAAACTCAAACCAACAATTCTGCCAGTAAATCTGATTCAGCCACTCAGCGGCCCATCATAAGAGCATAGCCAAGCGCCCAGAAGAACAACTGCACAGGGATAATCACTTGGGCACAGAGGGTACACGTTCAAGGATAAATGCCAGTGGTTAGAAGGTGACAGGTTAATTGCATTAGGATGTCATTTCGTAAAATGCAAGATGAAGAGTAAGGGGCACGGAGGCGCTGTGCTTTTCCCTTTGAAAGGCAAAGACTCGCTTCATGTCTCTTCACAGCGAGGGCTCTCTGACACACGCTAGCACACAAAGCAGGTTTCTTCAGTGAAGGTCGAGTCCCTGGGATAACACTGACGTCTTATCTGATGTAGCTGCAGAAGCCTGTCATCACTTCACATCCCATTTGGTTCGGGTGCTACTGTTTTTCCTCCCTCTTTAAACCTCTTCAACGCAACAAAGCGGAACATTATAACAGCTCCTTGGAGGGAAAAATATGATCAATCCTAAAACACCAAAATGAATAAAGCCAGTCAAACAAGCACAAATATCGCATTCAGCACAGTCAGTTGCTTTGTCAACCGAATCAGCAAATAAACTAAAAGCAGCCTCACGGATCCCTGATTTCACTCAAGCCACGCATAGAAATGCCTTCAATGAAAATGTCGAGAGCACAAGTAATGATCAAGTTCATAACTAGCCTGAACTGAGACTGACTCAATGAAAAGAAAAAAAATCAATTTGAGGGGGCAGTATGTGAGAACATTGTGCTTAGGGGTCTCATTCTTTCCTTTGTTGATGTTTGGAATAATGCACACAGCGTTCCCTTTTAACAGGAAGTCAGTCCCACAGAATGATCTAAAAACAGGATTTTCTTGGTTATTGTGCAATCAGCAGTTGCCACAGACACATGCATGGACTGAATAGCTCAGTTTCAAAACCCTGCTTATTTTTACCCATCCCTTAAAAATAGACCCGGCCAATGATAGACTGCACAAAAACCTATGAAAACTTAAAATTCTTGGACTGTCATTCCCTACTGAGGGTGCAAATCAATAAGGCCACTTTCACAGGGCTGATACTGATCAGTGCTCCCATAATAAACTCACATCTATCACACCTACAGTAGCGCTCACAAGAGGACCACAGAAGCTCATGATGAAATGTTTAAAGTGGACATCTGAGGAAGGCAGAATGAGCAACCCGATCCCCTTGGAGGAAAGGCAGACAGCATTATCATTCCAAGCATCCTTCACCCCCATCAGAAGGTGCGAAGAAAGCGTTTTCGAAGCTTCAGTAAATAAGACGCATTCCACCCAAGAGACGGAACAGTTGCACGTATGCATGCAGCAGGCGACTCCAAAGCCGAAAACTGTTAAAAGGGATTCAGTGGGTTTTAATGTGCATTACGCAATGATTACATTTGCCTGACTCTTTTTCAGCTTTCTGAACAGCTGGTAAGCCACAGCTGGGTAACGGGGATCTCTTTTCAATCTAGGGAAGCTTTAACCCCACTCACTGGCAGCATTACCAGTCGAAACACGCATGGATGAGCAAAACCACATAGCTGACAGTCCTGCAACAGCGCCTGGATTCCACAGCCAATGACAGCATACCAAAACCAATGTGACAACCCTTAGCATCACAGCAGTCTGCTGGCCAGTGTCTGACAGATTTTACAGCCCAAACTAAACCAATAAACGCCCAGTTTTAATATTGAGTCTGAAACTGACAAACATGTTATTCCAACAAGTGATAAGTGGGTTGAGCCTGCACGTCACATGCCTGAACTGTGAAATGCCAGACTAATTCCAAAGGAGGGGGCAATCTAAGTCAGGAAGCCCACTTCGGATAAGAACACATGATGATGACTCTATAGTTATGGGTTATTTCCATCACACAGTGACTGAAAGTAACAGACTCTGTCTGAAAGTCCTACACAAGTAAAGAGTTGCCTTACACGCCTCTGACATCACCCTTGACAACTGGCAGACTCCATATATATATATATATATATACATATGCAAGTTGTTTTCCCACTTGTTCCCCATATTCTTGGCAACCGGGCATAAATAAAAATATCTTGATGGATCACCGCAGGTCTAGGCAAGCTGTTCACTAATGATTGTGACAATCCCTCTGTGGAGCAGGGAGCACAAACCATACATTGGGTTAGTTAGCAATAGGTGACAACTTTTCAAAAATCTACCTTGCAGACTTTCTAACTCATGCTGATGTGATGAGGTGATTGTGTCTCATTCAAGCAAGAGCTGCAGAGAAAATGTGCTAACTACAGTGTCTGTTACTGCGCTTCAATATCAGCAGGCATTTAATAAAAAATGCATGGCAAACAAGGCACAGAGAAATGAGTAGCTCAATTTGACGAGGTTAAACCTGTCTATTAACCCATCCCCTCTATTCTCTTTTCATAAAGAGACATGACAGAGGTACCAGTCATGTTCTGTAATGAGAATTAACAATATGAGATTGAAGAAGGGGATATACAAAACAACAGTCTTGAGGGAGGTTCACACTCTATGGCGTAATATCTACAACTCTGATGACACAAGCCAAGCCCTTTTAACTCAAATATCCTCCCGCACATGCAAATAAGCACAGCCAGATGATGAAAACATTAAATTATACCACTTATTAAGGGCATTATTTGAATTATAATATTCAACAGTTTCTTGTAATAGTTTCAGAACTGTTTTTGAACTCTTATTGTAGCGTTAATACCCTACTCTTTTGTACCTTGCTTGCGGACATCTTCCACCGCTGCGGTCAGCTCATCTTTTAGGAACTGACTTTCTTTAGCAATCTTCTCCCCTTTCTCCAAGAAGTTCTGGGTGGCTGTCTCCACAGAAGCTGCTAGAACATGAGCCTTCTTGGAGCGCCCCTTCTTCTTGTTTGATGGCCCTTTGTTGCTAGAGTTCACAAGTGTGGTGACCTACAAAAGATACAAGAGCATTATTAAGAAATTAGTTACCACTGACAAAGCAAAGGAGACTGGACTGTCTTCAAATACAGCACTGGTGAAAAGGAAATGGAGAGTTTGCTAACCTGGGTGACAAGCGGCTCCAGCAGTCTTTCCACAGCCAATGTGCGGATCTCCAGGCTCTTGGGATCCCATTTAAAGTTGATGTTTGCAGTATTAATGCTTGTCATGTTTCTCAGAGTTTCTGAAAACAACAATCAATGGATTGAGAGGGGCGGTGAGACTGAGACAAATAAGATGCCTGGGGCTGTTGTGTCTTTTTTCAATCAAATGTCATATGACACATTAGGCTTCAATTTCACTGCCACAGGACAAGCCTATCCGTTTTAAGATCTCAATGCATGTAGTTTCTAGCTGTTAATGACATAAGCACTGCTAACCAAAACTAACCAAGAGTAATGCAGTCTGAGTAGCTCTGTGGCACACTTTGCCATTTTCCATTCAAACAGTGACCGCAGCTTTATTGATCAGCCATCCTGCAATGAAGGACAGGGATAATCAACCTACCCCGAGGGTTTTGCTGCTGTTGCAAGACCTGTCAGTACCAGATTGCTGGACTAAATGGACATTGTTTGCTATATAGGTCAGGGAAAGCAGACAAAGTGGGCAAGGCCACTGTTCCATGTCCAACACATTAGGAATAAAACCATTTAACTGCAAAAATTTTCTATAGAAATTAAGGACATTCAGCTTCAACAAAACTAGCTTTTCTATGCAACAGAGTATTTCTATGCAACAGAGTATTTCTATGCAACAGAGTATTTCTATGCAACAGAGTATTTCTATGCAACAGAGTATTTAAAAAGATTTTTAAACACATTTATGAAATAGTGTTATATTTATATAATAAACATTATAAATTACATATTTACGTAATATTACTTATGTATCTATGTTTGTATATTATAATGTACAGTATTATATTACATAAACGCGTATAATATATATACACACATACACTGAATACAAGGAAAAGTCACTATTTAAAACGTTATAGTATTTTAGATTTTAGCTTTATATGTACATTTTTTTCATACTATTATAATTATTTTACCTTTTACCACATTCACATGGGTAAATGATAAAACAAAGTT
Organism: Chromobotia macracanthus; assembly: GCA_036877525.1. Classification (NCBI taxonomy): domain Eukaryota; kingdom Metazoa; phylum Chordata; class Actinopteri; order Cypriniformes; family Botiidae; genus Chromobotia; species Chromobotia macracanthus. The sequence continues at coordinate 8,379,564 of JAZGTH010000017.1, forward strand.
TCATGATCGTTCTTATCTACTAAGATTTGGGTTACAAACTTCCGTATTATCATACCGCAGAGGCTGAGCTCACAGGAAGGGCCTGAACTGCCGTTGATCCTGGTTTGCGGGTTAGGCAGAGCCCTCAACTCCCCATATACAAAATATCCCATCAGATATTTCACATAATTATCACACAAACCTTCGTTTTGGCTAAATTAAATACTGCAAAATAAAAATGCAATACTTTCCTGCCTTTTCGGAATAAACGCTATTTAGGTATAAAACGTAAGTACATGTCTGATACAACGGCTAATTGCTAACTAGCATTCCCCACTAAACTTTCCAGGATAGTTTCTGTTCAATACTCCAAACGGGCTATCCACTCTCCTTCTTTCATAACGCACAACGAAAGTCACAAACGGCGAATAAATTAAGTTTACATAACGTAAAAAAGGCAATTTCTTTATTAAATGAAGTAGTAAACGGCAGACAAATATTCCACACATCCCATGAATTTAGGAAACGAGCCAACTATGTATCCACAAACTCAAACTCTGGATTTCTTTATTCTTTCAATAAACAGACAGAAATTAAATAGAAAAAACATTTAGGTAAAACCACATGTGCATATTCCGGGTTAAAATAAAATAATGCATTTTAAACTAACCAGACAAAAGCGAAACTCACCAAACTCCCGAAATTCCAGTCACACTCAAAATGGAGGGATGAGACTTTAAAATACTGTAGCAGCTTTTCCTTTTGTGTTACAGGTAATCCTTCCCAGCGATTAAACAGAAAACAAAAAGTAATGTCCACCGAAAGAGCCCGTTGGAGTGATCAACGGAAGAGTTTGTCAAGTGTTAAGAGTTTCCCGTAGGCTTGAACGAGGGATGATGGCGGATCACCAGTAGTCAGTACTATCAGGTGTGTTGTTTTAGGGAGTGGCTCTACAACTCGAGGAAAGTTCATCTGAATGTGCTGTGAACTGACAGCTGATTATTTACAAAGTTGTAAACTGAAACAAAAAGGGAAGTCTAAAAAAGAGGGACACAACATGGAATACTTGTACTTTCATAATTCCTGAAAAAACAGTGACCACTTAAATGACATTTAATACATGCTTTCCCTTACACATTGACATCAATTTTAATGTAAAATCTTAAAAAATACTGGGATAAGTTATGCATCATCTATCTTTTTGTCTGTCTTTCTCAGCAACTATTTTCTTTATGTGTTTAAGCCACTGATTATTAATGATGATATTTCATCTCACTGACATATTCATCTATTCCTATAAATTTATATGTGACAGGAAGCAGGGAATGCAAGGAGAAAATGAGCAGCTGGCGTGAGATTGTTTTCCACAGAACTGAGGGTAAGGCAAGTGGGTCTGACTCATATGGGATGTTATTGAGATCTGAGTCCCTGGCGAGTTGTATCGTGAATATAATCGTACATTTTCAACAGTTTACATGGAAATGGAACAGTGTTCCACATTAGAGGCAACTGCATGATTGTCATTTAATTTATTTTGTATTTTCTAAACATTTTAAATGGAACTCTGCTCTGGCATATGTTATTGCTTTGTTTGGTTTTTGTTTTTTCTACTGAAATCATAATGAAGTTATATTTTATGACATATTCATCTTTGCTGCAGAATTTATCAAATTTTCTGTTTGAATGGTGGTCTTAAGTTATGCATCAACCATGCAGCACACACACATAAAGACAGAGCTCACAGGAAATCTGCTGAAAGAGTAATACAGCCGTCATCAAAATCACACCTTATACTCCAGTTGAAATGATTATTTATGCATGATATAGTCATACTTACTGTATGTCATGCAAAACCATGTTTAATGTGTCTCTATCTTTTTGGGGGGGAGGTGAACTAATCTGTGAGAAAATGACAAGGACTGTATGCACTGCTAAGCAATTTTTGTACAGAAGGGGCCTGGAATGTGGATGGCAAGTGCTTTGTCTTCAAAAGCCTGAATACCAATGTGAAATATAATGAGCAAATCTGCCATATCCAAGTGTTTCCCTTGGAACTTAATGAAGTGGAGGAGCGATAAACAGGTTATTGGATAGGGCCAGATGTATCAAAAAATAAACACACACATCTTACCTATAATGGCCATACAAAAAAGATGACGGTGCATGAGAATGGATCTTTTATTCTCTTCAATATGTCGTTTTAGCAGCTAGTCTGTTTTTTTAGTGTGTCATATGGCACATTCTAATTTTCTCTTTATTGGATCATTAAAAAGCACTGAAGTAATTGACAGCTGTGTTAATTTATCCCTTTGAAATTCATAATTTTTGGAGGTTACGCAAATCACGGTGGTCACAGATCATCACAGATCCTGCAGTGGAAATAAATAAATAACTCTGGCAAATCAGGAGGCAAGCGGTCATAATGGCAATTAGAGAGAAAAAGGAAATTGCTTTAGCGGCAGGGCACAGACAATAATCTAAAATCAGCAGCTAAAGAAGGGAGAGTACATTAACAACAGTGACTTCTTATTCTGGAGGCATCGGGGGAAAAAAACCTCGTCTTAAATAGATGGCTGAACTAGACATTAATTAAGAACTTCCACAACCTCAGTGATAAAGAACAACGTCAGGTTATGTGAACAGTGGCTTTAAAGAGATTTAAAGCAGTCTGCACTGATTTAAGCTCTTACGGGACCATTATGGGGTGTGAGATCTGTGTTGAAATCCAGGTAAAACAGTAATGATCATGGCCCTAAAGTTAACAAGCATAGCCAGTTTAAATATGTTTTTTTGTTCCTCTATTGCATAATATTGCCCTCGTTATAGATAATAATAATATTATCTAATATTATAATATTGCAACAAGCTCTCTTTTGGTTTCAGTAAAACGCAATGAAGGTACTGGATGGACATAACCCAAAGGTCACAGATCTCTAGAAATATAATGCTAGCTAAAAATAATGATAATAATGCTACATTACTACATTAAATACGGGGTCACCAGTGGTGAGGTTTGTGCAGTAAATTACTGACTGCAGAGAGCATGAAACCATCTAATTCATGAGACATTTAGAAGCCAAAATTTTCCAGTTCGGCTTGCATGTTAATAATTTTACATATACGATACAACAGTTTGGATTATGCAGTTCATGGTGATGGTATTAAATGTCAATGGTTGATTTAATGAACTTACTTTTGTACAATAAATCATTTAGATATTGTATTGGGTCACCACTTAATCGCATATAATATCTGGACTGGTATAATCCCTGTGAAAAATGCCTGAACTACGGAGAGTGATTTTAAACCATTAGGTGGTATAAGTAATAAATCATATTATGCAAAATAATATGTATTATTATGCACACACAAAAGCTTGATGTACAGTGGTGTAGGTGTGTTTGGGTGTACATTTGAATATAATGCACAGTATGTGATAAATTATTCCTTGTTGTTATGAACAAATTTGCATGTGTGTTATGCTGAATAAATAATCAATTACCTCTATTGTAATCAACTGTGAAACGATACTGTCCTCCACAGGGGTGCTCGGAAGAATGTTTCAGAGGTAGGGGTGTGGAGAGGTTGTGTGAAATGTCTGTGTTGATGATCTCATCACAGCCTCCTGAGTCATCTGTTACTGTCTCACATAGATGACTATGATGTCATCCATGAGAGCCCTTATGACAATTGCACAGTCATTTCCATGGTCACAGCAATCCTGTGCTGGGTCTGCTATGTGATTAGTAATGTTTACCCATCTAACAGGAAATGTTGTCAGAACATTAGTTGATGTTCTCTATAAGTTCTCTCAAAGTTATTAAAAACATTCTTGCAGTAACGTTAGTAGAATGTATTTAATGTAATATATCATAAATATCTAAAACATTATTCTTAAGTTGTTAGTGGTGCATTTAAAAAAGTTACATAATTTAAAAGTTTGAATAACGTGTTTATAATCAAACAGTAACATTAATACAATGTTAAAAAAACTGGATGTTTGAGGATGTTCTTAGAGCTTAGAGCTTAGAGGAACGTTCTTACAACCTAAAATTGTTAGCTGGGTATGCCCATGTTTGGGAGTACATCACTCACAGCCAGCCCTGAAGAACCGGAAGAAACAAATCAGTACTGCCTTTCAGTGCCTTTAACGAGGGCTCTGGAAAAACTGGGCTTTGTCCCAAACAAACACAAATATAAATGAAACTTGGGAGTACTACTGCACAGAGTACTATGGAATTAATTATTATAATAAAGTGATTCTGTCTGCTTGGAGATTTGATGTTAGTCATAATGAGGCCAATTGTGGACTGATAAACACGGCCCTGGAGATGGAGCATATTCTGCAAATGGAATGCATGGGTGTTTTGTAGCCAGTTCAATCAAACCTCAGGGAATGAAGTTGACATGCGTTTGCATTATTTAACATCTAACTGACATTTCTGAATCAAAGTCTAATGTCTGAAATCTTTGATTGGGGTCTGGTGAGCTCCACCTTGTGGCCCATGCCTATATATATAATAGCCAGTTTTATTAGGGAAACAAATTTCATGGCTGAGTCAAAGCAACAGTTTTAACAGAAAGGAAATTATGAGTTCTTACACCTAGAGCAAGAATTGTTAGGTAAGGAAATATAAGTTTTTAGCGTCTTTTCCTGTGATGTAAGTCACCCATTCACAACTCCAGAACAGAATGCTCTTTAAACACTGTTCTCCTGTGTTGTTATGAGCAATTTAAGCTATGACATTTACTATAAGTTGGCTGGTCTGTTCTAGGGTCCGTGAGATAAGTGTAATATGTGACATTATTTCTCATGCATGGATAAGGCTCTCAGTCAATGACTTATCAACTGTGGCCTGTTCTTCGCCTCAGGCACTCTCCTCTATTAGGTTCATCTGCCGCACAGCCCTATTTTGTAAAGCCAGCCACCTGGGAGCTGTTCCATTTTACTATAAGGTCCACAAGGGAACTAGATTGAGAAGTAGGTGAGTGAGAAGATGTAGGAGTTAAAACTGAAAATAAACCTCCATTTGAACATTCTTCCAAAAGCCTCCTGAATTTGTCTCTTGCAGGTCTCTGGGGTCTAATAGCATTTACCCTGCTTAGGTTTTTATATGATTTCGAATTGACTTTTGCTTAGTTCCTAAGAGCCACTGATATTTAATTGTATTTTGCATTGATTGGTGGGCAGTGATAGACTGGGTGCTAGATAATAATCTTATAGGTTGTGTAATGTCCCTCCTGATTTAGGTGGAAGAAGTTAATGAGCTATTCATAGCGGGGTCGCATGCATTGAATGTTTTTGTTTAAGTCATATTTCCCATGTTGTTCCCATGCTTTTTTTAGACTCACTGCAGGGGGGTCTGCTAGATAAATGGACAGTTAACTCTAACTGTTGCTGATAAGAAAGTGTCTGATTGATTACAGACAGCATGTTCTTCGGCACAAGAATATACAAAAAGGCGTATGAGTCAAATAGAGCGCAGAGCAATTAATACAGCACATTTCGATCGTCAGCGGTAATGAGTGAAGCCTCTTAATAAGCTTACCGTTATAGTGGCTTAAGCGCAACTGATTCACCGATAATACAAATGAAGTCAGAGTCTCTCATCGACTTATGCAGTCACTGAAGGACTGCTTTAAATGCCTGAGATGTCTCTGACTGTCATAAATTTCTGCACATTTTACTGCACATTCCATGGTAGGCTGCCACGGAAACTGTCATTCAAAGTATTTTGCTATTTAGAAGTCAAGTGGCTTAGAGAAAAAAGTCTAAGATTGGAGGCACCAAGAGAGACATTCATTTCCTGTTGAGTTGGGTCAATGTGAGGGTTTCTAACAGACACCCGGTGAGTCAGTGCAGATTAATACAGCCACTGTGAATATATTGAAGATGGAGTTTATTTGGGGTCTCACTGGCCTGGTGTGATTGAGATCTATCAAACCCACTCCACAGGGCTTCTGGTTGCTTCACATATTATTGACTTGCACTCCTGAGGTTATTGAACAGGACCAGAGAACACTGTAATTACAATAGCATGATGTCGTATGCATTTCTCATAAGTATCAACACAAAAGCATTTCTGACAGCCATTCAAAAGCAGCCCTGCATTCTGACTAAATAAATGTTAAAAATTATTTTCATAGTGTAGCTCAGAATAGTCACAAATAAATTAGAGAGCTTTACTGGCCAAGTATACCTGAGCATACAGGAAATTTGTTGCAGAATTTGAGCAGTGCTGTACTGAACAAGACTAATACAAACTTGATTACAGTTACACAACAAGATTCTAGTAACAAGATGCATATAGTAAAGAGCAAACACACATTAGCAGAGTGGAGACAATAAAATAGAACAGAATTAATGTCAAATAAAAAAGAAAACTAAAACGACAACCCTAATAGCAACACAAATTCTTTGCAAAGCATAACACTAAATTATCTAACAGAGCATGGTAGTGACATAATAGTGCAGTTAGTGCAGTTGTAGACTGGATAGTTGAGGAGCCTATTGCAAAAGGAATTGGTTTTGCACATGAGTAAATACAGAAGTGGTAATATGATGGGATAAAGTCATGATTATGGGAGTGTGTTTAAAATCTTTGTGGCTGTTGGGAAAAAACTATTCTGGTGTCTGACAGCCCTTGTTTTGATCAGTCTGTAGAAGAAGGGCATGGGACTATGCATGTTCTTGTGATGCTATCAACTAATTAGCATTGCATGTATTTATTTTGAGTGATTTTCCATCTTTTGTGTGTCTGTGACCTCTAAAGTGAAAAACAACCCGTTGAGAAACAACCCATTATGATTAAGATTCCAAACAAATTTTTGTAGTAAACCACTGGTGACTCCCTTCAACAAGTTTCTCTATTGCAGTAGATTCTGCCACCCAGACGAAACCAGCAGGATGTTTATTCACAGTCATCTAACAAGACCAATCTGTCCTATCACTGAGCCATAGAACTGTCAATGTTTTCTTTGTTGAAAGAACATTACAAAAAAACCAAGATCCAGACTGTGTTTCCTCTTCAAATGTGCAGTCATCCAAGTTTATTGCACTGATAAAGAGTGAAGCATGGGTCAGCAGGAACAGCACAATGTCACACCTCTCCCAGACCAGAGTGAGGAGATTCAGTGTTAAATTTCTGCTTCATTACTTTGACGCTCATGCTTTCCGATCAAGGAGCTTCATTTAATGGAGAAGAACACAGGAACTGTGCTTGCAAGTTTGTTTTCGGTTTCTGCAAATATCCCAAAATCACTGACTGTGTGTCGATACATCACACTGGTGCAGAGCAGCATGAAGTTCAGTGAGTCCCAGGAGAAATGTGAAGCAGAGCATGAGCGATTGCTCAGATACTAAGAAGATTTTTACACTTTAAGAAAAGTGACTCTTAAAACCAGACTTTGGGGGCTAAAATAGAATCAGAAAAAGAGTAAAAAGAGTGAGAAAGAGCTAAAGTCAAATGCATCTCTTCAGAAAATCTTTTTTTAATTACTTTGGTTTGCCTGTATTCGGTTAAAATATATAAACATCTTCAAGATAAATGTACTTGAAAAATTATGTAGAATAATAGCACTTCAGAGAATATGTGTCATATACATTGTTTCTTGTTATCTTAAGATAACTTATCTTAAGCAGTTCATCTTTTGTAGCACAGTTAATCTTTTGTAGTCTTACTTAAAGTATGTTTACATATTTTAACTGGAAACAAGACAAAAAAGATTTGTTCCACTCAATGCATTATTAAAGGATAAAATATATCAATTAAACTGAAAAATACAAATGCCTCATAAATGGTAGTTAGCTTGTTGCTATGCAGTTCCTAGGATGTTCTAGTTAGGTACTACATGCTAAAAATGTTGGCTTATTATTCACACAAATGCTGGATTGAGACCAGTTGGATCATTTTCTGGGTTATTTTTAGTGCCGGGTATTGTGTATTACCTAGCATTGAGATACATCCCCTTATGCGGCAGAGGCAGACGCCACAGAAATTGTAACCACACCTGGCACTGCTGTGATGCATGACTCTGCAGATGGATATTACTGGCTGGGTTAGTGGTTGGATCAATCTCATTGGCAGATGAAACAATAAACCCCTCCCTGGACCCCAGATATATTCAATGTCTCAGCCAAGCTTTTAAGTTATGAGGTGCAGGCTTTGCATCACTTTTAGCAATGTGCTCAGTCAAAGGATGCTTTCAGTGAAATAAAAGTTTGTATACGCTTTTAAACTATAAAGTCATTGCAGTTATGTAAATCATTTTATTTTATGCAACACAACATACATAGGACCGAGATGTTTGTTTAACTAAATGCATGTTGAATTGTTTTTTTAATGTGGAAAAGAGAGAACTTAGACAGGCTGATTACAGCTGAATTAAAATGCAACACAAAGTAAAATGCCTGTGTAATATTTCAAATGTCTTGTGAGTTTTATTGTTCTAAAAGTTAGCTTATGAAACGTTTACTTCTTATGTCTAAAATGTTTGTTAAACAAATTTAAATAATGCTGTATGCAACTGAAAAATATTTTGTATTAAGAAATGTGTTTAGCAAAAATAAAGGATGTAAACACAGTAGCTATGTGTATATAACTAATTTTGTATGGAAATATTAACCCATGTATGTATGGTATCAAAGTTCAAATATGTTTTTGTATAGCACTCATTAGATAATAGTAGTCCGGCTTTAACACAGACTGTATGTGATATATGTATTCCAGTACTCATTCAGCCAGTATATTAGATAACAAACCATAAAGAGAAAGTCAAGCCACTCACTGAAACTTATTGACTATTCAAAGAAACTGAGAACAGTTAATCAGTTTTATGATGCAAGTTGATTTCCAAAAGTTGTTCAGGAAACTTTATATTACCAATCAGAGTAACAGTCTGCAGTGAGACAGTCCAAGAGCAGGCTTCTGGGAAATCTCAGTCTGCAGTGGTTCCATACGGTGACAGCTCAGTGGATTGAGGTACAATGGTGAAATACAACCTGAACGGATGGTAATAAATGTCCAGTCATGGCCCCACACTGCACTGTAAACAATCCATGACTTGTTGACAGTCGAGTATATCTTCAATCATGCCAAAATGACTACCTTAATGTACTGTCAAATGCAGTTTATCCTGTTTTATTTTATGTTGTCAATGCATCCCAATAAGAGGGAACAGATGGTTAATATTCTAACTTCCCAGGCTTTTATTGCCAGTAGCAATGCAATGCAACAAGAAAAAATGGCTGCAGATGCCATATGATCCATGAGGTTTTTTAGTCGAAGAGTCGTGATTCCATTTTCAGATGTGCCTGCATGATGGGAGAAATTGTCCATTTCTGACAGTCTCAAAACAGCCTTTGCTCTGCCTTCTGTATAATAAAAACAATTCTGTAACAGTGCTCTCTTATACAGACAGTGTCAACAGCACTGATCACAGACCCATTATTAATTAACTATCTGTAATTATCACATACATATAAAGTGATTGACTAAATGTCTGTAGAAATACTGTTGATTGTTTGGCATTTTCAGAAGGCATTTTCCAAACAGCACAGTGTTGCCTTTTTAAGCACATCCTTTAATTGACAGAAAAAACACAATTTTCCTAGAACAAGTGGTGCCGGTGTAGTTCAGCCTCCATGGTGGTTATTAAATACAATTCTAATGGGAAAAAAAACATTTTAACCTTCTCACAGAACACATTGCCATTTCATTCTCTCTCTGCTGCTCGCTGAGATATTGAAATATTTGAAAACTCATTTGCTCTGAACGTTTGATTCATCTGCTTCTTTTTGTTTTGATACGGGGATCAATTTGTCCAATTATGAAGTGAAACTCAAACGACATCCTTTCATGCTTTCATTAAATTTTACATAATCGCAAACAAATTTACTCTTATTTGCATACAAGCAATTATGTGAAATGAATATAGGAAGGGTTTGATTCAAATGACTTCTCTCTTGTTTTCATGATGAAATTTATATCTAATCCATAATAAACAACAAGCAACACAGACAGGAACTTCTCTATGGCCATTAGGCCATATGAGTACATCAGAGCAGCATTTGAGCTACAAACAGTGAGCTCTCTTTCTCTGAAAACAAATCAAAGATACCTTTTTTGCTGTCACATTTCATTTTCTTCCATGTTCTGCTTTGTACTGAATCAGTAAATGCTTTTTCTCATATTTTATAAAGCAGAAAAGCAAAGCAGTGGATACAGGCTAAAGGAAACAGTCTTCATTATTGATGTAGTTCATTACAATGTCCATTTGGTTGGTTTATGTCCCTGCTACTAACTCACAAGTGCAGTAAGGAGACAAGGAGATATTGAGGTGAGACAAGGGGGCAGTGAGACTTAAGGACACACCATAATAGCTGCTTTGAGCCTTTAAACTTATGTGGATCTCTGGTGCCCTTTTCTTCCGAGAGAAACTGTTGGCTATTGCACACACTTTAAGCCTTTCCCCGGCCCATTCCTCACTGTGATTGCTATGGCTTCTTTCTATAGTAAATATTTCATATACTGTTCGAGGTAATGTGCATGAAGGAAGCACTGATGTGAAATATTGATGCAAACAGATGTTTAGGTTGCATCCTTCAAAAAGGTGCTCATGCATTCAAAGGAAGCTGCATTTATTAAATCAGTTCCAAAGCCTTTTGCATGATGTATGGTAAATGTAAACACAGACTTTTTCACTTCTGGTTGGTCATCTGGAGAATAGATGTCTTCAGCCACATTGAAATTAGTTATTGAAGTTAATTATTGCTCTATATGTGTTCAGAAATGTCTCTATTAAAGGATACAAAAGGGGTGACACTCCTTGTCCTTGGGTGATTATGTAAAGGGACCACAAAGAGGTCAGTTACACAGCTTCTGTGCACTTGGCATTTGTCCTACTGTCTCTGTGACCAGGCTGCAAGCAGTTCTGTAATTGGTTGCTCTTCTGCAGAGAAATATGGGTAACTGTCTTGCAGCAGTCACATCATAAAGTGCAGGAGATTGGCAGCATTTTGCTAGCTGTGCTCCACCAGAGGTATCAGGGCTGTAAATGTCTCAGGATAAAAAAACGAGAGCAGAATACATCGGCAATCCACATCTATATGTCATTCAAGCTCAACGTAATATGCACAGTGACACAGCATAAGGGCTGCCTGTCAGTTTTATCCTTCACTATGTCTCTGTTCTGAAGCGCTGCATTTGATTGGCTGACAGCACAAAAATGGGTCACATATTCCAAGGTTATTGTGTTTTTATCACTTAGAAGTGGTCCACATATTCATCTGTATAGTATACTAAAATGGGTCAGGAAATTATCTGAATTTTCTCAAGGGTCAACATATTTGCTACACAGAGAGAAATTCAAAAGGTTTCTTAGAATGAAAGAGTCCAAATAACCTTGTGCAATTTTTCATTCTTAAGTCTTTTTTCTCTGTGTTCCACCAAGAGAGAATTGAGGTTTATGCAGCTTTGGAGCATGTCTCTTCACAAGCACGCCAAACTAGTGTTGCATAAATTAACCAATTGAATTGCGGGAAATGTGTCCATTGAGGCATTAAGGCTGGTGATCCGGTCAGTGCACAGCATGCCAAACAAATTTTAAATCATTTCTGTTGATTTTTATAATACCTCCTCCTATATACCTTGTATGCTTGTATACTTATATCAATATCAATGCATCCCGTCTTTCTATAACACTCATTTTGCTGTGTTTGAAATGACTTTATTGCCAACACGTTTGCAGCTAGAGCTGGGCGCACACTGTGCGATTTTGGTTTTGATTTGGTTCGGCTGAGACAAATTTTGAAAATCCTATAAGATTCTTGTAACCTTATGCCAAAATCTGTAGTCTTTGATCACTGTTTGACATGTTTATCGACAGCCAATTAATGGCCGTTGCGATCAGTTTTTCCTCCGATGTAATTCTGGCAGTCTCACAAGATTTGAAAAGGTAAAGTAGAAAATAAAATATTAGTGCATACTTAATAATATTTAAAACCCAGTGAAATTGCTTCATGAGTGCCTTTTTCCTGTGCTGATGTACTTCCTCTTGAAATGGGAACTAGTAGGTTCATCCCTTTTCTTAAAAAAACAAGTTGCTTTTAGTTTATTTCACAATTATGAACCATGATTTGTTACTTGCCACTGGTAGCCTGTCACAGGTAGAATTAGAGGAAGAGATGTTTTCATTTAAATGAACAAAAATTTGTATGTCCCTAAGCACAAAATGAGTCATTAATATTTTGATCTGTTTTCCCAGTAGAGAAAAGACTGTATTTTCTGTAGAAATTTTAAATGTTTATATCTGCTAAAAGTTAATTTAGGAGGGCACTATAATATAGATTGATAGATAGATAATTTCTTTAACAAATAAAGTTTAAAAAGGTGCCATCTTAAATCTCTCTCTCTCTTCCATTTAGATATTGGCTCTCTGTTACAGGAACATTATTGTTTAATATTTATATACTACAGCAAATGGACCAGTGGACAAGCATACACATACATCAGAAGAGGCAGAGAGGGAAACAGACCTTTTCATCTACTGCCTCATGAGGCTATTTCACCCTAATCTGTTATCATGTAGTTTTGACCATTATTACTGGGTTCCTTTTTCACCTTTGATTCATCACAGCCACACATTAAAAACTCACTCTAACCCACATAAAACACACACACACACACACACACACACAGAGAGTGCTCAAGGTCCCTCCATACCATAATGCGTGGGTCATAAAATAAAATAATTTCCTTTTCTCACAAGACCATGTGGCCTTGTGAACCACTTCTCTCTCCTACACGCTTCCATTCTATATGCTGGCACAGACCCAGCTAACAGGAAACATTCTCAGAACATTGGCTAATGTTCTCTAAACATCCTCTCCAAGTTATCAAAATGTTTTTGGAGTAATGTTAGTAGAACTTTTTAACATTATATATCATGTATATCAAAAACATATATTTTATATATGTATATAAAACGTTATATATACACAATATAAGGTCTAAAAAAACTGAATGTTTTTAACATTCCTGGAACTCTAATGTTTTTGTTACTTAATGGACATGATATGAACATGAAACTTTCTTAGAACCTAAAATTGTTAGGTTGTAACAGGGTCCCCCACAAACACTCCGGTTCACTAATGTCCTCTGAGACACACCGCACATCCCATCTCAGTGATTTTAAACACCATCATCATCTCTATTACTGCTCACAGCACCTTGCTGCTGCTACCGGTCCTGGGTTCTAGCAGATGGAGGAAGCAGTTCTGCACTATGTGGCATAAACATCTGCAGAGATGTTTGCAGAAGTTTTGCCATGGTGTTATAACTCTCCATTATTAATCAGCTCTCAGATAATATCTTTCTACTTATTCTCCTGATGAACGATACCCCCTGCGGCCCACCTGCCATAATTCACACGGCTTTACACTTTTCTGACTGTGCCCAGGAGCGCAATGAGCTACCTGCAGATTAAAGGCTTATGGGGGATGTACTCCCAAACCCCATCAGCATTCTACCTCACCACCTTTTTCTGTCTCGTTTTCTTTTTTAAATCAACACAGTTGATGTTTCTGTTGAGTCACACACCACACACAGATGCCCGTATATGCAACTTCATGGAGCAAAGCATGCAATTCTCTGCTTAATGATCCTGTGAACTCAAAATTGGATTTTTGTCCATGTCTGTTACCCCGAAGGCCACCTATTTGCAATTGCAAAAGAGTAGTCACAATTTGCCAGAGTACTTGAAAAAATTATTTTTTGAGAAAATATGCACATTTAATATTCAATGATAATATAAAATCGACCAAAAATAATGATGACTCATCTTCATGGGCATATCCACATTTATGTCCAATAAAATACCATCTACCTTGGACTAGCAATCATAAGTAGCAAATCGTAAGTAATTATGGTTCATGGCGAGTGGGAAATGTTTTAGTTGTTAGCATGGTCCAGTTAGCTCCTTCTGGTAGATGTTGTAATTTCACCATCTGGACCCAAAAAGAATCTCTCTCCTTTGATGGTCATTCAAAAGTAGCCATACAAATTCTGAAAAACAATTTTTTGCAAGAAACATATAAATTACAGGTATTGTCCTAAATGTGATGTCAGTCTGCTGTATTTTTAGAGGGCTCTAAAAAGCATGTTGGCTATGACGTTCATGACTATGATGTAAACTGACTATTTAATAAGCACTTCTGCTTTTAATAGAAATACGTCAACAAAGGAAATACGACTGGACTCGTTGAGTGACTGAATACATTTTTTAACATCTGACATATCACTCAATAGCTTTTCTTTATATCTGTAACATCTTTCTTTAATTTGTCTTTGTCTCTAATTGCATTCCCCTGCATTTCTTTTTCATTCTGATCCAATAAATCAAAATCCACAGATTTCATTTTCATCTTAAGAGCGTGTGCATCTAGTTAACTTCAATTTCCCCGTTCTCATCACATCTTTCTCACAGTGAGACACCTAAATTAAATCAGCTTTGAGTAGGCTGAAGCTATTTTTACCACCATCATGAGACCACCAGTCAGTCTAGAGTGGGATGCTTCTAAATGAGCTATAGGCAATCCATATACTAACACTACAAAGAGAAACAATAAACACAGAGTAGCAATATCCCAGTTAATAACTTTAGGAAGAATGTGTCCCTAATGTTTCCATTAGAAACAAAAATGTTGTTATTTTAAAAGTTTAACAACTTTAGAATATATATATATATATATTGTTACATCATACAATATAACAACAGTTATATAATAGATGTAACAGTTCAAGTAACATTAGCATTACTGGAATTTTATTTTTTAATAACTTGAAGAGAACCTTAGAGAATGTTCTTAGCTGGGTACTGCTGCTTTCATACTTCCTTGTATGTAAGGCAGAGAAATTCACAAATTTAGACTTGTTGCATTGAGTGCAACTGTCTCCTGACCGCACAGCGCTGGTCAGTGATAATGAGATAATCTGTCCCCTTGCACAGCATGAGACTGGATGTGATGCATGAGGAAACTCAGTAGGGAGGTGGGACACCATTATCAGATTCATTACGGTGACTTTTACACTCGGCAGAGACCTTTACATCTTTTTTGGCATTTGCAGAAAAAGGCTGGCTTGCAGGGGTCAACTCTGTATCCTATGGTAATGGTCAAAGTTAGCAGACATTAGGCATTTTTAGTCCTTGGTTACTAAACATAACAATAGTGTGGTGACTATGTGAGTAAACCTGTATGTTGTTGTGTTGTGTTCTCACATACCACAAGAGCGGCTTCCAGCTCCTTATAGTACATTTAATAGCACAATATATTTTTCTGCACAATACTTTAAAAAAAAATGTATTAGAAGCAATAAAATGGCACATTATAATAATAAAGTTTTAATTCTTAATTTTAAATAAAATTTTCAAAACAGTTACAGTTTTATAAAAATCTACAGTCACATCCCATAATGCCTGAAAAGTTGTTGCTTTGGCAACCACAGCTGCCATTTTGTTTGTTTTGTTTTATAAATGTACCAAAATCTGGAAAAGATACATTAAATGAATATAAATTATTTACTTCATCAATTAATCTATGTATTGAATTATTAATTATGAAATCCCGTTCAAAAATTCATCCTTTATGCATGTCTGAAATCAGCACTAATTGGGGTTAAAACAACCTGCTCGAAACAGCAGCCCATTTATATTGCAGAAATGATGGTGCTTTGCTTAGCACAGAAAAAGTCTCTGCTCTTTCCCAGCTCACCTAACAACACTTTCACTCAAATCACTGAAAAGCTGCAAAATAACAGCTCACTGTTTGAGCAGAGAAAATGAACCCTCCCTTCGCCATACTCTGATAGCTTGTGTAAATATACAGAGGGGCCGCCGCATGCAGTGCAAAGAGGGAAATAGAAATGTCATGTTACATTTGGTTAAACAGGCTCAATAGTGATTTGAATGACAGAAACAGAAGATAAAATAGGAGTGCAATGGATAATGGGTTAATTGTATTTCTATCACATAAATAGAGTCCGTGGAAACTACAAGCAAAGCTCATGTTTATTTTAAATTACAGAAAAATGACAACTGCCAGTAATTAATATAATTTGTTTTCAGACTTAAATTCTTTAAAGAATTCTAACACTTGTTGGATGTGCTGCAGTAGCTCATAAAGTCCTCTAGGTGGCGATTTAACACAGGGTTGATGTTACTGCTCTTGAAAAATTGGTGGCTTTATCATTTTACTTGGTTGAGGAACATATTTTAATGTAAAACTATTTTCCTTTGTTGATGGACCCTTAGCTTTGTAAGGAACCCTGTAATGCTAAACAACGCTATAAAATACAGTCACCTAAACTCTAGTTTTACTTTGATCCCTGGAAACTCCCTAAGGAACCAATTAAAGAGAATTATTACTCTTTGTCTTCAAAAAGGCTTTCCACACATTACCAAGAGACAAAACCAAACGCCTGGAAAAGTTTACTGCTGCTTAACTTCTGTGACTATACAAATTATTCTCCTTCACTTTATCCTTTGCCAACATGGTACGATGAACCATGTCTAAGTACAGAATACGTGGTCAACCATGAAAATACTTGTGCCTGCCAAATCCAGCAGATTTCACAGATAATTCCATTTGATTTCATTTGCTTGGAAGGCTTTGAAGGCAAACTGAACTAATGCTGGATTAGACCTGATAAAGCTGTATACAGTTTTGAAGTTAATTTGTGAACAATGTAATAGAACAACGCTCATTTAAAAGTTGAAGGTAGAAGATACATCAACCATGTGTGACAAACTCTCAGATAAAAGCAGCACTCACTCTTATCAAACAAATAATGAGTCTCTTATGAGCTTCCCTCACCATATGTTAGTGATAATTAACGTGCATAAAACAGTGTACAGCATCTTAAATTAAGCATTACATTTCTGCAAAAGAGCTTTATGTTTACAGAAGAAAAGCTCCTGAGACTTTGAAGGTGTTAAATTTTAATTCAAAGCATACAGGTTTTAAGCAGCCAATTCTGTTACCAAAACCCACAAAATAAGAAATGCATCATCAGTTTTTTTACCTTGCCCTCAAACTCTGTAAACAATATCTTATCATATCTGCAATTTCCCGTTCCGCAGAAATCCTGACCACAGCGAGAAATTAATGACACAGTCTAGCATGACTTTGCACACACATATGCCTCATCCTTCAGCTGAGTTAGGGTTACTCACTAAAACCATGTGATTTACACCTGTGCAGTGTGCAAGTTAAAGTTAAATATGAAGTTAAGACAACCAGCACATCATATGTGACTTGTGTGGGGGAAGTTTACTTATTACTCATTTACTAACCATATAGTCAGTAAATATTTCTAAATTGTAAAACTGCAGAAAGTTTTTGTTATAGTTAAATTGTGGGTTAGGGTGAGGTTTTACATATATGTGTGTGCACGTGTCCAATACATATTAATATAATACATTGATATGTACTGTACACATTCCACACTCCTCTCATTCTACATTAAGGACTTATTATTAACAGCTATTCTCCTGCCAGGTGGTGAAGTACTCTGGGTCTGTGTGTGTTAGTGGGTGGATGTGTTAGTAATTAGTTCTGTTTGTTTCTATATTTGCTTAGCTTGTATTTCTGTATAAGTGCATTAACCTATTAAAGCTGTGGAATCTGTAAGCACGTGTTGGTTCCTATAGGCACAAGAGATATTACATGTCAAAGAACAGAGGTGTTTAAACTGGAGTGTGTGAGGTGATAACAGTTGTACACAAGTGCTTTTGTTGTCATTAAAGACTAAAATAACATTCAGACCGAGTTCATGTATTTCTCACAGGAAACAAACTAATGTGTTCAACCTCTAGAGAGCAAACACACATCCTATATATAATATTGTACAATATATGCCATATTAATATACTACAGTTTGTGTGATTATAGTCTATGTACGTCCAGAAATTTTGTGTATTTACTATATCAATATCTGTCAATAAAAAGTGAAATGTTGAGTGAAACCAATTAATGACTACCACAAAACATCACACAATTCAGAAATAGGTAATACTGTTGTTTGGGTGCTGTTGTTTTTCCACAAAAATGATGTCACTTTCTGGAGGATGATCTCATTAAAGAACTGGCTTCTGTTAAATAAATGTTACAAAAATGTTTAACTTTTATTTTATTTACAATATTTATGGTAACATGTATGTACAATAGCATGACCTTAATTTACTGACATGTAGCTTAAAGGCTTGCTAGATGCATCAAGAACTATGAAAAACATTATGTAGAGAGCATTGCAAGGTTTAAGGTTACTGCTGTTGGTATTGCATCCATAAATCACCCAGCTAACAATTTAAGGTTGCAAGAACATTTCCTTAATGTTTCTATTAAGACATTGGTTATAAGAACATTATTCAAACTTTTTAACTCTGTAACGTTTTTTAAATGTTCCACTAGCAACCTAAAATTAACATTTTCGATATTTGATATATAATAAGAAAATTCTACTAATGTCAATGCACTAACTTTTTTGGCAGTGATTAAATGGCTCCCTTTGAAATATAGTGTCAAAAAACATTCTTTTAGTGATAATCATAATACTGGAGGCGTCAAATATCATCTTGGTGTCATTTAGATGCCTTTATAAATATTACAAGAGCATTTTCTAAAAAAAAAAAATTATTAAAATGTGTTGTGTGGCAATGCTGAGTCTATACTGCTTGATGTCAGTTTAGTTCAACTTCTGATGCATGTGACTGGAACATTTCCTGCCCATACACCAAAACAAATAAATCAGCAGTCATGTCTGCAGCACAATGACTGTTCAGTGTATTCTCATGCTTATCTCTCCTGTTGTGTAAACACCTGTTTTGGGTGAAATAAGCAAATCTTTTCACTGCATGCAAGCACTTCACACAAACAAATAAATCATTTTAAGAGATCAGCCGGTAAACAAACAGTGTTAGTGCTGTATTTCAATATTTTAATTTGTTTCTGAAGCTGCAAATGATTTTTAAAATTGCCTCAGAATTTGTAAGTAAAGGTGACAGCATGACATAGTATTCAATGCTGCAAAACAAGCATTGCTGCTGTATGTTGTTTGGGATGCTACCATCAACCTGTCCTTCTCTAGGCTCCTTAACTGCAGAAAACTGGCCTGTCCCAGCTGTACTACATTAGTTAGCCACTTTAACCAGCAAAAACCTGAAGCAGTACATCCGGGCAGTGGTAGCTTAATGGTTAAAGATCTGGGCTTGTAACTGAAAGACTGTAAGTTCAGACCCTGCAAGGGGTGATCCATAAACTATCATCAATGTGCCCTTAAGGGAGGCACTCAGCCCTGTGATAGAGAGCAATAGCAGGGATTCAGAAGTAAAAAGCCTATTCATTTTCTCCATTGAAAAATAGATTTTTAGTGATAACTTATAAACCTTTCAAGATAGACCAACCATGACCCCAGAAGTTGTTAATCAGTGGAATACTGAATGCCTCTGGAGAGCCCAGAAGTCAGTGTGATTTCAACTTCATTTTAAAAAAATCATGCTTAATGGCTTAATCCATGCTTAAGCACTAAACTATCTGTAATGCAAAGGAGAGTTTTTTAGATTTCGATTTTGGTTTAGCCACTAAAACATTGAGTGATAATTTTTGCATTCTACAGGGATGCTGTAATCTGGAAAATTAAAAAATGTAAAAAAACCTTTAACTTAAATTAATTTAGTTTATTAGTGGTTCATAAGCTTAACCAGCAACACCACTATCAATCAGTCGATCAGATTCACCGAAAGACTGATTAATAGATAGATAGATAGATAGATAGATAGATAGATAGATAGATAGATAGATAGATAGATAGATAGATAGATAGATAGATAGATAGATAGATAGATAGATTGTGTGTGCATCTGTGTGCATGTTTGTGTGCATGCAAGGTGATCAGGTTCAGAGATTTTGCTCTGCATTGCATTTTTCTCATACGTTTTAATGTGAAACCACAAATCCTGTCAGATCGCATTATTTAATTTTCCATCAGTAATAGCGCGATTAGATTGATTAAACTTCGGTATAGCCTTTGAAACAACAGACCATGCAATTGAATCAATACAATAAAATACTTTTGCCCAGACTTACTTTATATTACTTTTTAAATCTTGATAGTCTATAAATTTTTCTACATGGCTATAAAATCACAGCTTTCTCTCTTTTTAGGACATAATATCTGAGACTAAACCTTCACATACATTAAATGATATCTTAAACCTATAGAGTGACTGGGGGATGGAATTACATAGTCAAAATCTCTTTTTATTATGTGTCATTAAATCTGATTGTGAAGACAACAGGAGGGTCTATGATATTAGGAGAGAGCTATCTGTTAGCATTCTCGTCTTGAAAGCAGTTTGTCGCTGGAGCATGATGCTCTGGAAAAGTACGGTATGCCTTCAACACATGTGCGCCCTCTGCTGGCCATTATGTTTTCATTCATATTGGCTGTCTCAAACCAACTGATGTCTTTGACAGCTTTTTGGCCATTATAGGGTCCTATAATCTGAAGAAAACACATGAGGTTGGGGGGTCAGATAAAAGTGCAGGCTTGAAACAGAGATTCTTATCTTTGATTGCCAAACATGTTCCAGTAGTACAAGACATCATATGATCTTAGTAGGCATGTGACCACAGGGAGTAAAAGAGCTCTGTTTCATCTATTACCCCCTCCCTTTGGGCCATTAATCTAAATGTCATGTCCATCTTTTCTTTCTTTCTTTCTTTCTTTTTGGGGGGTGTATTACGAAATATTTGTCTGCATTCTGCAGTACTGTGAAGTAATATTTGAATTCTATCAGATCATATGTTACATTTTTATGATATAATCATTTAGGTAATATGCATTGTAATTAAACATATGTCACATAAATTAGAATGTATAATGCATATATTGTAATTGCCTCAGAGATAAAAGGTTGTATCAAAAATGAAATGGACTGCACGGGCCTTTCAGTTATCTAGGATTATAAACTGAAGCAGTCTGCTTATGCTGATTACTATGAATGAGGACATGCATTAATAACATGAATGAATCCACATGTATCAACAATCGCAAATTACATCCCATAATCAAGCAACTTGGAAAAGAGAGGCACAAACCAACTGTGAAGTAATGAGACGCACCAAATTGCCAGTTGTGCTGGAGATTTTGATGAGTTTTTCATAATTACACTGCTGCTGGAACAAAAGCTTTAACTTTCTCCTGCAAATAATAAAGGAGAAAAAGTGTTTACTAATTCCCTAAAGGGCTCTGTGTACCTCAGGGGGTACTTAAGCAGGTTCTAGGAGATACTTGTTCAAATTTAAATTTTGTTTGTTAAACCTATAAAAGAGAAAAAAATAGACTGAATCTATTTTTTTAGCTTCCTTTTGAGAAAATCAAAAAAGTGTGTGTGTGTGTGTGTGTGGTGGGCAGTTGGGGGGGGGGGGGGATCTGAGAAAAACCTCCTTTAGGGGATGTCCTTATTTGTAAAAAGACTTAAAATATAGTAAATAACATTTTTTAATTGTAAAAATGCAGGATTATTTGAAATATTGTAAAATTTGTAAACCTGTAAAAATGTTAGGGTTAGACCTTGGGTTAGGTTGCAGTGTTTATGACTAGCTGTGCAAAAAACAACAGAATTCTATGGAATGTCCCTATTTAGATAGATAAGTAAACTAGTTTGTGTTCTGCAGCAACTACAAAATCCACTAAAACCAAATAAAACCTTTCTTTGCATTTTAAGTGTTGGCGTAGTTACTTTGTTTTGCCTTTGTAGGGCAGTATAGTTCTATAGGTTCACTATGTGCAGCATGTATCTTTAGCAGACTGAAAGCCATAGCTACAGATGTCAGAGTGACTGAAAATTTGTTGGTCACCCACCCATTGAAATCACAAGACAGGCAATCAACCCCAGGCTAAGCCACCGGAACCACTAAATGTTTTTCAGGCAGTTTAATTTTATGGAGGCATAGATAAACACACACACACACACACACACACACATACTGAACCCCCTATGTGTAACAAAGACTGCGGCTTTCATTATCTCCTTGTGAAATAATAAGTGTTAAAACTGGGTGACATTTACACAAGTTTAGGTTAATACTGTGGATTTCTGACAGTGGTATGTGTATGTGGTCCTGGTATTCACTCCATTATGTGGACCAAACATCCCCACAAGTATAGTAATACCAGTAAATTTTGACCTTATGGGGAGAAACAAGCTTACAATTCATACAGAATGATCTATTTTGAAAATTAAAATCAACTTTGTGATCAGCAGGTTTAGGGATAGGGTTAGCGTGGGGGGATAGAGTACAAGTTGGTACAGTATGAGAACCATTATGTCTATGGAATGTCTCCATTAAACACGAAATCTCAACATGTGAATGTGTGTGTGCGTGTGTGAGGAAGTGAATAAGAGCTCTGATGTGTGAGAAGACAGCACATTTTTCTGGTGGTGTAAAAATGGCTCAAGGCACTGTGCTGTACACTTTAGAATCCTACACTGCCACAATGCACATGTACTCTTCCACTCCTGCCTCCACACACACATACATATTTGTTTTCCTGTGGCCTATTACTGAGGACATCATGCAGGCTTCCAATGTTTTCATACCAGGCTAATGCTATTTTCGAACACTATATCACACAAAGTTGTTAACATTATTAGATTTAAAGTAAACTTGATTTGGCTGATTTATAAGCCTCTTTACTAGTAAGAACCACCTTGAATGCCCTCACAAGGTTTTTGACATGTTTTAACAATAGACTAGTCTAGCTGATATTCATCTAGATGGCCTTCCTACAAGCACAAATAAGCCTCTGCAAATTATTTGAATGTACAAAAAAGGCATCTACACAAAGCCACAAAATCACCTTGTGACAGCCTTCAAAAGATATCAAAAGACTTTAAAGATCTAAAGAGTTCAGATTCAGAATTTCTCATGTGCTTTGTCGGTGCAAAATTCATTTGTAGGTTGCAATAAAAAGTGTCTGTTCTTTGGAATGCAAGCTACAGAACCATTTAACACGGAAGATAAATTATTATCATCATCATTGTCATATTATTATTATTATATTGTCTTTTTAATAGTAATATTTGTAACAATTTTTCATTTACACCAATTTTGTTTGCATCATTCTGTAGAAAACATCAGGGCTGTCTAGACATGAAGTTTAGCACCTATAGATTAAGTTCCTCAGTTAATCTGTCGAGAAGTTTCCAATTTTCTATGGATACACTCCATTCTCTCCTAAAAAGTGTTCCTTCAGATCAAGACAAGATGATGGAGTGCCTGCTTTTTCAGTAATGCAGTGCTGACACTTGATAAAGAATGTGCCTTGGACAGATAAGGCTGTAGTTTTAAACTGTGCACAGGTGAATATGGCGGGCTTTACCTGTTAACAACACGTAGTCTATTCAAAAGTGGCTCTGCAGCAAGATTTACCAATTTATCATTACAATCTTCTCCCACAATGAAAACAGACACAATGCACAGCCAGTCTGACTATAATTACACATGAAATTATTAATTACTTTAGCAGCTTAAATTTTCCTAATCATACTTTATCAACTGATCTCTCAAAAATTAGTTTTACATACAAAACACAGTCACTTCCATCATACAAAACTAAAAGATGTATGACAATATAAAACAAAGGCAACAAATGATAACATCATACAATAACAAATGCATAAATATATCATGAACATAAAAGAAGTTCATAAAAGCAGATTGTGAGCACTGCTTCTAACTGTGAAAGATTGCACATTAATGAAACTTTTTTCTTTTGGATTCATTTAGTGAAAAGGGTGAGATAAGAGAGTTTTGAAAGGGTGGAGACACGCCGAATCTGTTCAAACAGCTTCTGTATTGGAGAAGACATACGCAGTGTCCACCTTCTGCTTTTAAACACTTGTGTGCATTTAAAGACTATCTCAAAGGGCTGATGCATCCTACAGTTTAATGCTGATGAGAAAGAAGCGACATCCGGCATCCAAGGGAAACTTCTACAACTTTAATCGGTTTGGAGAGGACGCGGTACAGCTGCGCGTAAAACCTTGCGTAACGGAACACAAACTTTTCGTAGGCATTTCTTTTTCAAGCAATAAAGTTTTCAAGCTTTCACGATGAACTTCTCGGGCATTGTTTGTGATTCCGAACTTGTGAACTCGTCAAACTTCTCGTGTGTGAACCGAACCGTCCCGTCTTACAGCGTGATTGACATCGCGTCTTTCATGCACATCTTTCCAACTGTTTACGGCATTTTGTGTTCAGTGGGAGTACTGGCCAACGGTTTGGTAATCTATGCTGTAGCATCATGCAAAAAGAAGATGGTATCCGACATTTACGTGCTGAATCTGGCCATCGCGGATCTGCTTTTCTTGCTGGTGATGCCCTTTAATATCCATCAGCTGGTCAGGGACAGGCAGTGGGTCTTTGGGCACTTCATGTGCAAAGCGGTGGTGGTGGTGGACGTCAGTAACCAGTTTACCACAGTGGGGATAGTAACTGTGCTCTGCATCGACAGGTAAGAGTTTTACTTTCGGATGTCAGAAATAATAATATTTCTGAAGTGTCATTATGCAGAGTTTAAATTTCATGATGTAAATCAAAGTACAATTTGATAGTAATACATCTCAATTGACAAATACCATGAAACATGTCCAAATCACGTTTCTATGAATAACCGATAAATAAAGATAAAACTAAAAAATAAATATAATATTTGACACATCTGAACATAAAATTTACTCTTAGCACCATTCAGATTTGCATTGCTTTGTGTGATAAATACATTAGAGAGCTGTACGCTTAAATTACAGTAATGAGAATGGGGGAAATATGTGGAGAAGTGTCATGAAAATAATATCACAATGCAAAATATTGTAATGGCGTGTAAAGCAGGCTTTGTTTTCTTTAAGATAAACACAATTTAATATTTTCCATTTGATTTCAGATGAAATGTGACCTGGACAAATAATAGAATTGTGTATTCTAATCACACAGCACAACGCATTTACAGTAAATTATGCCAAATTTCAGCCCAGCTGCAATCAACAGCATTAATCAATCCGTAATCTAGATGTTCCACTGAATACATGCAGAAAAAAATCAATGTAAGTCTCAAGGGTGTGATCCACACTGCATGACCTTGAAAAAAAACAGCAGTCTGCATCGATCATCTTTGTATCATTAGTCTGCAAGACTGGGAAGCAGTAACAAACAGTGTGTGACTTAAAAAAAGTTATAAGACACAAAGGCACTTTATCTAACACACAATATCTCACCACATGCCTTCATGCAAAAGGTCTACAAGATACAGAGCAGAACAACCTTTGCTTCATTGTGGGAGATGCAAGTCCTCTAGAAGGCTTCTGTATAATTAGATGATAACGCTTCACTCTAACACTTTTTCATATAATGTTATTGCTGTATTTCCAAAGGCCCCACCAAGAAAAGGGATTCTGATGCCTAGAGTTACTTAGACAATGGATTTTAGCTGCACATTTTCATTATCCTTGGTTAAGGCATATGATATTACATTCTGTTTAAAGGGGGAAAATAAAGTCATTCTGGTTACTGTGAGCAATGTATTATACATGCAGCCAATCAGAATTGTTATTGCTGGGAGATGTCTTCTGTTCCCTTTATAATCACAATGGATAACACAAAGATTACTGACTAAAACAGCAGTACTGTTATACTTAAATAATGAGGGATACTGAGAGGATTGTTGTGTAGATCTGCACATAAATTGTACAGTACACATCTCTTGATTTTAGACAGAAAAGAAGAATTTCTCTCATTGAAAACTAGATGAATGAAGAAGGAGCTTCTTTAGAAAGATTTCTTAGAAATCTTGCTGTTTCACTGTGTAGTTACATGTGATCTGTAGTGCTTTCCAAGGGCATTACTGCTTAAGGTTATTCAAACTTGAAGGTTCTTGTGCTCCACTTTAACTTCTCTGCATGAATATAATGATATTCCTACATTTGAGCATCTTTGCTTAAAGGCAGGTTAGGCAATCTTTTCCAGAAACATTTTTGGTATGCTGGTTACAAGTCTCCTTCATTCACATGCTAATAGCAATCACTAAGTGGTATAAATATATTTGTATGTCTTCTGTGGAAGGTGCAAGACCATAAAATGTTTATCCAGTCATTGCATATGGTCTACTACATATGGATAGATATTGCCTGTCAAACTATGTATTGCATACCTCCACACACTATTGGAGAAGGCGTGGCTTTGGAGACCACTTTTTAGGGAGGGTGGGATCTTTTATAGCCTCTCCGGAATTGCTACCTTTCAATAAAGTTTGAGAACAATAAAAGCTTTGAAAATATGCATAAAATCCTACAGGAAGAAAAAATTACAAGCCTCAATTGTTTCCCAGAGGAAAAGACTATGTATTCTCATATGTATCTCCTTTGAAGTTTCAAAATAATTCTTAACTTTGTGCGTATATTTGCTAAGATACCAAAGTCTTCCAACAAAGATCAGAGATTTCAAATACCAAATCATTTATAAAGCTATAGCTCTATAGTCCTATTGTGTAAACAGTCATTTAGTTTTTCTGCTTTAATTTCACAAATTGGAATTCTGTGAAGAATTTTAGTAGACTTTGATCTGAGTCAAAGTTGATATGTAAATTAGATATACCTGAGCTTTCTATAAATTTGCAAGGGCTATGAAAGAGCAATGTCTGACCAAAACAGCTCTGTGAATGCATACTTTCATGTGATTTTTTTCTTATTTCAGGTACATTGCCATTGTACATCCCACATCAGAAAAGAGAACTATTCAGTGGACCATCATCATCAACATTATGGTGTGGGTGGGCAGTTTCCTTTTAACCATCCCAGTCATGATCTATGCCAAAGTTGTCTCCAAGCACCACATGGCCATGTGTATGATATACCTGGATGGACCTAGTGATATGTACTGGTACACGCTTTACCAATCCACGTTGGGTTTTATTGTACCTCTGATTATCATCAGTACATTTTACACCCTCACTCTGTACCACGTGTTCCGCTCCATCCAACGCGTCAAGCGCAAGCAATCCGTGTGGGCCAAACGCGCCACTAAAACAGTTGTGATGGTAATCGTGTTGTTCTTAATCTGCTGGTCTCCTTACCACGTCATCCAGGTCATCAACCTCAGCATCCAGCAGCCCACCAGCACATTTATCTACGTGTACAACATAAGCATCTGTTTAAGTTACTCGCACAGCTGCATCAATCCGCTCATGCTGCTCGTCTTTGCCCAGAACTACCGTGATCGCCTCTGTCGTAGCAAAGAACTACGTTCGCAGATCACCACATCCAAGAGCACCATCAAAACCGACGGGGGATCTTGCGTAAGCCCGGACACCAGTCACCGGTGTACTGCCATTTAATGCCCACCAATTCCCGACTAGCTGGGCAAACTGAGAAATACGAAGAGAAAAGCCAAGCTCTGCATTGCAACAAGCGCTTGATGGGTGTCAATCGCATAGTAGACTGTTTCTCAAAGGGGAAAACTGTGAAACAAGATGCCGCAGAATTTTCAAGAGGAATAGCAGTGAATCCACAGCATGTCAAACCACAATCACAGTCTAGTGACCTGTCAGCTGATTGTGTCACTCTGGAAAACTGACTGTAATGTGTTGTTGTGTATGATGTATACTTTTGATCTGCTGTTTTAAACAAATGACTACGTTTGTCTTTGATGCGGTATCTGGTGGTATATGTTTGTACTAACGTAAAATGTTAAAGACCAAATGAGAGAAGTGGTATATTCTGATTGTCATATAAAATGTGTTTGTGACATGAAATAAAATAAGGGTATTTAAGGTGAGATTTTGAAAGAGTTAGTAAGTGTCAGAGTAAAATTGACCAAATTATCTGATCAAAGACATAGGCCTAATTGTGCATTTTATCATCAGGGAAAAAGCTATCACACTTTTCCATTTGATATTTTGAACTTAGGTTTGTGTTTTTATTCCAAATTATTTTTGGCATAGATCATAAATATGGCATTCCAATTTAAATGGGCAGAAACCTTAAATGTGTACATATTGGCTTATCTTTAAAGCAGTGGTTCTCCATCAGGTGCCGTGACCCTCTTGGGGCCTCAGCAAAGTTCCAAGATGTCTTTAAATTATTCAAAATAATATCTAATAAACTAACTTAATTAAAATGCTAGCAGCGTAGAAAATTAAGATATAAACATATCTATGACAAAAACATATAACTGTGCTTGGCTCTGAGTGTGTCTTAGAGTGTTGCCTGTGTGGACTGATTTTCCCTCCCACTACTGCAAATTTTATTCGACATCGCCACCTCCTCCTTTATTTATTGCAATTTTTCAAACTCCCTATTTTCCCATAAGCTTCTGTTAAGTTCCATCCGCAACACTGAAATTCCGTCCCCATGTGCCATAAGGCAGAACTCTACTGTGCAGTGTGTAATATTGGCAAACAAAACAGACAAAATGGTTTGGTTCTCTTCTCAACAGCTTTTGTGTTTTTCTTTATTGAACAACACACTGTTCCTGAGACTTCTGGAAGTACAAATGTAATCATGATGGTTTTAATTTTAAAGCAGGCTGGGGAGTACTATTATCTGGTTGGGTGGGGGTGTCTTGAAATCAGTATCTTTATTTTAATAAAGGGTTCTTAAAAGTTTTAAGTATCTCCAGATGTTAATATATGTATCCTTTGACCTTACATGAAGTCTTTACTATCATCCTTGCATAAGTAATGCCTCAAACTTCACTCTGGACATTAAAACTGTTTTATTGTATGGATGTGCAACGACATACAGTGTGAAATTCCCCATGTTGCTGTTTTTCTTCTTGATCATGAAGTCCCTGAGGCCCGTGTGAGAACAGATATGTTCTCTGTTAACGTGTGACACTTCAACTGTGTGTGACTAGTCACATTTCAGCCTTACCACCCTCAATCAACACTTTAGAATCCCGACAAACAAACAAAAGTTTATTTCTTCCCATTTTTAAGCCACAGTGAATTATGGGAAGGATTTATTCATACTGACAAATCCATTTCTTGGTAGGGAAAGCAGAGATAAAAGACTGAGCTGTAGATTGTGGGAAATTCTCTTTGGAAACATCTCATTTAAATGATGTGCATGACATTGTTAGATCAAGCATTCAGGGAGAAGAACAGTAACAGTATGTTTCATTATTACTGATTTAACATGTATATCCTGTTTCTGTATGCAATGAAATTTAATGCTTTTATCCAAATGTATATACAAATCAGAAAAGTAAATAAAAGTACTTGGGCTATTTGAATGTAAAATATTGTGGTTTAGAACCAGTTTAATAAAATACTGCTGTCTTTACAGTACAATAAATAATATCTTAAAAAAACGTTCACCCAAAACTAACATGCTGTTATTATTTACTCAACCTCATGTTACTCCAAACTTTTACAGGTTCTTACATCTGTGAAACAAATAAAAGGTTTTTTGGTCATTTCTGAAGTTTGAAAACCCATATCTCCATTTGCTTTCATTGTGTGGAAAAGATGTTCTCTTGTTTTCCACAGAAGAAAGAAAATCATACAGGCAGTAACATCATGAGGGTGAGAAAATGATGAATTTTCATTATTGCACCATATATGACAAATGATGCAGAACTGAACCATACATTACACAGGAAAAATTATAACACATTGTTGCATAATTAGTTTGAATATTCTGAATCTAGACAAACTTTTATTCGGTTATTTTAGTAAACATGGGTTACAAGGAGTCATATCTTGATAGTAATATTGTCTGCCTACATTCATTGCTTTTCATTGCTCATTGCTACAGTCAAGTTTCTGACTGCAATTTATCTATTTATTCTGTTATATAATTAATTTAGACTGTAATGTAGCAGTACCCCAGAGCAATGGAGAAAAGAGTAAGTGTAGTCTGATAATCTTTCACCTTATTGCCTATATCTAGGCTTATATTTGAAGACAATTTACAATGTCTGTTGCCTGTTCTACTGTAACACATAGTGGATACATAATGACATGGACAGCCCATTTAACAAACATCATTAAACTCGATAATTGCTCCATATCCTCACATAACAGCCATTTTACAGTAGCAGGTTCACTTTACATTGTAAACATTTTTCTTATGATGTTTACCATAGGCCAACATGCTAATGTCCTCATAAAGATCATTAAATGAACTCAAGAGGGCTTTCATGAGGTCTAACATGTCCTCATATTCAAACATCATTCAAGCTTTATGTCAAATTTGGGAGCTCAGACTGCAAAGCAGATTTCCACACTTCATGCCTTAAATAACTGGAGGCGTTTCTTCTTAAAGAATGACCCTTTTCATTTTAAGTCACTTTGGATGAAAGTGCTTGCTAAATGAATGAATGTGGCTCATTATCTAACTGCACAAAGTCCTTAACTTAAGAAGAACTAATGGAACTATGTAAAGACAACAGACATTTGAATCATGAATTTGAACTAAAATAAAAGAATTCAAACCTATGTTGCTTGTACGAGCACTATGGCTCAAAGTGTCAATGCTTGTGTACCAAACCACAAAATATATTACATTAAAGTCTATTACAGATTTCTTAATGTAATCTTTCATGCATCTTGCTTACAGTGACTGTAAATTTTTAAACCACATGATCATAAGATCGTAAATGACTGCACTGAAAACCACAACAGGCCAAGCTTTGCCCCCAACCATGTAATAGAGGCTGTGCTTTTACTTTATGGTCTAATTAAATTAGGGAACAAGCCCAAAGATTTGTATAAGATTATGATGATATTGAGTTGGTTATAATGACTTTTTAAACGGAAGTAATACTTTAATTATTGTTTCTGCCTTTTATAGAAACACAACAATATATCAACTGGATCATCTCTCAAAATCATAAATATCACACTGGTTTAAGAATAATTTTTTTGTATTGGATAAAAAACAGCCATCTGTATCCTGTTTATCCTTCCAGGACTAAAGCAAACCAGCTCCGACCACAAACACACAAAGCTGTCCAAACCATTTCCAGCAAACAAGGAGCATTGGGTTAAAAATATCTAACTACCGGCCTGGTGATTAAGATGAAAAAAACAAACAAAGCTTCCCTTTGCCTCAACAAACACAGAAACCCTACAGGGTATCATCACCAAATGAGAGAGATATTTTTCAAGCCTTCTGTGATTGTTCTTTAGAGATTTCTGTTTGAGAAAACGGGTATGATAAAGGGATTTCCTGGAAATTTAGAGCAATGTGATGAAATTGTGATAAATAGCAAGAAATTCCATGAAGCCTTGAGCCCATTCCACATCCTCAATAGGAAATGAGAAGAGGAAAAAGGTAAACAGGGAAACAATCTTTTCTTAAAAATAAAAAAATAAAAAAGTTTCAGGTGGACCTTGTGTTGCAAGGTCACATGCAATACAACAATTTCATACTCAGTGGCCTTCCAGTAAAGAGGAGTAGTGTTGCCCATTCTCTGCATATTATACTGGATCTTTATTTAATCACTTGCTAACCAAAAACTCACTCCTCCAGATAGGTGATGAGAAATTGATTTCTTTGGTGTTAGATGCTATTGGTCTTTGAGTGATATGGGGCTGGCCAGTAGTTAGGATCTGTGAGTGACAGATCCCAGGGAGATGGACCAAGTTCAGTATATCAATTACAGACTAGAAAAATATCAGCAATGTGCAAATTCATTAGTACACGTTATTCTAAATAAATATATTTATTTTTTTTTGTATTTGTGATCTATAAACATACTTTTCTAAACCACAAAAATCTACAAACATCTACAACACTATTTCACAGCAGAATATGCGATGACTTTTAAACTCAACATGCAAAGAATAGAAGAAGTAGAATATGCATAGACATGCTTGTGTTTCTGGTGAACTTGTTTAATATAAGTCTGGCAGCAGAGGATAGAAAGCAATAAAGAGAAAGAGAAAGAGAGAGAGAGAGAGAGAGAGAGAGAGAGAGAGAGAGGGAAAGCAAAGGAGAGAGAGAGATAACTAATCGCAGAAATGATCAAACTTCACATGGAGTGAATCCTTTTTTACAGCCCCCAGCAGGAAGTCATCATAATGTGATATAACAGTTCAAAGAAAAATCTACTGCCTGAAAATTAAATTTCTAGTCCAAGGGAACATTTTCAAGCTAAGTGCACCGAGGCTCATGAGCAGAGATTATTTATTTTTAAAATTCTATTTGTCTCACAAAATGGTTCATACTGAGAGGCAGAATCCCACAGAGATGAGCGTTGTGTGTCACACATCAGTGAACGTGGCCCTTTAACCCCAGCCTGTGAAAAGTTTCTTTCCTCAGCACTGAGTTGCTTTCAAATCTTTTGTTGAACCATACCCACTGGTGTCTTATGGAGATTTCAAGAATCATTTGCAAATGTCCTAGTGGAATTTGCCTGCTTAAGTGCATGTGACTGTCTAAAACACATATTATCTGGCAACACGCAAGCAGGGGGCCATTTTGAACTACCAAGACTTCAAGCTCATGGCAGAATGAAAACCTGTGGACAGCAATCTTTACACATTTTAGCTCCAGCTTTCATGATAAAAAAAATATAGAAAAGAACTGTAGTGACATTGAAAAGTAAAATCAATCCAGTTATCAAAGTTATTCACAACATATTACGGAGAAGTGGCATTTAGACCAATTTAGTTGTCAAATACTGGTACATTTTTTAGCTATTGAAAGGTCAGACAAAGAAAGTCATTGAAATTCTATGGAGCAGAAAGCATGAGGACCTAAATCTCTTTAGCAAGAAACCTTGTTCCACTGAAACAATCCAAAGACCACTAATACATAAATTCTTGTTTTACATCATTATGGGTGCTGTTCTTACCTTGCATAATACAACAACCTTTAAAATGAAATTTGCCACCTCTTTTAAAGTGAGCCCATTTCATACGCCAATTCACATAAACATTATCATTTAGCTAAGAGGCTGTTGAGCTTGTAAGTATAACAACCTTTTAAAACATTTTTGAGTGATACTAATTTAACATTACTGTTGAAGAACAAGCATGCATTGTGCTTAGGAAGCTGTTCCCCACAGGATGCTAGTGCTTTGTTTGTTTTCTTCTGACCAAGCTGTAAGTCAACAATTGGTCTGTTTAAACATGGCATTATCTGACTAGAGTGGGTCCACCATAAACCAGCCTGGACTTCCTGACAGTCAAATTTGGCCTTTTTAGAAGGGACCTTTAGATACATTAATCAAAAAAAAGGTTCCTACAAGGTTCTTTGGCAGGGTGTATGGTTCCAAAAAGACCCTTTAACATCCACTGAACCATTCTGTTGCACAAAAAGTTCTTCTGCACAAATAATTTTGAGTACTTTTGAGAACTTTTGACTAAAAGGTTACTTTGAGGAACCAAGAAAGGTTTGTCTATGGCATCAAACCCTGCAAAAATCACTTTTTAGCACCTTTATTTTTAAGAGTGTTGTTAAAATGTGCATTATTTGATTACCTGACCTATAGCATCATTTTAAAGCTTCATCAAGACTTCTGCTTCTAAAACTTTCCTTTATCAATATACCACATACATATTTCTGTCTAGACAGTTTGTTGACATTCGTAAGCGTTGCACTCAGCACACTGTTGAGTGTGGATGTTTACCAAGATTCCAACTGTCAGGCGAAGTACAAAAAGATAATACCCACTTTCACCCCCTCGTTGACTATCAACAGAAAACAGAATGAAAGGCAGATTAAATACGAGGTGGGATCTTGAATGCCACACTCCAACTTGTTGAATCTGTCACTGTTCAAAGATCTATCTCACTTCCTGAAGCTAATCAAACATCTCTTACCATCTTCTGGTGTGTTTTTGATAAGGAAGCCAGACTCCTCTGCCAGCAGATTCTTGTAATCTGTGTAGTCAGGGAGAAATACATTTAGCCTGTCTTTTCAGCCTGCAGTGATAATCTGATGCCTGACCTTACTGAAAGTTCAGCTAAGGTCAACCACAGATTAGAAACAAGTGAAAGGTTCATTTTCTTGGTTAATTGTAAATTTTTGTCACAAGATGTTCTTTATCCTCATTACCACATTCCTTAAACTATTCACAAGACAGAGAGCATTGTAAAACAAAGCTCATATCAAAGTAGTTTAGTCAAAATTCTCAAATATTCCATTATGTTCCCTCAATCATATATAGTAGATCAAATCCATCACAGTCAAAGCATTTTGTCTTTGTCAAAACTGACAGAACAAGGTGCATTAAAACAGGGGCATTAAGTGATTAAACAATGTTCTTTTACATGAGACTGGCTTTGTGTCTAATTTGAAAATTCAGAGAACATAAATGTATTAGTCAACAAGCTGCCGTGGTGAACTAGGAAGAATATATTATGTTGGGTGACCAAGGTTGTGTTCATCAAAATTGTCCTTTATTGGGACATGGCCAAATAAACGTGAACGTGTAGTATACAGTGTTACCCACACAAAACCAAAATGCCATGGCACTAAGAGCTAATTTCATAAAATGCCACAGAAAACACCCCAATGCACTGATAATCAAAATAACACAACATACATGCATATTTAAAGCTGTCATCTGTAACTTTTTTGGTAGAAAATGAACAAAAATCAGTTATTAGGCAGGTACATAACAGGTTGGTATTTAAAACTGTCCCTTTACCTTACCCTCATTCTCAAGCTTTTACTAATGATATATAATTTGAGCTGTCGTGTTTGATTTC
Organism: Chromobotia macracanthus; assembly: GCA_036877525.1. Classification (NCBI taxonomy): domain Eukaryota; kingdom Metazoa; phylum Chordata; class Actinopteri; order Cypriniformes; family Botiidae; genus Chromobotia; species Chromobotia macracanthus. The sequence continues at coordinate 8,414,321 of JAZGTH010000017.1, forward strand.
ATGGGATTTTGTGTCATTTTGATGCCATTCATCTGTACAGTTGTTATGTCTGTATACAGAAAGAAGACCTTGCTACTATTTCGTGTTTGTAGGTGCTAAGAATGGTGGAGCATTTGTAGGTTTTTCCATTTTCTGCAAATCTTCACATAAATTATTATCTGAAACAATTTTACTACACTGTTTTTGTAAGGGTAGGCACAGAACAGAGCTCTACACTCCAGTGTGGTAAAAGAGAACTAATAAATAGGTGAATCACATTGCATGCTGCCTCACAGGAGTGCTGTAAAATTTTAGGGGGATATAATGCTGAAGGCGTCCATATAAAACAGACATAACATTAAATGCAATAGCTGTGAACCATGAGCCAACGCGCGTATCATTACACATGAAAATATTTTAGAGGAAATAAAAGCATATGATAAAAAAGGTGTAATTAAGTCGTGAGACAGCACTTTAACTAAGAGGGAACATTTTCTGTACGCTTTCTGAGCACAAAACCCCTCAGTGTACCAAGCATTACAAAACCAGATATTATGCATACAGTTCATGTAATCAAGGTCAATTCATATTTTGAATTGCATCATTTTTCCATTACCCACATCAGAGGCATGCAGTTGGATGGCATGAGAATTCCTGCTTCATCGGATAGGCGTTTCTACAAATTAAAGCTTCTAAGGAAGTTATTACTAGATGACAACTATGCATCAATAGACACTTGTAATAAATCAAGATCATTCTGTGAAGCATCATCATCCTACTAAAGAACATGTTAAGAACAGTAAACCTCTTAATCACATTAACTAATCTTCGCATTAATTGAATAGCACTCTGATTCAATTGATTAAAGCTTCCTGGCAGCCACTGAAAATCCGATTGAATAACACAATCATCCAATCAATCCATTAAGAGCAATAAATGCCAAGAACTTTCTGTTAGATGGAGGCATCTCACACTTCAACCATGTTTGGGGCAAGATGATGGACAACTGGATGGTGAAAATCTAGGATGGTGTGAAAAGTGAGGGATATAAGATACAAATCAATTTTGGGTCATTTGCCGGACAATGCAGGGAACAAGAGGAAGAAATTGTTTCATGGTGGAGAAATCTTCTCCATCCTCCACAGGAGGGACCTTCTTTCTGTTGTTCCACTGGGTTTGATCTAATTCCAGCAAGGATAAAAAATCTTAATATGCTTAAACATTAACTCAGATTACTCTCTGATCCACCACTTCTACCACCCCAGAACATCAAGTGCCCCCTAACGTTTTATCTTTGTCAGAGTAAACAATGTGATTTCACCTTTTCTTGTTATGCTCTCACATACTGAGCGTGACTGACCCTGAATCAGTGTCTGTTTTGACCATTTGATTTTCCTTAATAAAAAATACAGATAAATGAAAATCAGTTGGTCAGAACATTTATGGATCACCCTGTTTTCTTCATTAGCATTCAGAAAAGTGGTCTTGCAACAAAGCATTAAACATAATTTGCTGTGTTTCTTTTTAAGATGGATTGTTAGGAAGCAGTGCCAAAAATCCAAGCAGTCCATGCTTTTTCCCTTCTGGGTGGTTACAAAGCTAAAAATGTATCTCACATAGCACCCACATGAAACGGTAAAGAGCTAAACACTGTCATGTGATGGCCGCTTCCTGCAGTCAAATGACGCAGGTTTGACGACATCACTGACTGAATGGAAGCTTTTGAAGCTACCAAGCAAAGGTGTCTCATGCAGACTGTAAATAAAATCAATAGTTTCTCTAGGCTTTCACACCATCAACATTTACAGTCTCAATTAACAGACTCAGGCCACCAATGTGTCTAAATCACATACATAATACACTGGATAAAACATTGAACAACTATAATTCAACATTCTTCTAATCTCTTGCAATTTTACTTTAACACAAGCTGGTTCCTTAATAAGCTCATGTTCCAGCAAGAGACATTTTGGAGGAAGAGCAACCTCACAAACATCAGTAAGTATTAGCAATGGATTTAATGAATTCTGTAATGTTTTGTGGTGTATTAGTAGGTTAGTTTAAAACATTCTATCTTATTAGATAATTCAGAGATCACCAAGATATTATTGTGTTTATCTGAAAGACTATTGAAACTATTAATAGACATACAACACTGGCTTATTAATTTTATAAAGCTACAGAGCTCAAAATTGCTAAATAATAAATATAACCGTGCTAATCGGTCAGTGCAGGGGATCCCAAACTGTGGTACGCAATGACGATGAGGGTACAATGAGGGTGCTACAAGAGTGCATTTTTTAAAATTGAAACCTAAAACATTCAAATTTAAAAACATAATGAGCCCAAGCAGCAGAGTATTGGTGTCAATTTAACCTGTCTTCAGTGGTCAAGCGTGAATGCACATCATACATTTCAGCATTTACAAATAACGCAATTCTCTTTACATTCTCTGTCACACGTACAGCGCACCTGTTCAGAATCTGCACCTATTTTTCTTGAGTGGGAGAGTCCTACTGCACAACCCATTGCAGTGGCAGAAATCCGCCCAGTTCCACTCACAATGCCAGCGCCCCTCTTCAGTGTGGTGTCCAAAGCCACACCTGCTCCAACACATGAATACATAGTTTGACAGTCAAGCAGAACATCCTATAATTGCATTAGGACAGAATGGTTCTGCCCTAGAAATCCACACAAAATCTGTGGATTTCTAGGGCAGAAAATCTATTTATTTAAATATATTAGACCACTTTACTTACTGATTCATCAAATTTTTTCTATTCAGAGTTTTTTAACCTGCATAAAAATCTTTCTGGAAAAAAACTGACTACCCTGCCTTTAACGTCTATGCTGTGATAGCTCGCTTTCACAAGCAATAATTGTAAGAGTAAAAGTCTGTTTTGATGATACAGAACAAATAAAAGCATTTGCCCCCAATTTTTCCAATACAGATGCCATCATTGCTAAAATTCTGGCTTCAAGAAAGTTGTAAGTGAAATACCGATCAATAACATTGTGTCTTTGAGAATACATGAAAGTCGATTCAGAATGAGTCATTGTAAAAATGTGCAGCGTGGTAAAATTGAGCCATTGGGCCTGTTTCTGAAAGCAATCTATCATCAAAAAATCTATCAAGTTTTTTAAGGTTAGGCCACTGCAATAGATTGTGCCAGGGACATCTCGAAATCCCATCGAAATGTCACATCACCAGCTCTGAGGCTTTCTGTAATCCAGTCGGAGTTCAGCCATATGTTGAAAGGGCACAGGGCACATGGCAAAGCACATCAGAAGCTTTCTGGAAAAGAAAAGCTACAAGGAATCTTCCCTGCCTTCAGGCAACCTGTGATGTTCAACCTCAGGCAACCTCCAATCTGCTGGTTTTTATCAGAAACATCCTCTCTGAAAAATATCAAATGCAGGGCCTTATACGAGAGGCACATGGGGCAAAATAATTCCCTCCAGTCATATAAATTCAATAATTTATCATTATTTGATTAACTCACAACTGGTGGAACATGCAGGATAAGAAGTATGGAAATTGGGACAGTTTATCTAAGCAAGTTGTTGTTTTAAGGTTTATATAATGTCACTGTGTTACAGCACAAAAACTTTTAAGGTTTTTAAGGTTAAAGCATCTTAGCAACTAACTAACGAAAGTACAGATAAACAATTACCCATTAAATAAGTACAAATGAAATAAACTAAGCATAAAACAATGTGCTTAATAAAACCTGGCAGATGGTGTACACGGTATTTAAAGCTGCATGTGCACAGAATTCATGTTAAGGAGTGAGTATGTCTGTTAAAGCATCTGGTAAATAGCACTCATGCAGTGATCTCAGGTTTGTGAACATATGTCACCATCTAGTGGTGATACATAATTTCTTTTTACTTTCTTTTTACATATCCGTGTTATTCTATTAGGTTGAGAATGTATGAGGTCGTAATTTTAAAATTTATGAAGTGTATTCTTGGCTAGCATTCTTAAATACTTTCCGTTTTTGTTTAGAAAAATATTTTTAAACCTACAATTATTTTGTATGACTGTGTGAAATGTGAAAGTAGAAAGTAGTAGCCTACATTTAAAAAAAAGCATATTATTATTAATGAATGTCATTTTTAAAATAGCTAAAAACAAGTCTGTATAATAAGGACACTAAATGTTCAGTAATAGGTTTGACAGAATTTGTATATGAATGTGTATGAATATGAATATTTGCATATACCAAACACCCAGAATGTCACAATTCATTTTATTATGAAAAAGAAAAATCTCATAACATAGTGTACAGTGTAACAGACCATCTCCCACAAGAAAAGTTTATTTGTGAATGCTGCCCTAAACTTTTGAAAATTTTGACAAGAATAAAAAATAAAAAAAAAAAATCACAGAATAACTGAAGAATAACTGAAAAATAACAGTGGTACAGATGTTTCCAAACATCATCATAACCCATAATCTTAATTTCCTAAATGTAGTTTGTTTGCAGAGAGAACATCCCTTATTAATTATGAGAGTTAGGTTAGTATGATCATTTAATGGAGAGCAGAGGAAATGCTTTATGTTTACAAGTGCAATATTCATTATCCAGTTTAGTAAGGTATGTCGGGTTATGGTAATGTGATGTTGTTGGAAAATAAATGCCAAGCTGATTGGTTAAGTCCTGAACTTGATTACAGCTGAGAACTGCTTGTCCTAAAATAATGCCGTCCATAATAAGAACAGAATAGCTTTAACAAACAATCCATAATAAAAACACACTGTAACATTGAAGTCACTCACACCACAAATAAATCTGCTTTTGAATTATTTTTTTGCATTCTGTGACTGTTTTTTTTAGTCTTCACAATGTACTAAAGCCAGCAACTAAAAAACAAACTAAGAAGAGCTGCTATCATCATTTGTTTTGAAGATACTTAGTGTATGATACTTAGTATTATGACTCCCATAATAATCATCATTAAAGTCACTTAACTATGATGAGGTAGAATCCAAAGATTTCTGTGAAGACACTTTGATAATTAGTAAGGGCATGTAAACAAAACAAAACAACATTTAAAAGGCTTTCGCATTTCCTATTTCAAAGCGCATAAAAGTGGCAAGTGTCATGTCAAGCATAATGTTGAGCAAAAGATTCCAACTACTATATATCTTCTATATATATCTTGTATAAGATATCTTGTAATCATTCAGAAAATATTCCAATGTGCATTTACCCTATGACAGAATGGTCACCATTCACACAGAATTAACCCTAAAGTTCTGTTACAACAGTTTCATGTAGATTGGTTGAAGGAAAGTCCATGTAACATTAGGTCCTCTAATATACCTGTGCTTAAAGATCTGCAAACATTTGAAATGACTGTAATGTAAAAACTACCACAGCTGGTACGGAGAAAGGTCAGCAGAAAAGGCTGACTAGTTTTTTAACACCATCATCAAAGCTGTTTTGATGAACCAGCACAGACGTACTGCTTAAATGCACAATGCTCTTCATAGAAAAATTAAGCCAATGCATGCACAAGGAATGTCTAATTCACTATACAAACACAGAATCATGTTTTTTAGTTGTGTGCCTACTGTCCGACAAACATTACTTTGTCATTCACATCAGTTTGTGCATTGCACTTTGAAGGGAAATTCATATAACATATGGAGATTAAAGAGGATCTTTACATTCATAATATGCAAGGTTTCGTCTAAAGGAATGTTAAGGTCCTTTGTTTGGAAAATAATATGCAGATGAAAAAAAAGACAGAAAAGGCCATTGCATGGCAAAAAAATCTGTGATAAATTTGGGTGAATCCTGCACAAAACATGTTCGGGTAAAAAAAAAACATTTGCACAAAAATTAAGCCTATTTTTAGAAACAATTCAAAGTTTTTTGCGTACATTACCATAATTTATTCAGAGGTTAAAAGCTACAAGCTACCATGATGTGTAAACATGAAATAATTTATTTTATTCAGGATAAAGCACAGCTATGAGCTCTTCAGTGAGCTGCTATTTGTATCATTGAGCAGCACCTATAGCTGATTGTTATTTTTGTTGCCTAGCAATGTTTGTTATACTGTTTATAAGTGGCTGAAATGTAATGATTTTACTCCCTGTTGTGCGTAACACCGCCTTTTAGCCATGATTATATCCCCAATATAGGACAACCTCATATATATGTATACCTCATCATTTATATTTATCAATACTATATCATTTTATTACAGTTAAGAGAATAAGATTATGAAAAATAATGTAAAATAGGCTTAATTTTCAAAAGCAAAATATACAATTGTTTTTGTTAATTTTGAGGTGAAGTAATGTTTGTAATGTTTGTAACATGTTTGTGACAGGTTTCAAAGAATCAGCCCCTCTGGGGGCACAAACGGGGCATAAACATCATCCTCAGCATGTAACGTGTCTTGCATCTGCATAATAGATTTGTCTCTTATTTACACAGGCAGGAAATGGAGTCAGTAACCTCCCCCCCAACACACCCCACCCACATCAGCTCTTCCAGGAAGACCATAGAAGAGAAATCTCACATTTAACTTTTCACCATAACACAGATTATATTGAACCCTCACACTGAGTTTTCAATCAGGTGTGCATCAGATCAGCCCACAAGACATTGTATTTATAAAACCTTCAGAGCACTTTGTACATACAGAACATCTGCAGTATATCACTGATCTTACTTTGTACATTATTTGTAAGGTCATGGCTCAAAACAGAATTTCTGAACATAGAAGAATAACAGCAGGGTTAAAACTCATTGGTATGGTAGCCGTAGTGTGTTAGATATACATTTACACTAGTATATGCATGTGTGTGCATTTGTGTATGGAGGTCTGCATTACCATGCATTTTAATAGCTGACAACCTGCAGAAATAAAATATGAGTATGTGCGTGAACAGTGAATAAAACATTTCTGGGTAGCCATGTGCTGTATTACTGCCATAAGCTTTCTCTACCTCTATAAGGCTCAATAAAGGCATGAGATCATATGTCATGGCATTCGCGTTAGATTCATTCTGCAAAGCAATCTGTGTGTTTGTGCGTGATCTTTAGTGTTTCTCAAAAGGAAATGTACATCTCTCATGGTCTCTATAGAAATTTCAGTTGGTTAGTATAGTGATGTGTATCTTCTATGAGTTAAAGCAGCATCATATTTATATTAATACATTTTTAGTGTAACTATAGCATATCATTATAATCTAGCAGAGTAGCGAAAATAAAGATTCTAAAGCGAGTCTGGGACAGCAGTGAGGTTCATTTATACTCTTTGCTACAGAGTCAACCAAAAAGCAAAAAGATGAGCAAAACACTGCTATACAGACAAAAAAGTCAATTTCTCCACCTCCCCAACAGTAGTGGTAGAACTCGCAAAAATAAATGCATTCCGTGTAAATATCAAGTACATCGTTCTGATTGGTTACCACTGTGCAACAGAGGACCAGTCAGAGGTAAGAGTCACACTTTCCATCATTTTGAATGACTGACGAACAGAAGGTCATGTGAAAAGCTAAACCCACCCATGTGTGTACAGAAACACAGTCCAGTAAGGCTTTGCTTAGCTCATGGCTCCTCTGTTTATGGAAGTCTCAGTGGTTGATTTAAGTTGCTCTCCATAAGCAAGTCATCCACAGGTTAATGAAAACATCATCCACTCAACATCATTTCCCAGCATGAAGAAGAGTCTGGACTGTTAGAATAAGTGTTGTGAGATTGCAAATAGCTTGATTTGAGTGTGTCATCTCTCCTTCTGGGAAGTCTCCATAAGACTTTTTAGAAGAGAACCCACAAAAAGAAAATAATTATAGATGGAGAGTCCATTTTGTATAGTCAGCTTACATTAAACGTCCACAGGGTTATGAGGGCAGAAGCTTTCCAGCTCAGTGGCACGTAAACAGTGCTTGCTTGCAATCAGCTCTCTGCTATAATTTCAAGAGGTCACCCACGGGGTCACGTTACCTCTCACCCGCTGCAGATGGTCACCAATTGGCTTTCACTGCTCTGATGTCACTCACAAGGTTCTGGGCCAGACATATCCCAAAAATCTGCAAACATACAAAACAAGACATCATAGAGAAGAAAACAACAAGTCAACAAAAAAAACAAATTTGTCTTTTAATTTTAATTTAACTGCCTGCAAACAGATGAAACACCACATTTGCCAGAGGAAGTAAAACTATATATTTATATAAAAATTTAAACTATAAAATTATAAAATATGATTTATATAAGTATAAAAATATATAACTAAAATTTATAAAATATATATATAGACAGACAGACAGACAGATAGACAGCAAACTGTCAGTGGCTCTGTGATCAAAAATAATTGTAAAAAAATATGTGAAAACCTCAAGTATTTTTTAATCATGCAGTAATATAAATTTGGGGTTTAACCAGAAGGTGGCAGTATGACACATATCCACGTGAAACTGTTTAATCCTTCCAGCTTCTCTCCAACAAAGCTGTGCATTCATTTCTACATCGTTATAGTACATTGTAGTGCTTATAACCCATTGTCCTTACCTGTAATAATGCAATGCCCACGAAAATCCCAGCAACAATGATCAGATTATCTTGAAGCCACTTTTCAAACTGCCCCACGCAGCCCTTGGTGTAAATGTACTTCTGCTGGTCCAACTCCTGTCAAAATATCATTTAAAAAGACTCTTTACTTGTTTGCAAAACGTCAGACTGTAATAAGTAAACTAAATCTTTGTTTAAGTCCATCATGCCGGGCACACTGCTGTCCTCTCTCTGAGCTGACCTTTAGTCTTTACACAAGTCCAGGAAAAACAATTAGGCCTTCACCTGGTCAGACCTGTGTGCTAATCTTTTTCAGAACAAATATCCTGCCTGGAACGCTGGAGCTACTCCTACGCTAAACAGACGAAATGTCACAGAGATATAACACAGCCCAGCACATATAAGCTAACATCGGATGATGTATTACACAGCAATCCAAGAATGTCTTTAACTACTGTCTATTGGATTCTGGGAAGGCAGGGAATGAAAGGTGTAATTTGGGGTTGGCAGCAACATTTTAAGGTGAAGAAGGAGAAAGTCCAGCTTTTGTGATTCAAGCAAACATTCATTTTGAGATTCAAGTTCTCAAAAGAATCTTTTGTCTTTTCAGGGTAGATGACACAAAAGCCTTTGGAAATGTAACTCTAAACCGGTAGTAAGCGAGAGGAATTTATAGATAGCCAATGAATGAGGAGGAAAACATCTGTATGACAACTGTTGGTGGACTTATTTATCTCAAATCTTTGTTGACCTTCTAGTAGCCTTCATTTTCCTTCCACAATCTTTCAAAACCTCCTCCAGAGAAACTGGAAGCATTTAAAAAACTATTTGAGTAGAGGTTAGTTTACTCTGTCTGAAGCCACAATGGGCATTTAGGAAAAATACAATGACAAAAAAAAATTTTTGTTTAGATCGTTCTGTAGTGACAAATCCCTGCAGCTCAACGCATAGCTCTCCATCACTTCTCCTCTTTAAAACATGAATTAACATCAGAGGGTTTATTGAAAGATACAGAGCAACGGGCTAAAATGTTGCTGTACTAAACCCCTGCAAGGAGCTAAAATTCCTCAGCAACAGTTTGAAATAGAAACATAATTATATTAAAAACTAACAGCTTGCACTTCCTTTACTTCTTAATTTTTGACTTCTTAAAGTAATACAGCAGCTTGTAAACACTGTTCCCAACATCAGTCATACAGAGTTAAAATAAAACTCATAACAGATATTTTAAATAAAATGAAACCAAAGTAGATCTGAAGGTAATTGGTGATAGAGAGTATCCATGGATACAGAATGAGTACTCTTCACCAACGGTTCGCCACGGTCCCTCAATGGCTCACTGTCACTCCACCCATACTGAGAAAACCCTGGGCTGGCAGTACCTGCTGACTGCCCAATTACAGAGCTCCACAATTTCCTGTGGCTAAAACTAGAAGCTAATTATCACTTTTAAAGGCTTAAACTGTTATTAAGGAGCAGAACAAGGGAACTCAAATGCTCTCTGAATGTCTCATGCTCTTAACCCTTCTGTGCTCCCTGCTGAGGGTCGTCTAAACACTGCCTTCTCTTTCTCTACATGATGTGCTGCATTACAGTAGTTTTTGACCATTTGACCATCATTTTTTATGGATGCACACAAACTACCTGCTAACAAAGCACTTACCCCTTGCCGTCGGACATCGTAGCCACACTGTGTATTTAGGACATCCTCCTAAAGGTACCAAGAGAAAAGATTTTATAATACATTTAATTTACATTTCAGTTCTTTCAATTTCTATCTGTTTTTATTGATAGAAATCTTTATAAAATCCTTTATAAACAACTAAACAATCTTTAGAACAGGGATTGGACCAGAACTGAATCTTTAGAATGAAACTGAAAAGAATCTTTAGAACAGAAACTGTGGAATGGGACAGAATATAATATTTTGAACAGAATATAATCTTTAGAATCAAACTATAGAATCATTGAAAAAGAATGGAATACAATCTTTAAAACAGAACAGAAAGCTCAAGGGAGACCTGAATATAATCTCTGAAACAAAACAGAATCTTCAGAACTGATTCATCCCAGTATGTAACAGAGGACAGATCATCCCCTAAAGCAAGATGCTAGGCACAGAACCCAGACCTCATACATACAAAACATGTGCTCAGTCTATCATTGAGCTACACCCTGGAGCTACATTCTGTTCTCATTCTTTTTTCTCCAGAACACAGACCATTGGATTCAATAGATCTCTCAATAAAGCTTTTGAATAAATTTTGCTTATGTTTGTCTAATTTGGTACATGGCAAGAAAGTGTGCAGCACAGAGGGAAATGTGTGTGAAAGTGTTATACTGCTAAAAGATTTGTTAAACAGGTGAGATGACTGTCACTGGCACTCACCGCAGGGTCTTTGACGCAACAGGAAAAGGGAACGCCACATTTCTCTCGGCTGGGGTTTAAGTTTGTGCAGTTGAAGTAGATATTTAGGTTCCAGTCATTCGGCCCGTGAGCACCACAACATGACCACTGATGTGATTTATGACAACATGAGTAACATTTTCATCACCTTTCTATTATGAAATTATGAAATGCACTGTTCACATTTATAGTTCAGTTGACTATTAGCAACAGCCTAGTGATATGCCAGAATTATGGGAATCATTATGGGAGGAGAATTACATTTTTGGAAGTAATAGACATCTTTGTCTTGCCTTAATTCATTTATTAGCTAGAATTTTATGCATCCTAAACACACTTTAAAGAAAAACATTTTTTTAAAAAAGGTACAAGGGCAGCGAATAACACCTTTTTCTACACACATTACAGTACATATTTCCTTTAAAGAACACTTCTCACTGATACCGAAGTTTCCTTGGTAACCAAGTACGTTCATAAACTTTTATTAGATCCTTATTGTAACTATTTATAAAATTGTTGGTTAGGGTGGAAATGATGGCACCACTAAGGGACAGTATTAATTTGTGTAAAACTGAAACCTTATTTAAACATTTGTTTGTTTGAATTATTACACTTTAATTACAGTAATAAAGAATCAATAAATATTTGCATGATCCATTTTTATGTTTTTAGATTAGGCTAGGTTTATAAGACAAATGTAAAACAATAAAATCTAGCCCTATACATAAAAGGCAGCAAAAGTAGCAAAAATAAATGATTTAATAAATGGTCTTCAAGCCTTAATGTGTTTTAATGAGACCTTCTGTAAGTTTTAATAAAAAACAACTACTGGAGTATAAAGTGTCTGTAGTAGAGGGCCTCTTATATTCAAGCACATTATATATAATTCTCATTCAAACTACACTTATATATAATACATTATATAATACAGCACATGACGCACCACACCACAAATGAGAGCATGATGCTAACTCACATATTCTTGAGCAAAGTCAATGAGGTTCTGTAGGTCGATGTCATCTCGATATGCTTTAACATTGTTGTTGATGAAAAAGTTTAGCTGGTCTTTTATCCAATCTTTAAACACAAAGGCTAAAATGCCAGCTGTGAGCTCGAGAAAGAAGATGAGGCCCAGGAACACTGAAAACTAGAGCGAGAAAAACAGACAGTGGAATTAAAATCTGATTACCCTATACATCCTAGTAAATATCCCAACTGACCTTATTCAAAAGTTATTATGTTGTGTTGCTATTAGGTTTCCCTTTAGAGGAGCTTTGCCTCCCAGAGGCATGACAATAATTAGTTTATTTAATTTATGTAATGACTAATTAATTTATTTAAACATTCATATCTGAGAACAAACAAACCTTAAAATGGGTAAAAAGACAAAAGCCTGTATGGACAAATGGGAGGCAGGCGGATGGTACTCGGTACAAGGGTGGGACTCACAAATTTGAGCAGGAACGTGTTTTCCCGGAGAGCACCGATGCATCCGGCAAATCCCAGGATGAACATTACCCCCCCTACTACGACGAAGAGCCATACAGGGTCAAAGCCGCCCAGATCTGTGATGGAGGAAATGTTTGACAGCACTCCCTGTGGGCCAGACACATCAGACAGAATTGTTGCGAGTTTAAAGCCTGACCTTAAAATCCTCCACCACCTGCCAAGCCGTTGCATTTGTTTGAGCAAATCTCCCTGGGGATTCGTACCTTCCAAGTTTTGCTCTCTACTCAAGGGTAAAATCATGGTGTGACCTCATAACGAAAGGCAGACGTTTGCCCACAATGACACTGAATATAAACACGGCTTCATTTTGTATGTTTGCGTTTCTCCTAGTTTAGTATGATGGTGTAAGATGAGAGGGCTACAGAATTCTCTTCAGCGTTTATTTAAAACAAACGTAATTTGCATCAGATTTAAAAAAAACTTTTCCTAGCTCCTAACCCTTTATTTATGTGATTAACATTTAGGCAAATAAAAAATTAAACACATTATTAATTATTTACATTGTCACCAAGGTGTTCCATAATTGGGTGACATTAATAAAGTGCCATATGGTCTACAAGTGTCAGAGCAATCAATGACCAAACTGGAGCAATTTCCATTTTATTTATCAGTCAATTGACTTTTAGATTTAATTAAGTCACCTCGAATTAGTGTGAATAAATTACATTCAGCCTTCGTGCATGAATATGTAATGGAGAGTTTGACCTTTGCAGATGAACAACGAATCAGAGACCAGTCACAATAAACCAAAACCTTATTGTCAGGGCCCATGTTACAAGCGTGCCACAAAAAAATAACAGTGACATTAAGCTGCCATGGAAATAAACAGAGGATGTCACCCATATGCTCCAAAATGTCATGGTTTATAGGCTTAACAGGGAAACTACAGACATCAAAGAGGGGAAAAAGCATCGTGGGAAGTCTCAGAGCAACGTTTAATTCATTGCAGGCAAAAAAGAGACATCTCACTTTATTTTAAACAAAACAAAATGTGAACCCCAACAGATAGAGACATTAAATATTAATTCTGCTGATTTAGCTGACAGCCTAAATGAGACAACAAGGTTAATTGTGGGTAATTTGTACTGGTGAAGAAGGCCATTGTCTTCTCTGATATTTATGTTTATGAGTACTGCTGCTCAGGCAACCACATGGATAACTAAGTTAGGAATCTGAAGAATCCTTGTGTTACTCTGTATGTGTGTTTCTAACTTGCCTTTTCTGCCCATGCCCAAAGTCCAATAGCCAGGAATGCAGCACCCAGCAACTGCAACACACAAGCACAACACAGAATCCATCACATTTAAGCCACTTACACAATTTATTCCTGCTCTATAATGGCAAGAGGTTAGTGCTATGTGCAGACAGCACTGCTCCCTTTATGTGAGAGCAACCTGAGAAAAAGAATCTTGGCAGAGTTGCAGTCAAAGATCCGGAAAGTGGAGACTTCCCCGCACACACTGCACATCTTTGGCATAAGGTTCCGGAATGGAGCCAAGACTTGTTTTTACCTGAATAAGAGATATCACTGGGATGTGTTGTTACAACTGCTTACAGGAACCATTTTTTTCCATCAGAGGTTTACTGTCTGGTACAACAGTTTGAATGTATATCCAGTAATAAGTCTATGTGGGCTTTAACAATCAGAGGCAAACCAAACTCAGCTTAACCCTTTACTGGTCACACACAGAAATAAAACATTAACTACAGTTACAGCCATAATAGCACAGATACTGGTGTGTGTATTACTAGAAATAAAACTGTGGCAACATATATACATACATAGTTATTTATACATACATACATTATGTGTACTAGACGAATGAAAGATTCAAAGATTCAGGGCAGATCAAACCTGCATCTCCTACATTAACACCCTACCCACTAGGCCAAGGCAACATTGTACTTTGTGAGGCGTCAGGCAAAATCTGAAAATCTAGTTTTACTGACAGATACAACTACACAATCCAGTCAAACATGAGGGCTCTTTGAGGTGTGTTACAGTTCTAGCAGCACGGGGAGAACATAAGAGAAAGGTGCGAGTCAGAGGTTGAGTATCAGCAGCCACAAATCCCATAATCCCATTTCCCTGTGGTCTCCACTAATCCCATTGGATGGTGGAGACAGCTAAAGCAGTGATCCACTGCACACGCTCAATACAGCAGCACCAAATCCCTGAACCCTATCAAGAAGCCCTCAGCCTATGTCCTCTACTTCTCTGGTTCCTGATCCGTGTTGCGTGGGAAGTGTTGCGTCAACAGCATATTTAGTTATTCTGTCCAATCAGAGAACAGCTACTATCTCAAAAAGGGAGATGATTATACTTACTGTATCTCTGTATTATCACAAACACCAGCCAAAAACACTCTTGGCTTAAACTCGCAGCTCTATGATAGAAAGCAGAAGCACTTTTTCCAACAGCTGTTACTTCAATAAGAACAGCTTTAGCACTTATAATGTTTATCCTGAGACTTCTGACATCTTTATCTTTATTAAAGAATTGTTGTATAGCCATGGTAACATTTTTTGGAAAATCTGACTAAGCGTACAGTAGCATTTTGGCTTTACTAGTGGAGCTTAAACATTATCACACATGCTTCGGTTTAGGGATTTTATCAAACCCTAACTCAAAGTTAGGCACAAAACTCATCCCACACTGTCTGTGCTACAGACATAAATAAAACAATACAAAACATGCAGTGTTTAAGGAGAGGTGTGCTATTATTTTAGCTATTCTTTTATGGGCTAGTGGATGTCTTACACTAAAATGTAAGACATACTTCAATCACAGAGACTGAAGTATGGGCTGTTTTGACTTGGGGCGGTAAGCAACTACCTATAACAGACTAGCAACCACAAAACAATGCCCTGGCAACCAGCCAAAACCACCTAGCATCATGACAGCAGCAAGTTTCGTGCAAGCAGCACTGACAATTCCTGAAAAATGCTTTACTGAAAAATATAGCATTGCCTTTATAATGTTGGTTTTAGGTTCACCGCAAGAAAAATGGAAGGCTGTTTATGGTTTTAGATTGTTTCTTAAACGTTTTTCTCTGGCCCGGATTACGGAAATATCGACAACAAGTTCATAGTTTCCAGCATGACAGGGGAGATGGTGATTGTGATTTCCTACAGTCCGGCAAAGGTACGAATCTCCAACACTCCCTAAAAACGCGAGCCTAGACTATTTCAAAACATAGAAACAATGAATAAACAGCAGCTCGTTTTTATGTTATAATTGCTAAATGTCAGCAGAGGCTCCATATCAGCTCATTCTAGTCACTGTTAATAATTGATGAAACAGTGAGCTGATTCATCTGTGTTTTAGTGAAAATGAGTCAATGTGGGGAGTGTGTGTTAGTGAGAACAGAGCCTGCTGGGAAATGGCATGGAAATAAACTCCCTCACAGAGGAACAGAGGAAGAGGGGGAACAGACATGTGGTTCCCATCTGTCATATGAACCTGGAGGATATGAATAGGAAAAAGATACAAAAACACAGGGCTACATACGCACAAACAAGAGGGGGAGCTCACGCAAGTACACAAACACACACAGAAACACTTTCTCTCTCTGCACATTGCTATAACACAGATTTGCATTCTTTCGTTAATAATACAATGCCACACACACAGAGTGTGCAAATAAACACAGCAATCAAATGTTTTTGTTGTATCAGAGGCAGTGTGTGCAACAACAGCCCTATCAACCTTAATTGAAGCTTAATAGGGTTCACTGCGAGACACAAGACCACAGATCATTCTCTGGCCCCTCTGACGCTGGGGGAAGTGATGGGACCACTCTCACGCACACCATTCCCTTAACCCCAAAAACCTTCATTTAAATACGAGACAGAGGAGGCACGAGGAGCCCTGTATGCAGAGAACCTATTCTATATTATAGCCCAAAAGAAGTGGAGGAGAATTTAAAGAGAAGGATTCGAAGGATGCTGGGGTGGAGGGGGAGGTTGATACAGTGGGAACGTCAGGATGTCCCTGCACAGCCTCTTGGGTAGATATCAGACCCCAGCTAGAAAGCGAGACAGCTGTAATTACAGGCCATCAGCCTCAGGCTTGTGAACTGAATGCACAAGTCTGTGGGGATCAGGTAGGTTGCTGCCAAATCATGCTGTCTCCACTTTAAACCAATCAGACGGACATTACACAGTATGGGCACACAGGGGTCACAACAGTCTGTGAAGACAAAGCAACAGAAAGACAATAGAAAGCTTTCAAACAAGAAGAAAGTGACAATATGAAGACAGGATGCAGAGATCATGCTCTGTTAATTAAACTAGTGTTATGTCTAATACTTATGGCTATGGGCCAGGGTAATAATATAAAACTTGGATGCAAAACTGGTCCATTATACTTTATGCTACAGATATGATTGAAAAGGTTTACCTCAAATTGTGTGGCCTGTTGAGGAGTGTTATTTTCAGAACATGAAAAATCTAGGACTTTCTTTCCCCACCAAATTGCCAAATCTTTAAATGAGTTATTTTAGTTGGCTCAGTTGCCATTTACTTTAGATAAAATCAGACCTGATAAAGTCAAGTGTTCTGTTTGGTTACAAAACTGTAGGGAGGGTTCATTTGAGCCTCTAGAAGTATAGCCTCAATTTCTGGACACTACAGTCTAAGTTTCAACCAAACTCAGCAGGCTCTCTATAACGTGGAAACAATGTAAGAAGGAGTGGCTGCTGTAACAGAGTGTATCAGATCGTTATGCCAGGTTACCATTTGAGAGAAGACAGCATTAAAGCATGAGAGGGGAACTGACTACAACCACACCCTACAGAGGGTGTACACTAACCAATGAAAAAAAAACAGGTCAGAATTTATGACATCAATAAGCTTACAAGAATAATGCTATTATGCTCCAGGGAATTAGTTCACCCCAACAGTTCGTCATAGATGGCGTTTCTTTTTGTCTCATTATTCCTCACTGCCATACATATGCATCACAGTGGAACTGAGCAACGTGACTGGTTCCTCATAATGATGTAATAATGAAACATCTGCATTTATTATACTGTGATAACCACAGAGATTCAAGTTCAAGCATTCAAAACATGCGTCTGTTGTTTTTTGTTAAGTATTTGGCCTTAAAGAACAACTAAGTAAGTTATTTGTGATGATTAGTGATAGCGATGATTAAAAAGTGGAAAATGGTATCAAAAGGTGTATTTAGCTTAAATGTAAGCACTTAATAAAAGCAAGATTTATTTATCATTTCTGATCATTTAAATCTGGACTGATGCATTTCATGAAATAAGTTGCATTGGTTGGAGTATGTAAATCTTTATACCACAAAAAACAAACCTTCAGCCTAAAGAATGATAAACAGATGCAGAATGTTGAGACATGTTATCACTTTATCAGTAATAAACACCAACTTAAATGAGTTGCTGAAAAGTTAACAAAAGTCTTTGTCGACAGATGCCTCTTCTCTAAATCACTACATAAAACCTGGAATGCTATTTATGGAAAAGAAAAGGAAAGTTAAATGTTACCGTCTGTCAGGTCCATTATAATAAAAAAAGAACGGTGTGTTCTTGGGAAAAGAACAATGAGAGCTATTAATCCTAATGAACTGACGTAAGATCCCGCATCTAATGGGACCTCAGTAATCCTATTTACCCTGCACTCTCCCCAACTCTAAACGACAGCTACCTGCAAGACTTAGAAAGGTACTGAGAAATCCAGATCAATCAATAATACAGTCGTAATAAATTCCCATTGGTAACACGTATTCTACATGTTGTTATCATTATGCAGTTTTCCAGCATTTGGGAATATATTCGCCGTCATTATGAAAGAGATGATTTCCATACACACAATCAAAAAACGATTTCCATATTAAGTGAGATTTAGCGACACCTCAGACCTAATACAAATCTATACACATAACGTGTTGTGAGATGAACAGGCATTTGTCTATCCTGCTGAACTTGTTTTGCAATCCGCGGTTGTTTAATGCACAGTGAAAAGATCAGGGAGAAAATTGCTAAACAAACAAAAATTAAATCATTCGTTAACGCGTAGATCCATGTGTTACTTACCCAAAATATGATGTTAAATCCGAATAAGAAGTATTTAACACAGCAGCTGACCTCTGCTCCTTTAAAATGATGCTGTTTTCTGCTCATTTTGTACAGGCCAACTAACACTATTGTGTTGATACCACGATCATCCGCGAAAAGCTAAACGGATAGGCAAGAAACCTCGAAAACGACTCATGCATCTATATTTAGTCTCTCTCTAAAATATCAGCGATACAAAACCACAACAACCTAACCTAACATCAGTTACGCTTTTACACAGATCTGAAGCTGTGCTTCAGTTTGTTAAATAAAAACAATAGGGGCTGTTTTAAATGTATGGTGAAATGAATGGCCCAGGTCCCCCTGGATAAACCCCCGGCGCTTTGGATCGGTGTCATTAAATCTGTTTGATTTTAACCTTGTTAAAAAACGTCCCGATGAAAACAATCCCGTGCAATCTAACGATCCAGCAACAGCAATGAAGCGCGACACAGCAATCAAAGGACACAACGTCAACAAGACTCGCCTTCATAATAAAAGTCACTCTGAGACGTCTGATATGTTGAATGGGTTTATTGGTAATGTTTTTATGCTGTTTTTTTAATAGCAGAGCAATATAAAATGTTAATGAATTATTAAAATTTTAACAAAAACTGTTATTTATTTTACCTTGTTGTTTTTTGCAATATGCCTGTGTAATTGCGCTGTGTAAAATGCTAAAATGTTAATCTATATAGTATACGTGACTTTATAAAGATCAGTCTTTGGCATCCGTTGAAAAACAAGACAAATCTTTTAACTTTTTCGTGTATTGTTACTGTGTCACAGACCCTTGACTTTATATATTTTGTTAATTGGCAATTGATGTGGATGCATGTACTTTGTACATTGTTATCTTAATTTGCAGAATCAGACATCATGCATTATTACAAATAATACATATAAGAAGAAGTTACAGATGGGCTGTTGTATTTTGCCGCTTCCGGTAGTTGTTATTATTAATCGTTGCTTATTGCTGCTACTGGAGCTGATTGCGGCATCTCTGCAGCATCGACGATCTCTCCGGAGACTGTAATGCCTGTTACCTTATTTACATGATTAAATGATCCAAAATAATATAACCATGCCTCTGAAAAGCTGATACTAGCTCTTAAATAGTCCATCTTTATTCTGGCTTTTATACACTCTCGTACAAAAAGACTGTTTACAAAAGTACAAACTGTTCCCTGACGTCATTGATGTTTGGAGTACTGATCAAATAATACAAATAAGTACTTGTTTCTTTAATTAATACTAAACTAATAAAGCCTTTTAATTGGCTTTGGGTTTTAATTTAAATATTAAATACAACGTGTTCAGTTTTGTGCGGCACAGTGTTTGTTGAATATGTTTTTGTTTAATTTTGAATTAGTTTGTATCCGTCATCAATAAATATTTGCTATAATATTTTGAACTGAATTTTAGTTTGCTATAGTTTGCTGAGTTTACTTGGAGATGAAAACATTACTCTTTCAGTCCTAAAGGTGGTGGTATTTACCAGGCATCTGGTGGTCTTAATGCATCGCATCAAAAACACACGGTCCTACCTTTAACTGAGAATTGTTAACTTGTGTCTCAAAATTTTATCAGTTTTTCCAGTTGTTTGTATTATACCTGATTCGGAATAAATAACTTTACCTTTGCCAAATATCCCATCACCATCCCATGATCAAGACCATGTGATATAAATAAAAATACTATATAAAACATAGTAAAAGTTTTTCACTAAACACTTTTATTGAGACATTCAAAGCCTCAAGTACTTGGTTGTAATAGGGAGTACTTGTCCTTTCTAAAATAGTGGGAACATCAAACAGCTTTTCACTGTTAGATAAAGGTAACATGGTTTGTATTTGTAATTACCATACATGTTGTGCTTTAACCAACAAAATCACCATGAAACGTATTAATAGAGTGAAATAAATGAAAACCTTTATGCAAGAGGATGATATTAGTTATTTGTGTTTATTCACTTAATTTACAAAGAAATAAAGAGAGAGAGAGAGATCATATTGAGGCTGGTTACTCAGGCATGACAAAAAGTATAGGTCAGTTCAGTTATGCATAACACCTCTCAGAAGACCATAGAAATACCACACCAGTATTAAGTACTGTAACTTTTTTTAACCAGTATACGTGTTCAGTGTGAAATATACTGTTGTAATGAGTGCAGCACATGCTGTGTACAGACAGACAGGAACAGAGATTAAGTTTAACATATATGATAAACCTTACATGTGACTCTTTAATATATTGTGTGTGTGCAATGTGTAAAGAAGCAACTACCTTATTTCATCTCTCATTATTGTACCAAGTACTTAACCTACACCAAAAAATGTGTGTGTGAAACTGCAATGCTATGTAAAGTTTAACGTGTTTATATCCCCATATAATCTCACCAAGAGTTCTGTTTATTTGGAAGTAAAATATAATGAAAAGCAAACTTGTGCAATAATGAACACTGAAGGTTCATTCAGGGTTATGTTATTCCTACATTTTTCACAAACTCTGACTACTTCCTTATGCTAAATATGTTCTCCACTGTCCTCTTTTGCACCCAACCACTCAAGGCATTAAAAATGGTGCTGTCCTGTATGTCAGCACAAAACCAATACGGAAGCTGCATTGGATTTTAAACCACTAGCATCTAGTTTGTCATGTTTATGTAATCTCTCCCAAACTGTTAAAACTTTGCTGTGTCATTCTACATATCTAATATCTAAACTGACATCAATAAGCAGCCTGTTCCTTTCAAGTTTGACTTGAGTCAGACCTACAGATTTTGTCACTGTGCAACAACATTCCAAAACTCTCAAACACTGTCAAAGCAATTCTGTACAAAAAGCAAAAAGGTAAAACCTTTTATATTGTATTGTACCTTTTATATGTCCATTTTTAAACAATGAAGTTAATACCTAATACTGCTTTTTAAAACTTCATGCACATACACTCTTTGGTAATCATTGTCAAAGGTTTCTGGTACACTTTTCTGAGTCCAAGTAACGTCTTCATAAGATTACAGACAGCTGCATAGAGGTCAAGATTTTACTAAAAAAAATAAAGATTCTGTCATCATTTACTTATTCTCACGTTGTTACAAATCTATCTGACTATCTTGGTCCCATTACACAAAAGATGTCAGGCTGAACGTTTGGTAGATAATGAAGATAAATAGGGACGTGTGCTCTCTAGAGCTAGAAATGACTAATAACACCATAAAAGTACATATGATTTGAAATTTTATTGAGATCTTGAGAGCTACAACAGAGCAGATTTCTAGCATATAATTGCTGTACTCATATTGTAGTCTGTTCATTACAAAGTATGGATTTAAAAGATCTGGATTATGGTGTACAAGTTAAATATTCTAGCCCCTCCTCATTTTTTCATTATATGGAAAGATTCTGCCTGACTCCTTTTGTGCTCCACAAAAAAAGCAGAAGTCAGCCATACGGGTATGTAACAACATGGGGGTGACTGATAAGTGAATTCTCAATCCTTAAAGGCAGGGTACGCGATTTGTTCTAGAAACATTTTTTTTGTTATGCTGGTTCAAATTCTTTTCACATAGTGATAGCAATAACTAAGTAAAGTGGTCTAAATATATTTATATCAATATATATCTTCTGTGGAAGGTCCAGAACCATAATATGTTTGCCCAATCATTGCATTCGGTCCAAATGCAATCACAAGATATCCTACTTGCCTGTCAAACTGTGTATTTGCATATCTCTATGCAACAAGTTTGTGTTTTGGAGGAGGCATGGCTTTGGAGAGCACTCTGAAGGGAGGGTGGGATCTATGCTTTCAAAGATAGATTGCTATTACTAACCTCTCCAAAACTGCCTACCCTGCCTTTAACATGTAAAAATTTCATCACACGTCAACATCAAAAATGCAATTTTTAGCCATGTTCCACAAGTCCAAAATGCTTTACATTCAATATTTAGGGGATACGTTGGATCCTGTTTTACAACAAATTCCAGGCTAAAGTGTAATCATCTATAAGTGCTTCCTACAGATCTTCAGGCATGCTTCCTCTCTTTACCTGCAAACTACTGGTCCAGCCACGTGGGCAGGTGTTGTAGCTGCGCACTCCGGGCGAGCGCAGGCCCGAATCCTCTGACTCAACTGAGGCATCAGAGTCAGTTAGAGAGCGGGTGTTGTACAAGCGCACTGGAGAGTGGATCATACGGGTGGGAGAGGGACTGGTAAGGGTGGGTGATTGAGCACCCAGCATCCGTGGCTGAAAGGGACTTACAGGCTTGTGTTCGTAAGATGCAATACCAGTGCTCACTGGAGAGATGGGCAGGCTGTGTCCACTCAGTGCACCTGGAGACGGACTGTTTTTTCTTTTGGCAGCATTGATGATGTTTTTGGCCAAAATTCTGTGGTTGGCTTTGCTTTCCTGGGCAACAGCCGGGGACTGGCACCTGGTTTCCCAAGGTGGAGATACAGGAGAGGTGAAAGATGGCTTAAAGATGGTTCCTGGAGATGGTGGGGTTGCAATAGGCTTGTGAATGGGGGATGAAGAAGGGTATGTCGTGATGGGCTTATGGATCGGTCGGGGTGACAGGGAGGTTGGTGTAGGCTTGAAGATGGGGCCAGAGGATGCAGAGGTCACCACAGGGCTGCTGGGAGACCAGATGGCACTAGAGGCCACATCTGGACTGGTAAAGCATCGAGTGAGATTGGGGGTTCTGGAAGCTGGGGTTGTGGGGCGAGGACTGGTGATTGGGTTGGAGGTTTCCTCCTTACTCTGTTAAAAGATTAGAAAAGATACCTCTTAGAGTCAAGGCACATATCACTTTATATAAATAATGTCATTTTTAACACAATGATACAATCACACTCCAAAGGGCTGCAACATCCATTGCTCCATAAGACAATGATGTGATTAGTAATACCAAAAACAAAACAAATAGTCGAGGTTATTGCCAAGCATTCCATTAAAACAAATCTACCATATGTAACTGAAATACACCAACTATCAGGGAATGTTCTCAGAACATTGGCTGATGTTCTCTAAAAGTTCTCTCAGGATTCTCTAAAAGTTATTAAAAATGCTCTTGCAATAATGTTAGTAGAACTTTTTTAACATTACATGTTAAACATTGTAAGTAAACGTTAGTAAAATGTTAACACAATGTCTAAAAACTTTTGAACTTTTTGAATGTTTCTAGAACTTCCATAACATTTTTAACATTTTTGTTACTTAATGGAGACATTAGGAAATAGTTCTTACAACCTAAAATTGTTAGATGTGATATCCCACAGATCTAACACTATTTCAGGTTATCAGGGCTTGTCATGCAATCCGCAGTGAGCTGGTTATTCATGTCCAATGTCTGAGTAGTTTCCCAGCACACCAAGACATCATGCCATCTTCAGATTACTTGCATACACGCTGCCAAGTCCACTAACTTTTACTGAGATATGCATTTGTGTCGCTGAGGCTGCTGGGTAGGTTTTCACCCCCAGCAAATGTATTTTTCCAAGCATGAGGGAGGCCATAGGTCGGGCCGTTTGTCTAAAGCTCGAGCCCACAGGGACCTGTTATGGCTCAGATGACGTTTTCAGAGGTAGGCAAGGAATGCACAGGGCACATTCAAATTCAGTCAGTGTTAAAAAGTTTCTTATTTCATTTTGGGTCAGAGAACTACACAGCAGGCAGCCCTCAGTGATACACACAGCTTTGTTTTGTTATTGCAAGTGTACAGATAAAGGCACCCCTCTGTGGGAAAACAGGCTGTGCCTCTCAGCATTAAGTAATGGTATGGATACTACTGTAAAACAAATGATTTTAGAACACTGGAAATAGAAGAAATGAAACAAATAAAGAAGACCCTGTAAACAGCAGAAGATGCAGTATGAGACAGATCAGATACACAGGGTTTCATTTTTTAATAAAGACTGAAGTGGACAAAACAGACTGAAAGAGAAAACATGTAAACCAAGAAAGACTGATGTAATACTGCACCATTTAAAAACAACCAGCACAGAAATCCCTATCAGATATCACATATGTAGAGATAAAGTTACTGCAGTAAACATTACAAACATAATGTAGTACAACATGCAAACTATTGTATACACTATTAACTACTTAAAACAAAGAGAAGCATACAGCACTAATTACGAAGACGAATATTACAGGTGTCACATTAAAATATACAGACTCTCGTCTTTCTACTCATTAAATTGTATTTTGTAGATCATAAAAGGCTGGACAGCATCTGGTGAAGTGCTTTATAAAACTGTTCCAGACTTCAGTCTTAAAACTTGGAGGCAAGCTTTGGAAAAAGAAGCCTTAAATAGTTCTGTACCTAAAATATATGTGGCATGAGCACAAAACTGAATAAACTCTACTTCTAAAACACACAGCTGCACTAAATTACAATGTCTTGATTAAAAAAGAACTTTTAAGAAATGTTACGGCCCTCTAGTGGCCGGTTCATGAATTGCAATGCAACTCAGTTTCTTGCCTCCACACAACTCCAAAAATAAACAAGAAGCAAATAGATTTTATGAAACCAAACATGCAACGCTGGAAAATATTTAAACTTATTTTTAGTTCTGTATGCCTAAAACAGTATTTTTTGTTACTGCACTGGCAGAGTTTTTTCACGTGTTGCCACTTTTTGTTTCTTAAAACAAGTGAAAAAATCTGTTGTTGCAGTAAGACTCAAATTAAAATATTCTTTTAAATCCTATACAGTGTTGCTTCTCAAGTACAATTTATTTTTTTAAAGGTCTTTGGATACTGTTACTCGAAAGCATGTTTTCAAAAAGGCTAATTCAAATCTCATTAAGACTTAATGTTTTGCAGTGACCTTTGATATATTTTTGCAGATTTACAAAGTGAGTGATGCTGTTTAACAATTTATGTAATTATGTACTGTCATTACTTTTAAAGGAACGGTCACTTTGATATGTCTCTTTTCACATCACTTTCATGAAACTTTAGTCTGAAAGGTACACAAAGAATAGAGGAAGAACAAAGGGAGAGCAGAGATGGAAAGGATTAAATGAATGAAGATGGTTTCCACACCTGTGGGGTGATACCAGCTTTTTTGGCAGAGAACGTTGGTCTGGGCACCTGGATGCTAGAGCAAGGTGAGGCCACACGTTCTGGAGCTAAAGCAGACACAGAAGAACTGACGCTGCCCACCACACTGGGACTGAATGGCGTGGTGGGAGGAGAAAAACAACGGTTGGACCTGTAGGCAGCAGAAGGGCTGTATGCTGCTGGCAGTGGGCTTGTAGGAAGTGAGGATTGCCTGGAGAAGGCATGGCTTGTGATGACAGACTTAGGAGGCGGGGCTGCTCTGGGAAGAGTGCTGTAGGGATCTTTAGTTGGGTTGAAGATGAAGAGGGATGAGTTGAGCTGGTAAGGCTGATGTTTAGACAGCTCCATTTCAATTTTAGTGCAGCCGTTCTCCAAGGGCATTTCTGGAGGAGGAAGTTCTGGTGTTTTCACAGGGACAGGCTTTTTTTGTGTGGCCTGGTGAGCTTGCAGCGTCTTTGAAATCTCTGTACTTATATTTGTTGAGTTTATAATAGCCTTGACTCGACCTGGCATATTGGATGGATACACCCACGAAGGAGGTAAGGACATGGTCGGAGATGGAGACCTCCTTCGCTCCTTGCTGTCATGGACATACCTTTCCATCCTGGACTGGCGTTTAGCAAACAGTTCAGCTCCTTTCCCTGAAGCATTGGTGAGGGCCTGCTCAGGCCTGTACTCCATCCTGACATGCGTCCTGGAGCTCTTCAAACTCGAAGACCACTCTGGCACCAATGCATCCTCGTGAACAGCCTCCTCCTTTGCCAGAAAGTTTGAGGCCTCAGCCCCAAGAGCCAGCAGCTCCTCCTCTTGCGTTGCATCTGGCTGACCTTTTTGCTTCTTCTTCTCATCTGCTCCCTGCACCAAGGAGAGGAGCTCAGGGTTTGGAGCCAATTTGGGCTTCTCCTGAAATGTGAACATTGACTTGCGGGTGGCTCTCCGAGCTTTGCTCTCATCAAGGATGCCGGTTCTGATGGGTGTCTCAGACCTCATCTCACTCAAGAGCTCAGGAACAAATGTAGGTCTGGGGACAGATGGCTGAATATGGTAGGAAGAACGCTGGGGTGAGGGACTGATGGCTGTGTTTTGTGGAGGAGGGCTGGAGTAGGTTGGGAGTGGAGGAGTTGGATATGAGGGTGGAGGAGGTGGTGGGGAGAAGACAGGTCGTTGGTGTACCGCAAAAGGTGGGTCTAGGTTATTTGAAGGTTGTGGTTCAGGGTTTGTTGTAGAACGCTCTTGAAAGGCAGGTAATGGTGGAGTGTCGTAGGATGGGGCTGGTGGAATGTCCCTCACTGGACCTACAGCCTCTGAAGAGCCTACTGTTGTTGGGGAGAAAAATGGCCGAGCTGTACGGTTCACGATGGAGGGCTGCTTTGTTACTGTCTTGGCTATTTTTCCGTTGCACTGCGTATTGTATCCATTCAAAATATCTTTATTGGTGTCTACAGAGCGAGTGTGTTCTCCATTCACTTGAGGTTCCTCCTGACCAGCATTGCCCAAAACTGCAGTGACAGTGTCACTTCTAAGAGTAATTTCATCCTTCACAGCTTCTGTAGGACCTTCAGAGAGCTCCTCATCCTTCTCATTGACAGGGCAAAAGTGTCTTTCCTGGCCACGCTCCTCGACTACATCCTCATGTGTTATCTCACTAGCATTTTCCATGTCACACCCAGTACTGCAGATTCTGCTAGCAGACCACATAAGATTGATCTTACTGTTCCTGTGATTTAACTCTTCAGACTGGCCCTTAGTTGAGTGGTGTTTGCCCCATGTCAGTGGACCTTCAGAAGATGAATGAATTACATTCTCAGATTCTTCTGCTCTGCCTCCTCCAACGCTCACAAGTGTGAAAGCATTAACTCTCTGTCTGCGACGATTAAAAAGCTGGACACCTTTGGAGTTAGAATTGGCCTGGAGCTGAGCAGCAATGATCTGACTCTTGGTTCTCGCCTCCTTTAGCTCCTTCTCTGACAAACTGGCACTTCTGCTGAGGTCTGTAATGTGAGAACAAAACAAAAATGAGCTATAGAGAAAAAAACTGTCTTTATAAAATAACATTCTCAGCCTGCCAGTTGCAAGACTCCTACTGCTTTTCAGTTTATAAAAATAAGCATTGCTAAACAAAGCTTGTAATTTTTAGTAAGTCTTACAAGGGATGTAGTATTTTAAAAGGAATTCAGTATTCCTGGGTTAATACGGGTTTCCAGCCTAACAAACAAAATGTGATGCATTTAGTTTTACAGACCTTGGACAGGTTTCGGTTAATGTTAACCTACTTAAAATTTTATTTCATGATCTCACCATTTCAGCCCTAATTATTTCAGAACTGTCCAAGTGTCAATTAAAGTTAGTATTGTAAAGAAACTTGTGTACAATTATCTGAAGTCAAGAGTGTTACATGTTTTAATTAACCAAATAATTAGAGTCATACTGCTGATAAATATGAATCATATAACTACAGACAGATTAAATAAAAATTAAGTCCAAGTAAAAGTTCATAGAGTTTTGTATAGAAAAATATACTTTTAACAGTTTGTTTTGATTCATGCGGCCTAAGGGCAAACCTTTTGGGAATTGTATACATTTTTCACATTTATTGCAGTTCTGCCCAAACTTTGACAAGGAGGGATGTTTAAACAGTCATCTATTTGTTGAAAATGGCATAGGTTTATTGACTGGCCTAAAAGCCCCATTTCAAGCTGTAGAAAGTATTTCCTTCACCATGGACTCTAGTCCCTCCCTTAGCATTCCTCAACTGCCGAGAAAATTCCCCGCTTGAGAGCACAACATGCCTTGAGAAATCTCTCCAAGCCACTCGGGCTGCTGGTCTGTATGCTGACATTCTGACAGGTTATCTTTTGACCATCACTTACAAGACAAAGTCTACATTTAAATGCTTGAACTTTGACCTGCAGTGTTTGTTTCTGAAATATAGTATAGCATCACAGTTTGTGTCAATAAAATGTGTGTTTGGAAGTTCTGCAGGAAAAGCAGGAAAAGATAAGAGCTTCAAAACACAAACCCTTAATTTCTCATTCCAAAACATCACATCCTGAAGAACAGACTGGTAACAATTACATCATTGTTGTTGGCTTACTTCACCTAATATTTAAGTGGTGAACCATAAAAACAATGTGTTTTCCTAATAGACCTTTGAATAATGAATCACTACAGACTTCTCTGAGCTGTCTTCTCAGCTTTTATCTACAACCTCAGACTTGGAGGCAAATTTGCAAATAAATTGGAGTGTTTATTCTTAGTCCAAGCAGGTAGGTCTTTGTCTGGCCAGAGCCTCATTTGAGTTATGTCAGGCAGTAAAAACCAAGAGTTCTGTTTCGGTTTGTTTTACGTCCAGGTTTTCCAGTCTCAAAGGAGCTTTTACATCACATGGAATAAAACTATTATAGAGCAAGCGCAATGTGCATCTGCGATTCATTTCACCAGCAAAAAACACCTCTTAATTTAGTCAGGCCATGCAACACAACCGCCAGCACTGTGGTTAAAAGCTTTCCATTTTCCTTTTTCGCAGATACTCATCTTTACTACGTTTAAAGGATTTGCTGTTTATAAACTTGGAGCGGAATCCCATAATCATCCATAAACACAACTTTTTCCTTCTCTTGCATTTCCTTCCAAAGTTTCTCAGTCAGCCATGTTCAATGGGAATTACCATAACTTTCTTATAACAAATACTCCAACCTGTGGATTAATGTTTACCTGCATGTTCCACATACTTTTAAAGAAATAAACTAGGGGGGAATAAACTATATTAAAGGATAAACTCTCTGACACGTCAGAGCAAACCAGGATATGAGTTAATTTATACAGTTATGACCTACTGATTCATTCTGCTTCAAATAAATACTTACGTCTGTGTTTTTACGGCTATTGTTTAAGATATTTGCAAAGAGTAAGTCTTGATCTGAATTTATAACAATTACAAAACAAATTAAAACCATTTGCCATTTTTTCCTGTAAAGAAGAGAACTTTTCAATTCACGTTTATCTTCTGAAACAATCTGTGTTTATTGCCAAGTATTGCTCTCGTTCAACGACGCTTAAATAATATCTAAATAATATGATCGATAGACTCCGAATATTTAAAATGCTTTTCATAAACCTAAGGCTTCAATTTTAATACAAAAGCGACACATGTTCACTTTAAGACATGCCGGTTGAAACTAAACTTCCCGTTTTACTCTCCCTTCTCTTACCTTGATTAAGTCCCGGTTAAACTTTTCTCATTTAACTTCACGCGTCTCTTCTGCTGCGCGAGTTCAGATCGGATTTCGTGCTGCTGTTAATGATGCGCTCTCTCGCGCTCCGCTGCTCCAAATGCGCATCGGGCGTTGCAGACGGGCAGGCTGGGGCACTGGTCGAGGCTTTGCTTCCCTTTTACTTTTTAAAGGACGGGCAAAAACTGCTGTGTGACGTTCCTGCCGGTTTTGCCGTCTGCGTTTTTGGTTTTGTGCGCTTCAGATTCAACAGTTAAGAACTGAGCTACAAAACTGGGGCTAATTGTCACACAGGCAGTGCAAGTGGGTTCAAAAGATGTCGTATTTTATTTGGGGCAAGTTGGCACGTTTTATATGTTGTAATTTTATATTATATAGTATTTAATGTACGCTTCCAGCTGTGACAACTAAGCCTGTTCATCCTTAGTAAGCTCTGAAATGACTTTCTTAAGTGATTACTGTTGCAAAGCTTTTTTAAAATATAGACATAATAATTATATAAATTATATAACATAATAACACAGAGGAAGTTCTTACATTCTGGGCCACACCTTTTATATCATATTGATATTCATAGAGGTATGGAGAAAAGCAGTATTTGTTGTCAATTAGTTTGGGGACAAATGTTGAAAAAGTATGATTGCCATGCCATGGGCTAACAAAATAATCCTGTGAAGAATCTATAAGTTATATAGGAACTCAAATTCTGTTTCTATGTTATACTTGGCTGGTTTCATGGACACCTGAGCTTCAACAAGGATGGAGTTTAGTTTAGACTGCATAGGATTGCTTCCATCTTACCAGACTCATAACTCTGGTATATAGACTCATTACCAGACTCATAACTCTGGTGATACTCTGGTTTTCTAGAAATAGAAAGTTTGGGAAATAAAGAATGTTCCCAATACCATTAGCAGCAAGCTTCCTCTGTGTTGCCCCTCAGTGTTGAAAGATAAGGGAAATTCCCTAAAAGCTTGAGGATTTGGGCTTTGGCAGCCCTAAGGGTTATATATCAAAGGTCAGATTCCCCGGCTGTCGGATGTTATGGTTCATCTCGGGGGTGGGATAAAATGACACTCTTCATCTGGACAATGTGTGTGCGAACGTGTGTTGACTGGACTGCTGCGGTCAAAAACTTTAAAATCAAGAATGCACTGAAACCTCACTGTGACATCTACAAAACACATTCTAGGAGACTTACACCTCTAAAAAGAGCCTACTGTAAACCTCAAGTAGGCCAACACTCACAAAATAGTAATTTACAGATTAGACATGTGTTTCATTTGAACTTTTACTTCACTGTATATCTCTAAATCCTAAAACAAATACATGACAAGCATGGAATTTAAGCTGTATTTTAGTTTCAAGATGAGTACTACATTGTTAGTAGTTTCAATTTACAAGCATACTTTTCTGTGTGTCAACAAACTTTGAAGACATCATTCCAAGAAGAAAAGGAGAATGATAAAACCCCTGAATATTCTGTTTCTCTTTCAACAGTATGGAGTTAGTATAAGAGTTGGAAGAGTTAGTTGTTACCTCTCAGCATCAGGTCACCATTTTACCCCAACTATTAAACCATATTAACATCAGCACAACCTCCTGAATTCTCTGAAGTTGTGTTTTTAACTGTATTCTCAGCAGAGAAGCTGTCAAATGTTGCTAACTTGTGCTTGGTCATCTGCAAACCCTATTACACATTCTTTCCAGATAACTTTCCCAAACCCTTGAGCATTATGGTGACTGGGCATTTAGTAAGGCTCTGCTGCTGTGCTGCTCATCTGTGTCCTTGCTGTGAGGAAAACCAAATGTGTCATTGAGGGTTTGTTAAGCTCTAATGTGTAAACGGTTTGGGTATGGTGGGCATTGTTTTATGTTTCTAATCCATCATCTCCTGGCAGTTGTAATGGCTTTATTATATTGACAGGTAGCCACGCTGAGGAAAGTTTTATTGCTCAGATGTGGTTCTTATATACCTCAGCAGACTTAATAGAGTTCAGGTATGTTATATTTAAGGATCAACTTCGTCCCAGGGGTTTCTTCTAAATTTCTTTTAGGAGAAATAAATATAGACACACTATTCAAATCTGAGTCCAGTTCAAAACATCTTCGAGACCTAAGTCTCAATTTTATTTACATTTAATATCTCTTTGTTATTCAGGAGAAACAATTAAGACTCTAACATGACCTTACTTGTGATTTATCATTTATTTAGCTATTTACAATAATTACAAAAGGGTCAGAACCAAACTGCAACATCTCATAAACTGCTTAATAGATGCAGGCATGTTTTTGTGTGTTTTTAAGCTGTGTTAATACAAGACCAGTACAGAAGTACAACTAACTGCCATGTAATACACCCTTCTCTTTTCATTCAACATTGCAATCAAGAAGTAAATATTTACTTGTTTTTCGTTCCATCTGGCTGATGCATGTTGTCAAGCCTGGCTTTCCTTTGACCCCACAGTGGTCATCTTTCTCAAAGATTCTGGTTCTTTCCAGGGACCTCTCTGCTCCAGCCTTGTCAATGGTGGATGATGTTGTGGAAGTCGGCCCACCCCAGCTTTCCCCTCTCCTCACCGGCTCATGTTTATAATCCATCCTTTCTCCTGGGCCCGGTTGTGTCACTCTGTCCTTTTTTAAGAGATTCTCTACTCTGGTCTCCTTCTTAGCGTGCACGCTTTGTTTCTCGGCTAAGGTGTAAGTTTGGCTTGTTAGAGGTGGTTTCAGCTTGCTTTATCCCTTTCGACTTAAAAATCAAAGATGAAAATGAAAGCTCTACATTTTGCTCAATGTTGTCTTCACGGTAATCCTCAGGGTAGGCCCATTACTCACCAGAGATGAGCTGAAAAATGCCCTTGTACTTTTAATCCACACAATATTATTCAAACTTTAATAGAACTTCCCAGGAGGCACTTCTCAATGCACTTTGGAGCAGTTTCCATGAAAAAGTTCCAGAAGAATTTCACAATTTGGATGCGTTCTGTTGCAAATCTGGTGAGGGCTCAAAACTATCCACTGTTTTATTTGTGTCTGTTTATGATCACTGGTCCAGATATTTTTCTTTCTTTCCGGTTCCAGTCACCAAAATCATGTCCCCTGAGTTTATCACAAGCTCTCAGAGACAGACTGTTTCTCTAAAGGCACGTGTACCTCTTACTCTTGAGGCGTTTTAACAATGTCAGGATGAAGGGCAGTGATTGATGCTTTTCTGTTGTTTCATTAGCACATGAAGAAACACGTTCAGCCGAAAGGTCATCCAAATGTTCTGACTGAAGCTATTGTTATAATTCACCAGCTTCAAGCAAGGCTTTATATGGTGCTCAATCCTTATGTTTACACTATAAAGAGATGGTTTCTGTAATTTTTTACTTTATATCCCAGCTTTACTGATTGGGTCTCT
This sequence comes from Chromobotia macracanthus, assembly GCA_036877525.1. Taxonomy (NCBI): domain Eukaryota; kingdom Metazoa; phylum Chordata; class Actinopteri; order Cypriniformes; family Botiidae; genus Chromobotia; species Chromobotia macracanthus. The sequence goes on from JAZGTH010000017.1 coordinate 8,447,540, forward strand.
CTGGGTGGCTTAGCTGGGCCATATAATTGCTAACTCACATAAAAGTTTATTTCCTTATTTGAAATTGGGTTCAATAAGGTTCCTCAGGCAAGTGCATAGTATATCCAGACAGGGCTTAATGTCTTAACATTTGTGTATTTGTACTGCTTGAATGAACCCCTGCTAGTGGAGCCAGTGTTGCCCAGAATGATGTTCTTCAGGACTGCTACTTCCTGAAAGATATAAAGATACTAACAGTTAAACAATATAACAGCATGTGCATATATAAAAATAAATATCCTACAAAACGGTGAACATTTAAACTAGTGTAATCTAAGAAGCATAATGGAAATTTTTTTTTTTGCTTTTTCCCCCTTTTTTAGGAGGGGTATTTTCTTTGGCTCTTTGCACTTGATAGCATTTTTGAAAATAACACCCCACAAATCAGTGGGAGGAATGAACTACATTTCTGTTGTCAAATCAGTGGGAGGAATGAACTACATTTCCTACATGTAAGGCTGAAACAATGCATGTCGCATTTTTTCTTGAACATTATCAAGAAGACAGGATAATTAAAGGAACAGGTGTTGGCCAATTATGAGATTTAAATCAGTAAAACCCAATTTAAAGGAAGGAAGGTCAACATTTTCTAAAGCTGGCAACAGGAAATCTGAAATGGGAAAGTAAAAAATCAGGCCACATGAAAATGCACCGCAGAACTCAGCAGAAACCTCCACAAATGTCTGCAGGAACTCTCAATCATAAAATTCTGTCAATACCCTGGCACTTACGTATGTGTTTATTTAATATTCTGACTAATTTGTCCAGTTTATCACATTTTACCATGTTTAAATCCATTACACCAAAGTTCACAGATGTGCCCTCAAAAATGTCAGCAGAATTAGTCTGGAAAATCTATTAAACGCATCACATGACTGACAGAACTGCACTCTATAGCTTATAAATGTCATGATTTTGAAAATATATAAGGGTGGAGTCACCATTAATTATATGGTTTCAAGAAAATATTTGTAGGGTTATTAAGGAATTTGCTTCAGTGGAAAGGGCAGTGAGTGTGAGGCTCTCAAATGATTTGCAATGAAAGCTGCATGCTCAAACAGGACAGTGTGGTAAATGGCAAGAGTACAAACAACACACTCTCCATCTACACTCAAGAATAGAATCAGTGTTATCTGAGTGTCGTCTCTCACATCCTGTAGTCCACAAAAGAGCTAAAGGGTCACATGAGGTAATAAGACCCCATTCATCTTCTTCAACTCCATTCAAATGCCATTTAAACTAATAACACACATTTGACAAATGAGTTTTCTCACTCTTCTTTTGATTAGCCTGACCCTTGTGCGTTTATGTTTGGGAGTTTATATTACACCCACTCCAACAGTTTACTCAAGCCACAGAGAAAACATCCACTGGTTACGCCTTCTGCCATCCTTACACGAAAGACAACTAAACAAACACTTGCCTACAAAAGCCTCTCACAATCTCTCCCCCTTTCTCTGCTTTGGACCAAAAGTAAAGAACAGGCACATTGTTCATGATGCTGCTTTCTAAAGATCACTACAGCTATACAGCTCATACAGTAATTAGGGTTAGGGATTTGAACAAACACAAACAGTAACCAGGCGTGATGTGACAAGTTTCCTGCAAGTTATCTGTATGTCCACAATGAAAGTTAAACTGCTGGGAGCTAAAGGCACACTGATAATAAACATCAGCTGGTAACTGTCCCACAGCATTTGTGCTACAGATATAAATGATGCCCCACTTCAAATGGTTTGTTTAAGAGGTATGCTATTTCTTTTCTGCTAATTTTATGTAGCTGATGATTAAACAAGTACATATAAAGGCCCATAGGCCCCATTTTAAGACCAGAATATCTTATATACTCTTTTGTAAGCAACTTCCAGAACACCTTAGCAAGTACTTAGCAACACCCTAGCAACCATCCAGTACACCCTGGTATTAGTGCTTACGCTTGCAAAACCTATTGAGTTGAGTTTGCATAGATAAATACACAAATTATAAAACTGGTGTAAAGCATTTGAACTAGGAGTGGATCTCAGGCTCCACCTGTAAAAACACTCAGTGTGATGATATATCGTCATGCATCTTAAAGTATCAGAAACTCCCTTTTGTGATCAGCACACGATCACACAAATATAGCACACAAATATACACACATATATTCTGTACACTTCTTTTGTCTTCCTGACATTTATTTTGCAACAATAACAAAGCAGCTTACCTGTACTGTTCCCACACATTTCTCCAATAATGATTTATCACTGTCATTCCAATGCAATGAGACCATTCATGTGGGCATACACCAATGCAATCACCCACATTATGAGACATAACAGTCACATTCCATAAGACCCAAGGCATAGGGGACAGATAGCAAGACAAGGCATTTTGAGCTGAAGTATATCCGTTACAGTGCATATTATGACCACTGATATTGCAAGAATATCTGACACAGCGTTTTGATAGACCTGTGGGCTGACAGGTCCCTGTAATCTCCCAGATCCATTACAGGCCTTCAGGTCTGGATACTTCAACGCTACACCTCAGCACAATGCAGAGACTTGCTCTTCAACTCTGCTTCGTTTTCACAAAGGCTTATTCAAGCACCTGTAAGTGGTCTGAAAAATAATTTGGGGCTGCATTTGGCATTCTTTGACAGTTATTCTCAGCAAGCTTCTGATAGCCAGCATGCCTTGACTTGCACAGGTTGATGACAGACAGCAAAAACACCATTAGTTATAAACTTCAATGGAACATCGTTCCTTTTCATAAGAGAGTACTAAGTACATACCCAGCTACCAGAGAACATTCTAAGAACATTGGCTAATGCTCTCTAAAGTTCTCTCAAAGTTATCAAAAATGTTCTTCCAGTAACATTAGTAGATTTTTTGTTATATATCATCTATATCAAAAATGTTATTACTAAATTTTTAATGGAACATTTTATAAATGTTAAAGAATTAAGGCTTAATTCTTGAAGTTTGAACAATGTTCTTTTACTCACACAGTAACAGTAATACAATATCTGAAAAACTTGACATTTTGAACCTTCGTTGAACTTTCAAAATATTATTTTTAACGTTTTTATTACTTAATGGAAACATTAGGGAAAAGTTCTTACAACCTAAAATTGTTAGATGGGTATAGCAGCCCCACATAGAAATTATAGAGGAAACTGACTTGTCATCACAATCAGATTGTTTGTCATTGGATTCTTTATTCAATAGCAAAGATGAGCATCTGTATATAAAAACCAAGCAAAGGAAAGAAACTAAATCCAAGGTGTTCTGTGATAAATTAACTACTATAAACATTGTGTCAGATCTTACTGAGAGAGCAGAATATAAGTAGCTTTTAATTCGATTTTAATGGCATTCAACCCCTTAAGATCAACAAACACACATAAAAAAGAGAAAATGCAGCCAAATTTGACCCAGCAAAGACAAATAGAGCACTAATCCAAACAGTCATTCCATAAAGCAGACACAATTTAAGAACCATTGAAACTTCAAAACAGTGACTTGGTGCATCTTGCAAATTATGTTAGCACATGAAAGTTCATGATCTGATACTGCAGGTCAGCGACAGATGCCTAATGTATAAGTCATTACCGTTGCTAAGATACTCCAGCACCGGATATTCTTTCTACTGTAACAGCATGTTGCTCAAATTTATCATCATAACAACCACATGCAGCCAGGACAAAGAACAGCCTTGAATACACATGAACAGATCAAGCCCACCACCAGTGAAATTATCCCTCCGCAAGGAGGAAAAAGTTAACATCCTCAATTAATTCAACACAAATATTTACATATATGCGCAAGACAAACTTCAGAGACATTCCTTCTTGCAGTCATCATTGCTGCTACAGCTGGTTACCTTTAGCAGTAGAGTTGGTTCTTCAAGGATGTACTTTCTGATTCAACAGGTGATAAAACTCTCCACTGCCAGCTGTAAATTATACTTTTTTACAGCAAGCTCAAGAGAAGCTCAATTAAAGAACTGATAGCAGGCTCACCTGTACTCCCAAGTGTTTCGTCTGTATGTGATGGCTAGTTCGAACTGCCCCTTTTCAGGTCTTTCCTAATGTTCACCTCCCCCTCGTATCTCACACAGAGCGTCGCTCACTCTCTCTCTCCCTTCCCTCGTGCAGACAGAAAGAAGAGAAAAGGGGGTGTGGACGACCAAGAGTTGGAGCACAGAGAGTTCTTTGTCTTCCTACTTCATATGGTTTCCTTCATACGGTCATACTGAACACATTATGCCATTATATATTTTCATATTTATAGTAAGGGTGTTTTAGGAATGGTGTCCACCCTTCTTTGAACTTTAATATGTTCTGCTTACAATTTTTATGCACAATATTGTTAAACAGGGTATGAAACGCATGCACACACTAAAAGTGCCCGTGAGTGCTTGTTTCTGATGGATATAAATTATATAATGTGTATCCATGGAGAGTACAGAGAATTTTCTGTAGAGAGAGTGCAACTGGAGAATAAAGCATAACACAAAAGGGCCATGCAGATGGCTTATACAGACATGGAGAGCCCCTGCAGCAGGCTACTGCATGTTAAAGTAAAGCAGGACATTTAAACTTTCACTGGGGATGGGATAGTGGGAGATCTTCTGATAGTGATGTCTGCATGAGGACAGAAACTGAAGATGGAAAACAAGGTATCTATAGCAAGAAAGACAGTAATAACATAATTAGGGGTTATGGTAATAAAACAAATCTTTGTATTCAATTTGTATGCAACTATGTAAACTAACCTCTGAAGAATAACTCTCAGAGGGTTTTCTCACAATTGAAAAACACTAAGCTTCTATGTAGATCCATCAAATATTTGCTTCTGTTTGTGTCATACCTGTGATATGAAGTGGCCTCCAGCTATATTCAGACCACAGTCTGGGTCATAGAACAAGAGCGTTTGTCAGCAAAAACTTGTCTATAGTATTCATGGCAAGTAGTAATTTCAGAAGGTCTGACAGATCTTTTAGATAGGCTAAAACTGATAAATCCTTCATATGGTTTGAATAAGACACGGCGCAACATGACTCCAGCAACAAGCAATTTGTCTGTGTTAAAGCTAATGTGAAAATGAGACGAGGCGCTATCATTCACCAACAGTGTACAGACTCTTTACACTATGCATTGTTAAACTATACATTGTTTTTAAAGATATTTTATACAATGCAATGCTTTACCAGACGACATCCTTTGAATTACTTGTAAAACTTGTAGTGTTGTTGCTATTGGTTATATATATATATATATATAAGAGAGGAAGGCGATAACGCACCAAAGAGTTGTTGTTGCAGTTTCAGTAAAATCACGCTAACACAGTTTGAGTCTTTATTTAGAAGACAAAACCTGAAGGACAATATTCAATTCTTAACAATTTACAGGAGCTTAGGACTGACCTAAAAACGACCTCAGGTTGACTCATCATTATTTGTTAGGAGACTCAAAATTGACACAGTAGTTTACATACTTTAACATTAACTGCAGAACTGACTTCTGCTTCACATCCACTGCAGCAGTAGAAATCCACCCAATGCAATTTTATTTATATAGTGCTGTTTACAGTGTTGCATTGTTTCAAAGCATCTTTAAGTAAATGAAAAAAACACAGAAAACAGGAAAATTATGAAACAGAATACAATTGCATCATTGCAAATATTACTCTTCATTATAAGATGTATATTAGTAAAACTAATTAGGGATACTAAAATTGTAATTGGTTTATGAATAGAAAGTTGACTGAAGTGATGATAACTACACATTAGGACCATTTGAATAATTGAACTTTTTTGCATGAGAAATACTGAACATCTTCAGTGTGAACCACAGGACATTTTCTCTTTCTTTCTATCCCCCCACTGCAAACATATTTGTTTTTTCTTCACGCCCTCTGTACAGCTGGCCAGCCTGACATTTGCTTTTCTTCTTTCAGTAGACTAGCGTGACTGTTCCAAAGGGCAGCTGGGTCTGTGTATGTCTGTAAGTATGTGCGCTTGCCCCGCTGTAGCATCTGTGTCTATGTGTGGGTGAACGAACCAGTGAAGGAAATGTTAAAACACATTCCATCAAATCTGGTCTTCTCTTTTGAAGAGTATGGAATTTCCTAAGTGTTCTTGTTACTGAGTCTGATTGAAATTATACGTGGCCTATAATTGAACCTTTCCACACCTCTGGAGACCAACAGCACCCTTTTGAGAATGAAAGTGAATGAGAGTCCATATTTTCTATTATGCTACACCGCATAGGCCCATAGGGTGTGTGGGACTTCAAGAAGGTCAATAACAACATTATCCAGATCTTAAAGCTAAAAATCTACCATGATCTTTATGGTCTACATTCTTTATTTTTATGTTAAAATTCAAAATTTTAAATAAAACCATTATGTTTTCATTTTACCCTCAAATTAAAGTAATTTTTGTGTCCAAAAATGTGAAAGGCAAATTAGGGACCAGGGACTTTTTAAAAGCCTCTACTTTCACATGGACTCTTTCCACTATATCTTAATCAGAATGATTTGTGTTGATTTCCCAGAATTCACCCAGGGCCACAGACACTGCAGGGCCTATTGGGTTGTGGTCTGGAGCAAAGTGTGTATCATACAGCATGCCCAAACCTGGTGAAGATCCAGAGGCCTTGTGAGCCTCAGACGCAAAGGCAAAGTCTGGGCCGCATCTCTGCAGCAAGTGTCTGAACGTCTTCATGTGGCCAGAGTTTCTCTACACCCATCCAAAACCTCAACCAGCTCGATGTCTCTGCAACCCCCAGCCCATCCCAGCTTTCCAAAAGCACTGTAACATGTTTGTTTTATGGAGCATTTTTTGGCTTTTGGAGAGAGTTAATAAAATAAATGCTTAGACTGCTTATTGTGTATTTATTAAGTTATTTGTCAAGAGGGATGTACAAATCTAACTCAATCCCAATCTCTCTTCAGTCTTCAGACTCCTATGTTCAGGAGAATCCATCTAGACCACAAATATACCTGGAGATGATAGTGGTTGACATTAGCTCTGCCAGCAAAGCAAGAGGAACTTCAAAGATATGAATCAGCATTACAAAGCTGGATTAATCTAAAGGGGTGCTTGCAAACGACCATTGCTGTTTGGTTTCTAAACTACTCTTGTTTTGATAGATGGCTTTATATGACAGATACCAGCTCTGGTGCATAATCTATCACCACAGGAACAGATATGATTTTACACAGGGCAACGCAAACAAATGGCAGATAGGGCCATGATGTTGTTTGAGCAATAAATGAAGATTGGGAAACAGCTTTTCTGTGGGTGCTGCAATAGATAGAGAACTGCAATTCCTAACATCCCGACAATCTCAGGTATATTCGTCAGTCTTTGGGTAAATGCAAGGAGATTTATCCTCAGCTGAGCATTCAAAGGTCAAGGCTGAGCCAGCACCTGGAAACTTTGAAACATTCCGTATCAAACACTTCCTCCCACTGATCGATAAATCTAAAGGTGCACTTTTGAAGCTTCTCCAGGCTTTCCAACACAGGTTTCACTCCCGCCCACAGAGAGATTCTTTGTGCATGAAGTGCACACGTTTTAAACCCAATAAAGCAGAATTAATTTTCATTCTCCTAATCGTACAATGAGTTACAGACAGTCTGTATTTTTTCAGTTAAACATTTTTCCTAGGAAAACACTAAACATCTTTCACGTTTAATTTGTTTGTTTTAGGAAGGTCACATTAAAACCATCTTGGAAACATTTAACCATGCCTTCATTATTTTATTTTTCAACTTTTATATGCCATGGTATGAAAAGCCATATAAAATATTACATAAGCTAAGAGTGAAATAATCATAAACCTAAAATTTTGTGTGGAAATTACCACTGTCCTTCATTTCCATCAAGACTATCAATGTTCTCACTAATTATTTTTTTAGTTTTCCAAGAACCATGTTTACCAAGGAAACCACAACAGTAAACATGCATTAGATGATATATGAGAGATTTGATGTGGAAAAACAAAGAAAATCACAGTAAATATCAACAGAAAATGTTTAATGTGTCCAATCAATGTGTCTGTCCAATCAAGCTGCAATTCTGTCAGATTTTATAGTGTGAAATATTATTTATTTGGCTGTATATTTGTAAAATTATACAGGATCAGAAGTGCCCATAGTGTTGTTTAAACAAATTTTCATGTGTGATTTATGGAGCAGTAGCGTATTTCACATTCAGGTTATATTAGGATTTTACTCAGCACAGGCATTATGGGGCACTAAGGAATGTCTGGCAGGACTGTTACACGTCTTAATGATGTTAAACGTGAAAGAATGCCAGGAAACGGGTGGGAGCTTTTCCTCTAATGTTTCAGAATGGCACAGACCCCTCTGAATTCATACCATAACAGACTTAGATTTTCTTGGCACATATGACCATTAAATAACCAATGGTTGCATGGTGTTTAGCCACAATGTAAGCAAATATCTCAAATGACATTTTGTGCAGTAGCACTTCTAGCTATGCCCTGCCTTGTGGTCTTTACCCAACTCCTGTTCCCATCTCTCTCCCATATGATCTCCCTCTCATCCCTCCCCTGTCCACTTTAATAAAAACCAAAAAGCAGAATTACAACCAGGAATACAATTAGATGTGCAGTGCAGTCAAGCACAATGTGATCCCTGGATCACAGTGGTGGAGTGATGCTGTACAGTCCTAGCAAATTATACCAGATTCTGGTAGTTAAAATTAGCAAAATGGAAAATTACAGCATGAAATAAATGAACAGCGGGCCAAATTATTCTTAGTAAAATCCCTGTTTAATCCACATCATATCAAACCATCTTTGCACTCCTCTCGCTGTTTAATTCTCATATGCCTTTTTCTTTTTCACCCCAATCATTCTCTCTTTCTTTCCCTAACTGTGGATGTATAATTCAGCATTCCAGGAACTCAGTGGCCCCCAATGTGATTGGGCTGAACTGTGTGTTCATTATATAAGCCTGTGTTGCTGTAATGAGCAGTGGCTCATGTCTATTGTATGAAGGCTCTCTCTCTCTCTCTTTTTACGTGGTCACTGGAGACTGGCAGCAATTAGAGTCTGGACTGATATGCTAGGCTAACATTTAACAACAAAGAAATCCATTGCCTTTCTCCACCATACATCAATAAATGAACCTACACCTCTCCTCCTCAGCTGGGTCTCCCAGGTTTTAATTAATCTGTTTGATGGTTTTAAAATGTTGAGACAGCTCTCAGGGCTTTTCAGACAGTCCAAATATGGTGCTTAAGTCTGGTAGCCTCTTAGGAAAACATGAATCCCATGATTCATAGCAGTATTTGTACAGCTACCTCTCTTCGCTTCTTTTGCAGTAAGCCTGGAAGCAATTACACTCTATGACTTCAGCCACATGTGCTCAAGCTTCTCAAATTCTTACACTCTGTTTTAACAACTGCCCTCATATCATTTCCATTCAATGACTTGAGGTATTTTTATTCTTGTCCCTTTCAAACCATGGCTTTTAGCAATCGTCTCAATTATACAATAGATAGATAGATAGATAGATAGATAGATAGATAGATAGATAGATAGATAGATAGATAGATAGATAGATAGATAGATAGATAGATAGATAGATAGATAGATATTGTATATGTTATATATGTTTTAATATGTTAATGATATGTTAATATGTTTATGTTTTATATATCTATTTTGCAATTTTATCACTGAAGTACCAGGGAAATGATGATACACTCTTTGATTACTTTAATACTGATCTGAGAACAGTTTTGTGGTTTTTCTCATAAAAGCTGATCCTGAGATTCAGGGGACAGCCCTGAATTAGAGAGGTTTATACTCGGTTTTTCACCATGTACTATATGCATCATTTAACCACAGGGATCTCCATTAGCTCCTGCTCTGGAAAATGCACCAGGGTTTTCGAGCAAGCCTATAACTTTAAGCAGTGCCTCAGACCATGGACATGAAACCAAGCCTTTCAACAGGCAGAAAGAGCTTATTCAAGTTCACCGCCTACATAGCAGAGCTCTGGAGTTCCAGGGCATGAGCTGGGAGAACCCCCCATCCACCAATAAGCTGTCCTACAGCTGCTAGACAGATGCTTTGGTCATGGGCCTAGGAATGACCCCACGTCTTTCCTTCATCTGAACCAGAAGAGCAGATAAGCAGACCTACACAGCTTTTCATGCCTAGTCAAACAGGTCGAGATCAAGGGATGATGTCAGCTCATTGACACTGTGCCTTTGAATCAACATCAGGTTGTATATTTGTATGCACATACATCTTTTCATTTTGCAATACAAATGTGCTTGAACTGATGATGTGCACATTGGATTACATCTTTTTCCTGAATCAGTCTAAAGCTTTGTACCAAAACATAAGATTTTTATTTGGCTCTGAAAGAACATTACCAGGTGCAAGCTCAGTCATGCTCTGCTTGACGGTTTTCAAGACCACTATTACATTTTAACACCTGGGTTTAATTGCTTTCAGTTATTTAACACCTTCAGCAAGACATTTTGTATTGCAGATGGGATTTGGAGCTTCCCACCAAGGTTCAAAATTGGGGCCCAAAAAATTTTGCCACACCTGCCAATAAATATTTATCACTGGCCATAAAATGTAGCTGCTTAATTGTTGTGGCTATAACTAATAGTTGTATATGTGACATGTTTCACCATATGGATAAAAAATAGATAAAAAATGGTAAATCTAGGAGGTAAAACAGGCTGTAAAGACTTCAGATGAGAACCATGTCTGTAACACTTCCATCATTATTAAACCTTCACTCTGGGCTTTAAGCAGTTGTATGTCTTTGATTTTATTCACTCACATCATGTAGATCAAATTAAAAAAACAGAACGGTTCAGGCTGCCTTTCTTGATATTGCTCTAATACCACTGCTAAAAATATACCTTTAATGTGCTCTATCACACTTTGAATAAATGCATTAAAGTTTTCTAATATGAAAACTAGTATGCATTTGTATTTGTTTTAAATACATACATTTTACCTGCACTTGGCAACTTAACAATGACCTCCCTTTCCAAGTAAACAGAGATCCCAACACAAATATAGAGAACTAGAAACAGACTAAACAGTGTTTTTGGAAGCTTCATGTTACTCTAGACCTTTTTTAATCTTCCTTCTCTATGACCAGCTGGATTTTTATGCTTTTCCATACTGCACCTCCTCTGGTTTAACTGGCACTCATGGCTACTTGAAGAGGTTAAAAGTCAACTATTGGTGTGTCTCCTGGTAGTCCAAGCCTGAAAGAAAGGCTTATCATTTTAATGGAAGGCCTGTTGTGTGTTGTTAACAGTCTCCACCCAGGTGTGTAATGGGGCAGAGGTTGACTGTGCGCTATCACAACCTAACCATGTCTTTGAGATATGGTGCATGGATCAGCTGCAGCTGGGAAAAAATTTCCCTTGTTCAAAGGAAACAGAGAGGCGAGAGAACGGGAGTTTGGGGTCATTTAACATTAGCTTTATTTACCTTTTTTAATATCAACATCACTGCACTGATTTATTTCAGGTGTGTGATATCACACATCTTCTATGTGTCAGTTTGAAGTGATTGTGTGATTGTATGAAGCCATAGTGATTGAAGTGAAAGTCTTGCTACTCTTTGTTTTAAAGTACCATTCCCTCAGACCAGCTTCACAATGTGGTGAACAAACCATTTCTTGTTTTATGGGGAAATGTTATAGAAAGTGCACAACATTTTCCCCTGACAATGCATTTAAAGGGGTACAATTCTCTCTAAATACACCCAAAATCTGAAACTGAAAGATCGATAACACACCACAGTAGACATGTTACATTTATTCACATAATAAAAAAAATAAAAATGATTTAAACAGTCAAGCGTTTGAAGAGTGGGCATTCATTTAACATATTATGAGAAAACAGTAATGTTTTTTGCAGAGGACATGATTCCCATATCCCTTTACTGTTGTACAGTACATAAATCCCAAACTTTTTTATTCTGCTTGGTAAGACAAAACTTCAAGGTCAAATTTTATTCTGCTGGATAAATATTTCAGTCAAGAGGGACACAAAACTTTCAACATGTCTGAAGAGATCTTAACCCCTTCTCATTACGTCTTCTCATTACCTTCCAGCTATGCAGGAAGAAAGCTCTCTGGAATTATCTCTCCATATAAATATGTGCTTCTCTCTCCCTCTTTCTGTTGAATAACACGGGTCTTGCAGACAGGTGTGTGTGGTTTTGTGTCTGTGCCTTACTTTCTCCTGAATATGCAGACCCACACCGCAGACATGCCCTCACTCCGAATGGCTGGACCAGACTTGCCCATGGAAGTTTTGTTAGGTCACCACTTCCCATAAAGATGTGCTAAACCCCACCCCACCCCTATCTCTAACCTCTTGGCTTTCACATACATGTGTTAGTATGATGGATATATCCCACATTGTGAACATTTCTAAACTCAGAAATGTCCTCCTAGCAGTACTTCAAAAGAAAAGACTATTAACAGTCTACAATGACAGTACATTAATCATACAGTAATCCCGGAGTGGCTTTGTGTGTCTTAGTAGAAGTGGTTTGTTATCAGGATGCTCTGTAGGCGTTTTGGCTTCAGTTGAGATGAACAAGGCCGTCCAGTCTCAGAGAGGAATGCGGAATGGCTAAATTACCAATAACCATATTAAGTCAAAGCTCTTCTTGGAAAACTCTCTACAGAAACTTTGCAGAAAAGACACATGTAGCAAGCAAAAAAAGTTTTCACAAGTGCATGCACATTTCCCCCCAAAATACCAAAAACTGACATTACAATTGACATATTTTCTGGCACTCACAGGAAATATATACAAATTCTCTTCCACAGAGAAATGTCATTTAGTAAATCGAAACCTTACAGTCCCTGCAATTTGTAAAACATACAAACTGACTAGACCCAAGATCTCTGTCTTTCTTTTCATTTGTCACTATAATGTTATTGCTGTGCTTTCAGAGGGACTCAAGTGTGTACGTGTCCAAGCACCTTGTAAAGGAGAGACAAATGACTCTCACTCCCAAAATGGTTATTTCATTTCTTTCTGTCTGAACCTGAGTGTTTGTTGTGGAATATGAGTGTTGTGGCTGCCAGCAACAGGAAAGTCTTGAGATTTGAAAGATAAAAAACAGACCACAATATCCTTATGAGAAACACTCCTTGCTATTTATCTTTACCATAACATCATTATTTCCATTACCTGGAAAAGAGTTGTATGTCTTCTGCTTATATATATATATATATATATATATATATATATATATATATATATATGACCCAACAGATACCAAAAAAATGTAACCTGCTTTCCCTCTTTTATCTTTTTTATGTTTAGCACAGGGTTTCTGCAGCAAATAAATAACAATTTAATGACATTCACTGTCATACACTATTACAAATATAGGTGGAATGTCAAATGTTTTACAGCCTGAAATCACTGGAAAACCTTTTTAAGTAACACAAAGAACATTTTATGCTCAACTAGTGGTTTCTAAAGTGGTACATGTGGGTAATGATGGGGGAATGGAAACTAATATTTAATAAAATAATATTTAATGTATATCTAAAAAACAAGTAATGTGTGCGCCCTCTACAGCTAGTGTAAATGTAAAATCAATGGATCAATCAGATTAGGTAATTAATTTGTTGCGGTCAAGCATGTTTATCATACTTTCATTTACAAACAACTGGATTCTCTTTACATTCTCTGTCACACCTGCAGCACACCTGAGATTACTGGATGCATGCACTGCAGCAGCTCACATCACCAGAGCAACGTGTCAATCCCACAATCCACTTCGATAATGTGACATGCAGTTTCCATAGAAATTAATTGAAAATTTATGCACACTTTTGTGCTAAATCCGCCAGTTGTTATTTGTTACTTACTAAGTGTTAGTACACTTTGTGTGATTGTATAAAGAATAAGCATTAGTGCTCAACATGAAATTACATATTGTATTGTTTACTTTCCTCATTCACATTGGTCTTATTGGTACAATTCATAATTTGCACCTTAATTTCAAGAAAAAAATGTTTTTCATTTTTCATCACAACGTATTAACTTGTCATCTTCTGAAATAACTTTTCCTTTGGCTGACATCACCATGGCCACTTAAGTTTCCAACCAATGGGTACTGCTGGTGTTTCAAGAGGGGAGTACAATTATGCCTCCCATGTATTAAACAATTTCATGTTGTGGCCAATGCAATGCCCACCATGGAAATCCAACATATGTTAAAACCCACTGTCTGTTTTTTCCCAGCATGCTTAAAATAATGTAATAAATCATGAGGCTTGTGTTGGCGAGAGCTGCATGGGAAGTCTTTGTCTTATGTGATTTAAAAAGAAATGTTCCCCATTAGTTTATATCATTTCCAGGTCTCCTCAAAAAACTGTAGTCTTTTTCTTGTACTTTTCTGTAGTCTGTCGTGTTTGGGAACAGGCAGAGATCAGAGATTGAATTAAAGAAGTCTGATTGAAGGTCTGTTTAAAAGAGGTCATGCAGCTCTTGTTTGAGCCATCTTGCTTCAGCTTTCCTACATCTCTTGTCATCTTCTATTGATTAGAACCACAGCTGAATTCCATTATGTATGGAAAACTTTACTTTTCCCAGTGGCCATTTTTTATCTCTTTATAGACAAAGACTTGTCTGTTTCTTTGCAAAGACCAAAGAAATAAATCTTCTTGTTAACACTTGCCATGTTACTGACATTTCTGTTACAAGAGCTCTTTGAGCAGATACCATAGTTCTCTGTAATATGAATTGTAAAGCAGTTTTTAGACTCTTCCAGTCCTGGAGTATATTTTGTGGAAAGATCTTAAAAATACACACAAAGTGCATTGCAATAAAACTCACTGCCATTTTGCAGGTCCTGTAGCTTCCTGCTTCCATATACAGCACATTCTGATATATAATAATGTCTGTTGTACAGATCAGAGGTTGCATGTCTGGGGCAAGAGTAAGTGTTTTACGAGCATTAAGAAAGACAGTAATTACAGAGAGCAAAACTGTATCCACAGGGATGATGTCATTTTGTTATGTCATCTCCACTTAAAAGTTACTGCAGATGCTTCCAGTTAAAATAGTATTCTATTTACCAGCTGTGCTCCAAAACTTAATGAGCTGCCAATATAGGTAGTATAAAGGGATAGATTACCTAAAAATGAAAATAATTTATTCACCCTCATGTCAATTCTAAATCCATAATTAATTCAATTAAAAATAGCTAATTGTAATAAAAATGCACACATAAAAATATATTAAAAAATGTTTGTAGAATGTTTTAAACTGTCATTCATGAGTTTTAATTTAAGATATGATGCTGTCTTAAAAGACAGCTGTCTTTACAGCCAGTAGCTATGTCACTTGCTAAGGTTTGAAACAAAACTAGAAAATACTATCTATGGCATAGCAACAAACTCTATGGCAAACAGGAGATGGTTATAGATGAAATCTGGGAAAAGGAAGGCCAGTTGTTGGCAAACCAATAGGAAGTGTCATGATTCTCTTTGACCTTGAGAGGAAATGACACAGTGGAAATTGCAGCCGGTTGCTGAAGCCAACAGAAACCCAAGCCACTATGCTGTGGACTCCTGCTGCGTGGGCCTGACCCAGCTCTCAATTCCATGCATAGAACGTGTCCAGGAAGGGCTGGTTAATTGCCTCAGAATATGGTGAGAATAGGAGAAGTTATTTCCTTTTTGGCAGCATGTACTCTTTTGTGAAGTAAAACCCCTTCTACAAGCACTCTCAGTGCAAAGGCATCTAGTTTGGACATTTTATGATAAATATTTAAACTATATTACCAAAATAATATTGGTTGGATGATGATGCCTTTTAGAAAGGCAGAACAGAAGAACCATTTTTCCCCATCAGAGATTGATCAAAGTGTATAAACAGACATATGGGTTGTGTTATTACCCAAACCTGGTTTCTACAGGGCTCAATGTCCTCATATATCAATGCTTACCCAAAACAGAGACGTCTCTATTTTTGCTTCATCAAGCAGGCCGCAACAACCAATGCATGTTGTAATTTCATCCATTCGCTAAGCTTTAATTGTCTGGTTAGGCAGTAAACATAAATTAGTTGCTCACATCTCTTTAATAGAGAGCTCGCTGCAGAAACATTTGCGTTGCTTAGTGGGAAAACAACATGTAACCGACCTTTGTGATTAAAATATGGCAATGTCTGTGGTGAGTGAATGCCATTTTGGTTAGAAATGATTTGGTCACAGAATATGTTGTGCGAATACATTATGTATGGTAGCTATAGCTTTCACATTTGCATATATGCAAAAATAATGCATCAAAAATCCACAGACAGTAGCTTTTTATGTTGTGGTATTATGTGAAAAACGTTTGATACCATTAATGATAATGCTGTTTTTTTATTACAAATTATGCAAGCTAATACAATTTGGGTGGAAAAGCTACATTTTAAAATTTAACATGAATTTCAGAAATACATAGTATTTTGGTATGTCCTCATTTTGATTTAATGACAGCATGCACTCCAGCTGGCCTGGACTTCACAAGTTTAAGGAAAACCTGCTGATCTATGTTCTCCCAACTTGATTTAAAAGTGTTTCAAAGAGGATCTTGTGATGTAACTGAATGCTTGGCATTGCTGACTTTTTGTACAACGGAATTCACACAAATTCATTATATTACCACTTTCTTTATGTTTGATTAGCGGCTTAGAACAGTACAGAAGCTTAAAACATTCATATTCATTTATTAACCATTTTTACTTCATACAAGTTACTAGAGGCAATAAATAATTTTTGGAAACAGAATTTCCATTTTTGGATGAAATATTTCTTTAAGGCATTCCTCATTTTCTGTGTTTAAAAGAAGCCTATAAACATTTTGACAGCACGTCCACCCACAGGAGGTGACACTTAGTTTGTCAAATAAGACATTAAATCATTCTTAATTGAGGAATTGATGATAATAACTTTGAGGGCTTTTTTCAGCAGAAGGCTTGTTTTTACAGGTTCCAGCTTCCTGGATGTCTGTCTATGCTCTTGGATTAGCAAGCGTTTGCCGAGTCCAAATAAAACACAGCTGACGTCAGTCACTGGAGTCCTGCCTTTCAAACGCCAACCCAATCTAACACACAATCTCTGAGTGAGATCCTGTCCAGACAATGCCCCACTTCCCTCTACACCAATGCAAACAGGTCTGGTTGTGGAGCGCTTGCAGTAAAAACAGGCTGACAAAGAGCTTGGGCTGGATGGGGGCGGAGGAGCCAGTCTGGGATTAGTTAGCAGAGGGTTGGCAGGGTCCCTGCAGCATGGACATACACTTCAAAGGCGTGACCTCTCTCAGCACTGGTACATAGTGTGATGGGAGTTATAGATGCTGTAAGCTGAACTCTTTTGTATTGTGGGATTTTACACATGGTATTTGCACTAATGTTGCCAAAAGGCACTTTCCATGAACAGGGTATAAAATGGGCTGCATTGGGTTGCAAGTATTCGTTATTAAACTTTAACAAAAATAAAAGATAAAATATTTGTTCATCATGTTTATTGTTCTGACAATAATTTGATAACAAGGTTGAATGGGCTTCCATTAAAACTGCTTGACAAATACTGTCAACACTACAATTTTTGTAAAAACTGTGTAATATTTAAACATTTTACTATATTTAAATCAATTCAAAATATTGTGGCAGGATGATTTTAAAGTTTGGATAGAGTCAAGATGGTCTAAAGCTCCGAGAGTCAAAATCACTATTTCTAAACAAAGCGCACCCTGTTAATAAAAAGTGTCAAAATGTGATACAGTAACAATAATTATGATGTTTTGTTAATGAGAGAGGATAGAAACCAGCTTTGAAATACAACTTCCTCATATGTTTTTTCTCTCTTCTAGGTTCTCTGCAGCCTTGGCAGAACACAAGGTTTCACAGTGTCAATTTCACACTTGGCTGTAAGCAGACAACAGGTATTGAGCGAGCAGTACAATCCTGTCAAATGGCATTATGCAGCACTCCTAGTGTCCTGATGGGCCAGCATAGGTTTCTGGATTCTGTTTTCCTCTTTTTTTGAACACTCTGACAGTGGTTAATCCGGTTTGGCTGGTGTTGGCAGTGCTGACCGGGGCACCACAATACCCAGTTCTGTTCCCCATCACAGGTTCCCCTGCAGGTCTGCAGATGTGCCTGAGCAGCAGGGACTGCTATGGCTGACTTGCTGCACATTGGATACAAATCCTTTCAATGGCTTCATCAGTTTCGCAACCGCTGTGAGATCCATCTCGTCAGCCGATGCAGGAACAGCTGCAAGCGGCTCACAGACAGTTAAGCCCATGGGTCATTATGGACGTCAGCACAGATTAAGGAATTACACTGTGAATCTGATTAGGAACAGATATCACCAAGAATAAATCTAGTCTGTCTATTGAATCATTAATTAAGTGAATTATTAATTTAGTTTTGTTTTTTGTTTGGTTTTCCCTTGAAGTCACACTAAATGTCTGACAAAAATAAACTTTGACATTTTTTAGATGTTTTTCTAAAAATTCTCGCTCTAGGCTTCTCGCTCTAGGCTTGCAATAACTAGAGGAAAGTTGCTAAATGTACCCTGTAGCAGAATAAGAGTCCAAATATGTGTGCCCAGGCCTTATCTGAAACATATTAACAAAAGCATAATAATCTTCAAACAGGCCACAGGAAAAGAAATCAAATCGATAAATCATGCAGACGAACTTTAAGATTACTAACTAACTGTGCTGCGTCCATTACGGGAAATGAACTGTGAGGCTTCAAAGAGAATAGATAACCGAATCAGTTTACTTTGATGCAAAAGCTCAATGTGGTTTATGTCACACGGCCAGCACATTCATCATTAGAAATGTCAGCAGATGTCAGCACTTTAGGTTACCATGGGAAATCTTTCTTGTTGCTTTGAAAACAGGTGACAATCAAATTGTGGTGTATTTAAAACAAAAACGTTCATCTTTTAGCTGTTTCTCCTGTCCCTGTCGTAAATGTAACTTGTAAATGTATCTTTGTAGACTAGGCTTGTTAGTTCTTAGTGAAACATGTTAAATGCTCACTTCTTTTTTAAGTCACTTAATACTGGATAAAAGCATCTGCTAAATAAATAAATGTAGATGTACATGAGATATTGAATTGAATCTTTCTATTGGGATCAAAGCAAAAGTTTTGTGATATCAATAAATGTCTACTGGAATACACTATTTTTAGACTTTCTTTGTCACTCTAGATGATCAATTAATTCTGTAATCAGAAATGGTATCAGTTTCTGATGTCAGGGTACATCAATAATAAACATACTGGTCAAAAGTACTATTCATTTCATCAAGCATAAAATGAAAAAAATATTACTAAAGATTTTTAAAAATTGCTCCATCCAATCGTTCATTTAAGCATTAAATTCCAAATGTGTTTTGTATTGTCCACAACAAAAATTCTCAGTATTATACAGCTGTGCTGAATTTTATCATTTCTGTTTAGGTAAGTCTATTTCCCTGTTTAACAGGAGTCAAAACCATGTGCCGAGAGTCAGTGAGACAGTGCACTTTCTATTATACTGTGATGAACTCAGGCATGTTGTTTTAATAGGTCTGAAAGCCACAGTGAGTGAAAGGAAATCCCCTCTCATTGATTCAGAGCTGCTAGTGTGTGTGTGTGTGTCCAGGCCTCATTTAATCAGAACACTGACCCTTACACATATGCTGTCCACCTGTAGAACTTCCCCATAAGAAACAACCCAGTTTATTCTTTATATATGAATGCAGTGCTTATGTTAGAAAGCTATAAATATTTTTTCCAACAAACACTATTAAAAGTGATGAAACTCAAGGCTTAGCAATACTCAGCTATGTTAATAGTTATTCAGTCATGTAAATAAAAGACTTACTTGAACAGCATTGTGAGTGGCAGCTCTACCATAAAAAATTGGCCAGACACACAGGCAATCAAGTTGAAGCACTAAGCAAAAAATGTTCAGTAGAAGAAAACAACATAATATTCTGCAAAATCCAGGCCTGCTTATATGCCTCAGTGCAGACAGTTCAGTTCTTCATAGCAAAGTCGAAACTCCATAGTAACAACACTAATTAGAAGCTACACAGATGTTAAATACCTTGAGGAACTCAGGCCCTTGAGGTACTCCTATAGAGCATAAACAGTGGAAAGCAATACTCACAAAAGAGAGTGAAAAAGAAAGAGAGACAGAGAAAGCAGAAAAGAAATGTGTAATTGTAATTAGAGTCAGACTTTCTTTCTTTTACCTCTTTTTGGCAGTGCTACAGATTACCAATGAGCAGTAATTTACCATGAGCTAAAAATGAACAATACAGAGAAAAACTAGACTTTTTGCTTGGCAGTGTAAAAGTCGTTGCCACGCTGACAGGGTATTTTGGGTGGTTTCCAGTGTGTTGCTATGCAGTTGTTCTGCTATTGCTAAGGTGATCTGAGTGGTTGTAACATACTAATGTGCAGTTTCTAAGGAGTTGGGGGTGGTTGCTAAGTGGTTGCTTACTCACCCAAGTCAAACAAGCACACCCCCAAGTCACTATTATATTGTGGTCCCTAGATATACATAGATATAATCTCTCCTTCAGTCTATGGCCAGGGAAAAAATTATCTGGTGAATTTGATCACTTGGAAGAAATTAAATCAAACCCTAAATTTTATTAAAAAATAAAGGTATGCTAAAGTTGACAAATAGTGAACAATAGCAAACAATAGCAAACACTACACTAATAAAGTACTGTACTATACTAATAAAGCAGACGGTGTCCTAATAAAGTTCTTTGCTATATAAAGCTAACACTACACTAATAAAGTACTGTACTATACTAATAAAGCAGACAGTGTCCTAATACAGTACTTTACTACATAAAGCTAACACTACATTAATAAAGTACTGTACTACACTAATAAAGTACTATACTATACTAATAAAGCAGACAGTATCCTAATAAAGTTCTTTACTATACTAATAAAGCAGACAGTGTTCTAATACAGTACTTTACTATATAAAGCTAATACTACACTAATAATGTACTGATGCTTGTCTTGCAAATACTATACTAACAAAAACTGTCTATAAAGTGTTAGAGGAAAGGGCGTAGTAATCGTCACCTAAAAATTTTCAACGTTCGCCAATGTTTTTAAACAGATCCATCCAGAAATGTTCACCTGCCCCAAAAATGTTCCTAGTCTCCTCATTGAAGGTTTCAATTAAACAGCCCAAGACATAAACAGTAGATAAATTCTGTAACTATTTCACACCGAGATTAAAACATTTAAGAGCTTATGAGACTCAAAAGTATTCTTCACATTAAACAGACTTTTGGTTGCACAACCAAATTCTCTTTTTTTGCTTACGATGTTGACATGATAGCAAATAACAGCATTGTTTGTAAACACTAAATCAGCATTACAGCCAATGTGCAATATTTCTCTAGACATCCAGAAATAAACACTGCGAAGGCTGCCAAAGACAGCTGGGTCTTTATCCTTAACTGCAGTAACAGCAACCCTGCAGTCATATGGGGTTCTCACATTGCATTGTTGAATCCAGAAAGGAGCTGTTTTTCTCTTTAAACTCCTTTATGAGCTTTGTCACATCTAAAAAAACCACCTTTCTACACATAGGTGACAACTTGTAAGGCTGTCAATAAAAACAGTGAACAAGACTGTGGTCTGGATACCGGGGTGAAGCTAATGATTTTAGGTGTTGGAATGGCATATGCTCACTGGTTCTCCCCAGAGGGATGTTATTTACAGGTGGATGGGGGAGAGGGCACCCAGGGTTTCAGCTTTCTGACCCACATACGGAGAGGTGCTGACAAACATACTCCATGGGCCTTCACTGGCAGCAGACCAGGCCTGTTAAGACTATGCAGAATTCATGAGCTTAGCAACTTGAGTTGTATTTTTACCTCTCTTTAATTAGCAGGTTGGACAGACGAGGGTAATGGATAGAGAAAAATGTGCAGATAGAGAATGAGGGAATGAATAAAGGAGTTAATTAGGTGAAGCGTTTGCATTTTAAAATAAATTGTTTTTACTTGATGGAAACATTTGGGAAACATTCTTACAACGTAAAATTGTTAACTGGGTATGCATTTGGCAAACAATTAAATCATTTGGCAAACAATTAATACAGTGCTTTCAAGTTACACACTTTATAAGTGTGTGTTTCCTGGGAATCAAACCAATTATCTTGGATCTATGTGACCTATGGTCTAGGAGCTGAGCTACAGGAATACAGAAACAAAGAAAGACAATCGTGAACACACTCATTCTGAGTGCACGAGGAGGAGAAACTTAGTTTTATTGTTTCAAAAGGTCATGTTGTGATAACCCTCTGCATGGAAATATTTATGTGCTCAGTGGACCGTAACAGAGAAAAAAATTATAATAAAAGATCACAGGTGACATTTACTGGCATGTGTTCCTGTTAACATTATCGTGCAAGCTCTGCTGAACATTAAGACACAGTAATTTCAGATCTCATCTCCGTAACATCTTAACTCATCGTCACAGACCTTGCCTTGGTAGCAAATGGGAGCAAATAGGTCTTCTTTCCCTGAAGTCTAGACCATCCCATTTTACAGCAGTGTTGTATGTGCCCAGGGCTTCCCTGAAAGGTATAACACTTTGGAAAACAGTAAAGCACTTTTATTTAAGAGAAGTCATAAATGAAACACCTCTCAATGCAGTCATATTACTGGGAAACTGGTCTGACTGCCTTGAAAATAAGAATTGATCCAGCCCTCCTCTGACCCACTTCCAAGGGTGTTTTAAACCCACATCCTGGACATAACCAAAGCATGTCAACTTTGTCAAACTCGGTCCACTCTTTAGCCCAGACTAAAAGCAGAGAAGCAAAGAAAACGCATCTCAGACCAAAATGACTGGACAGTCTTTAATTATCTGGGATTGCAGAGACTGGATCACATTTCTCAGAAATCAAATGGGAAATCAAATATACGAGCCACTTTAACAGGAAATGAACTAAACAACATGGTGTATGACAAAAGGCCCAAGCACCAGAACCTGATTTGAAATTCAAGAGGATGTTCATGCAATCACTCTCAAACACTATCCAGAGTCTCATCTAGAGATAAACATCTAGATCAAGTTCCATGGACCAAAATATCTGGGGATTACAGAATACATGCCCAGAGAAACATGCAGCATAAATATCCATCTCTATTAAGACCCATCCTGATTCAAGAATGTGGTATCTGTCTTTGTTGATATTTTCCTCCCTGCAAAAATATTGCTTTGCTAATCTCGTAATAAGCCAAGCGAACATATTGAAACCATGAGGCACACACGGTTTGCGTTTCATCCAAACGCCTCATTGTATTAGCAAAGAGCTAATAAAATCCAGCCTGGGCACATGGTTCTGCCTTTCAACCTGTCATTTCCAGTGCTATTAATATGTTGCTGAAGAAGAAAAAGCCACATTTGGGTCATCCCAAAACTGGGCCCTGCTCACAAGAGGTGTGCACACTTTATCCAACCTCAATCGAAGATCCAGATTATACACCCAAATGGAACTCCAAGATGCTATGGCAAATACATCATAGTCCAGAGGGACAAAAAAGGAATTAAAACTGAATAGCCATACCAGCCACATATTAAGTATTCAGCCACACACCGTTTTATACCACATTCACATGCTTGAATATAGAAACATCCTCTAATGTTTTAATGTCTGTGTTTATTGCTCACTATATCAGTTGGATGATGTCATAATTCATTTGTTTGCTTCATCTCATCTTTCATTAACTTCAATAAATTTCTTAATTAACTCTCAAAATCCAAACCAAACCTTGTTGCAATTGCAGGCTATATTTTATATCCTGCATTTAAATCAGCCACACACATTCCTCTCTAATAACCCATAATAAACCACATCTACAATAGGAGAGGATCTATATTGGGATGTAAGACGGTTTTGGCACTGCTCAGCCTGCAGGGAGCGATGGAGGACGTGCCTGTCTTCAGCATCCCTCCACACCCTGGATCCATTTAGTCCTGCACCCAATGAGCCATGGCAACAA
The DNA here is from genome assembly GCA_036877525.1 of Chromobotia macracanthus. Classification (NCBI taxonomy): domain Eukaryota; kingdom Metazoa; phylum Chordata; class Actinopteri; order Cypriniformes; family Botiidae; genus Chromobotia; species Chromobotia macracanthus. The sequence goes on from JAZGTH010000017.1 coordinate 8,471,659, forward strand.
AGAAACCTGCAGAAGCCAGCCAGTGAACAAATTATGACATCTCAAAAGCCCTCTTTATATAGAGCACTGTTTCCCAACTTTTTTCTTACCCCACAGCCCCATCAGTAATGTTCAATACTCAAGCCAGAAATGTATTCCTTTTAACTCTATATACTGAATATAAACTAGCATTATCATTAATACTAAATTACAATAATTCATTAAAAATACTTACAGAGAAACAGATAACATATTTGTAAGTTTATTTATGGGTTACAGAATTATTCAAAGTTTGTAGAATATATAACCTAAAGTCATATGCAGTCTTTGAAAGGTATAAATATCACAGCTATTATTTTAAATACCCCCCTTTAACCTGCTTTAGACACACATAACCTTGGTTGGGAATCAGTGGTATAAAGTACTGTGTGCAGATTTACACCAGCAAAAACAGGCCTACAAAAGTCTGAGGTGTTTGAAGAATAAACTCCCATACAGTTTTCCAGTGAAGAAAACCACAACCAAGATTAGAGAATGACAAACATAACCTCTGGGCTTTACGCCCTTTGGGGCTCCTGAGAAGTTCCTATAGGTGTTTGTGTTGGTCAGTAGTCCACAGCAGTAGGATTCTGTTTGCTGATACTGTTGTGCTCTTGCACACGTAATAAAACATGAATGCCAAAAGAAAACAATGAGTTTGGGGCGACTGCCTGCCTGTGTGTCAGTTTCAGGCAGAGCAAGTCTGTTCTCACAGTCTAACTTTTCACCAAACTCTCCAAAATCAACATTCCACCACAAGCTGAAAAAGAGAGCTGTTGGAATTATGAGCAAGCATGGATTTCACAGGTCTGGCTCTGTCTCTGGGCTTAAGGACTGAAGCTATTTGTTTGTGTAGACATGGTCAACTACCTGTAATCAGTCAGATGATGGTCTGGTGAACAGAGGTAAAAAGTGATTAATTGGGTCGTCTTGCCAACATGTAGTACTGTATGGTTACAAAGAGAAAAAACAGAAAACTTGTCGAACCTTTGGCACTCATATGGGTGATGTGGGTTTGAATCATGCTTGCAATATATGTACTCTGCATATGTTCTCTCTCTCTCTCTCTCTCTCTCTCTCTCTAATTATATATATAAATATATAATTAAATAAATAAATATAAAATAGCAATGAAAATATACGATAAATGTATATTTAATGTATAAACAAATATGAAATAAATGTATGCAAAAAAATTAAATATGTACATATGCATATAAAAACATTAAAAATGTCAAAATGCCTCCTTATACATTTCTAAAGGTGTAAATAACGCAGCTATAAAACAAAGTAAAATAGCGCAATGCATCTTCCTAAGGTCTCAAGACAATACCAACACTATCAGCGTACTGTATGCGTCCAGGCATTTCGATATTGTCATATTTTAATATCTTTTAACGCATTTCTTTGGTAGGTGATGTCATGAAGGAAATCTCCAGATATCTGTCAGCTCACAATTCAATGTGCAATCTGTGCTTGCGCTAAAGGTTAAGCAACATGAGAACATGACAAGCTTAGAATAATACACAATGTGAAAGCGATCATTATTTCCCATTAGAAAAGACGCGCGATAAAAGGCATTTCACTGTTTGCAAGTTACCTGTTTTTACGTCTTTATGTAATCTTGAATGTCTCTGTGCAAGGGTCATCAAATGATTTAACATAATTTCCATTGCGGGAAAATATAGAAATGTAAAGCATTGCGTTTCGTTTTAAATGTGCTGCATTTGAATCACCCACAGCATGTTCACAGGTCAGCGCTAAAGCACGATGGCGGAAAGATCTCGTCGGAACTGAGGCTTTAAATATGTGTCAGTTCCAGTAGAAAAGGCCTTTAAACAGACCATAATGGCAACGACGTACCTCGACCGTGCAGTTAAAGGTGACATATGGGTTTAACAATATAAAGAATATCCGAAACGGGGAAAACACCCGGATGTGGGTAATGCTACTCAGAGGAACCATTAGTGAGTTCTTATAGAGGTATACCCGGGCCTCTTAAATTCCCGGGTTATCCTTTCCGCAGACATAGACACACAGAGCTATAGAGGATTTTTGACACATCAGATGTGACTTTTATTACCAATTTTTGTCTGATTATGGGGAAATACTATATTCATAACAAAAATGGGCAGAAATTAAATCATTATATTCTTGGTTTAAAAAAACAGTAAATCAAAATGCATTAGATCTCTATGTGAAGTTTTTAAATTTGTATTTATTGTATATATTTTTCACATCTATTTTAAACAATTGTATACCTTATTTTGAAATGTAAGTGATTATTGTCTCGCAATTAAATATAATGTGACGGGCAATAAAATGATCTGGCACATAATTTCTCAGAGTTCTCTATGGTATGATTAAGCAACAGAAAACCAGACATTTAGTTTGTAAACATCTTAGGGTTTGTAATGGGGGAAATTTTTAATGTGGTTGTTGTCACCTGTACACTTCACTTTTATTCAGGCTTGGCTGGGCTTTAGACAAACAGTGCTTAGAGCTTAGCATCTGTATAGTTACATATATAATGCAGAACCAGGCATTTTGGCTGTTAACAGCTCTCAACAGGTCCAGTTATAAAGATTAAAGTGCTGTACTGTTTGCGGTTCATGTGCAAAAATATTATGTATGTGTTAGTTTTGAAGTGACAAAGTAACAAATCTGCAGGCCTTACACAAAAATTATCTTGTGCTTTACTGTACTGTTGCTTCAACACTTAACTGTGAATAAAAGCATGGCAACAAATTTTACAGGTTATTTTGTTCTGTTTGCTCATATATAAATATCCATCAATAACCGTCTACCCAACTTATGATAATGGGACTAAAACAAGTCATATTTCACTTTTTTAAAATATGAATCAGATGCAGTTTTTAGCTATTGAGTTTATCTTGAATGGACTGGATACATTTAATCTACTTCTCACAAGACATCAGACCCAGGATAATCAGATACAAAAGTGCTCTGGTTTCACTGGTGTATGCAGACATGCAGCCTTGCTTCCTTTTCTTAATAGAGCAATAGTTTAAAATTATCTGTGAAACAAAATGGAGACAAAACACATCTGGTTACTGTTCTAAAAATATGCAGCTTCACAGAAAGTCCAGATTTCCATATCTGCTGCAAGCACTATAACCATGCCAAAGTCAACAGCACAGAGAGGCTCTGGAGGTTGTCAGTTATGGGTAAGGCTGACTTAATTTTTGCCTATAGTCTCTCAAGCACAGTTGCTAGACTGTTACAGCAATTAGACTAGGAACCTACTCTGTCACTGTTGCAAAAATGTTACAATCAGGTGTGCTGAAATGTGTACCTGTATGCAGGCAAGTCTGTTTAGTTAGGACTCTAGAATTATGACATCATACTGAATACACTGTGGGATATTGTGTAATGTGTAAAATACAGAGCAGTTAATGTTTTGCCAGACAGTACAGACTCACAGTTTTCAGTCATTCCAATAAACGTCAATATGAAGTCAATATGTTTTTGGCTTGTTCTTAGTAGGTGAAATGCACATTTGGCCTGTGGCAAGTATATATATATCTTAGCACAGAGCTCTGAACATTAAACATAAGGCCATTTTAATACGTTTAGTTTTTTCTAAATAAACAGCTTTAATTTGATGTAAGACAATAATAACTCAGCATGCCCTAACATTATATTGTTAAAAATAAATACATCATATACCTGACAGCTTTACCTGAAAACTGTTCAACTTTACGGTTTTAAAAGACTATGAACTGTGCCCACGCTGTGTAAGACTGCCATCTAATGGGCAGCCTCAATTAATTTAATGAACATTTAAAGTGGTAGTAAAGGTATATAAATTATTTAAAGGCAAAAATGAGAAATCTGTAATTATATACTTGCCTATATGCTGTTTTATACGTGTATGACTTCATATACATGTAGTGAAGGGCCCTACTCACCATTCATTTTCACTGTATGGAAAAAACTAAAATCTACAAAAAGTACATGGGAACAACAGAATGATCATATTTGGGTGAAATAACCCCTTAATGTAAAATCACAGAAAAGCATTATTTTTTGCCAATCAGCTTAATAAAGGGTGATGGTTTTAATAAAATATTCAATACAAAATATAATAAAAGTGGATAATCCAAAACAAAAGACACTTGGAAACAATCACTTTTCACATACTTTATTAGCCAAGAATAGTTCACCACATTTTATGGCATCATATCACAATTTGAATCAGGACATCCAGCTATTAGTTTGACAGATTCAAGTTGAATTTACTGAATCACCATCTAACTGAACATACCAATGGCCTTGTCTCAATCACTAATTGTGCACCACATAAAGGCAAGTAACATTTTGCTTGTTTTACTGGAAATATAAAATATTAAATTAACACAATAACTAGATGAAGCATTAATCTCAAAGTCTTTATTAACACTGAGAACACTGAGTCGATTCTGTGAAATCTAACAGTAAGTGATGTCACTGCATTTAAATATATCAGCAGGGGGCGCTATAAAGACTGGACAGCAATGCTAGAAGCAAGCTTAGGTGTAGTGTGTACTGTTGAGTAACTGTTCCTGTAAGTTGTGTGCCTGATATTTACACTCGCTTCATCAGTATGGGAATCATCTTCATGAGTAAAACATAAGTTTGTGGGTGATATATAATCCATATTATATTACTAAGAGTTTAACAGAGTGTGTGTTGATGTGTGCGAGTGTATGCTCTAATGTTTGTATGTTTTATGTTCTCAAGTTGCCAGGGGACCCAAGCTAAGCTCCACATGGTGCACGAGCCAGATGACCTCAGTGGTGGGTTCCCCCTCCTCAGTGGGTCGGATCGGAGCAGCGAGGTTACGGAAATCATGGCGGAGTTTGAAGGCCACGGTGACATCACCCTCCTCCCTCTGCGGAATCACTTTGATAAAAAAGCCGATCTTGTTGGACTTCCTGAAGGCCACCACACTGAAAACAAAACACCAGATTGTTATTCATGATGATATCAGATGATTAAAACCAGAAGTCTCAAAAATGACTTAATGTGCAGGTTTTCTTTATTCCTAAAATGTTTTCATTGCAAATCTAAATGTTCTAAATTTGTAAAATGTTCTAAAGTTCTAAAACAATGGAGCTCTTTAGAAAACATCAGTGACATAATAATGATTATCACAAATGTTTTTTTGACTAGTCCCTTAGTTTTTAAATAAATGCTGTAGACAGTCTCTCCTGTTACAGCAGCTCATCTAGTGGTAATCTATGAGCTAAAAGACTCTCTGTATCTCTTAAGAGGTGGTTGTTACTCTGGGTCATCTTGAAAATCCTGAGGTTCGGCCAGTTCATCATACTCAGCAGCAGCATCTTTTCCTGCTAGGACCAGCTCCTTTTTGGGCACCAGCACCTATTAAACAGAATTGTACTACAGTGATTTCCAGTCCTTGAATTTGATTGGATGAGAAGTGTTCCAAGAGGTTGTGACATAACAGTTCCAAACATAGGTTTTTGAGTCATATTTTTGTTCTTTTCCTTATTATTTACATACTTTGTTGTTCATTAAACTTATATAAAAGCAACATCATACTGACAACTGAGCTGCTATATCATCAGAATGCTTTGATTTTGCTGTGCTTACACAGCCAAATCACAGCTGTGCTAATATATTTTCATGTATACCATGTATGTGTATCACACTCTTACTAAATTTCCTTTAACAATAACTGTGAGGGAGGGGTCACAACAGCACTGTGATAGTGAGTGTAGCATAATTTCCCCAGCAGTGACCCACTCTAGGTACACACTGTGTGTCTGGAAAGTTACATGAGTGTTTGTTTGAGTCATGCTTTCTGAATTCTGGCATGAGAACTGAAGCTAGGCAAGGACAATTCTTGCCTAATTTAACAACCAAAGAGTTACAGGAGAAATACCCTGCTGAGTCATTTATTTAAGAAAGCAGCAGGGTGCATTGTCTGTTTATTCAGATTCCTGCACTGATGTGTTTAATTTCATGTTATTTGTATTTTTCTTTTAGCTCTTTCTTTAGCAGCTGTCTTTAATAGGTAATAACACTTTTTTTTACCTTGGCAGTGCTGTTAACATTATCTGGATCTGCTTCATCACAGGTGTACAGAGAAACATGGGTGATGTTTTCAACAGGATTGGTAAGGGTCAGCAGAACCTGACTCTCCTGTATCAAACAATATTCAAAAATCACTTACAAAAGTCAGTAAACAAAAGCTATAAATCTTAGGATTAAAAAGTATAACCAGACCAAGCCTAATCACATTAAGCAGACATTCTTTCATTTCAATACTGAACTATTGACTGATTTTATACTAAACACATAGTAACAAAGGGCCATCCTACAATCTTATTTGTTTATAAGACCAGAGAACTTGTTGAAAAACTTGCCTTCATGTGTCGCAGGTTTGGAATGGACATGATCCTCACTTCAGGAATGTAGCTCCTGCAAAGCAGAACAAAACAAATTTGAGTGTGACATTTCAGTAAATAAAACCTCACAGAACAACAAATAACACGTAAGACCCAAACATACAACTTACACTGCCACAAGCTGGATTTTGAACTTTATCGAGGTTGGATTAAACTCTGGTTTACTTAGATTGTGCTCACATTTCTGAAATTAAAAGATGCAGAACGGTAATTGCAGTGTGGCTCATGATGGAAAAAATATGACATCAAGCTAAGATATTAAAATAAATCTGTGAATGATTTAGGTCAGAAGTTAAACAGGATTTTTCCTGAAGGATTTACAGAGACAGAAAGAGTTTGGACACGTTTACAGACCCTGCAGCGTAGAGAACGTTTCATCAGCAGATGTTTGTGTCTGGGGTGAAGCTGCGATGCTCCAGCAGGCTGAAAATCAGGCTGTAGCAGCCTCTGTCGAAGAGTCGTCACTGTTTAAAAAATATATGCCACGCTAAAGCATCTCACACCAATCACAGCATTTATTCTGTGAAAACCTAGTTCTGGAAAAAAACTATAAGGTTATGTCTCAGTTGCCCATCTGAGATTATTGCTTTAGAAGGACATCTGTAGACTTTTATTTGCACCTGGGTGGTAGCCTGCTAGTTTAAGAACTGCCAGGTTCACAGATTTGACTACTAGTTAAGGTAACCCTAAAATATATAACTCGCAAAATGCCTTTGTACACCTGTGCACTTGTGTAAACTATTTAATGTTGAATATTCAATCAACTGAATGACTAGATGTGCAGAATATGTCAAAAGTACTCTGTTAGCTGGGACAAGACGAACCTTCGGGAAGGCTGACAGGGCAGGTGTAATAGTCCTCAGGCAGGGGCTCCACCTCATCCAGAGCCTGTGCAGGATCTATATTGATCTCCTTTTGATCTTCTCCTTCTTTTAATCTAAAAACAGCATAGCATCACATAGGCTAAATCAACCATCATTCAGAATCAATATCTTTCTATAAAACACATTTGAGATCTTTTAATTTAAAAAAATGGAGAAGTTTTATATAAGTGCATTTATTAATCAGTATAAGCAATGGGAACAGTGACGTTTGCTCTAACAATAAGTAGTGACAGATCTGAGTGAATTTTTCATAACAACAAATATGATACTTACGAAAGGCCATACAGAGCACTGACTGGAGCTCCAGATCTCTGTCTCTGTAGCCTGGTTCCCAGGCCATACTTCTCCTTTTAGACAAACATACAAACCACGTCACTTCATGCATTTTCAAGAATGAATTAATTACAGTCAGTGTCCATGTATGGAGCATATAGTAATCTTTCAGAGAGTTTAATTGGTTGCTTTCCATGGTTGCTTTCCAAACACCTAGCTGATTTATTGTAAAGTCAGTTATTATACATAAACAGCAAATAATTAAGATGCTTGGCACAAACCTATATATTCATAGTGGTCTTTAAATTAAACCACATCTAAACTTCAAGCATCATGAATAAACCTCAAATTTAATACCAGCCCAACCAAAAGTCTTAAAAAATATCCCCCACTATACCAAGGATCCAATTGTACCAAGATTTCCAAGTAGCAACAGTGAAGCTCATGTGATCAGCCAGGTCATTTATTAAGATCAGTCATGCTAAACTGATGAGAGAATTGGTGGTGGAAAACGAAAGACATTCTTTAAAACCAAAACCACTGAATGCAGAGTGTTACTGTAGGAATTATTGGGAAAAAATACCACTCACCACAACGTGAATATTGTGTTGCTGGATAGGGGTAAAAAATCAAAAATATCAGCGTGCACAAGCAAAGGACAAGAGAGAGAAAGAATTAAGTAAACAAGTGCATTCAAGCAAACAAAGTGGCAGTTCAAGACACAAGAAACCACAAGGTTTTCTTTAGTATTTAAGACATGCAGCTCAAAGTGTTATCAATACTCAAGGCCAATCATATATAACAGGGTTAGAAATGGACCATCTGAATGCATCATTTCTCCAAAGACATATACACCAAATCCTAAACAGATTTGTGTTACAAAGCCACATTCCAGACCCTGTTTAAATTAGTACATGTAGTCTTTAAAAGATCAAAGCCAGCCTCAATGCAAGTGAAAGAAAATGCATAATTAATATTATTTATAAATCTTATTAGAAACTTTTACAATTAAACACATAATGAACTATGCAGTACTTCAGTGTATACTTTTGTATTTAATTTAACAGGACTTTCCAAAGTTGTTTTTTGAGACTAGACAAAACACACCCACTTCCACTTGGCATTTTTATGTTTCTAAACATAGTGGTGTAAGTGTGTACCGAGAATGCCTGTGGCATGAATGGGCGTCTTCTAGCCAGTTTCTTCCTGTCTCTCTCTAGCTTCTCTCTCTGGGCCAGTTGCTGGTAATACTCAATCAACTTGTTGATCTGGTATTATAAACATCACAACATGACCGATCAGTCAACTGCTTGAAGTCCAACAGAAAACTGACTAATATTATCAGGCAAGGCAGTTGTCTACGTACCCTTTGAGTATGAGGATTCTCAGGTTCTTGCCATCCTCCACTGGCTAAAGTCCAAAAACGACAAGGTTTTAACACAATGCATACACAGACTAACACAGTGTCCCAAATAGGTGTGATACAACAAAGCAACAAGTAATAAAACCCATGTTTACTATGCAAAGTTTTTTATGTGACTTTTTGTCTAGTTACAAAGGGGCATGTTATAGTGCAAACCAAGTGGGTTTAATGGTAAACACTTTAGCCCAGCCACATATGTTCACACTAGGGACTCACCTACAGATTTGTCGGCCATGCCTACATCTCTTGAGGTCCAACGGCAAAACCCACAGGCCAGATAATAAGCCTTCTTCATTATAGTCTTGGTTGGGTCATCAGGCAGTGGTGCTGGGATGTTGGTGGCTCGTGTGGATAGCGTGTGCATACAGCATGGGCAGTCAAAGCAATTGGCACACCTGAAATCCATACATTATACAGCAATCATCACCTTTAACAGGAAATGTCATCCATATGACTTGATATAACAACATATTTAATTCAGTAACTATATGCAATTCTCAAAACCCCCAGATTTTATGTGTGAAACTGAGATAAACATGTAAAATGACAGCTCATGTTAGGGGATTATTGATATTAGTCATTCATAGGTTTTTATATGCCAGATGTAGCACTGTTCGATGTTTACCTGTTCTTCTTGAGCTTGGCCTCAGCTGACGGCATGTTCTCCAAACAGCTGGGACAGAAGTGAGAATCGACCTATATAACAGGCGGAACACCAAAACATACCATAAAATCAAGACAAGCAAATGTGCTTCTGCACAAAAACATGTATTGTATATGCACAGGGAGGCGAAATTGAAACCTAATTAAAATTAACCTAATTTAAAATTTAAGCTTACTTAAGAAGTAATACGTATACAGTAATATGGTTCATTGTTTTTACATGTTTTGGACTTGATGGGGTGTGGTAGGGTCTAAGCCTTCAAAATGACAAAAAAGGCTATTACAATCACCAAAACATTCTTTTTAGAGCCTCTCTTAAACATTTATAGTGCAAAAGTTCCTAAAATTATAATTAAAAATACGGACCTTCTATTTCTTAAAGAATTGTCTTATTAGCCTTTAGCTTATGCTGGATAGTTCACAAAAATTGGGCGGTACCGAAGTTACCTGACACGTAAAGCAGCCAATTGGTTAACTCCATTGGCATGCATTTAATGAGGGATGTATAAACTAGCCAATTACAAGACGAGAATACTTTCCACTTCGACTGAGAGGTGGGTACAGTACTGTCATCAACAGCCCATTAGCTCGGTTTTAGCACGGCTAACATCTAATGATGTCAACTAATTGTTACTTACTTCATGTGACACGCATTCCAGTGATCGCAATTCACTGCAGTAACGGCAAAAATACAACTGAGAGAGTGGAGCTCGAATCTTTTTCTCGCCTCGGACGAGATAAATCACTTTGTCCGGCTGCAGCAGCGTAGCCATTTCTGCCTGCCGTCCTTTTTCCACGTAATGATGACGTCATTAAATTTCTTCCGCTTTTGTCTCAATAACGCCCCGGTTGTTAAATTAAAGGAGGTTTCTTGGTATCGCTGCACATTATTTGGTTTCTTTGACATTGTTTAAAACTATTTAAACATTCATTTTAAAAAACATTTTTTCATAAAAACTAATTATTCTTACATGGAAAATAATAATTGTGTCAAATATGTATGGTTCATAAATTGCGTGTATTATCGTGTATTTTGTCTCAGCCATGTTTTATAAAAATATTTATATTAGCATTTTTAATTAATTACAGAATAAACAGCCGAAATGGAGAAATATTACATAGTAAAATTCAACCATAAAAAAGAGCATGTCTGTGTTGTTCTGATTATCAAGATCCATTACTGATTTTGTATAACAGTATAATAATGTAATCAAACAGGAAACAGGCACATCCTTCTGTTGACAGCTTTAAAGGATAAAATGGGTTTTACATAAGCTCTCTTTCTTCAGTTGCACTACAACACAATCTCTTCATGTTTAAAACTGTGAACTACACACACGACTTTATTTATAACATTTACTGTAATTATTTGTACATATAATTTATGATGTTAGATTTTCCTATAAAATGAATAATACTATAAAAATAAAAAATATCATATATATAAATCCATTAAACAAAATATCAAATCAAAAATGGTCAAATAAATTATATATTTAGTACTCTTGCTTCAGTACCTCAGATTTATTTATTTATTTTACTATTCTGACAGATTCTGACAACGTGTAATGTGTACCAGACGCACTATAGCTGAAAGCTGCAACAGGGAGCCAGGCAGGACAAAACTGGTACTTCACAAGTTCTTTTATTTTTGAAAGGTAGCTGTGAACCTGAAGTTATTTTTTTAGTGAATCTGTTTGTGTGCAATGCAAAATGAGCTCTTTCCTGGAATTCATGATATCAGTGTTGCAAATGAGGTATTGAAAGATATCCGTCTGGCTACTATCAAGCAAATAACCCCAGGATATTTTTTCTATCCTGACATTAACCCTGACATATACATTTTTAATGTAAATAAATTGGCTCTTATTACAAAAATTGCATTAAAACAACTACAAATAATTACAAATCAGATAAGATCACTAACATTTTGGCAGAGTTAGGCAGTAATACACAGTGCCTCTGCAAATGTTTGAGTAAATATGTGGGATGAGGTTGGTGATATTTTGGCTTGCCTACGTCACTTACCTCTCGTGTTGTTTATCTCCAGCACAGCGACACTTGACTCAGACGCCACACGCTCCCTGCGGGGACAAAACATCACCCTCATGGGGAACCAAAAGATCCCCTGGATCTCCGTTTTGCTTCTGGTGGGTCTTCTACACAAAGTTAGTGGAGTGTCCAACACCCAGGTAAGATGTGATGACAAGTATTTTACCGTTTTATTTATTAATTAAGTCTGTTTGGGTAAAGCTTGGTTGCTCAGCGTTATAAAACTTTAAACTAGTAACAGAGAAGATTAGAAGAAGGCACAAATGTTCATTTTAATGGAATAATATTGGTAATATGGAATAACAAGACGTGATAGATTCTTGTTTCTGAAGCTTACAAAATAAATACAGGATCGAATATATATATATAAAACATCAATGTATCCTATATAATCTCTGTAAGAAGGCATGATATAAACACAATGCTATTGGGAATCGTGTTAAAAGTCTGTAAATCTGAGTGATTTGGTGATTACGTGTTTATTTTCCACATGCAATAGCAGGTGGAGCAGGTTGCCACAGTAACCGACAGGGGAAAATAAATAAATAAATGAAAATAAACAAATAATACAAGAATGATGGCTAGTTATTTTATCTAGTTAGTGAAAAGTGAAAAAAGTAAAAACAAATACAGATTGTTTTGCAGCCTATTCGTTTGTAAGTACTAACAACTACAACTAGCCAAGTAAAGGTAAATATTTACTTTGCCTTGTCAAACTGAATATGCCACAGCTTCTGTGTAATTGTTTTTCATATTTGTTTTCTATAAAGTATCATTATTATGTAATATACATATTATTGGCTTGTGGCTTGTTTTAGCTTTAATATTTTTATTTTCCAATTTTGCCTAACCCTGACTTCAATATTTGCCTGTTCATTGATAAATGGGGTGTGCGAAGCATTGCACAACTTTGACTGAGAATACAAAGGTCACGGCAAAGTAATCTTTTATATGATTAATTTTTAATGAATGTGTTTGTGCACAATAATAAACATTTATTAACATTACATTTATATTAACATTACACAAAATAACATTTTTTATTTAAATCAGAGAGCTTTTATTTAAATTGTCATAAAGGAAAATTATGTTTGTCTTAGGTTTGTAACCCAGGTGTAAGTGACACCATATTCAACTATGGTGCAAAAACCATAAATGGGACGCATTACATCCCATTTTCTCAATATGCTGGGAAGCATGTCCTCATTGTCAACGTGGCCACCTACTGAGGACTTACTTACCAGTATGTGGGTGAGTATTCAAGTTTTTCTACGTAACTCAAATATGAGTGTGTATATATACAGTATATAGGGTATACATCCCTAGTGATCACACGGCTTGCAAAGCAAACACTAAATCTGTTGACAATTGTATTGTTCTGCCTTTTAGAATTGAATGCACTACACGAGGAACTCAGAGATGCGGGACTCACTATTCTCGGGTTTCCTTGCAACCAATTTGGAAAACAGGAGCCTGGAGAAAATAATGAAATTCTTCCTACATTAAAGTGAGTTTTTTAATACATGGCACTGCAATAAATGCAGTTAGAAAGCATGCAAGAACGTTGACAAGCTGCGGTTTTAAAACTGATCTTGCAATCCTGTAACAAACGATGACCAAAAGATAAATTAATCAGCAGTTTTTAACACAGGACATAGCCCTTTAAAGGAAGATACGTTTTCTGAGAGTATTTAAACCTTGAGGTTACTAATCATTTTTCTTGAGCCTGTCTAAACTTCAGACAGTATGCAATTAACATCCATCATCTCCTTTAAATTACTGTGTATATCATATATCCTGAACCGAAAGACTCTTTTAGCTAATCTGGGCTGATATCTGAAGCCAGTCTTCAGTGCACGACTCCCTACTTGTACAAGTAGAAATCTCTACTTGTATTCCCTATAGACAGCCCCATGCTGAAACAAATTTCTCCTTGTCTTCACAGGTATGTCCGTCCAGGCAATGGATATGTTCCAAACTTTCAGTTATTTGAGAGTGGGGATGTGAATGGAAACAACGAACAGCCCCTTTTCACATTTTTAAAGGTTGGTTGTGGTTTAAATGTTTAAATGTAAATCTTATTGTTAGCCAAAAACAGAATCTAACAGACCAAAGTTATTTAGACCTATTAACTATAAATGAAAACAGGATTTACAAAATCCTCTCTGTCTTACAGAATGCTTGCCCACCTGTAGGAGACAGCTTCGGTAACCCTACCAACAGATTGTTTTGGGAACCTCTCAAAGTCAATGACATCAAATGGAACTTTGAGAAGTTTCTTGTGGGGCCTGATGGCAAACCTGTCATGAGGTGGTTTCCCAGGGTAAATGTGTCCGAAGTGAGAGCAGACATCCTGAAGTATTTTCGTCAGCTTGTCCAAACGAATATTTAACAACAGTGGATTCAATTTAATGTTTCCATCTCTTAATCTCTCCATCTTAAACTGTTCTAGTAGTTACAACAAGATTCCACATATCCAAAACACAAACATTTGTGAATTAGCTTAGAATATTAAAATTAGCTTAAAGTTGAAGAAATCTAAGACTTGTCTTTCCAAAGGCTATAAGCAGCAGGTCAAGGGGTCAGTTTGGAGGCTGGGCATGCTGATGATGGGAAGGCTTGAAAACAGACCTTCTGTGGTGCCTGACCTGAAACTGAGGGCCACAGGGTAGTTCTTTAGTGCATTCAGACTGCCCTCTGGTTCCTTTTCAATCATGCCTCATCTCCTAAACAACTTGTTGCCTTTGCTGCTGCCTATGTGAATGTTCAGCAAATAAAGCTGGAATGCAAGAAACAAAATGTTGTCCTTTGATGAATGCATGTCAGGATGAGCTATCAAGCTTCCATGACAGAACCTAGATTTAACTTGATAACTTGAAACTTGGGGATATAACTTGAAAACTTGGCATGTAGTTTGATGATACAAACATAAGTCAGCCTCCTATCTTATGTCCAGGCCAAGACTGAATGTTTAGCTTTATGTTGCATTTCCTGATTTTGTAACAAACTCTTTGCACTTTAAATTTGGTAAAATGTGATGAATTTAACTATGATTTGCCAAAATACTGATTAAACGACGATGCAATAGGCAGGGAACATATAAAAGAAATATGTGCAGATTCCATGGGTTTTAGTTTTCACACAATAACATTTGGAGGTTTAGACAGTTAGAATATATTTATTATACTAATCAATTACAAAAGTTTCACATGAAATATGCTTTCACCCACTGAAGGAAAAAGTCATTCCAAAAGCACAAAACTGCCAACCAGTAAACTATGGGCACCAGTTAATAAAGCACACATCTCAGAGTGCAATCCAGCTCACAGACATTTCAGCTTGAAAACAGTAATCCGAACTCCTTTTCATTTAACCACATATTCATAAAAGAAACGCCTGACTTTTTTTTACATTTACATGACAAATATCACATTGTTTGAAAGCAATGAAGAAGAAATTTCTTGCCATTGGGAACATTTTGTGAGCATATAAACCTTTAGCGTTTGGTTTGAAGCATTGGTCAATGCAGTTAAAGACATTGTACACATGTGAAAAACAGCCTTCATGGTGATGGATGACCATAAAGCAGAAAAAATATGATTCTTTCCCTAATCATCTAATTCCAAACATATCACGTTTGAGTGCAACATCTGGACCCAACGCAAATCAGTCATATGTTGATTTGGTTTACTTCCCGTCCTGATTCTTGCTAAGATTTTCTGTGCTGATTCTTGATTTTGGCTTGTTCAGCCAAAATCAAGTGTGAGACCAATGAAAGCGGGCTGCACTAATATAATGTCATTAACTTATTTATTCCGGCCCACTTCACATCCTACAATCTTCCAGTAGCTACAATATGTAAAGGCAGACACAAAACAACACACAAAAGACATCATTACTTAAGACAATAAACCACACTCAGCTGTCAAAACAATAGATTATTAATAACTTATCACTTCCATTTGCACACTGGGAATAATGTTTGTGAATACTGAATATTGAACAATATTAAGCAAATCTACCATGTTACTTCTGACACCCATTTTTTTAAATCATAAGGGCCCTTCTCACTCAATTATAAACTCAATTATAATCATGAGTTACTAAAAGATCAACAAGCCATATGAAGGGCCTATCAGAGTGACACCGGACCTGTGCTAAACACAATCTAATAGATAACAAGGTTTAACAAGTGTTGTATATGGCTTCAGTAAATGGTGGGGCAGATGACCAGACAGTAATGCCACCTAATGGTGACACACACATGGACACATTCAACAGTGTGTGACCATCACAACCACAGCCAATAAATGAAAGGCTTATCAGACAGTCATGGCTGTTAAAGGAGTCATGAATCAGATCAGTCACACTGCTGGACATTTTCAAAACAATTTACCTATAGGGTTACTAACTTTTAGATACATTTTTATCTTCTCTCAAAACGTACAATGACATTCCAAATAAGACTTTTAAATTTCAGTAAGTTTATCACTACCAAAATATATTCCATTGTATCACGGAATTACTTTGTGAAAGTAAGGTGATTTTTAACCGAAATAGTATAGAATTAGATTGTTTCCCCTTAACTCTATAGGTATATTGTGTAAAAATGACATTTCAATCTTTTTATCCATTAAATAGCTGACTTCAATTCCTGCATAGAATTATATAAAGCAGATAACTTAAACTTGAATCATAAAAAGGTAAATAATAAATGTATATATATTCTTAATTTGCCAGAACAGTGTTTCACAAACAGGATTATAAAACTTAAGTATATAAACAACATTTGTATCAGTGGTAGAGATATATATATATACACAGTAGGAATAAAACAATAGTTCACACCATGCCAACAGAAAATTAACTGCATCATGCTACTAGCCATGAGCCATTCCAAGAGAGAGAGCATGTGTTTAGTGCTTTCCAGGATCTATGTTCTGACGCTCCCTTTTCCCAAATCCAGTTGCTCCCATTTCTGTCAGCAAACAAAGGTTCATTTAAACCCTCATTTTAAAAAAAAATTCATCTACAAAACATTAATAATTGTGGAGAGGTTTATGATGCTGTTTCTTAAATACCTAAATAATTAAATGGATCTGTGAGTAAAAAAGGTTTTATTTAAAAGAGGAATAATGTATGGCAGGTCTGATCTGTTGGAATCTGCCTAGACTTCCAATTAACTAGTAAAGACATACAGCTCAATGTTATTGTCCCCTCCCACCCAGCCCATATTACCAGTTTTTGTCTCAAAGCTGAATGCGTTTCATCAAATTGTAACCTACATATCATGCATAAAACAAAATGAACAGGGTCTAGTTTAACGTCTTAAGCTGATACAAATATTGTGAACTTCATAGGGCTTGTACAATCATTGTGAAGTTGGAAGTTAATTCCATGTGGTTCCCGTCATCATAATTTAACTACCTCCAGTGCAAGATGACTTATACAAAGTGTTTTAAATATCACATGGGTCAGACTAACACTAGCAAAACAAAATGGACCCTCTTGATGCAGAACAGAGGTATGAGCCTAGAACAGGATACATGATTCATCTAATAAATACCTGCAGTTTCTGGAGGGGGTCTTGCTGTGTCGGCTTGTCCTCTGGAACCACGTGGTTGTGGAAATGAAGACTGCCAGGGAAAGCCCTGAAAACACACACATAAAGGAAGAAATCACATTACAGAAATCATTACACAGATTCATACAGAAGCCCTCAAAGAACAATGGTTTCAGTGGCTGTACATTTCCGCATATTTTACAAACGATCAGTTATTACGTAACACGCAACTTACAGTAACTAGGCACTTATAAAACTCAAAGTTCTAGGCGTGAGTTTGGTCAAATCCAGAAAAAAAATCCCATTGCCACATTTGAAACCTGACTTACCGGGTTGATAGGCTGGAAATCCCTTCCAGGTGCTGTACTGATGTTAGGCATCCTGGGGGGAAAATGGATGGGCCACCCCTCTAGACCTTGATGACCCACCTGGACAAATGGGCCACAGTATGGAGGGCTCATGGGGCCATTGGGCGCAGCAGACGTGGGATCAGACGTTCTCCTCTCCTGTTGCCCCTCCAAAACATGGGGAAAACAAAATTAAAATAAGTCCCATTTGTCTTCAGTTTAGAGAACCTACTAGATTTGCTGATAATCTGCATTAAAAACATTCTGCATTATTAGCAAATCTCTGAAGTCTGTGTTGTTGAATTCCACTCCCTATTTTTTTAAACCACAAATCAGTATATCATAATTTCAGGGCTTTGATCTACTATAAACTTTGGGACACTGGTTACTTAATTTCCTGAGATATAATTACAAAGTTGAACATTTAAATGTCAGCAGTATTTTCCAACAACATAGTGAACACAGATGCTCTGCAGTGCATTGCTGGACATTTTAGGGGCGAATGTTTCAGGGAACTGTAATGATTTTGATAATGGGTCCTTTTCTATTGCAGACTCCCTTCCCAATCCACTGCCTACTGAAGGAGGAAGCTATATATGACGCACCAAGGGATTGCTATGGACTGTGATCTCGACCACATGGTGGCGCCAACACGGCACATAAAAATTACCTGCTTGTGTTGCATCTGCAGTCTCTCCAGTTTACACCTCTCTGCACGCTCTCTCTGACACTCATTCTGTGCTTGATGAAGCTGAGAAACAGACACACTCAATTCAAAAGACCTTCCTAAAACACTTCACATTCAATTATTCATATTCTGAATATTCTGTCTACTTGGGTAATTCTAAGGAATCATTTCATTGGTTAGATCTGACAGTTTATGGAGGCTGTGTGGCTGCTGACCTGATTGGTCAGATTGGTTATTTGTCCCTGTAGCCTTTCCACCTGCCGCCTCAGATCTTCTTTCTCTTCGTTCATTCTCTCTCTGTCGCTCCTCTCCTTCCTGAAATCCTCTTCAAAGATCTTTACCTGAGAAAACACATTTGATGAGAATGCAGCCGCCGTTGCAGTTCAGCACTGTAAGAGCTCAGGAAGCTCTTTGCAAACTGTGTGACTCACCAGGAACCATGACACACTCATTTCTTTCAAAGCATATTTGATAAATGAGGTAAATGGACTGCACAATTAATTTACTGTTTCAATAAATGAAACCTCAACTCCTAGAGAAACTCTGAGGAAAGCTCTGACATCTAGAAATCTAGAGAAATGTACATCTAACATATCTAGAGGATGTGCAGTATGTTCTCAGGAGGTTATTCACTGCTTGAGCGCATTTGACAACAGTAGAGCTACACCAGCTTACACGTCACCTTTATTTATATAGTGTTTTACCAATGCAGATGGTTTTAAAGCAGCTTCACAATAAAGTTCATTATTATAAAAGTGCCTTTAAGGTAACCACTTCAATTATAACTTTGGTTATAACAGTATGTTTTGAAGTATACTCTGGACAAGGTCATAGTTAATGTATGAACTTCACTGCATTATTAAACAAAATACACTTGCACTTTGGGCATCACACCAAAGAACCAATGAATTTGTAGTTATTTGTCATCTAGTCATTTGTGATTACTAGATAAGGATGATATATAAGGAATAAATAATTATAAGGATTAAGTAGTTTTGATTGAGATCAGTTCTGAAAATGAATAATGCAAGATCATTTCTGAGAACTAACCTGACTTAGTTTGAAATGACTTTTAACCAACTAGTTCCAGGAACAACATTCACACAGGCGTGGTTCATCACATGAAACGTCAAATTCCACTAACGTTTGACAACCAGGGTTCAAATACATGTTTAAATCTTTATTAGAAACAATCTTTAATAGGATCTTTAATAGATTTTATATTATGTCTGTTTCATAATCTAAAAAATCTAGCAAAAATCTTGTCGTGTTTGTTGTGCCAGAATTTTTAGTTTTAAGTAGATAAACAGCTATGTGGTTTGATATTTAGTGATCTAATACAATGACTGTCCTACATTTATAAGTGTCCAAAACTATTCTGTGGCCAGTGCTACAAGCTCTCCATACATTAGTACCTGCTCCTTTAAAACAGCTATCTGTGTGTGCAGCTCCTGTTGTCTCAGGTTGGCAACACCTTCTCCCAGGTTCATGCCTGGTTGGGTGGAGGACGGAGACTGAAGGTTCAATGCCTCCTCCAATGCCTAAATCAGAACAAGACTTTGTTCAGAACTAATTGACACTGACAAACAATGAAGTCATTTCTTGCAGTGTACTTTATCTAAAGCAGGTTCTAAACAGTATGTTTAATGTGTGTAACGCCCCAAAACTACTGCTTGTAAGTGAAGGCAAAAAAGTGACTAAAATAGTGAAAAAGTTCAAATAAATGACCACTTACAATGCCTAAAATAAATGTTCTCATACATTCATAAAAAGTTCAGTTTTATACTGATATTCCTAATAATTGTCTCAACTAATAGTTGAGATAGCTATGATATGTGGGCACGTGATTTTAGTTACTGACCCTGTTTAGTCGTTGGATCTCTTTCTCCTGGTATTCTCTTTGTTTAGTAAGGGGTAACAACTGGTCCTGCAGGTAACGAACCTTTTGTTTTAACTCACAAGTCTCTGAGGTAAGGCATTCCTTCTCACCCTATGAAAACAAAAACACCAGGAAAGCACAATTATTATAATATAATACTATATTACGAATGCCAAATTTATCAAACTAAAACAAATAACTTGTTGCGATATGCTAATTAAATTGACATTAAACAATGTTGTAAACAACATTTGGACATTAATACATTGTTTTATTTGCATTTTATTCAACATAAGTTTATCACTAGCCTACTTATGTACTGACTGACCTTAAAACAGTAAGAGAGTCTTGTTAAGCTCTTAATATCAAAACTCATTTACAGAAACAAACCACACTAACATAGGGTGATTTGTAAAGGCCATGTTTTACTTCAACGTCTCTCCTACAGAAGAAAACATTTTCTTAAGTTTGCTGTGGGCGTGTCATGTTGACAAAACTGTGTACTATCATCCACAGCTTATATATAAAGTTAAAAAAAAAAAAAATCAGAGCATTGAGATGTGATAAGGAAGCCGTAAATGTGAAACCAAAACAGTTGCCATATGACAATCTAGAGCACTCAATCATACTAAGAGGCAGGTTACATATGGTATGCCTGATCATTCCCTACGGGGGTGAAAGAGAAACTATCGTCCAACACTCAGAATGTGACATGATCTAACAGACCATGACATGCAGGTAAGACTGGTGCTTCCCAGTCTTACACTGATCAGTTATGCTGATGTAACAGAACTTGTGGGGACTTTCTCAACAGAACTTCTGTTCATCCAGAAGTAACAAGGTCACATTAAGCCAGCTGATCAAATTAGAGCTGGTCAGTTAAAGAGACTGACTGAAACTTTTGTGTGCAGTCAGACAGTCAGGAAATGAACAGCTTATGTGCCTGCTGACAGAAACTACAGTATACCTGCACATTGTCGATCTTAGACTTGGCGAGGAGGAGTTTTTTGTCATAGTCTCTCTGTCTCTGCTCGCGTTCTGCCTCAAGCTCAAGGACGGCTTTCTGAGAGTCAGCGAGCCGCTGCCGGAGATCAGTAATCTACAGAGAGAGAATAAGAAAATAAATACAGCGACAGACTTGATAGCCACACTCACTTGATACTTTCTGAACAATGATATCAGACACGTGATAGTGTACCAAAACAATGTCAAGGTCCAACAAAGTCCAATGAGTGCTTCATTATCGAAAGTGTGGTGAAAAATGCCTTGTATACAATGAATTCCAGTTTTACGGTAGCAAAAAAAAAAAAAAATCATAGCATAAACACTCAGTCTGGGTCATAGTGGCTGACTAGTTGACTATTTTTAACTGAGGTGATTACATGATAACAGCATGCAGTGCTCTTAGACAGATTGTCCAGTAAAACCCTCTTGGAAAAGTTTTAATTACTCATGTTATTGATCAAAACATAACAGACCATACATTCATTAAATAATCTCATTTTGTGCACATTTTTGTATTTCCAAAGAAAAGTCATACATGTCAAGGGTTAGGTAAACGATGACAGAATAATTTTTTTTTGGGTGAACTCGTCCTTTAAGACTGACAAGCTGACTAGACAGTGAGACAACCCATCAACTAGTTGACTTTGAAATGTGTTTTTTGCACCTACAAACAAAAATCTGACAAACAAAAAAAAGATCACAATGGGAGAAGATATGTTGTTTTTGTTCCATTGCTATGAGTTTAAACATGATCCCCAGTGACGTCAGAGGATGTGCGTAGAGAAACAGCCCAATTGTTTTGTTTTTTCTCTCCTCTATCAGCCCGAGCAAACGGCAAGATGCGGCGGGGCTTATCATCTCCGAGACCTGAGATCACACGGCTTCGCAACCCTGGCCAGCCCCTCCAGCGAGCCACAACAGGAAGACATTTGGTACAGGCGAGGTGAGGGAAATTCTACCAGAGGTGTGACAGGAGGGGCCTGTGGTCTGATGTGCAACACCATGACACTCGCACCAAGCTGCTTTCCATTCCTGTGCCCCACAACGTTTCCACTGCCACCCAAAATGCAGCAGCAACAGGTCACCATTCTGCACTTTACACAGGAACCCTTATGTGGTGATTCATAAATTTACAATCTCCCACCTCCATTCAACATATGTCGCTCCATCCGAATGAACATGTTAAGCAATCATTGTTTCTTAGTAAAGTGATTCATGTCTTTTTATGTCATGCTTACCAGCAATAAGGTGGGCCACAAAGGTTACAAGGGCAACTGGAACATATTTATAGAGCATTTCTAGTGAAGACGTTTTGATGTACCTTTTGTTCAAACTGTGCCTTCATGGTATTCCACTGAATGTCCCACTGTTTGTTCACCTCCAGTACCTGAGAAAGATTAAATGCTGCAGCTTACACATCACAGTTAAGCCAAGGGGAAATTATGACCGCTTTACAGCCAGCACAAAGCAAGCAGGGGACCTCCAAAAAGTTCTTACATCTCTTCTCTGCTTCTCCAGAAGCTTGATCTTCTTCTCATACGCCTCTGGATCCAAGGTCTTAGATGGTGTTTTTTCCACAGTTTTACCAGACTGTGAATATAGAACAAATAAACACTGATTAGTAGTTTTATGGATGTCAGAAGTAACTGTGCATCAAAATTTCAGATCTGTTACCCTTGCAGTGTAAATCAAGTCTGAAAGATCACAGAGTAGACGCCATAGTGTTTGGTTTAATAATCTTTACTGACTTCTGTTTACACAGTTGTTTTTTGGTTAAAAACTTTTTTGAAAGAATCACGTTTAACGTTGCTAACAGCTGTATGATCACGACCAAGTTACACAACATTACAAACCCACTGAAAAGACTGCACACCTATGCCTCAGCCCTATTTTTAACTCACAAAAATGAAATATGGTGTGTATCCTAACTAGTGTATACAGCCCTGCAGGTGTCAGTCGTGTAGATAATACAGTATTAAAATAAAAACAACAGACAAGAGAAACAAAACTGTTTACTGCTGTTATTTAAGTGTTTGCAGTGGTAACAATTTTACTTGTATTAGTTATGACAGCTAAATGTCATTTGATCATAATGATGTTGAATAAAGTAAAAATAAATGGTTTAAACCAACTACAGCCAATCCATTACACTGTCAAATAGAACAACCACCAATCAATTATTAATAATAACCAAATCTGCAACCATCTTATATACTTTCAACAGAACTGAACTATAAAATATCCCTGCTACACAATCGGTCACACCAATTAGATGACAAGCATCCAATGGACACCAGGGTTTCCCCATCACACGTCATCCCAAGGCTGAGTAATAATGTAATGACTCAATGACCATCAATGTGTATTGCTCTTTAATATTTAGTCATACAGTGAAAAAAACAATTAAGGAACCTGAACAAAAAGACCATTGAGAAAGGATACGGTGGTATTTCCAAAAACTCAAATCTAAGTGACTTAAGAAGCTTCTCAATTTAGAAACCGGATAGCAATTTCCACACTGTTTCTTTTCAAAGAACTACAACAGAAAAGCCTACAAAATTAAAGGAAGCACCTAAATCACAACATTACCAGCCTCAGAGGGAAAATTAGGGCAAGAAATACCCTGACACGTGTTTAGAATGGCACCTGGAACTCTACAGTGATGTCACCTGAGACATAAATAAATGCATACCTGCTGAATCATGGTCATTTCCACCTTGGTTTTGGCTGCCTCCTCTTTTACATGCTCCTGCTTCGGGCTCAGCTGTTCACTCTGTGCTGCCTGGGCCCCTCCACTGACCTGCTCTTTCAGTTTCAGGTTCTCCTGTCTGTCCAGAGCACACAAAACCAAAACCAGAAGTGTTAAAAACTAACACTGAAGTGTTAGAAACAATGATCAGGATTTACTGTCTACGCAAGTCTACATGAGCTCAGAAATGACAGAGACAGGAAAGCAACGGAAAGACCCCTCAGTTCCAGCAAAGCAGAAAATACTGACTCTTCCTGGAATTTATTTTTTTGATTCTTCGCTTCTTCCAAGTGTGAATAAAAGGAACAGTATACAGTAATCAGAAATCTGTACAGTAAACTGACCACATTACCTCAGCTGTTCTAAATCACGATTGCGGTACTGAAGGTCTTCCTCCATTTTTTTCCTAAGCTCATTGTTCTCTTGTCTTAGCTGTTCGCAAAGTGTCTAGAAATAAGTGCGAAAATTACTCAGCAAATTATACATTAAAAACGTAATTAGCCAAAATAATTTAGTCTTGGTTAGATCACATAATGGATAACCAGAGGTTTACCAAAGGTTTCCAGGGCACTCACCTGCAAAAGAGACGTTCTCTGTTCGTTCTTCTGGACCTTGGATGAGAGGTGGTGGAACTCCACAGCCATGCGGCCTAGGTGAGCAAGCAACTGGTTGGGATTGGACTCTTCAGCAAATACGCTAAAAGAACTCTCCAGCCTACGAAGTTGACTCGCCAGCTCTAGGTTCTCTTGTGGCAGGTGCATCACCCCAGCCTGCATTATAAAGTAGTACTTATAAACATATGGCAAGTCCTCTTCCCAAAAACACCTTGACACATATAATACCAATCAACAGGCACATCTAGTAGCTCTAATACCAGAATTATCTACCCTTCTTCTCTGATACCTCAGGAGAATGCAACAGAACAATAAAGTGAAAGAAAAAAAATCCTTAAAAACCTCTATATTAATATTTCCTCTGAACAAAGTTTTGTAACTGTACCCAAACAGGTATTCCACAATCTCACACGAGTTCTGAAGTCTATCTGCTTACTAACTAATTCCTGGAGTTTCATTTGTGAGTCATCTTGGGAACAGCCTTAAACAGATATGTTGATTCATTATGATGAACAAATCCCTGATAAGGAAGGGCAGTAAGAAACAGCTGAGCAATGACTGTGTCTGGAATCTGTGTCACCTGCGGGCCCATTCTCAAACAACAGGATACGGAATGTTCGAAACAACAATGCAGCAAAACACACAAACTTTGCACCTGCGGCTGCCCAGGATTTCCGAACATCCCCAAAACTTACCGGCTGGGTTTCAGAGACTGTCTTCTCTTCCATATTCACCACCTCAAACTCTGATGAGCTTTCCTGTAAACAGAACTCACAGTGTTGCAACACTTTCTGACAGCAACACAGGATATCAAATAATAAACCATAGTTTACCATTTATGTAAAAGCAAAATGGCTGGAAATTCACAAAAATGGAAGTTACGTTCCCATTGTGAGATTGTCAAAATATGTTTAAAACAATATATTAACTACAAATCTCTGACAGGTCACATACAAAATGTGCTCATAAAGAATATTTTACTGTTCAAACAGGAAAACAATGCTCAGCAAATACACCAAATTAAAAGCTACATTGCCATTGTAAGATTTTCACAACATGCTGTCTATTACATGATGTTTATATTTGTATAAATACTTACAGTTGCCTCTGGTTGTAAAGTATTTCCTGCTAAGCAATCTCGAGATTCTTGCCTTTCAGTTTTAGGATGACTGTGATTTTTGCCATGACCTAAAGTAGCCACAATCCAGTTTAAAAAGTCTATCCAGTGTCAGACCTCAGAAATCTCACTCAATCAGGATCTGAGGTAGTGTTAAACTGTACCTTGTGTCTGAACAGGTGTGCCCATACACATACTAGAAGCAAAGCTGGTTGTGGAGGACTTTAGGGCATCATTATCCTTCACCAGCTCTTCTACCCTCTTCCGAAGCTTTGCTGCCTCTGTCTGAGACTCCTCTAACAGGTCTCCTGCCAATCACAGGAAAGATTAGAATGTGTTTTGATGACATAAGCCCACATAATGAAAGCAAAGCTGTTTTTAGCCAACTGTATGTTAAACGACTGGAGTTACTGATGCATGGTGCCAGCTGCCAAAAGCAGACAATCTGGAATCTCCTCATTTTTCTATTCTTAAACACAACAAAAGACTCTTAGCTCAAATTTAGCAACACAAGATATAATGACTCAAATGTTGAGAATAAGCAACATTCATAGCATTTAACTCTGACTGAGCTTAGGTGCTCACACTTAGTCCATGATATTAGTCTTATGCTTACAGCATATGGCCATAAAGACAAATAACAAGGTGATTATTAAAGTTAATACTGCTAAATACTGAAATGTGTTAAGAAGCAGCTGAACAAAACTGGTCCAATCAATCAGGTTTTTAAAAGCATTAAAAAGGTTTGATGGACGGCAACACCAAATCCCTCACCTAAACTCTTCAGACCTTTCATTCTCTCTCTCAATACAGTGTTTTCCTCTAGCAGCTGTCTGTAGCTGAGGCTGCTGGTCTCATCTTTGACCTGGCAATCACTCCCACCGGGGTCATAGATGCGATATGGACCTTTTCCCTCCATATGTCACCCAATCACTTACCAAGCATCTCCTGTACTAAAAAGAAAGAAATCAAATGATCATCTGTGTGTACTGTAAAAGCAGGTTAAATATAAGTCTCAGATTACCACTGCCATATTAACAGACAGCGCAAAGATTGTCTTCCTGGGGATTTCTCTTTGGCTATTTAAAGATTCAATGGTTTGAATGTTTGTATTTGATATTATGACTAAAACGCGTCATTTTAGAAGTAATTAAGACCTTCTAAAACAAAGGATGTGTCAACAGAACCAGATATAGACATATTATGAAATTCCCGTCAACTTTTAAACAGCTTCTCCACCAGAGACGCACACATGCTCACTACCATGACAGAACACAATTCGGCGATGAAACAAATGAATGATCATGTGCTACCAGACAAAGTCATAGTTACACAATATATCAGAACGAAAACACAGCCACCTCCCTTCAGAGCAACTGCACAATATGTACACCCCACAAACCATATCAGCTAAACCCTTTTGCTTTCCATTCCATGACAAGACCTGTTTAAATTGCTCGGTTACTGTCAACATCAACGCTGATAGGTGACTTTAGACCAGAGGAAACCTTATCTAAAGGATCATATTTATCTCTGATCCCCCCGAGCTCTATATAACCAGCTCACATATGTTTTCGCTTCACAAAACGATCTCAAACACGTAGTATGACAACCATGGTCTTTTATTTAAGCCCACACAGGGTTAAAGCAAACGTGCTGTGTATTCTAAACAAATGACTCGCTATGCAAAGCAAATAAAATGATGTTATTAGCTTAGCATCCTGCTAACGTCAGGTGATGTGTTTACCACGCTAGCAGACAAAAGCTTTCACGCTAGCTTTCCCTGAAGCCACAAACACCACCAATATACACTTAGTGCTGCCCTACGAAAGAGTAAAACGAGGTGGTCACACGATAACAGTTTACATTTTCTATATTTTGTGTTTCAATCCGATTTACAGAATAAAAGAGGAGCTCTTTCTGTACCTTGACGGAGGCGCGTCTTTGATCGGCCGAAGGTTTGCGGAAGTGGTTCGCGGCTCGAGCCGGGAAATTCCACCCCGCGAGCAGATGTAAACAGAAGCGCGTTCACGCGCACACAGAAGCCTTACATCTGTGTTGTCTTTAAAGGGACACTCAAGTCATTTTTCCCCTCAAGTAGACAGTTTTTATGCATACAATGCTGTTTTATTTCTGTACAGCTTTTAACATTATATAT
Organism: Chromobotia macracanthus; assembly: GCA_036877525.1. Taxonomy (NCBI): domain Eukaryota; kingdom Metazoa; phylum Chordata; class Actinopteri; order Cypriniformes; family Botiidae; genus Chromobotia; species Chromobotia macracanthus. The sequence goes on from JAZGTH010000017.1 coordinate 8,499,526, forward strand.
GTTAAAACACATATATATTAAAATATTTATTATAAATATTTATTATAAATAAAAATATGCAATATAAAAATATTTATTATAAACATGTATCTTAATATGTATATTTAATGTGAGCAGATTTATGATTAAGATTTATGCAGTTTTGTATGCTATATAGAAACTGCAGTTTGGGATAAAACAGTAGAGACATAAGAAAAAACATAAGCCTTACAGAAAATAGATTTTAGCATAGAAACAATAAGACAAAGAAGCATAGGAAAAGGCTTTACAGGAGATAGATTTTTAGCACAAATAAAGTGTTTACTAGAAGAAAATAATAAAATACATGAAAAATTATTGATAATATAATACGATTTCATTTTACATTACTAATTGCAATAATAATTGTCTAATTAAGGATTGTAAGCATGGACATTTTTCAAAATGATACTTAGGAAGTATAGCCTCTGGGTCTAGGCTACGCATATACATGAATTGAACTAAATAGGCATAAAATGGATTAAAAATAGAACAGGAAGAAGATTCATTTAGCAAGTGCCTTTTGTATAACAATTTATAGTAAAACAGCCCTCCTGAAGCAAGCTGAGGTTAGGCATTCTGTCACACACTATATCAGTTTTGTTACATTAGTGAGGACATCTCATACAGTAGATGTATTTTTTCATATCAGACTAACTATATTTTGCCAATATAAAATCCCAATTTAAATAGTAATATACCCAGTTTAAAAAACTGTAATCAGTACTGCAGAAACTAAACTAAACTGGATATCTAAGACTGATCTTTTCAGACTTATCTGAAAACAAAACAAATGTAATTTCATCTAATGTCTTGAATCAGAATATGCAAAATATATAGAGGAATATGTTCTTTTCACTTGCACATGAAGAAATTTACAAAGGAAACAGATAACAGGGATAAAGACATTTTGTAACAGAAGAGTTGTCATTATTGGCTAATCCTGGAAGGTCCAGTCCCAGACAGTTACACACTATAAGCAAATGACTATAAGCAAATGTTTTGTATATTATAAGCACCTTAGGAATGCTTAACATAAACAAACTGAAGTGGACATGTCCACATTTATACTCCAGCATGATAGCATGATTGAAATATGTATTATAAAGTGTATTAGGAATTACAGTCATGAGTAATGGGGGCACAATTAAAATTGTGGTTATGACTGATGATTAGGGATTGCTTTACAGTTAGCAGTATTCCCAAATCATTATAAGATATTCCTTACAACAGTGTACTTATAGGACCAATGTGTATTTTATGAAATACAATTTTTTTAAGCCTATGCTCATGCTTGGTCTGCATACTAAAAATAATACTTAAAGGGATAATTCACCCAAAAATTAAAATTTCCATTTACCCAAGTCTATATATCTTTTCCTTAGTGGAACACAAAAGAGTATATTTTTAGAAATGTCTCAGTGGTTTTGTGCCAATACAATGGAAGTCAATAAGCACCACTGTTGTTTGCTAGTTTAAATAACATACATCAAATTGTTTCTATGATCAAAATAGGTGTTAGACAATATTTAACATAAATATGCTGCAGTTACTCACCTACACATAGCTGTGTCCGAGAGGCGTTTTTAAGGAAACTATAGTGGCAATGGGGGAAGCGTTTGCTGTGTTTTTAAACAGAAGGGGAAATTCCCACAGTGAAAGGCTCTGATATTTTCAGCTTAAAAGTGGGACCTAGTATGTGTCTAGGAACTTAGCTTAGCTATGTTACCACACCATATATTCATAAACCAATAAAGAGTACCTTGCTGTATTTTGACTGTTCTGAAAGCCATAATATGTTGAGAATGTATAGTAAAAGAGGGCTGAACGTCCTTGTCATAACTCAAAACAAATGATTATAAAATATATTCATAAACCAGTAGGTCATTGACTGAGGTTTTTGCATTAGACCATGCAATAAGTATTTTGTGCAATTTATGTGTAATCTAATTCTCTATAATATACATAAAATAACAAGCCTACTTGAACTGAAACATGGAAAGCACTCAAGTAGGAAAGTTAATAAACATGCAGATTGTACTTGCACAATTTGCATATACAGTCTTGCTAAAGTTTTTACACACCAATAGGGTATAAGTTGCCAGTGTGGCATTGTGCTGCAGTGCAGTTCATGACAGCTATTAGATTAAATGTTTTAAATGCATTTCTTGAATGCAAAGCTGCATGCAGCCTTTGCACTCTGCAAGAGATACTGCACTTAGTAATTCAAAACATGTTCTCTGTTATATTGTTTGATGTGTAACCTGTTATCACCTATGACATTAAAGCAGCAGAGAGTACAGTTTTCTCTTTGCTTTTGAATTTACTACTACTCACATGCAGTTGAAAATATAATCATAATAATTAATTTCAATCTTTTGTTCAGAACTGAACAATGTTATTGCTGTTGCAGACATCATCGATGGTGCCTGTGATGTTGGTCTACAGCAGGGGATTTCCTAGCCTGACAAGCTATTTTTTTCTTTCCTCTTTCAACTAAAGAGATGGCCCGAAACAGCTGCACTCACAAAGACACACTTGTACACACGCAGACACACAGACTTATGCACACATATCGACACATATACAATACACGCACTAATGAATATCTGCAGAAAACAGTTTAATAAATTGATGATGTGATAGAGGATGGCTTTAATAAAGTAAATTTTAGTATTCTGAAATCTGCAGAGGACTAGACCTTTGCTTTCTGGGAAAGAACTGGTGAGAGTATCTCCAGCATAGCAGTCACATGATATTTAATTAAGATGTGGTGTGTACTGACAAATGCAATAAAAGCAATAAGCTCAGTTGTTATATTAGAGTAGTAGTATGGATCTAGTGTTCTTTTATTTTATCACACTTTTTAGAAACTTTACTCTCATGATTTCTTGTGAAAATCAATATTATCCTACAGAAACACTGAACGTTAAATGTCACATTTGCCATGTGTAATTTATAACAAGACATTTCCTATTTAGAAGAGAATTACACAAATTACAAGAAGATGGAATTTCCTTGCCTGGTGTGTTTGTAATGTAAGTATAGTTAATGACTGATCTGAGTGAATCAGCCTGTCAGGACAGTAATGTAAAAAGGATGTGAGAAACCTGTTAAGTCAATTATTGGATGTTTAAGGGCTGCTGGACTAAATGCTAAAATGATAATGCTAAATTGATAATTGAAATGCTAAATTAAATGCTAAATTGAAAACAACAACGCTATACATTTAACCAGACAAACTTAAACAGGATTACTTTTATTTCCTCTGTGATCAACTTGAATAAAGGTTGGTTGGGTTAAATACTGTAAATAAAACACTTATACTTATTAAAACACCACAAAAAGGCTTTCAACTGTAAAAAAAAAAATAGCTTACATATCGTGCACAATTGCAGAAGACAAGAGCTAAAAGGTGTGGCTTTTGCATAGGTCAGAAGTCACTAGCTTTGGCATAGGCATGGTGGCGGAGGGCACAGAGACAATTTTAGTAGCACTTCACAGACAAAGAGCTGGAACACAGAAGAGCACTGGTTGCTAGTCATAAATATACTGTGTCGTATCCATGACAACAAAGGACAATGTTCTAGTCTTCTCCTCCACAGATTATCAGAAGGGTTTTACGATAGTCTCCTGATGTGTCACTCTGGAAGAAGAGACACAACAGCAGCAAATGAATGAATTATGAATTAATTAAACAAATGAATTATGCACAAAGTTAAAGGAACAGTTCATCCCTGAAAATTTTATAGAGAAAGGTAGCAGTGTAAACATTCTTCAAAATGTATGTCTTGTGTTCCACAGAAAGGTCATATAGGCTTGGATCAATATAAATCAAATGTGGATTTTTAAGAGTTGCATAATGGTATTAAGTTGTTATGAAATTGCTTTATGCAATAACAGTGAGTTTGTTGTAAACTTTCAAAATAACTGTATAAGCTATGAGATTAACGGGTTATTTTACATCTGTTAATGGCTAAATTAAAAAATTAAAAATGTTATGAAACCATGCAATTTTATAAAACTATAAAATCTAATCCAAAAATCTATACACAAAGCATGCTACTGTGACATTTTAGGATACTCTTGTACACGTCTTGAAGATGCACAAAGACTTCTCAGCGTGCTCTAATAAAGTTGCTGGTCATGCAAATATTGCATGTCATAGAACCTGCATGTATATTGTCAATCACAATATAATAAAATGCTTCTGTGTTGTTTTTTTTGCACCTGTGTTTACAATTTTAATGAAAATGGAATAGTGCCAAACTATTGGTTAATTTTGACCGCTACTGACTCAGCATATGTAACTTAATTCAAATAAACTGTATGAAGTTTGTTATTAGTGATCTAGAAGGGAATTTTGACACAGAGCAGTATAGACCTGCTATTACACACTTCCTGTCTCCATTTTTCTCCACCAATCAGATTCAGCACACTGAGAGGAAGTCAAGCATACAGGGGAAATTCCTAAACAGCTGAGTCGAGCGAGCACACCACAGGAACATGTCGAACACTCTGTTCCCCTTGACTTAACCAAAAGAGGATGTGCAACGCCTACAGTAAGACAAAGCATGATATCTAAACGTCTCACTTTTAAACTCACTAACAATCGGTCACACTATTCACACACATGCAGTATATAGACAAGAAGCACAAAACTTACAATAAGGGTCTCTACCTGGATGAATTCATGCAGAGCGGCATCATGGGTGTCTTTAAACTCTTTGCGGATGTTGAAGAGGTCGATCTCAGAACGGGAGACCATGATGCGGATGAGAGCCCTGTCATCTGTTCCCAGGCCCTGCAGGGAAAGACACACAACCTTTAGGAAAGTATGGTCTGACCGCCAGTCTATGTGATGTTTACAAAGCAGAACATCAGCCTGTGACTCGTTATCAGGCCTGAGAACTGTCAATGGTGCAGACACACTGTCATCAAAAGTACACTTGGCCAGTTTAAACTAAGACCGTAAACTAGGTTTCAGGTCATGGTGAGAACTTACTACAGCATGGTTTTTGTCAGTGACTAATTCATTACTTTTATGAAAAGCTGACTGATGTCATTTTGGCCTAAACTAACTGAATATTTTTCCCTACTCCTCAGAGTCAGATGTAGAGATGGAGGGATGCGTGTTACATAACTGAGAAAAAAAACCTGCTGTACCTTCATGGCTTTGTACAGTCGGTCAGCAAAATAAGAAGGCTGATTCTTCACACTCCGCACTAAAAAAAAGATGATGTTATTACCAGTTTGCTCTGATCACATTTGTGTCATGTGTGTGTTTAGCTTTTTTCACAGAAAGCAAAACGTGATACGAGATTTGAATGTCATCATCATTATTATTTCAACAAAATGACATCCAAGTACTTTAAATGAAATATAGTGGACCCCAAAATTATTTAGACAATTCACAGTCATGATATAAATCATGAAGATACCAAATGAAGTGGCAAATAAATTAAGCCAGATCCTTTCCCAAAACATTACTTTTCAACATGGCTCCCAATGACATTTTTGGTGGATGCATATGTTTATCACATACGTGCTCCACTAAGTTTGAATTTTATTCATTTTGAAGAGCATACCTACTGTTGTATTATTAAAAACCTAGCAAACATCTAATTTTTTGCAATGACATGAATGCATAATTAAGCATGGTGTAGTTTATTTGGGTCCACTGTACAATTCATGCAGGTTATTGTGTTGAAAAAGCACAACAGTTCTTACCGATAGCAAACATGGCGTTTTTAAAGTCGCCTGACATCTCCTTCTTTATGATCTGTTCAATGTCTTTGTTGCTGCACCTAACAAATTCCTGGAACACTGGAGGGGGTATAGAGAAAGTTGGCTGGAGTTTCAGTGACAGTGTGTATTAGCATGTGTACATTAGCAAACGTGTTTGCTTTACCCCTCCTCAGGTGAGGAAAACTCCTTGTGCATAGAATGCTCATGAATGTGTCTTCCATTTCATCTGAGTCTGCATTGCATGCGTCTGCCAGTGTCTAACATGGGAGGAAAACATTGCTTAGGACAGTACACCAGCATTAACTGTATGTGTTAAAAAAATGACAGTGTTGACATTTTCATACTTACCTGGGCATCTTCTAAAGCCCTGGCCATGTCTGCAGGGCCCTCCTCACGGGCTCCCTGATAAGCACCATCAGTGTTAATGAAATATGTGCTTATAAAATATGAACTGTATTCAGTCTTTGAATGATAGCTGTGGACTGCACCTGAGCCAAAGAGATCAGAACCCTTTTGAAACGTCCAGAAGTGTCAGATGCGATGGCGTCCTCCAAACCTTTTTTAAATGCTGTGTAGGGGAATACAAAGACATCAAATGTACAACCTTTGTTGTAAAAAATTGAGTGAATGCACCATAAGAAGCCCTAAATAGTTTTAGCTTGCCAAGTGGCGCCCCCTCCTGGACATTATATTGCTATGATAAAGTCATGTTTATTTACCACTCTGATAGGCAGAACACATCTCCTGAATCTCAGTGTTGCTCCTAGTGACCAAGATCTCAATCAAAGCATGTTCATCCGTGCCCGTGCCCTATTGAGAAACAAAAAATACATTTATTGTATACAAATCAATTGTGTTGCCATACTCAATTGCTGTAGAGTTTTAATATAACTAAAATAATATACACTCAAATTATACATGATAATAAAATGCTGCTTTAATTTCATAATAACAGAAGCTGGTTTATTTTCCAAACCAGAGAAACTAAACATGAAAAACAAACAGTCTATGTAAAAGAGCTTTGACCTTTGCTTTAGTTTAGTCATTGTCCCTCAGTAAACAAATGAACACACAGGTTGAAAAACAGTAGAAGGTCAAGCATGATGAAACACTTTAACAGTTTGTTTTCTTTTAAGAGAACAAAAAATATGTCAGCGCACCTCCATGGCTTTCTTCATCATTTTGGCATCAAACTCTGCTGGGCTCATCATGAGGCCCAGGATGAGCCTTTCCAGATTTTTGGACAGTTCTGATTTGAGGTCAGCCATGAGATCCTGATCGAACACAATTTCACACATTAGAAAAATGCCAGGTTGCATGCTTTTAACCTTTTATAAATCACAACTGCTCAGGTTAAATGTAACCCTAAGAAAACTGCTAGACATCACCAATGTTTTTAAAATAATAGTGTACATTTATGTGAAACCTATAAGAATGTAAATATTCAATTAAAAAAGAACTTTAAAAGAACTTTGCACATGTGATATAAACAACATAGATTCTCTCTCAGATATTGTATAGTATACAGTACTATACTCTGTTTGACATATTACTATAGTAGTCAGGACAGTGTCGTACCCGCCCCAAAATAGATTTGAAAGCTTGTCTTATCTCCTGTCTCTGTTCATTGCTTCTTTTTGTCACAATTTCAATAATTGTATCTTCATCAGTGCCTAAAAAAATCACAAAAGGTCACAGTTCAGTGTTTATAATTATTAGTACCTTCACCAATGCAATCAAAGTTAAAATAGTGTGTTTGTACGCACCAAAACCCTTCATTGCCTTTCTCAGAGCTTGGGCATCACTTGCAGGGTCAAAATTTGGGGATGGTTTCACAGTTCCCCTTAACTGGTGATGGAGAAATAAAATTGTTATCTAGATACTGCTAACATGATTAAAGGAATGTTCCAAGTTATAAAAAAATGAAGCTCTATTAACATCTATCACAGAAAATAACTTCAATTTATTAATTTATCCCTCCTTTTATAAAAGCAAACCTTTAACATTTACTGTACAGTAATACATATTCAAAGGGTTCAAGTATTTTTATTAAAGGATTTATATGAAAAAGTGATTTGGGAACAGTGATCTAGCAGTACAGATTACTAAGAGCACCAGCACACATACAGACACACAAACTGAGGTTTCTGGGATGGTGTGACACTAAACTAAGTGTCACAGGAACTGGCAGAAAATCCGAACTCTGAATAGGAAAATGAACAGCATTCAGATGATATCTGTACACAGACAACAGCTCTGCTTTGTGCTTAGGGTGCAAGAAACTGTGGTGGGCTCTAGCTTGGCTGAAGCAGGTCATTGGAGGGTAATATGATGCATGCCAAAGTTGTGCTGACAGTGTGTGTCGGACTCAAACCTGGACTTTGGTCATGGCGCTGATCTCCCACATCTTGTATGCAATCTGTGCAGCCTCAGGGAAGAACTCCCCCGCAATACTGAGAAACAAGCAGCTATTTAACCTTGCACACTAACAAAGTTATATATTAATTTTATATATTTTATTTTGTTATGTTTCATTTAACTAAATCAAAAGCTTTTAAATTTAGATTTATTTCAAACATTGTCATTTTCATACATTGTCACACCACATCAAACTCATCTAAAACGGACCTTTTTTAGAGAAAAAATTATATTACACAGAAAGAATATAAATGGTGTTGCTAAAACTTGTGTCATGTTTAAAAATGTCTAAAACAAAAAGTATTCAAAAGGGTGTTAAAACCAGACACTGTAATGCACATCATATTGTCCAGCATTGTATAATGTTGGCCTCTACTGATGATCAATAATTACTGCAACAAAAAATGAGCAAAAGCGTACTCATCATCTCCTCCACACAGCTTCAGCAGTGTGCGTTTGTACTCCCCAGATGTGTCATCCTGTGAAGTTTACACATAGGGCGAAATGTATTAAAGTTCATTTACAACTGCATACAATTATTACATTTAAATGGAAATATAATTTATGTGGTATGAAGGAATATTTGTCATGCAGCGATGTAGAAGAGTCTAGATTCTTTAATGTTTGTGTACAGTATATACACTACCTGAATCATGCTGTAGAGAGATTTCTCATAGCGCAGCCGGAAACATTCTCTAATGTCCAACATGTCAATCTCAGATCGAGACACCATTATGCGAATCAGAGTGTTATCAGCTGTGCCCAGACCCTGATGTGAGAACAGACACAGAAGGCAAAACAAGTCTTCACATTGATCACAACTTTGAGCCATGCACTTTTACTCTTTTATTAGGGTTTATCGTAAACAGGGGACATTAGAGTAGCCTCTACCTTCATGGATTTGTAGAGGCGTTTGGCAAAGAACATGGTTTTACTCCTGATACACTGAACTGAAGGAGGCAAACAAGGTAGCAGATCTTAGAAAACATGCAGCAGTGGGTATTAGAGAAGATCATATAACTTTCTAAGCCAAAACGTACCAACAGCCAGCATCAGTCTTTCAAAGTCTCCAGACAGCTCGCTCTTAATACTGTCTTCAATAGACTTCTCAGCAATTTTCTGGTATTCATCAAATACTGGATAAACAATACAGGAATTCAATTATTTATTGTTCTGTTATGCCACACAACAATGATCAATAATACATATTGCATAATCTTATTTTATTTTTTAATCTTATTTTTAATATATTAAAAAACTCAATGGAAGATTTTGTGCAATCATTCATAGATTAAGTCATTGTAATCTGTTTTTGTTGGATGCATTACAGGTTATTAAAAACAGTGGGCTGTTGGTCATATGTAATGTGCTGTGAAAAGTGTTTGTGAAACAGAGGAGGGATTGTGTTGTGGGGGAAGGGTGTTACTCAGCAGAAATGTCTAGTGTGTGACTGTGGTTCTCATACCCAACTGCAAATGGGTCACACTACGGTTCCCCAGCAACATGATGAATTTGGCTTCATCTGTGCCCCATTGAGCCTCTCCTGCTTCATACAGGTCCTGTAGTAAGCAAACACACACACACTTCCTTCATGATTCAAACTCAAGTCAACAGGTCCAGTTGTATGGTGGTGTCTGGTTATTTCATTTCACCTCTTTCAACCCTTTTTTTAGTAGGGAGATGGAAATTACACAAGACATTATTTACTTTTGTTTTACCAAAAAAAAGAATAAGGATCAATGAAAGCCTTCATTATTCTGAATAAATATATTTATGTTATAACTAGATAAACAAAACTGTTATAATAACATTTGGGAGTACAGACCTATAAGGACTACAAGACTAAAAAAGTTATGGATGAAAAGCCTAACAGCAGCTTCATTAGGTTCACCTGAGCATCCTGCTCCACAAGATCTTCACTGACAACATCATCCTCTTCTCTGGTCCCCTGAGAAGCCCCATAATCACCAAGAATAGACACAGACAAAACCGTGACCATCATGTTAAAAGCTGTGCTGTATATCACATCCTTTACTCATAAAACTGGTTCAATGTGCACATATGACATGAGTAAAAACAACATGAACAATATGAAGATCAATGGTGAATACAAAGAAACGTTTCAATGAAAGAAAAACAACATATCACAAAGGTTTTGAAAAATATAAATGCTTAAATCCTGAGGGGTATTTTTGATGTATAATCATAATTGTTTCATTTTCACTGACCTGAAGTAAAACAACCAGCATCTTCTTAAAATGTCCAGATGTATCTCCTGTCACATCCTCTTCAAGGTCTCTGCCATATGCTATAAACACACAACAACAATAGTGTCAGGCTATATGAGATTCACAGTTCACAAGAATCTTCTTGAAACCAAATCATGCACCTCACCATCTTTGTATGCCGCCACCAGATTCTGAATCTCCTCATTAGTTCTTGAAGCAAGAATTTCAATTAAACATTTTTCATCTGTTCCTGCTCCCTTTAAAGAACAGGGAGAAAGTCAAATGCTTATTTCAAACAACACCTCTCTTTATTTAAAATAAATCTCTTTATTTTAAAAATGTGTACGTCAGTACAATCATACAGACTGAAATGAGGTCACCTAGTGAAATAACAGTAAACATATAGGGCATGTGTTCATGAGAGAAGTGTAAGTAATTTTAATATAGGTTATTTTCATTTATGCACATTTTTCAAACAATCACCTGCTTACAGTAACATTAAAACACACTGCAATTTACACTTAATAAGAGTTAAAACTAAAAAGTTTCTACATGTATGATTTAAAAATATCTCTTCATCGTTACCAAAGGAAGAGTCAGACATTTTATGTATTTTCTTTTTTGTTTATTAATGATGCTCTGATTGGCTGGGTTCCCATAATGGTGAAATGGATAACAATTTCTACAGGGTGAAGCACAGGGTGTTACTTGTTACTTCATTAAAAGAATCACTTACCGCATCCTATGATAGCAAGGCCAAAACAGATATACAGGAAAAAAACATGCAGTGAATAAGACAGCTGATATTTTAACTGATTTTAATGACTGATGCTTACAGAAGGGGTTATTAATATACAAACAATTTTGTTATTTTCCTGATTAACAGATTCATTAATCCAGCAAATTAAATCTCATAGAACAAAGTTACAGCCAAATATAATTATCTATGATGACTGATATGCAATATGCATATTACAACCTATTGTATTTAAATATTGAATTAAATATATACTTTTTCCTTTATTCACTTTGCACTATTGGCGTTGCTTTTTTTTTTTCCCAATGTTACTGTTATTTTTGCTTTTCTGAAGGTTGCAAAACTCAATTTCGTTGTATCATATACAATGTAATAAAGTGGCTTTACTGGTATATTAAAAATTTAATTATCCTTCTATAAAATGTAATAAAATATTAAATAAATGAAATACTACACAGCATAATGCATCTATTTAAATATAATTATCTGGGCAAGCCGTGTATTTGAATAACTCAGCATGCTCTCCAATCAGGCACACACTGCATCCTTTACATGCATAATCACACAATATTTAGGTTTTTATATACCTTAATGGCATCCTTAATTTCCTTGGCATCATGGTAGGCTGGCGGTCTCATCAAACCAATAACCAGACGTTCAAACTTCCCCGTCAGCTCATATTTAAGGTCATCAATTAAATCCTACAGAAACCATACAGCAAACTTTTATTACGTAAATTTACAGAAATTACTGTGTTCTCTCTTATCTCACTTTTATCTGTTTTGAACATTGGGAATGTTCCACTACCTTGCCATAGAGTGATTTGTAGGCACTGCGGATCTCCTGTCTCTGAGCGTTGCTTCGTGAAGTAATCAGGTCTAAGATGGCCTCCTTGTCACTTCCTGTGACACATTGGACCATGATAGAATGGGATCATATGAAGTATCCCACCTTCCATACAAAATATCTTTACACAAAGAAGTCTACACACTCACCAAAGCCTTTCATGGCATTATAGAGAGTCTCCGCATCACTGTTTGCATCAAAGTCAGGGTGATCTGTGACTGTACCTCTGAATCCCTGAGAGAGATTTAAAGTGAGAAAGGATGACAAAACATATCAGTGTTTGATTGTTTCTTCTCTGAACTGTGTATGGCTGAATATGCTCAACTGAACACTGAGAAATCAAAACATATGCCTCAATAATAAAGATCAAAACTGCCGAATTCTCTGTATCTTACGCTTTTTATTTGGGTTAGTTATATAAACTAGTACTTTATAATCAGCTTTGCTGTGGCTCAACTAGTAGACCATGGCACTAACAATGGCAAAGCCACAAGTTAATTCCCAGGGAATGCAGGAACTGACAAACTGTAAGGTCTGAATTAACTGTCAGAAGTTACAACTTCATTTCAAATAGATTCTTAATATGTAATAGCTGGTTCACACTGCCAGTCTAAAGTTGGATGTTTGTTGGAAAAATATTGGAAGTGTCATTTTCACACTCAACAAACATCAACAGCGCCACAGTGTGAACTATTCTCTACTATTTTTTCTTGTCTGGTAATTTTACCTTGTTTAAAGAAATAACTGTTGGCTAGGACAGCCTACATATGTGTTTACACATTCCCAAAATGAAACATTACATCTACAATTATACTCTCCGTCACCTACACGTTACTTTTGGCTTATAAATTCTCTTGTGGGTTGGACAGAGCTGCAGTCCTAACTCAGGCAGGACTGTAGGGTAGACAGCTGACACCTGTCAATGTGATGGTCAGCAGCAAAGGGCAGTGTGTGTGTGTGTTTGTGTGTGTGTTTGAGAGAGAGAGAGGGGGTGGGATAGAAGAGAAGGAAAGAGAAAGCTTGCATGCAACTCAAACCTAAACAGCTGTAAGCTTATACTTTCAATCCTATTGAATCTACGGGGTAACATTCATTTCTAGAGGGCTGCTGACAACTTATCTGACAGTGCATTAATGCTTCATGACTGTGCATTTCTGAAGCACCTCTTTTCACTGCTCCTAATCTTCCTACTTTCATTCCCTTAATGCTGTTTTTCTGTTGTGTCCTGGCGTAAAAAGGGCACAGAGCCAGAGTCCACCCCCAGCATGCTCCTCTGCACATGCTCAGGGCCTGTCCTGCAGCTATCCCTTAGCACAACAGCTGTGAGGATCCACAGTAACAGACACCTAGCAACAGCAAACAAACATCCAGCCAGAAGCATTTATACAATGTTAAAACATTTTTGTTTCGGAGCACAATGTCAGAGTCTCGCTGTAAGTCGTGATTAGGAAGTTTTGCCAAAGTATTTTACTTACAAATACAAATGAATATTGAAATGCAATTTTTAAAAATAAATAATTAAATAGCACTTATTAAATTTTTAAGTAGGTATGAACACTATATTTTGTTTTAAGAATTGTTCTTCAAATATTTTTTTCCAAAATATGAAAAACATTAACCAAAATAAAGATAAAAACAGTCTCTACAAAGGATCACTGGATCACCTTTGGTCTGCATGCTGCATTATATTACTGTCAAAAGATCTAATTTTTTAATGAGTAATCCATTGACCTCTTAAATTCCAAACAGACAACCTGACATCCTACACTGCCTGCAGTACAATAGATGGCAAACGAGATTCATTATCATTTGTCAAAAGACAAGTAATATCTCTGCAGCCATGCTTTCATGCTGTATGAACAGATATCCAATCACATCGTATATAATATTTAATTGCAAGCATTCCAATAAAGACATTAATGTATATGTTTGAGTTTACCTTTCCCATGTTTTATTAGTTGCTGGTTGTCAATGGAATGATTATCTTGAACCTGCAAGGGAATTAAGAAACATATTAATGCTAGCCTCTCCTTAGCTTATCTTTAAAGTAGACACAATATACCTATATAACTGTTTCCTACGTTTAGAATAGGGTTTTGCCTACTATAACCTGCACTGGAAACTAACATAATTTACACATTAATTTTTTTCTGTCTAAAATTGATTGCAAAGAGTGTTTACAAAAGTTTAATGTGTTAAATATCTCTGAAACAAAAAAAAATACTGAAAGAACACCGGGGTCGTGGCCAGGAAAATCATTTTCTACTGATTCTAACCATTCTTAATTTGTATAGGTTGACGTTTTTGGAAAAAGCTTCTTGCTCTCAGGGCTGGAAGCTGGAAGCAAAGCCACATTTTCCACAGGATACTCCTGGCTACACACAGGTTATACTATATTCTTCTTATACCGTACCACAATGTCCTCTTTCACTACTACATCATAACATATAGACCAGGGAACTCTCATAGAAGGGGGATTGTCCAGTCCAAATGAACAGAAGTTATTCCCCGTTACTATGCCAAACTTGTGTGCATAAGACATCCAGAACATGAAAAAACAGTTACTGCACATTGACAATTCACAGAAGGGCCACGTTAAATATCCTGCGTAAGCATAACTGATTTGGCACTCTGACTCTGCAGATTCAACATCTGTGCTTTTATAATAAAACCTAAAAGGAAAACTGTCACTGTCCCTTTTCAGCATTAAGATTTTAAATGTGTGTCAGTGTGGACTCCAAAAATAGGCATGTCTCTCTGTCAGAGTCAGGAATACATCCAAGGTCTGAGAAAGACATCCACACAGCCCCACCCAGCCAGCTGTACCACACATTGAGATTAAATTAATCGAAAATGAATGAAAACTATTCCCAAGTTATATGATATCACATAGAAAAGCCCCTATTGCAACTGTAATCTTAAAACCATTGCTTTTAAAACACTTACCTCGTCTTGTAAATCCCCTTACGTGTTTCTATAGATTTACGTGTATTAAAGTTTTGTAGGAGTTTATAATAATGCGATTACGTGTCGCTTTCCATGCTAGAGATATTAAACCGACACTGTCACATGTAACTCGCATACTTAACCATATGTAAAAAAACGTCGCATTATAGGTTACTAAACGTTTTCAAACGAGCAACAATGATAAAACGTGATTAAATGTTTTACCTTATAAACACGAAGTAGCAAGCTCCAGCTGACGGTGGTCCGCTGCCTGCTTTTCGTCGGTGGTCTTGCTGAGAAACGTCTGCGGCGGTATCAGCTGTTCTCCTCTGACGCAATACATGCGGCGCGTCACTCCGGATTGCTGCCTATGACGTAATGCCTACCCTTGACGTGTCGTGATACGCAGTTTTCAATACGAGGTGAAATATCCGTGACATGGCATTACTACGATCATAGGATTTCTTCGACTAGCTAGTTTTTCCAGTCATCTGCAACGCATCCCATGAGTGCAAAGTCAGCATATTAGCGAGTTTAGTTTCCCTATATCCTGAGTCAAGCTGGGTACGAGGGGAAGAAACTTACAACATTTGTAAGATCGATATCATAGATAGATTATGTAATGAGATGCATAGTTTATCTGTGCAGTACAGCCTTATTAAATAGCAAACTAGAGGGATTTCTGGGAAAAAACTTGAAGGTGGCAAGGTAATAGGTTTCAAACAGGTTCTGTAAAGCACCAGTAAATGACTAACCAATATAACCTTCACCAAGGGCTCTTTAAATTTGACTTGACTGTTGCAGTAGAATTTAAAAAAGCAGCATCCTTTTAAGCACATACTAAAGTTACACAGTAAGTCAAGGTTAAATTATGGTCACTAGTCTCATTGGAGTCCTTTGTTATGTCCAAATTACAAAAAAAAAAAAATCACTGCAATTTATCCCTCTGGAATTCATGCACTAGACGGTCAAGTGCTTAGAATTCAGTACATCATTTGGGATGCAATTCCAGAGTCTGGAAATGAGTCATAACACTGAGGGTGAATATGTAGGCTGAGCCATATAAGGCAGATGCTTTCCTAAACTGTTTATATGAACGAAAATAAAGAGGTGCGCTCTGAATCACAGCCAAGTACAAAGCTAAACACAGTGTCTTATGAATCATTTAGAAAAAAATGTAAAGCAATGTGTCTGCTTGCCCATATGCTCTTTGTATCCAATGGCTAATCATAACTGTGGGCATGGGATTCCAACAGAGCTATTTTTGTCCCAGATTTGGGGTCATTCTGGTAAGAGGGTGGGGAATTCAAGATCAGAATGGCATAGTGGAGTAGATAAAGAGGGGAATGAAACATACTGTGTGGTCAACTGAAGCTAAACTAACACAATGACAATGTTTTCCTAAGTAAACACTCTATCATTCTTTAAAAATTTTATCCTCACTCTTTTATCATTATGCTAAACGAATCTGAGTAAAGTCTAATACTGTTTTTACAAGTATTGCTAAGACATTATATATAAAAAGCATCTCTCCAAGCAATTATAAAGGGTATAATAAAATCCCAAGTTATTAAATAAAAAAGCTATGTGCTGCCATCTAGTTTACAAAAAGTGTAGTGCAGACCTTTAAAATAGCCCTTGAACTTTCTTACATTAAAAAACAATGTACTATTTAGTGTTTGTATGAAACATAATGTCCTGTTTTATCGTGTATTTGCTGAGACAAGCAATCTAAAGTCACAGCAATGTTAACAAAAGTATCTTTCGATTTCATCATGGAATTTTATCCTCTCTGTGTTCTCACACTGTGTCTTGGCTGCAGTTATATGAGCACATTATGGGGTCAGTAGAAAAATGCTGAAAGAAAGACTGCTTTGTTGCTAATACCATTGAGTGGGTGGGTCAAACAGGACACTCTTGTATATATTGTTGTAAAAATCATTGGCCTCATTGGTGTGAAAGGGACAGATGTATTTAGACAGAGTCATTACGAAGATACAGACTGTAAACTTCTCTGGATAAAATTAAGGTAAAGAAACACACATTCGTTTTAAACATATGCTTAAAAACATGTCTTTGCAACCTCCCCAAAATTATTTTTATTATTATTGTGCTTTTAAACTTATTTTATATATTGAATATAATATATTGAATATATTTATATATTGAATTTTGATAAATATGCAATATTACAAACTTTTATTTTTACATGTAAGTGCAGGTGTAAAATCAATGCAACAAAATGAATCCTGCATCACTTTGCATGCAGATGAACTAATGAATTTTTCCCTATTAAAAATGTTTTTTAAAAACATTTTTTAAAAACAACTTTTATCACTTATTGTAATTTTTTTAAAAAACTTTCTTGCGAATTCTGTACATATGTGTCCATCTGGCAAGTGATTAGTGGTATAGAATGCTGGTATGCATTCCTGGCAGGATTAGGATGGATTCTAAATCTCCTGTTGGCAGATTAAAGAAAGCCACCACACAAAGAGAAAGTGTGCCAGCCAGCCACTGCCAACTCATGAAGGCAGCTTTGTCTATCCTTTTTCATTATTATCTCATGGGGACACAGAACAGGCTTCTGTCCAGACTTAGTTAAGAAGGGGACAAGTGAGGAAGCAGTCAGGTGTCCCTCACTTTTCATTGCATTTCTTCTTGTTTATGTAGCATCAACAAATGTAGGGACCAATACATTGTGAAATGTCCAGTATATCTAACTCTAATATATGTTGTGTTTTTATGAAGTTAACTTTTATCTGTAAAAGATTATAACAGCTTCAGCTATTATGGGCATGGAAGCAGTATTTGTTGCCATTTATTTTCAGTGTTTCTGAATGGTGATCTGATTATTCCTTAAATATATTTTAATTTCAGGATGTTTGTTTTTGTATTTCAGAAGAGAACAGAAATCCAAATCTAAGAATAACACACATGGAAACATGAGGACATTGTGATTATGTGAGTAAAAGGATTCTGATTGTTTATTTGAAATTTTAGGAAAATCGTAAATTAATTATTAGCATGACAAAGATTTCAATATGCTTATTTTTCATGTATATTATTTTTGTGTATATACACAGTTAGTTGAGTCAAAGGACATGATGACATGAAAATGATTTTAAAAATATATATTTGACATTAAATAAATAGAAAGGGTTTTTAAAAAACATTAAAACTTTTGAAAAAAGCATTAATCACCTGTTATTAAGAACTGTCATATATTTGTGACTCTACATATTTAACCAACTATGCATACTCTATTCACCTCTAACAGTCAACAATGCAATCAATACGATCTTTCCTGAGGGGTCTGTGTCGTAAGAAGCCCCTGGAACCAGAGGGCGAGGTCTCCACCTTCCGTCGCTGTCTTACAACATTGGATCTGGTTGCTTTGGGGGTGGGCAGCACCTTAGGGGCTGGAGTTTATGTGCTCTCAGGAGAGGTGGCCCGAACTCTGGCAGGACCAAGTATCATTATCTCGTTCTTCATAGCTGCACTAGCTTCTGTCTTTGCTGGGCTCTGCTATGCTGAGTTTGGAGCAAGGGTTCCCAAAACTGGATCAGCCTATCTGTACAGCTATGTGACTATAGGAGAGGTGTGGGCCTTCACAACAGGATGGAATTTATTACTGTCCTATGTAATCGGTAAGGAAGTCTCATCAGGAGAAAACTGAAGCAGAGTGAAAAGCTTGTGTTGATTTTCAGTTCAGTTCAGTTTAGTTTAGTATAGAAGTTAAACCTCACTTACTCTGCTCTCTTCTGGTCTAGGTACATCAAGTGTGGCCAGGGCATGGAGCGGTACATTTGATAATCTCATTGGAAATGTGATGGCTAATTACTTTAGTAAACATGCAGCAATGGGGTTGCCTGGCCTGGCTGCCTATCCTGATTTCTTTGCAGCTGGTCTTATCATGATTCTCTCGGGTATCGGACTATATTAATCATACTCTGATTCATTCTAGCTTTTAACATTCATGCCAAAATGCTTACACATTTTTACTTAATTTTCCTCACAGGTCTTCTTGCATATGGTGTGAAAGAATCAACTACAATCAACAAGATATTTACAGGCGTTAATATACTGGTGTTAATATTTGTCATAATCACTGGCTTCATAAAGGGAAAACAGCAGAACTGGTTTATCACTGAAGATATCATTCTGAATGCAACAGCAAAGCTTGAGTAAGCTTGACTTTGCTGTTGTCATCTGCTGCACAGCTGTCATCTATTGGCATTTATAATTTATCTTTTATATCATTTAAAATCCATCCATTAAGCCTATAAACATTTAAATTAACCATGCATAATTCCCACAATGCAATGCAGTATTGTTCAGCAGTAATCCAGTATTTCATTACAGTCTCAGTTCATTACTAATCTATTTTTTTATTTCATTTTTATCTCTTTTTTAAGAAACCTAACATCCACCTACAATGGAACAACTGAGTATGGAGTGGGTGGCTTTTTTCCATTTGGATTTGAAGGAACATTGGCAGGGGCAGCTACATGTTTCTATGCGTTTGTAGGCTTTGACTGCATTGCAACTACAGGTAAATTGTACAACAGCTATTGTCTATAAAAACTCCTGGAAAACCGAAGTTTTGATGTTGTGGATTTTGATTAATTTTTATTTTTTTACTGTATTTTCAGGCGAGGAGGTAAAGAACCCCCAGAAGTCTATTCCTCTGGGTATTGTGGCTTCGCTTCTCATATGTTTTCTGGCTTACTTTGGTGTCTCAGCAGCTTTGACCTTGATGATGCCATACTATCAACTTGATACTCATAGTCCCCTGCCTGTGGCCTTTGCTTACATTGGCTGGGCTGCTGCAAAGTATGTTGTGGCGGTTGGATCCCTGTGTGCTCTTTCAACAAGGTATTAAAATTATAGCTAATGTATGCAGTGAGAATTGAATTTGTACTGTGTGTCAGATTAAACTTTCACTCTATCCACAGTCTCTTAGGATCCATGTTTCCAATGCCCCGAGTCCTGTTTGCAATGGCCAGAGATGGACTCATGTTTAAATCGCTGTATAAAGTCAGTCTGCGGCAGAGTCCAGTGGTGGCCACACTGTCCTCTGGCACTGTGGCTGGTAAGAGAAACAGGAAAAGATTTTAAAATATTAGCTCTAAATAGACCTTTTACTTCCATGTTGCTAAGCAAATTGCATAAGGCATAAAATACATAGCACACATAAATATTGGCTAATATAACAGACCAAATAATTTTTATTTATTTAATTTGTTTCACTTTGCTCATTATTATAAAGTATTTTAAGAGACAGCATAATTTGGATTTTAAACATTTTAAAACACCTTTTACACTAGCATGCCTATGATGCCTCTATGGGCAGCTCAGGTTTGGAACAGAGCAGTAATCTACAAATGCTTAATCAGATCTATTAATATGGACCTCTTTTTCATCTCTCACATTTGACAGGCTAAGCCAAATCATATGACTACCAGATGAATAGTAAAAAATCTGCAGCTTTTGTTCAAAATACAAAAGCCCTGAAAATCATGTGCTCTGCTTTATTTCTAGCAATAATGGCTCTTTTATTTGACCTGAAGGCTTTGGTTGATATGATGTCAATCGGAACTCTCTTCTCCTACACACTTGTGGCTATTTGTATTCTCATACTTAGGTTTGTATTCCCATCTCCACATTTCCCTTTAACCTCTGTACCATGATGCAAATCTTTAAAGCTAAAAGCTTTTTCTTTTAAGATATCAAGAGACAGCTTCAGAAGAAAATGATTTACGCACACCCACAACCTCCGCGTTTGGGTTTTTGAAACCCCCTTCGAACCCTACCAAGGAAACTTCAAACACTGTTACAACCTGCACAGTTTTTCTTGGTAAGAAGAAGAGCCTTGAGGATCTACACAGACACATCATTACACAAAATATATATAAATTACAACATTATACAAAAGTTATGTGAAAACATCACAACTGTCATGTATAAATATATATTTACCTATCTCTATTCTTGCAGTGGTGTTGGTGATTATTTTGTCATTGCTGATAAGCAAGGCTATTGAGTTTTTGTTGTTTCTGGAGGTATGGATTGTTGTGAGTATATCTGTGATCCTGATTATATTGTTACTCACTATCTCCATTATCTGGAGGCAGCCCCAGAATCCAACCAAAGCCTCCTTTATGGTGAGCATAGCACTTCTATTCAAGTAGCATAATTATCTCTTTAACATTACAACACAGATCACAATGGACCTGACAGAGTCTAAGTAATTACATTTGTTCATGCAGATATGATAAACAATAGACATTATAATATAACATTGAATGCCAAATTGCTAATGGTCATGCAGTGCATAAATCCACATGAAATCCTTTCCATGTGACCACAGGTCCCGTTTTTACCTTTACTCCCTGTGGTCAGTGTGTTCATCAACATTTATCTAATGGTTCAGCTGGGAGGAGACACGTGGGTTCGCTACGCTGTGTGGATGGCTGGGGGTATGGAATGTAAAAAGAGAAATGCTGCCAAATGCAACATCAAACACATAATTTAGAAGTATGTAAATTTGTGTTTTGTGTTTTTTGTCCTGTGCAGGATTCCTTATCTACTTTGGCTATGGCGTTAGGAACAGTGTCCAGAGGCAAAGGTTACTCAGCAGTCAGGTCAACATTGTAGCCATTGAAACCAGACCTGATAAGGAGTCATAAACCTCCAAAAATCTTTCGCATTTGTCACATCTATCAAATTGATGCAACAAGCTTTCTTTCTTATTTCTGCTCTACTTTTACTAAAACTGTCATAATACTTTGTGATAAAATCTCTCTTTTTATACATTTTTAAAATAAAGAAATTAATAAATAAACCAAATCTTTGAGTTGAATTTAAGAAAATGATGTCCTGTCCTGCAGTTAAGAGACTTAATTGCCTTATTGGTAAACACTCTAAAACATAAAACACCACTTATGTCAGATTTATTTGCTGACTGACATACGTTACTAAATGTAAGTTACTATTGCCACAGAAGCTGGAATAGCGTTATGAAAATAATAAAAAAAATAAATATTGAAAGTTTGGCAAACAGTTTTGGGGGTTTCAGTCATTCCTCATTTATATACAAATATATATATAAATAGTAGCTGTGCTTACATTACTTAATAGCCGAGAGTTGACAGGATGGCCGTTTAATGAACTAAAATGACCTAAAGGGACTTTGATCTTACTTTCAACTCTGAGGGTACAGAAGAACAATTTCTCAACTTTTCTCAAAATCCAACCTGTGCAATGCTAATCACTATTAAATCACACAGAAAGGGTGGTTCCACAGCAAAGACCAGGAATTAATTCTATAGGCTATTATTGTAATATATATTTGCCTTTTGAGCTTTGCTCTATTGTTCCTACACCAGAAATAATACAAAGGTATAATTTTACATAAAGTGGGCCAAAGTTATCATGCATAATACAAACGTTTGGATCAATTTGAAATGACCATATATGATATAGTCATTAGCAATTACAAGATGCATTCACAGAAATTTTGTTCTACTTTCCAAAACTAAAGTAAGGGTAACTCCTCAGACTCCTAACACAGGTCAGGCATGCCACACTTAGGTGGTAAACAAAGGAAAATTGCATTTTCACATTTTGTATTTTGAAAATGTTATTTTGTAAATGTGAAAATTACATTTTCACATTTGCCTGAAATGAAGGAACATTCCAGGCAAATGAGTTTGTAATGTAAGAACATAAATGCACAATAAAAATGAAAATTTAGTAGATTATCTCCTAAAAAATGCTAAACAATATTTACACATTTCTTATATATGAATCTTCAAATCCTGTACCTTCATATTACATTTTCTGGCAATGCAAATAAAACACAGGATATCGATGCCATTACTGCAGTTTTCTTAAATTTTCTTCGCTTAAACTTTTTTTTTGCCACAGCTTGAACTTAACCAGCAGAGGCAGTCAATTTTGTACAGTTTGAACCTACAAACACAATTTCTCCTTATCACAGCAACCCATGATTATTACAAAGACCAAACTGCCCATTAAACCATTGATGAGTGTTTTAAACACCGTAATGTGCTTACACTACCTCCTCACTCTGCAATCTGCCCTTCTCTTGAAATGAAATACTGTCTGAATTTAACGTTTTACTGTTTCCTGTGAGCTGAAGTTCAGGATGTTTCTCCATCCTCAAAGGGCAGGAAGTATGTAGTGCGCACTCAGGTGTGTGCCCAGAGGCTACCATCATCACAGTGTGTGAGCGGAAATGACATACTTCTGTCATTAATTTTAATAATAAAATGGTCTGTAGTCCAACATCAATCTGTGTCTGATGTTGTAAGAGTTCTGGGAATAATTATAAGTGCCAGATGTTTCATAGCTTATGACACATATCTTTTATCTTTGTTTGGTCCCATCAGAAGCGCATCATCTGTATAAAATGTGTATAAAGCTTACGTAGTTTTTTTTGCACAATACAGCCTCAGGTTTCATTTGTGCTCATGACATGTCCAGTAATAGCAGAGAATAAGACTTCAGATCATACATATTCTTTACCTTTATATAAATATCCATATTGATACTTTGCGATTCACAATCTGTTTAAACCTTGAAAACAATAAACATTTACGATTTAAAAAATTAAACAATAATAAATGTTATAATTAGCAGAAAATATTCAGGACTCTATATTATTTGTCGGTCACTACGATTTTTCGCATATTGTGATTGCACAATTTTTATTGTTTACAGTCAGAATTTGTACTTATATACTTTTCACACACTCCACATATACTACCATATTTGTACATATATGAAATTGTATTTGTATTAAACTGTACACTACTTACTTTAGTCTCTTGGTGTCGCTGTAGAGTCACTGCCGCTGACGCTACACGGGGGCTGCGGCGGGCCGTACTTGCTCCAGTGCGGACTAGTTTAAATCCCAGAGAGGGAAATCACAGCACGCCACAATATGGTGTGTTTCCGATAGACATCATCTCTGTTGCGTCCCTACAGCAGGAATATCGCGCTGTTTTTTTCTTCTAAAACAACAAATTCTACAAATCACTACAAACATCTACAAATTCTCTTGCGATCTTTACTTCAGTCCCATTTGTGCTGTGATTGAGCGGGGAATAATGGTGAGTCGCAGGCGAGTTTATAGAGTCTGGTAGCACTTAAAGCTTGCGCTTATATATTTTCTGTATGGATCTCTGTATGGAAGACCGTGGATGATGCATATTTAACTGATCACTAAACTTGAATGGATTTTACTTGCGTATCATCACATTTTTAAAAACAAGTTTTATTTAGTATAAGAACATTTATTGTTATGAAATTGCAGGGGATGTCAAGAGAACGTGAAAGAAGTAGTTTTCCTCTATATGCACCTCTACTATAATGCTGGCAACGTGCAATAAATGATAAATGTAATTGATATATATATATATATATATATATGCTTGAAATGAACATTCTTACATAAGATCATTTTTTTTATTTGATTAATATTCAATAACTTTCTGGTGGTTGTGGTATGATGTCATCTCAGGAATGTTAAGGGCACTTACTGAATGAAACCCATAAGTTAAAGATTTCTGTACTCTTGTTTGAAAAATGTTTGCAGTGCATTCCTAGAAGGTCCCTTCCATTTACATATGGTCACAACAAAGTTTTTTCAGAGCTTAATAGGTTGCCACAAACCATAAAAAAACAATTTACATAGCTGGAGCGCAGCCTGTCATCTGCCTTGGTGGTCGCAGAAATGCCGGGTCACTCATTCTGCAGTGTTTTTTGTGACTGTTGTGAAATGTGTGGATGGGAGTCCCTACTTTAGACTCTGCTCTCCTTTTGATGGCCAGAATTTAGGGGACAATAGGGGACAAAAGGGAACTAAGGCAACGTTCTTCTCCACTAGACTGCAACCTTGGAAACCAGGGGCCACAACAGGACCCCTGACCTATAGAGTCACAGTCCATTGTGGGAGTGGCTCTCAAGTATAGCTGGTCAGAGGGTGTGAAGCTCCTCCACAGGTCTCGAGTCTCTTTTTGGTTGTACACAATTTGCAAAAGGATGTCTAGCAACATACATCAAGATTCTCTTGATGGTTTTTATAGAAGGTAATAAGTCTGACAATGTTTGCTTGCTCTTTCCTCACTCAAGTTTGCACTTTGGATTTGAAGTTTTCTTAAGGACATCTGTTATTTTTTTAATTACTCTCTG
Source organism: Chromobotia macracanthus (assembly GCA_036877525.1). Classification (NCBI taxonomy): domain Eukaryota; kingdom Metazoa; phylum Chordata; class Actinopteri; order Cypriniformes; family Botiidae; genus Chromobotia; species Chromobotia macracanthus. The sequence continues at coordinate 8,524,708 of JAZGTH010000017.1, forward strand.
ATTGTGAACAGAACCTGGAGACCCACAAACCAATAGTGAGTAATGCGTATTTGGCATAAGTGTCAGGAGAGCAGGTGCTCTGCAAGGAAAGTTATCAGAGGCTGTACCTTTAAAGCTGGTCACTGCAGGGCTTTTTGGCTCAGCTTTTGAACCATGCATCATCATGCAAGCAGTTCACTGGTTCATGTTCCTATCCTGTAGTTCTTTTTAGACCACTCAATACCTGTCTTGAATGTTAATTATCATTGAAGAATCCCCTTATACTTAGATGAAGCCATTAGGTTGCTCATAACTGCACATATATCTTCAGCTCCATGACCTTAGTAGGGACAGTGGGCTTCTAGCATACCCTGGCACATGGAAGGTGAGTTAATCAGGGCTGTAATAATCCTGCTGAGTTATCTTTTCTCTTTCCCTCCACGGGCTGTCTTGCTATCCCATGAACCTCTCTGACACTGAGGAGAAAGTCTCGTGCTGGATTAGGATTAGTCAGCTTTCTTTCTTTAAACAACGTCACACACTTTACACACACTTGCTGCTAAGATTCTCCTTTATCTCTTAAGAGAAGCGTCTGTCGTTGTAAAGATGTGACATTTGAGAATAAAGTAAATAGAAGGTTTTACTGAGCTTGCACAATTATCTCTGATAAGGATGTTATTTAAAGATAAAAAGATAAAAATATTTATGCTAAAAATATCAGTATCAAATAAAGTCATTTGTTTGTTGATTTTTCTTTTTAAAAAGTGTAAATGCTGGGGCCCTGGGGTATTTTCAGAGCATCTTTTAATTGCTTTAAATGATGTCTTGTTTACTGATGCTGGCCTTTGAAATGACATACTTCAGCGTTAAATAACTGTACTAACTGAATTTACTCTAATTTAATAGTAGAGAATAATAGAGTATTTGCCTTCAGGTGAAGTTATTTATTTCACAATTTCAACTAAATACACACAGCACTCTTAGGAAGTTGTTCCAAAATACTCCTTTGGTTTTGCTTTGTGGTGAAAAAAATGCTGTGAATTAGTCTTGATAGCCATTGTGTATATCAGATTACAGTTAGGAACATTTGGACGTGAGTCTATTGTGTATTGAGTGGAATGGTGAATACAGATGTATTGTAGGTTTTATAGCTATTGGGTTGACATGGCTTGTAGACTTGTGCATAAAGCTCTATATTGCTAACACAAAGGATCCATTTCAGTTCTAAGTAGAGGTGATTGTAATTCAAAGGTGTTATTGTGATCTGCTGGTTTAGGCTAGCAGTAGTCTAATGGATAGTAACATGGGCTTTTGTTGCAAAAAGTTGCAGGGTCATTTCTAGGAACCAGAGAGTTACTAGCCACAATTATGCCCCCTTTGCAAACCATTTAGCCCCAGCTTTCCATGAAATTAAAGGATTCCAAGGTGTGAACTTTGTGAAACCATGTGAAGGTGATATAGGTTCCGGCACTTTGTTAGTATCAGTCATGTGCTCATAATGTTAAACTCAAATCTGCTCTGATATGGGAGTATAAACAGTATGTTCAGTTCACACTTTTCTCTGTTGTACTGCAGTACATGAGGCTATGAGTCAAACACCTGTACTGTTTCTTTTTATAGCTGACTAATGGCTGCTTTCCAGAAATGTACAGGGTTTTTTTATGGAAGAACCTATTGAGAACCTTGAGGATATCTGAGGTGTTGATGCTGCTAGTGTTGAACAAGCACAGAATATGTTGTTAGTTTGTAATGTTTCACAATGAAAACTCAACTGCCCAAATGGAAACTTAATTTTATAAGGATTAAAAAGATTTATAAAAAAATGTTTTTTCTGCTTTTTTTTAGATCACCTTAACAACAGCACTGCATCAGGTTAGCATTTTGAAAGTGAGTTTTGCACACACCACTTGCATTATCTTCAGAAAGTGTTAAAAACTTTTCTCAGTTATTGTTTCAGCATGTTTTCAGCTTTGTTTTTCAAAGCTATTCAAGATTAAATTTCTTCTAAGGAACTCATAATCGTTCACCTATTCATAGTGGACTGGTTCAGATAGCTTTTCTCTCATCAGGAGTCAGAGAGATAATAGTGGGCTGGTCTAGACTTGTTTACCCCTACCTCACTGCACATCTCATCGCCTCCACTTCTTGGTTTTGAGTTATTCCTCCACAACCTCTTCTCAGGTCCTCTGTCATCTCCGGAACCTACTGCTAGCCAAGGCAATGGTTGAATTTATGGAATCTTCTAGATTGGATTGCCTGGAGGGTGTGAATACTCAACACTGTGTTTAGGAAACTACACTGGGACACGGTCGCATTATAAAGTCTTCAGCAGTTATTTATTTTTCTGTTTGATCTTTCTACCAGACTGGCAGTGAAATAACCCCTGTGTAAATATGGCCTTTTCAAAAAGCTCCCTCCCAGAAAGAGTGTTTGTCTGGTTGATCTCTAGCCAAGAGTAACATACTGTACTTCAGCTAAAGTATCACAAAATCAGCTGAGGCATTCCAGAGATGAGATTCCCTCATGATCATGTGTCAAAATTGATACTACAGAAAAAGGCATGTAATATTTCTTTAATATTGAATTATTTATTTATTATTATTTATTTTTAATTATTTATAATATGTATTTATTATTATTTATTAGTAATATCAATATTTATCTATCTAGCTGTCTGTCTATCTTTTTTTAATCTTTAATGGGTTAAGTCTACACCCCTGTCTTGAACGTCTTGGTCATTCAAACAGTCCCACCAAACTCTTAATCTCCAGAGTTCTCCTTTAGAACAAGCCCTCCATTTTATTCTTGTGTCCCACCACCATGATGTAATTTGATGCTGTGGAAAGCTCACCAAGGCTGCCTACTGTAGCATGCAAGACTAAGCTTATTGTGTAGACACATCATAAGATGACTTGTTTCCTGCCAGACACTACGTCCAGCGGTCTACTCTTAAAACATCTCCGTCCAAATTTGATTCATTGGCCCTTAAGTAATTTTTATTCCTCACATTAAAACAGCGTGTCAGTTGACTCACTTTAGTTAAACAAAAGCAGTGTTTAACATTGCTGTCCATGGCACAAGTAATGTCCTTCACATTTGTTATGAAACAAGGAGAACAGGTTCTTCCACACTGGCCCTGTAGAATGGTGTGCTTTCTTTACAAAAGGCTGGTTGGTGTAGCAGTGGCAGGAGAGAGTAACCAGAGACATTCCCAGGGGTTTTCCTGGCTGTAGTTTGGCAGCAGGTTCGTGGGAGTGAAGGAATAGTTATTCCGATGGGTCATTTGGATTGACTGTCTCCTCACTGGCATGAGCAGGAAATCAAAAATACGCGCACAGACTGGGACACAATGCAGGTCGAATCAGCGTGTTTTACCCAGGTGAACATCTTGTTTTACATTTTATGTAGCTTCATTTCATTGTGTGAAAGAATCTATTCTCTAGTGTTTTCCCTTCTAGTAAATAAGATAGACGGGGTGTTTTGTCTTAAAATACAGCCTCAGTGTGACATTCAACTCTGTACCTCACAGACAGCTCTCTCGATCGCTCTCTCTCTCTGCATTGTAATGGATCCTCTCAGCCTACAAGCCTATTATGGTCAGGTTAATTAACTTGCATTCTGTTTACCGTCAAGATTGTTGTGAAGTAAAACTTTTTGGAGCTTTTGTGAGGCTTATTTGTAATTGAAATGCCCTGCACAAGCTTTAATACTGATGTCAAATGAACACACAGGATTAACACTGGTACAACATCCTCATTCTCTACTGTCGAAACACTGTAATCCTAACTGTTGCGCAAGGGTGACATTATTTAAATCAATCCTTTGTGTTAAGAGACCCCGGCCAGGGCTTAAATTTTTTTGACAACTGGATGTGTGTGATGTCACAATCAAAGGCATGTTCTGGGTTATAAACCGTACAAGTTAAGCTCTTTTGACAACGTCTGTGACATGCTTTGGATTAACACATTGACCCAGTACATTAGACTGTAAAAACAAAAGAACAAAAATCACATTTACAGTCATGTGTCAAGTTTGGAAAGTATAGACACAAGTATTTAAACAACATGCATGTTTAAACTAGTGTGATAATCACAATCTTGTCTGTGCAAAGTATCTGTTTTTTATTTTGTTCATGACTGTGTAGTGACTGTGTGAAAGTCCTATAACTTTCAGAAGATATGCATAGGTATTTATTTACATTGACGCACATGGGTGATGGTTTTATCCAAAGTGCGTTTAAAGTATGCGTTTAATCATTATGTGTAATATCTGGAATTAAACCCACAACCTTGATGTTGCAAGCACCATGATGTACCAGTGGACCCACAGGAAGTTTTTGCATTCAAATTGAAGTCCAGAAGGTCTTGCCCCGTAGTTGTCCATTTTAGGAGCATTTCTGAAAACCTAACAGAAGTGAAAATCTAACTTATCTAACCATGAACATTCCTTTAATAATAATCCAAGATGATGTCATGACCTGGTGAGAGTACAAGGAACTGGTTGTACAGTGAAACTCTGACATAGTTAAAGTGACATAAAAAGTGCTTATTTTAGAGAAATCAAATGCAATGTTGGTTAAACAGACTGAGGTGTCATTTCTAAGGATCAGCATTTTTTCTCATTAGCTGTGATGGTATAGCGTGCCACTGCCCTGCCTGAGGCCTGAGAATTTCGTCATCCATGTTTATTCCAAAAACACCACAGCTGTCTTAGCCTGTGCAGATTTGGGCAGATCTTTCTCTTTAACATCTCTTTTCTGGTCTTATCTCAGTGCTCTAGTCAGGACAGCCATAAAGCTCATATTAATTATTACCACCACAAAAATGTGAGGAACGTACATTTTGACTTTCTTATCTAACATTTAAAGAATTTAGAGCTTGACTCATGTATCCCAATGAAAGGGGTAAGAGAGAGAGAAAGAGGTACTGGCTACGTTAATTCAATGAAAAAAGCCAACAAAATAAAAGCTGGTAACACAATAGAGCCTGGTGCCGCTCCTCACTGCTGACCTCTTGAAACACCTGTAAAGATATAGTTTGTTAAGGCATTGGAAAAGCACCTGTTGGCTGGATTTGAGTACAAAACATTCCACTGTTTGATGATATCGAAGCAAAGCATCATGGGAATTTATGCCCTGTTCTATTGTTCAGGGTAGATTAAGCATACACTGGGATCTGTGAAGACTTTCTAAATAACTCTTACTAATAAACAGATGATTATTGAGGATAGCACAGTGATCTATAATGGAGTAATTTTTATGCTTAAGGCATGTGAAATTGATATCAGGGATGCTGAAAAACGTATAAATTACTATTAAAAAGTAATCCTTATCTTTAAACTTTGTTATATATGTATATATGTTTTATTAGGTGTGCTTCATTTAATGTATTTTAAAACTAGAAATTCTTTTCAGATGCATTCTGTATAAAAAGATATTTTTAAAAATCCTTGTCCAGTAATCACAAATGACATAGAAAAGTCAACATTGGCCAAAAGTACGACAACTCTGACCATAGATCAGATTTGATTACACTGAATGTGAGTGTAAACAGGGATGTTTGTATTTTAATTTTGATTTAATTGCATGACAGCTGTATAGAGGAAACCACATTGTATCTGTTTTTCCACAGTCCTCTGAATGCTAATCAGCCTGGCAGCATCATCAAACAAAGCAATGTTTTGTGGGTGTTAACAGGCAGCGCACATCCCAGCTATATTTACCGAAAGTTTCAGAAGGTAGGTGTGAAGTTTCTATGCAGTTGCCATAGCGACTGTTAAAAATGTGTCCGTTAAACAGAAGTGCTCTTAAAGTTTCACATTCCAGTGGAGTGATGAAACATCCTATCTAGTGTTGAACAAATATCTCACCTTGTTGTTTAAAGAATTGTGGTTGCATTAATGCTTCAATCAGTCTTGACAGCCCTCAGCAGGCGAGAGGCAGGGAGTGGTGACAAGGATTTGGTCTGTTAAAACAAACATCAGCTGCTCTTGTGTCCGCTGGACTATTCACAATATTAGAGGTAATGCAATTAACATTAATTCTGATCTCAGACAACAGTAACACATGTGCAGAAGATAACTCCCCTCCACATGGCTTTGGATCTGATCTAGACCACATTTTCTAATTATATTGAATACCTAGCTAACATATAAAATTAGGTAATAAAAACATGAAAAATGTTTTTTTAAAGTTCTGGGAATGTTCTTAAGGTTCAGTTTTTTAGATGTTAACGTTATTGCTTGGTTATAAGAACATTAAAATTGATCTACTAACATTACTGCAAGAATGTTTTTGATAACTTTGAGAGAACTTTGAGGGAACTTTTAGAGAATGTTGGCCAATGTTCTGAGAACGTTCCCAGTTAGCTGGGTATACATGAGCAGAGATTTTTTCTGTTTTGGATGCAATAGAGCTAATTGGTGTGATGTGTAAGATTAGTCTGTGTGTGAGGTGTGAGAGATAAGGAAGACATTTATTTCTTTGGAATTCTGTGCATAGATAAAGGCATTATGTAAAATTTTTATTCTTTGTTGACTTGCTGGAAAGACTGAAATGAATTAACTTTTATTTAACACAATATTTAAAAAATATTTGAAAACACAAGGTTTGCAATATCCATTAATAAAGCAAATGTGTAGATTTAAGAACTAAATGTAGGCATGCTTATTTCCTCTTGCTGATAATCTCAATCCAAATATCAGTCAGACCTATATTTTGGTTTAACACAGAATAAGAGCTCATGAAATTAAAATATAGCAGCATTGTTAGCATACAAGACAGAACCTCAGAGCAAACTTTAGTTTACTCTGCGTTAGAACAATCCCTTTCCTCTTTGCCCTCTGACCCCCATGAGCCCTCTAAACCCTGTAGGAGCACATTTTATGGCGTTTCCCCAATGGCAAGACTAAATGACCCTGTACTCGTTAAACAGAATGTTTCCATTTTGCAAAATGAATGGAGCTTCTGTGCCAAATAAGATCTCTATCGAACATGATGCAATCCCTGTAAAAAAGAACTAGTGTTAAGATCAGGGCTCTCAATGAATGGAGTCTCTTCTGTTTGATTTATGTCATATTACACAGAGAGTCATATTCAGTTAATGACCCTGTAGTTTGGTGCTATATCTTGGATCCTGCGAACTTGGGTCATAATTCCAGGCAATATCACCTCAAAGGGCCTTTTTCTGGCTACTTGCGTGCATGATTAGTAAATAACATAAGAGAGTTTGTGCCCAACATTGATTTATCGATTGATTTATCAACTCTCTCAGCTGTATCAAGCTTCTGCATTGTGTTGTGTGTGTCTGTGGCCTCTGGCACAACGATACTAATCACGGCATTATTACATCATAGACACAGACAGCATTGACCTGAAAGCACATGCAGTGTTGTTTTTGAGTGATGGCAAATGAAGGACAGCTCAGAGACATGACGTGTCATTTTCTGTAATCAGTCCTGTGACCATGACTGGCAGAGGCAATCTAGCAGATTTCAGTGCTGTATTATGCCACTTTTCTTTTAATACTATTGGGAATGGAATACATTGTGCAATGACAAGTTTTCAAAACTAGTATTTGTCACATGACCTCATTATGTTGTATGCAATAAATGGGTGAGCACTCAGTTATTAATTCTGAGTTAAAAAATATTTAGTTTGAATTAAAAATTTAAAATATTAAGTCAGATTTGAAAAATCTTAATATTTTTGTTGCTTATTTAGTCACATGCCAGTTGGAAGGTCAAGTCTTGTGCATTGCATTGTGGGATACTGTATCCTACATAGTGTACTTCATTGTGCTGCACAACCAGGCAGGTCATCCAGGTATATCATACAGACAGAAAAGTCACATATTGTGCACACTATACATACTGTATATCCCACATACCACTAAACAGTGGTAAGGGTAGTTTGGCAATATATATTCTGAACATTCTGGATTTTTTACAATAAGCAGTGATGCACAGTGTGTTTAGATCCAGAGGAGGAAGTGAACTCATGATATTTTTAGAGATACAACACACTAGACAGGGAACTAGACAGTCTTAATGAAAGAGGCTGCAAGTCTTAACTTGGTTTTAAAAATATGTTTGGAATTTGCTGGATCTTTTTCTGTGTTCTTCTTCATAGTGTTATGTCTTACTTCTGAATAACAATGTAGCCAGTGTGTATATTTGGGCCCAGTTTTTATAATCCTTAAGATAATATTTCATTATCAATATCTGTTCCATAAAGAAAGTTTATACATTATTGTAGATTGATTTCTGTGTAGTTTCATTGCTTTGTGACTGTTTAAGCAGAGCTGTCCACAAATGTTACCTCTTATTTCAGATAAATATGACTCTTCACAAAAAGCACAAACTTTAGTTATGAAGGTTTTGGAATCTTGCATTCAGGATCATTATATATGTCCGCAAAGACATTTTAAACATCAGATTCAAGAAATTAGAAGTTTCAGCTTAAGCAAATGATCTGAGCTGCTGCTGTGAGGCAGAGAGGCCTCTAATTAAAGTTTTTTTTAGTGTGTGTGTGTGTGTGTAAGGTCCACTGCTTCTGAAGGATCCGACTAGGTTGTAAATCAGATCTAGTCTTTCAACCTACCCTGGCTGTTTAATGTCTGAGGCAATTATGGAAAACTGGATGCAACATTTTTTCTGTCCTTAAAGATTTGTGGCCGCTTTTAAAAGGTTTCAAATCCCCACTAACCCCAACTCTTTTCATCAAAACATCCAGGCTTTTTCAAATAGCGCGAACATTCATCATACACTTACATTGGTGTAAGCTGCGTGTTCTTTTTTCCCAGATTGTATGCTTTGAAATACTTTGTCTCTTCCAGTAAACTGTCATATGGGTTTGTCTGTATGTCAGCATTGCTTTGTTTCAGCTGGACTTATTCTCAGAGGAAGAACAGATATCTGTACAGATAACTCGCTTTTGATGGCCCATGCCTGAGGGATACTGTATAAAAATATCAGTCAGTATTTACTCATAATATGACGAAGCGCAGTCACATAGTCCTATCAGCCCATTGTGACACATCATAATTAGTTCATCACATTTAACTCTACATCTGTTCATCAAAGTGTTACTGCACAACACCCACTTTCTGTCAGTTTTAGGGCCTATTTTGGTTTCTTGGACCACCCCCATTACAATTCCATCTGTCTTGTCAATCATACATTATAATGGCACTCAGTCATGGCACATTTATAACCGGCGCCTGCGCAGGTGCGGATCTTGTGATGTGTGGTAGCTGGCCGAGATCTGTGATGTCATATACATAGAAGAGAATGCAGCCACATCTTATTCATAAAATCGTGAGGTAAGCTTAAACTAAAGTGCCACACTTACCTGCCGCATAGCTATTAGCATAATTAGTTCAGTAGTAGGAGCTTTAATTTGGTAAACTAATGGTTTTGTTGGTGTATGGAAGAGCTTGGTGAAGCTGACAGTCTGCTTTACTGTACATGTTTGTTGGGTAAAGCTATTTAAACAATATTAACTTTTTGTTTATAGAACTGTATTAAAGTGATATCACATTCACAGTCATGTTTTAGGTCCTATGACTGGTCACCATTTTAAATTTTTAGAAAATCCTGTGTTTATTTTTAGTATTTATTAGTTTTAGTAGTAATATTTTTGCAGTTTGAGTATTTTTTTCTTGCACAAATGGAATAGCAGATCCATCTCCTCTAAAAGAGAGGTCATAATGAGTAAGTGTTTGTTTTGCATTAGACAGGAAGCCAATACTCAGAGACTCTTCCTGCATGATGGGTCCGCTAAGGTTAAAATTTCTCAGTACTTTACTGTGAGTTAGAATCAGGCCTAAGTGTTGTTTAGACAAGGTCATTTTATTATTTATAATAAAATAATAAAGTTTTTCCGAGGGCACTGGCTGTTTTTTAATAGAGTATGGTTTATTCTTAGTTACCGAAATTCTTAGTTAGCAAGTTTTGTTGCATGTGAGAATGTTGGTGAGTATATATATTTACACTAGAGAACTGTATACACAAGCGAATATACATGATTGCATCATATTTTGTCTTGACGGTTGTTGGAGGCCAACAGTGTATGTTTATAGCAATGGCAGAAAAGGTCATAGAAGTGAAATCAATACAGGCCTTTAATGAGGTGTTCTGGGAACAGGAAATAGATTGGGAAAGAGACTGAGAGAGAGGGGGAGCAAGAGGTAGAAAGTACTTAAGTGGTATTTTCAAACCCCAAGAAAGGTGAGTGCACAGCTATACTCGGTGTATAAGCAGTTTAACTATGGTAATGAGGAATAAGAAGTGTTTTGTTAGTCTTAGCTGAAGAAAGTTAATGATGACCAGCAGACATCAATTACTTCAGCAGTTTTAGGGTTTGTGGCGTTTGGCCTCGTTTTCCGGGTATGGAGTTTATGGGATGATTCCCAGTTTGTATCATCTCTGTTACGTAAGGGGCTTATGAACTTGGGTTTGTACAGTTCTTGTTTTTAAGAGGAAAGCAGATGATTATGGCCCAGTTTCTTGTGTTGGTCTTAAAGGTACAGTTCACCCAAAAATAATGGTATTGTTATACCCTGGTACCCTGGTATTGTTTCAGACCTGTGTGATTTACTTTTTCCCATGCAACACAAGTATTGATGCTGTCAAGCTTTAAAAATAACCATAAAAATGTTTTATGTGGTCCAAAAGGTAATCTATAGTCTACTTACTGGGTGTGGTCAAGGTCGTACAAACATTTTGATAATTTTAGCAGGGGTTCTGGGGTTTCAGTAAATAACTTCAACTTCAAAATTTCAATGTGTTCCTCATATAAAAAGAACTCTGAACTGATGGAAGACATGAAGGTGAATTCAGGTTTCATATCTGATCTTGGGAAAGGTTATTTACTGTTTTTTCTTTCTCTTTTTCTGATTTAGAAATCCCAGAGGAGTCATTTGATCCTGTAACCAATGGCAACAGTCCAGGCCCTGTCTTTGACCCAGGACCCCAGCAAAAGCATCAGTACCATTTACCCAGCATCCTCTCTGGCATCAGGCCGCTGCGTCATGGGAAGTGTTGGCAGCCTAATTGAAAAATCAGATGTGTCACAGGTTAAAAGCAACAGAGCAGTTCCACAGGTCCCAGGACATCAGAACCACGGCCTACTCAAGAGAGAGCTGCTCAACTATCTCAATATAACCAAGAAGGAACCGAAGAGCACCAAGCACATCATCTCTGGAACGTCCTCCATTAAGAGAGAGCACAGGCGTGAGGAGGACAACATCTACACAAAGCTCTACCACAAGAATGGAAAGGAAGTTGATTTGGGAAAGAACTCGCTTCCCATAGGTGGCAAGTTTGACAAGGTATAACTTTTGTAAAGATTAAAACTGTTCACTGTTAACTGTTAGTTTGACAATAACGTTAGTAGACCTTTTTTAACATAATACATCATATATCAAAAGTGTTTTTTAAATTATAAACAATTATTACTTAAATTTGATGTTTTTGCATGTCAAAATACTTTAAATTGTATGTACAAATATAATAAATATCATTAAATAAAGAATATTATGTTTACAAGCCAACAGCACTTGCTCTTAATAAGTACTGAACCTTTAAAGGAGCAGGTGTTACAAAAGCACCTCACAGGGACTAAATCAGAACAAGATTGATTGTTTCCCCATGATAATTTTTAAAGCCTGTAAATGAAATGCAGAAATGTGACAATGTTTTCGGTCTAGCTCCATAAAGGCCATTTTTTTTCTGAGGCAAGTGTAATAAATTAAGTGGGCTACACCCCCAAATCACAATCGGAAATAAATCTTAGAAACTGTTTTACACGATCAGGGTGTAGACTGACTGACTGGCCTCTGTTGGCTAAATTTATCTCTGTAATCAAATAGGGTCCCTCTCAGGTGACTTTATCGAACAGGGAATTCAGCAAGACACAAGAAATATGGATGTAAAAGCTGTCTACATTAAATTACTTCATGCTATTTGGCATAGCTCCAGCATTTAAGTGTAGATCTGGTCTCCTGATGCACACTCTATAATCGACTTACAGTATGCTTATTCTCTTACAGCCACGATTCAGGCCTTCTGCCTTTAAACCGGTCACACCAAAAAATTTCAGTTCCATGCAGAACCTCTACCCGTCCAAATCAGAAGGGCTAGAGAGTGGCTTAACCAACAGCATGCATCCGTCCTATGCCAAAGTGGCATCCAAATCTCTGTCCACCTCATCTTCGTCTTCCTCCCCTTCGCGGCCGTGCACAAGCGCCAGCAAGGGTATGTTAGCGACAATCCGGGGCCTCAGCCAGGAAGAGGAGAACATGTCGGACTCCGGGCACAATTCCATGAACAGCCTGCCACCCTATCGCCCGCCGTTCCGCCCTCACTTGGGCCAAATCAGCGCCTCCATGGGTCACATCAACCACATTGGATCGCTGGACCGCACCTCGCTGGGCTCCAAGGGAGTTGCTTCCACTGTCACTGAAGTGTCCTGCCAGAGTATGGCCATGCTGAACCGCCTTCAGTGCTACGGCAGCGAGGCCCCGCCTCCCTACGAGCTGTCACATTCTCTGGAGGACGTGGTAAGGGACCTGGAGGAGCGCTTGCAAGAGAAGGAGCATGAGCTACAGCAGATGAGGAGGAACCTAGATGAAAGTGAAGATGCCATTGCACAGGTCAGTATCTATGAGAACATGCATCTAATACAGATATAGTTCTTCACATTATTTTTAACACAAATTTTCAAATTGAATAGTTTTTTGCTTGCTTTGCTGAAACACCCGTTTGCATGTGAAATGATTTTACCTATCATACTTCTTCCTTACTTCTTCATTACATTACCATGACTGGGTGGGCCAAGTTTCCAAACAACCAATGGGTGGGTACTGAGAATGATGTTTTATGTTAAAAACTTTGCTAGCTCTAATACATTCCAAGATGAAAATTAAAATATAACCCTGAAAAACTAAAACTTATGATAATTGTAAGTAAAAAAAAAATAATTCAAAACTAATAACCTTGGCGTGTGTATGTTCTTCTGTAGGTTTTTGAAGGGAAGCAGCGTCTTTGGGAGAAGGAAGTGACGGAACTAAAGCACCTGTATACAGCAAAACTGCGGCAGCTGTCCCAGCAGTCCCAGCACTCCCAACGAAACATGCAGCTGCAGCTTTATAAGGCACAGCAGGAACGCAACCGGCTGCACGAGGAACTGGATGCTGTCAGACTGGAGTGCCAGACACTGAAAAGTCAAAACCCAGCTGCAGAGAACAGCCAGAACATTAACCCCCAGCTGGAGGAAACTCAATGGGAGGTACAGTATGCATGAACTCAGAACTTCAGAGAATTTTGGAAACTTTAGTTTGGAGATAAATGGGCTTGGATCATGTGTAGCTTTTGGGGCGCTGTTTACACCTTACATGGTTTACACAAAGTTTGCAGCCATGCTTGGTAGTATTTATATGAACAATGTTTTAAAATCATGCTTTGACTTGATTTTTAACCCTATAAAGGTCTGTCAGAAATCTGGAGAAATCGCCTTACTGAAGCAACAGATACGAGACTCACAGGCAGAGGTCACCCAGAAACTGAGTGAAATGTTCCTCTTGAAAACTCAACTACACGAGGCACGCAATCAGATCAAATCAAAGGACAGTCAGATCGACGTGTTGCAGATAACCCTCCATGGTGCCCGACGGAAATGTCCCATACCTGCTTTTGAGGAGGGTCGAGCAGAAGCAGGTGAGACTGCAGGAACCAGTGCTACAGAGGAGCGTCTCAGAGCTGAACTGCTACTGGAGAGACGTCAAAACGAGGCACAGGCTGCAACCTTTGAGGGGGAGAGAAGCACATGGCAGACCGAGAAGGAGAAAGTTATACGGTATCAGAAAGAGCTGCAGGCCAGCTACCTAGAGATGTACCACAAGAATGAGGCCTTGGAGAAAGAACTGGCATTGCTGAAAGGGGGCAGGGCCAGAGTGGAAGGGGTGGGAGCAGGAGGTGGAGAGAGGGGTGGTGCATTACAAAAAGAGAACCCGCCTACTAGTCTGCCCTGGATAGAGAGGATTGAATCCTCTGAAATTTGATATTGTAAATGTTGTTCAGCATCTGATATTAAGTTAATGACAACAGCTCTGACTCCTGATACCTGAGACTGTTTAAGCTGAATAAATTAATATACACAATTAATGTATAAACCAAAAAAAATTGCAAGCTGAACATTATGGAATGTTTTGGGTTGCAGAAGTTTAAAAATGGATTTTGCTTTGGAAGATGTTTATCTAAAACATTACAATCGCTATTTTTAAAAAAAAAAAATCACCCCAAATTTTATTTTAGAGGTGATATTTGTTTTAGGTCCTAAACACAATGTTGTAATTACAATCTCATACATGCTGTAAATTTGAAGCTTATCTAACATTTGTCCATTATGATTCTATACTTTGTGCTTTAGTTTCTTAAACATTATTATGAAGTTTTAGATTGTGTCAATTGCAGTTTATACATTACAACATACATTACAGAGTTTCTCGTGCATTCCCTAAAAAGCATGTTGCACTTTAAACCCAAGGGTTATCTGTTTGTTTGTCTGTTGTATTGGAAAAATGTCATCAGCTGATCTCCTTTAGATTATTTCAGATACTGTGTGTATTGATTGCTCTGGAGGGGATTTCCTATTCTTTCCACCTAAGATCTTTAAGGCATTAATGTGAAAGTAAAATTCTGAAACGTTATCACGCAGAGGTCTGTACTGTACTGTTGAAAAAAGTTGTTGATCGTGAGAATAACGTCAGATCCCAGTTTATTGTATCTTCACCTTCAACTATACTGTGACTTGTTAAAAACTACTGAGTTTCATCTGTTTCATGTATTAATTGTATAGATTTGTACAATACAGCTAATGTGTACTTTACCTCAATGTTGTATAAACCTTGATATTTTGCTTTAAAGTGACAGAAGTGTTTTTCCCATGTTCTGGAATAAAGCTCTACAATGTGTCTTCCAGTTAGTATAAAATAAAAGTTTAACCTGTTTCTTTAAGTTTCTTCCAACTGTGTATATTTTATTCAAATACACTATAATATAGTACTACACTATAAGTCTTATGATTTTAAAATTTCATTAAGACGGACTCATATCAAGACATTGATTTTGGGAGATCTTATTTAAACATGGTGTGTTCAACAGTAATGCACTTTTATTTTCAGCCGAAAAATGTATAAAGTTAGCCAAAATACAGGGGCGAGTAACATTAGCAACAATAGCTGGTATTCAAACACTGCAGAGTTCAGAGGACAGATTCCAGTGGGGTCTCATAACTGATCAGGCTAAGAATGCATCTCCACTAAACCCCCACACACCTGCTCATCAGATCTGCCTCTATTGAGAGGAATGTTGCGCTTGATAGATCAAAATGGCCATTGTTAAAAACCGTAAGGGGTCAATTCTGCCTCCAGATAGAGACATAAGCTGTAAGGTCTTTAAAATT
This sequence comes from Chromobotia macracanthus, assembly GCA_036877525.1. Lineage (NCBI taxonomy): Eukaryota > Metazoa > Chordata > Actinopteri > Cypriniformes > Botiidae > Chromobotia > Chromobotia macracanthus. The sequence goes on from JAZGTH010000017.1 coordinate 8,540,150, forward strand.
AAACATTCTGTTCCAAAGTTTACTGGCACACAAGTTTGACAAGCTTTGAGACCAAGTTAGTTGTCTAACTTAAACTATTTCACTCTAAGTAAAACTTGAGTTTGTAAAGGTCTGTGAGACATAGAATGATATCCTCAAAAGAAAGAAACATTAGCTTTGTTCTACACAAAGATCACAGTTTTAAAGGCTTTTGACAGATTGCCTACACCAGTCCTTATTACCACAATACATTAAAAGGATTTAATAGTATCAAAGAAACAGAACTGACAAATATTTTTGCAACACATTATCATTCTCAAGAACATAAACGACTTTGTGACAATTTGGTGCTTTGATGGCTTTGAGCTCTGCCAGCTTTTTGAACTGAGGTTTCCCTCTTGTGGGGGTTACTTTTGCAGTTGTGTCTACAAGCTTTAAAAAATTATTTATAAAATTATTTAGGAATTAAAGGTTATAAAAGATATTAGTATTGTAGTGGGTAGCCTGAGATTAGTCTTACATTAGATGCTTAACCAAAAAACCTGATGTTTGATGATTTGCAATTAACTGTAGAAAGTAAGATGTTTGAATGAACAAGGTCTAAAATTGCATTTTCAGGAAGACATTAAAAGTTGACAGAAAACACAATTACAAACTCACAAAGTTGTGTATAAATCTTTTTATTATTTAGATGCAAGTATAATAAACATACTGTACTGTTAGAAGAGAAATATTTACAATAGTTGCCTTGCAGTTGTTAGTACATTACTGAATGAAAACTTAAAAAAAGCACTCAGATTATAACACAGAACTCTGCTCTGATCTCACAAATTTCAGGGAGGTAATAAATGATTGTCTACTAAAGCAGAAAAAAAAACCCCAACTGTATTATCAGCACATACATGGCCACATATTACCACCCTACACACATTTTTACAGGTTAAAATTTGCAACACCCCTTGAAGGCCTCAAACTAAAAAAAAACGTCCTTTCTTTACCTTCATCAGACATGATAAACAAAACCAGACATCTTTAAAAGTTAAGGAGCGCAGCATTGCTGGTACATTCTCCAAATTTGAGAATGTCAAAGAGCACTAGAAACATTTTCTCTCTCAAAAGGCCTCTGGGTCTCAGGTCTGGATCACATCTGTTCGAAAAACTTCTGGTGGGCGGGGCTTGGAACTTTTCAATCATTCCAAAAGGGTTTCATACAAAACACACATTCAGCTTCAGCATGCACATTTCGAGATATCGAACCCTAGAGTGGAACAGTTAGCAGTTACATTGTGTTAAAGCCAGGAATTCTTTGAAGAACATCCTGAGGGATAAAATATTATTCTACTTCTCTTTTCACCTATACAGATATAAACAGAAGGAACTTTACATTCAGGGATGATGGAAAACTCCTGGAAAATCTCCACCTGAAGGGCAACATTAAAGACTCACAGTCAGTCTACCATCAACTGTACATTAACAGACAGTTCCAGTGTCACGCTGACAAAGGATCAATTTTTAACGAAGGATCAAATGTTGCTACATTTACATGCAGCCCTATCGTCTACAGTGGATTAATTTAATCAATGAGAAAACCCGTTCTGCCCATACAAGCTGAGGAACCCAGAGATGTGAAGTCAAATTGTGTTAAAGCAGTTGTGTGACATTTATGTGCATTATACATTACAACATATGCGGATCTACTAATGAAAAATTATACTGTACCCTCACAAGTCACTGCAGTATATTAATATTTTTTTTACATTTTGTTTTAAATTCACAGAGCAAGACACATGGTTCGGACAAAGTTTTTCTTTTACTTCTGATCAGCACACAAAACTACCCTCAGATGTTTAAAAACTCACACTGATGCACTAAACAAACACCATTCAATCCACTTACAGCCTTTATTAAATTGGTAGTGGAGACGCAATTCATACAATCAACATCAGGACAACAGGTCCCAGTTTTGCAACCAGCCCTCCACCAACCACCAGTCTTTATTCTGTCATTGTTAATAAACATACCAAAAAATCATTTCTATGATGTACACGTGCAATAAGTCTCCATTTGTTTATTGATATGCTATCTTTAAATAGGAAACTGTGGATATATTCTGTCTATAAGTCACCCACACAGATGCATTACACCCATTCGCTTAATAAAAGTCACACAAAAAAATGAGAGGTGTTACACCTGGGAAACTTAAAAAATACTCTGCAATTAAAACAGACGTAAATAGAGAGAAACTCACACACACACATATGTACTTATAACGGCCTGCTCATACTAGAATGTTAACAAATGAATGATCTGGTGAGATCTTTTCCTTGTTAGGTACACTTAAAATCTCGGGTTCTACAGGTATGTTGCCATGACCACCAACCTCTGTAAACTAAAAGCTTTGAAGAGGGAGGTGGCGTTGCGGGGGTGGGCCGCCACAGAGGGCCCATCATGCCTGTGAATAAGGATCACTCTAACTGCGGCTCCAAAGGCCTTTAATGCTTTGTTCAGCTCTGCTCCAAAAGGACATCAAAAATAGATCTGTTTGGCATCTGTGGGATTCTGCTCCATTGGACAATATGGGCATTTGAGCCTGAAAAGAGAGTTCCGAATTATATTCATTCATTGAAGTGATTTAAAATGGAACTGTTTCATTTGTGTCTAAGTGACTCGTGAGTTAAAGTCTTACTTTCCAGCATTGGTGAGTTTGTTTAGTGCATCTCTGGATATGACATGCCCGCAGATGAGCTTCATTGGTGGATTACTCTCAGATGTCTGCTGCCTCAAGATTGGACAGGCAAACACAGAGTGATACCAGCACTTTTTCCCCAAGTCTATTTCAATCTGTGTGCACACACAAAACACACACAAAACAAAGATCCATTACTCTGTGATTGTGTGGCAGAGCTCATTCATTATCAATAATAAATGAACCAGTAATGCACTTTAATTCTGAGCCTTAAAGTTTAAAAGTGTGAAACTTTCAATGCCATGAAAAATTCTGTACAAAAACAGTAAAGGCCAAACATACAGTTTTACTGTTTATGATGCATTTATGTTCAGCCTTCCGCTCAATACAGCTGAATGCAGGAGAGAGACATAGAGAGAGAGAATTTAACTAAATAGAGAGACTTACTGGAAGCTCATCCTTATGTGTCCACACTCCACTGCACTGTCTCTGCTCAATAACCTGTTTGATGTTCATGAGCACAGGAAGTGCCATACAACCAGATGCAAAACTGATGGACAATCAAAACAAGATTCAGAGATAACACATCATGTCTTCTGCCTATGTAAACAATGCTTACAAGGTCAAACAGGATTTCTTATAAAAATCATGTTTATGCATACACTCTATGACCAAAAACCGGAATAAACACCACCCTATCACAGATTAAAGTCAAGCTTTATCAGAAATGTACAGAGCAGAATGTATACATGCTTATATTAAATAATTTTTTTCTAACCTGACACTAAGTGGAGACTCCACGGAGAGTCCCAGCAGTGCGCAAGCGTCTCGTGTGAAGATGTTACAGATCTCTGCCCACTGGTCCGTCTCCAGCAGACCGCGGTACGGTGAGTTCTCAATCCCATGACGAAGGTACACCAGGCTGCCCATTAAGATCTGAATATCTAGAGAGCACAAAAACAGATTCAGACATCATCTCCAACAAAGTCAGTTTAATATAGTTTAATATAACAGCCAATCCATGATGTGCTTTGAGTATCATGATATAATGGACCGAAATGGTGGCTGAATTGGCCCAAATGTCTCAGTGGTGGTTCTGCCCACATGATTACAAGATCAAAAGGTTCTTGTGCTTCAAGATAAACTTTGATTGTTTTTTGGAATGCACAAACTACAGTTTGTGCATGTCTTCACCCTCACCTCTCTGGTGCTGCGAGGCAAATGGTTGGAAATGCCGTGCATACTGTAAAGCTTCCTGCTGTTTGGTGATGCCCCCGTTGAGCAGGCTAATAAAATAGAGTCTGTGCAGCTTAAACTCAAGAGTGCTGTTGAGATCCAGCAGACGCTGACGGTTCGTCACCGCCCATCTGCCACAGCAATCATACCAGTAAATTATTCAATAACTTTGAATTTGACAGAGTGTGATAGAAAAGTGTAAAATGAAAAGAGAAAAAATAGGTGAACAGTAGGTGTTTACTCAAGTGCTGGTCGCAAATCCTGTGTTCTTAAAGCTTCTAGAATGCGATTGAGCTCCAGAAAGGGCTGTTTCATGCTCATGTCAATTACTACACCGGACTCCTGTGAGGTCAGAGAAAGACAAAGCTAGTGCTGACTCAACAATGTCAATAAACATTACAATACAAACAAACAAAACTTTACCTGACACAGGTCTTCAGCAACACTCAGCATGCCTTGCCGATACAAGTGCTCTACGATCGTTTCACTGAGGTATTTCTGCCTCTCTGGAGTGTCCCAGACATGCTCAGCTATAACTGCACTCACCTCTGCATCAAAGTTCTGCACAAAAGAGAAGAGCATTTAAGAGACATATTCAAGCACAGGCAAACTATAACAAAAACCTCCAAAATTACAAAACATTAGGATGCTTCATTTAAATACATTAAATTAGGCTGTAAGACCAATATTATCTAAGATCAAAGAAATACAGAATTTGAGTTGTAAATAATTATTATGGCTTTGGTCACTTTTTATACACAGAGACACAAAACCACCGGGGATAAAGAGGGGAAGCAAAATCAGAATTAGTTGCAGACCGGACTTGAACTTGTGTTACTCAAATAACCACCATGCCACTGCGCCATGATTAACTTGAGGTATTTAATGCTAATGTTCTAAAATCGAACAGAGACATTTAAAAATGATAATCTCGAAACCATACTCGGTCAATTGCTTTGCCCACTTTGGAGACACTCCCGTGGATGTCCTTGTGTCGTGAGGCGAGCGTCTGCACTGTTTCTTTAATCTCCTTGCAGCATTGCGCCATTGTTTGATGCAGCACTGATAGATCTGCATCTTGCACACCTACAGGAGAAACAAGAGGATGATAAAATACAATAACTATGAACTTTGATCTAAACAGGCATATGCTACTGTGACTCATTGTAAGGCTTATATAATCAACTACAAATGCAATGTGTGGGATTGAGGTCATGCAGCTATACACTGTGTTTTGGCATGTTTATTTGCACTGCAGGCTATTTTGAATGCAGGCATCTGAAGAACACCTATTGTTCCTGAATTAATGCTATTGGCTTTTTCAAAACTAAATAAATAAATAACACCTGGTTGACTTCCTTTCATATCCCATTTAGGGATATGATTATAACATTCTGTCTTTCAAATTCACATATGCACAATCACACATCTAAATGAATCCCGCTATCCCATAAGTCAGTAAAATGACTCATTTGTGAGCTCACCGTAGGCAACCAATCGGCTCCGCAGCTCACAGACATTCCTGAGAAGCTCGTCCAGCCGTTCTTCTGACTGGTGTCCATATGTGACAAACCTGTGCAGCACCTTCTCTAGCTCTCGCTCCACACAAGCACACTGCTCCATCAGCACAGCTGTTACACTGTCTTACAATTAAACTTCCTGCAATACAAGCATGCAATGAGGGATGTTATAAGGACAGCATGAGAAAAAACACTAATGAACATATGGCTTAATAAACTTAAAATGTAATACATGTGACACAATTACATTGCTAAAAATAAAATGTATACAATTTTGTTCATTGGCAGGGCAAGTACAAATATGAAAAAAACACTAAATACTAATGCAAATAGGATACTGAACCCTGGATAAGTGTTTAAAGAACTATGGAAATATTGTGTACAATAGTGTTTTTGATAAATTATTATACTGTACAAATGAATACAATTACAGCCAAATATTTGCTCATTTACATATGTTTTAAAAACACAAGCTTATTGGTCACTGAAACACAGACCAGAAGTGTCCAAATAAGATTAACATCTAATCTGCTGCCTTGTCAAGATTTTTTAATGTCATGTGACTGTCTTCACTGACCACTAACACCATGGTTGGTTGAGTGAGTACTGATTAAATGAAGCCAGTTGGTCGGTAAGTGTCTCAGCCTGGTTGCCACCCTGAGTCAAATATATGTTTACATACAATCTATTACCTATTTTCCAAAATCACAATTTTATCTTGTTATAAAAAAATCAACACATTCAATGTCAACAGTTTAGACTAATAGGACTGTTTAAGTTAAAGCATACAAACACTAAACACGATTTAACTATTTAACCTCTGAATACGAAGGGAATATTAGAATATAACGATATCACTGCAACATATAAACACAAAACATCTGAATGAAAATACTTATGCATAAACTGTTATAAATAGTTTAATAAATTAGATCTATTCTATTCTATTTTATTCTATTCTATAAATATCCCAGATATAAAAAGTATCAGGCAGGGTCAGTGACTGGCTGGCTATGCAACCCAAACATTGTAAAATTAAGAGCTAAAATACCCAACAGCTACCATTCTCAGCGTATAAATAAATATTCTCAACTATTTTAAAGTACGCCAATGAAATGACATCGTTTTTTTAAATGCCAGTAAAAACACCATTGCAGTTGTTTATTAACACGAAGGTCTGTATGATCAAAACAATCAGTTAGCATGTTAGCAAAACCGGGATAACATATACCACCAGTACGGTTCTAACACAATTTAAATCTGGATGTTGAAACTTACGATTACTACAACTATGTTCTTTTAGAAATGAAACTGAATGAATTTCACACAGCATAATCAAAAGCATAAATTAAATAATAAACAATGTTCTTGCCTGTTTTGACACCTCTTTTCCAGCAGACGTCCCTGAAGCGACGCAATCACAGTTCTTCTAGTGAGACCGCAGTGTTTAGCGCTCTACCGCCACCTGCGGCATGGAGGAATAATTGTTCGTGCCCGAATTTTTATATTTTTAACAAATATAATATATATATATATAAATGTTTATAATAGATCCCATAATATAACAGGACATTTCAAATTTATAACTTAATTTTTCACGAATTAATAATATAAAATATTCTCTGATAAGTACATAATCCCTGCATTTAATGACCCACAAACTGGCCTGATCTAACCAAGGGCAGTTTTATTAATTTTATTTATTATTATATTTATATGCATTATATCCAGTTTATTTTTAAATGCAGCAGAATATATGCCACAAAATGCCTCCACCATACCTGCATTATATATCATTAGATATACTATGAAATAGTCAACTGAAGGTAAACATTGTATTTAGTGTTCCAGGGTATCTGTGTGTATCTTTCCTTTCTACAAAGCCTTAATAAAATACCAGAAGAGAGTGCTGTCTATTGTAAAATTTTACATATATTTATTATGCACAAAGGTACAGTACAAAATCATGAGTCTAACATGGCAGCAAACATTTTTGCCCAAATGTCCTCAGGAACCTGTCATCTGCATTTTGATCTGTTCTTGGTGTCAAGGGGCCAAAGTGTGCTGACCCACAGCAGCAGATTAACCAAACACAAACACAAAACCAAGAGTAAAAAAAATTACACAAGGTAAACAAGGTCCATAAATACAAAAAAAAAAAAAAAAAAGAAAAGCATGACTTATACAGAATATACAGATCTAAGAACAGAGAAGTACAAAGGTGGTTGATGTAATGAAAAAGGTTCTATAAAAAAAAGCATTCACGATTCAGGTTTGAAAAATGACATTATTAGAGAAATTGTAGGGTAAGGCCAAAAGGCATTGAAACATATTGGCTAATAACAGTGACACAACTGTTATTGTGTCTCCATTTCGCCTTCATCTCTCCACTATGAACAAGCACAATTTCACTACACGAGGCAGCTTTTCAAGTAGGGATTTGTACCTGGTGCAGAATATTGCAAAACAAAAAGGTGCTTTAGACTGTATGGAAAGTGTAATGGTAAAATTCTTTTTTCATAATCTGAAAAGATACAATTACTTTGCTAATAAAGATGGGCTTTTGTATGAAAATACCTAAAAACTGAGGGACGGCTGCATATATTTACCAAATATGCAGGTTTAGGCATGTGTAACATGAACTTGAGTCTTAATAAAGGATGACTGAGAAGTAAGACAAAGTGTTGATATCTCTCACTAGACAGGATCTTCAGAGTATGATGCATTAACTTACAGCATTCAAACAAAAATGCCCTAACACACATTTTTCACATATATTTATGTGGCTTGGCAACTAAGAAAATAGCTGTATTAAATATGAAAGGTGAATGATCATGTCGTGTTATGGGTTTCATGAAAAGATGACTGAGATTCCTCCTCCACTCAGAAAGAGTGCAAAACATTCAAAGGTGCCTTTTAAAGTTCAACTGTCATATACACACAAACAAATATATTCCTGGTGGCAAATCAAAAAGATTTGTAAGGGGGGCTAGAATTTCCTGAACAATGTTACCATAGTGAGGCACTCAGTAACTAGGCAAAACACAAACGTAAACCTCCTGTAACAATAAAGCTCATCTAAGAAGAACAAACTCATCTTTCCTAAAAGCCTCAAACTCACATGACAATCACTCCTCTAGAATTTACAAAAACGTACAAAAAGTTACTGTCTTAAGTCTTGACTTATCCTTCACTTAAGATGATAGCGTTTGCTGAGATATTGGAATGCTTGGAATATTGTATTTCCTGTTTGAACAGCAGCACACTTTTTCGGAAATCATGAACCAGCTGTTAAGCAGTCACTTAGCAGTAGTAACAGACAGTCATGATAAGTAGAGAAAAACCTTTTCAAGTACCATAATGGGGCCACTGGTGAAATTTAGAGCCATATTCAGGTGGCTTTGTCTTTTTAATTAATAACTTTACAGTCTGTGAAAGGACAAGACAGTTTTCACTGTGTTACTTGTTTCCCTTTTATTAGAAACTACTTTTTAAATAGACACATTGCTAAGTCATTGAACAGTGTGCTCAACATCTTTGTGTCACATAATGTAAGTGTTGCTTCTTAAGACTACAGTATTTTCTCCCAGTATGATGCTGCTGCCCCCTTTCTGTCCTACATGAGGTTATCCAATCTGTTTAGATCAGAATTTAAGAGATTGTAAACAGTTTTAGGAGGACAAAAATGCACAAAAGAGCACCAGACACTAATAATATACCAACAAGAGGACTGAGCTGACACAGTCCCACAGCACCAGGTCCAACCCTCTTTATGTGCTTTTCAAAGAGGACTTGGGTTAAGAAGGCAAGCTGATATTAACATCACCTTGAAAATGTCACACTATTCATTGTTTTCAAAGCTGCATTCAGTTGGGCACCAACTGGATAAATGTTAGTATATGCCCAGACAGATCTGAGGCATTCCTACTTAGAGAGAGATAGGGTCCTTGTGTGCGCGAGACGAACAAAACGGAGGAGGGTTCACTTTTCTCCTTCCATATCCTCGTCCCATGATGTTTCCTGGTCATCCCCCTCCACTTCTCCCAAGTCCTCAGAATCTTCTAAATCCTCACCTATGCATTCATCTCCCCAGTCTTCCTCAAACTCCCCTCTGTCCACCTCCCCCTCATCCTCGAACCCCAATCCTCCATAGTCTATACCCTCCTCATCATCATCATCTACAACTTCAAGCCCTTCATCTTCTTCCTCATCTCCAACGACCCCTTCCACCACCTCTCCTTCATCGCTAACATCTTCCTCCTTGATGTCTTTACAAGGAGAGGAGGACGACAAAACCACACTGTCCACCACCTCATCTGCATATGGATCTCTTTGGGCTTTGAACACGGGTCTGTTAGGGGCAGGAATGAAGAGCGGAGCAGCAGGTGGAAGGGCTGGTTGGGGTATCCTGCCTATTGAGAGGCCTGCACCTGCCATTTTGGACGGTGGGTGTAGGATGGGCGTACCAGGCACATACTCTCGAATCTCCCCTGGTTCCAGGGGATCAGGGCCACATGGGTCATGTTCACTGCAGGACAGTTTACCATCCAGTTTGGAGATGAAGAGCATTCCCTCACGGTGCTGTTTACAGTAGGAGTTGGGACACATCTCGCAGTAGGACGCCGCCTCTCTTCCACACTCATTACACTGATGCCACGGACACTCCCAGCGGCCTGAGAAACACCAGGAACAATCAAACATGAATCAGAAACTGAACATCTGATTTACCTTCAAAACATCTAAAACAGTCTGGTGCACTAAACACATCACAATGTTCTTCTGTTTTTTAGCTTACAATGCTGTATTTACCTGCAGGCCTCTTGGACAGATTGAGACAGTCTGCATGATAGACTTTGGGACAGCCAGGCTTCTTACATGACACAATCTGCCCTCCATCTCCACAGTAGAAACATTCATCCTCTCTCTCCTTTGTGACCTCTAACTGACTCTTGCGCTTTATTGCGACCTTCTTCTTCAGTTTCCGAGACTTATCATCAGATGGGGGCTGATTCTGAAGAGAATGTTTGACATTAATGGGAATAAAAAAAAGTGTCACAAAATTTAAAAAATTTAAAAGCAGTCACAAATTAAAGCTAACATTATTTAAGTGTAAATGTTTTTAAAGGAACATTCCAGATATAAGTTCTGTTACAGCATATGTAGCGTTCTGTTGAACCACAGAAAACAATTTCATACCTCAGTTACCTTACTTAAAAAATGTACCATAAATCCACCCTTAAACCTAAACCTACCCAGATAAACATGCATGTACACAAGTATAATGTATAACATGCTTTTCCTGATATAGACACACATACCTAATATAGAGTGGGACCATTTTATGTTATTGTACAATTAACATGCTTTACAATTAGGGATTTAACTTGTATATAACTTAGAATGTTCCCTTAATAACAAATATGTGCAACACATCATACCTTTGGTCTGACACCGAGGAATCCACTACAGTTGGGCGCTCCACATTTACAAACAGTCTTCCCGTTACCCAGACACTCCAGGTTATAGTTAAACGTGAGTTCCACACCTGACGACAGTCCACAGGAAAACTGACATTCACTAACTAAATGCACTAAAGATATACATTTGATAAATTTTTGTGTCCCCTGGGTCTCGAACCCATGACCTTTATGTGGCTATCACCATCACTCCCACCTGTAGGGATTTCCTCTAAGGCAAACAGCCCAACTCGAGTGTCACCATTCACTGTCCACTTCTGTGTCTCACAGTTGGGCTGGCAGCTGTGGTTCATGAAACGTGCCTGGTTTCCCTTTGGCCCAGCATCAATGATACGATCCTGTAAATACACAGTAAGCACATGCTGGAGTAAGCTGAGAACAGCATCGGGGAGATCCAGGTAAAGATCCATTAAAGCGATACAAACCTTATCCAGTGTGAGCATGTAGAAGTTGCAGATATCGTTTTCCTGCGCATGCTTGATTCTTGTGCGACACTCCTCCTCATCAATAACCTCGCCCACGTACTCACTCACAAAGGCCCCCTATAATTTAAATAATTTGTTAGAAAAAATGCCAAATTTTTGTTTTTGGTGATCTACTTTTCTACTTTGCAAACTTTAAAATTAGGTTTGAAAACATCTAATTTAAAATGTAACAGACAGCAATGACCTGACTGTGATTGGCCTTCCTTCTTGCGCTGAATTGTGATTGTGAAATTTTTATACTGAACTGTGAATGGTCTCTTCTTCCATACATATATTTAACAATTTAAAGCCACATTTAAATCTGTATTTACAAAGCACAATTGGACTGTGTGTTGATTGCGATACTTAAGCCACCCAAGCCTAGCTAAAATTAACAAATCGATTTAGTATTGCACTAATATCCAGAACTACAACATAACAGGTGACAATATGTATGTAACAAAATGATTATTTCAAGTCTATTTGCTTAGCAAAAATTGAATTAACCATCCCATAACCTCATGCATTAATTAATATTGGTGCTAGGTAAAAAGCAACTACCTTCTTGATGTCCGACACACTGCGTAAGCCCCACCCCCGTGACAGTGTCCTGAATATCTCCACTTCTGTGTACTCGCGCTTGGTAAAGCACTGGTTTTGACAGCGTGCCCCTGCTGGACACACTTGTGGATGACACTCGTACAACAGCATGCGGTTAATGCACTCAGAGTCTATGCCGCATGGATTCTCATCTGTGGCTTTGCAGTTGCACCGCGGTATCTCAGACAGATCGGCTGTGATAATTTGTACTTTCCCGATAGGGCGGTTCACCTGAAAATCGATTGATGTATAGAGATGACAGTGTGAGATAACAGGCTGACTTGCAGAGTTAAACCTTTAAACAAGATCAACAGAACAGATGAATGGTAAACCAGTAAACAATACAGACCAGGCATGAGGCTAGTCATTATTAACACAAAATGATTCGTACCTTAATGTGTCTGTAGGGTGGAGGTTTTTTGTCATTCTTTCTGTCTTCTTGAAGCTGTCTCATCTCCTTCTCTGCCTGCAGTTCCCTGAATCTATCGGCTGCTTCATTTAAAGCTGGGAAAATGGAAGCAAATGGTTCTTTAGACCAAAACTGCTCATGATATTAAAGGAATCCACCTTTTAAATTTCAAAAGTTGTGGGCTCCATCTGAACTTCTAACATGTACCAACTGAACTGAAATTTCATTTGAAATTCTAACATCAATGCTTTACATATCTACTACATGTTTTTAAACATTTTGTCTAAAGACAAGAACCTTCCTATTTTCTAGATTTGTTTCTACATAGCCCCACCCGCTGTGAAACAACCTACGGATCTGAAATACTGTTACACCTAGCTGCATGTTAAACATCTATAGTTTTAATTTCCATTGAATTAGCTGCTGTGTGCAGTATTTCAAGACAAATTCATTAAAAAGGTATTGAAAACATTTACTAAAGCAGGAAACTGGCAGTTATGCCTAGGTTAAATAACAGTGTGAATCAGCACAAAAGATTCAGCAACACCACACATTTAGTGTACTAACAGAGTTTAGCTACCTTTCTTATAGACGGCATCTGCACCCTTTCCCATTTTTTCCTTATTGTTGGCATCTCCCTCCATATAAGGGAAGCAGCGAGCCTGGTACGTCCATACGTAGTCTTTGGAGCCGAAGAAGTGTACAGGAAACTCACCCACCTCATGCCTCATGCGGTAGATGTTCTCAGGAACATTTTTTGGTTGAGTCACTTCAGCAGGCCACCACCTGGCACAAAGAATCAAAAACGTTTACTGGACATTATTCAAAAGCATTACTGTAATTTTTGGTGGTAAGCCTGTATTGGCAATATACAAACCTGTAGCGGCCAACTTTGACCCACAGAATATCCTTGTAGTGGGGCTTCTTTCCTGCCCGGCAGTCATTACAGAACCAGCTTCCTTGAGGCATGTCAATATTAAGACATTCCCGGTGAAAAGCAGCAGGACAGGATTCACAGCAGAGCAGACTTCCTCCTGCAGACAGAGGGGGACGGAAAACACATAGAACTATATAATCAAAAGCCCCAAAAGAAAGCTCTGCCTGTGTGATTCACACTAACAATAAAAACATTAATTTTTTTCCCTGAAGAACATTTGAGTAGTGCCTTCCAAATAAAGTGTCATGATGATAGGATTTTGTGGGTGGTTGCCAGGATGTTGCTATGTATTTGCTAAAGTGCTCTGATTTAAGCATATTGGTACCAAATCAAAAGGGCCCAACTCCAGGTGTGAGATATTCTGTTGTTATTGTCTACCTAGCAAACACCGATAATAATTATTTAAAAAATTGGAGCAGAGAACAGTAAGAACTGGAGTACAAACCTTCAGAACACACAAAACACCAGCTAACATTAATGTGCTCGTGGTTCTTGCACCCTTTGCGTGGAGTGAAGTGGTTGGGACACAGGAAGCTGTTATTGGCCAATGGGATGCTGCCAGCAGCCATACAGTAGTCATTAGCATGGTAGGCCACAGGGCAGCGTACACAGCGGGTTAAACGACCTACAAAAAATACATTATTACCAGATTAGTTTGTTTACAAAAACAATTTTGTAATTGTTGAATTTATAGGTTAGGGTCACAAAAACAAAATCTCTTGAAGTGATTGCGTCTACATTTCATTCTGTGTGATGACATTATTGAGCTTTAAATCTTAAAGTGAAGAAAGTAAATCTTCACTTACAGTGAATTCATACTTTACATTGTTACATATAGTAACAGTATATGAATTCCCTGGGAATTGAACCTGTGACCGCGGTCTTGCTAGCGACATGCCCTACAAGTTGAGCTAAAGTAATACATGGGTGGAAAGTGAGTGACGGTCACCTTTAGAGACGCCAGGGCTGGCAGGGTTGATGATGTAGCAGGCAAGGCAGACATGCAGGGAACAACGGAAACCACGGTTCTGAGCGACAGTGGGGGAGTGTTTCATAATGCATTCCATGTGGTAAAAGTTTCCACACACAGGAATCATACACCTACGGACCTCCTTATCAGGCTTTTTACACACAAAACACGTGTGCACACCTAGAATGGCAAAACAAATCAGAATATTACAATCATGGAGGTCTTCACTGTTCCATGGTGCTGCCATGCATGCTTGCATTGTGGAAATAACTGAGCAGGTGATACAGGTTAGTTTACCTGTTCTGCATTCATTGCAGATAAAGCGACCTTTGGGTGTCTCCGTAAGGCCAATGCACTGCAGATGAAAGGCACCACAGCACTGCCCCTCACAGAGGAGCAATTCACCTGTCTTCTCACATACCTAACAAACACAAAGCAGTATAACGTTGTAAGCCCAGACAGTTCTTAAAGACTCAGCACAGAACGCAAAATTAAAAAAAGATATGAAATTGTGTGACTCCAATATTAACACATGGACTTTACCTGGCAAACATTTTCCTTCAATGATGCACCTCCGCCCCTCTCCCCTGATTTCCTATTGATCGAGAGTCCCAAGTCACCTGATAAGGAATCTCTGCTTGAGAAAGCACTGTCATTGAGTCCTGCATCAAAAACCTGTTAGTATAGTAAAATACAACTGTTACTATTTTGTAGTGCAGAACCTGTTTTCATGTGTGTCTTTTTATATATATATATATATTTATATATATGAAAAAAACTGCATTATGTCTGGACTGATAAATAAGTACAGCTAATAATGACCTCAGAGTTGAGGCTCTCCTCCCCGTTGGTGTGCAGCTCCTTTGTTTGAGGCTTTGATGGGCTGCACTGCTCCTCCTCCAGCTGCATCTGACAGACACTGGAGGTCTCGTTCTGGATCGGAGACGATGATCTTATTTCACCTTCACTTTGTGCTACCACTGGAGATGAATACACATATTGGATGCCAAATTCAAAACATACTCAAATCACAGTATAAAGTAAACAAGAAATAAACATGCTAACCTGATACAGCAGATGGGCTTGATGACATAGATTCAGGCACTTCCTGTTTATATCAAAGGATAAGAAACTTTACTATTTAAATATTATTATTATTAATACATTTACAAAGGATGGGTCATGATGGTCAACTAACCAGAAAGATGACACATCCCCAACGTAAAGCATAACCCAGAATGTTACCTGCAAATCTCTGACAATGGAGTCCTCTTGGCTGTCACCTTGTTTATACTCCTGATTTAACAGAATTTAAAATTACAAATCCAAATTAAGACAAACCATCTCATTATTTTTGGAATTCATAAAGACCCCTAATTTAACACTCACCCTTTTTTTTGGGATCTTTACATTCTCCTCTTCGAAAGTGAAGTCCAGAACCTTATGCACAGTCTTCCGTGACCTCTTCCGATCTGAGGATGCTGCAGGAGAAATTTACAAATGTTTTTACCAAAACATTGCACAGTGTATGTCCAGCTTTAAACTACACACTCTTATCAGACGACTCACTCTTCTCACACGACTCTCTGTCCAGCGAGGCACCTTCAGACCGAGATAACGGTGTTGGAGATGAGACATGAACATCTGATGGTTTCAGCTCTTCTGGTGTGGACTCCTCACAGGGGTTTTCAGGTGGTGAGCTCAAAGCATCAAGCTCAAACTCATCTGATGATGGCTGCTCATTGTTAGTGTTAGCAATCCAGGGTCCCTTCGGGAAACACATTGAATAAAATGACTCACTCAACAATCCGTTCAATCCGGTTCAATTCGGTTCTTCACCCAAAAAAAGATTTCGCTATTTAAAGGAATATTTGCTGAAAACCATCCCCAAATAAAATAAAACAAACATAAGTTTGAAGTAACAATGGTGAACAGATAGACATTTTTTGGGCAAACTATTCCTTTAAATACTGAAATTAGAGAATATAGAAATGTTGTTATAAATAGCTTACCATTTTAGAGAATTCTTTGGAGGGCTTTGTTTTCTTCTTTAAAGAAAATACCTGTTCATATTCTTCACTACATTCAATCAACCTCTTACTTGGTTTTCGAAGTCTCTTGTTTTCTGAGAAAGATAAAAATTCAAGTCTTTGAATTTACCAAAGAATTTACATCTGATTTAAACTTCATGAAGTATTTTAGAGCACTTACCAAAACTATCTTTTTTGTCTAGTACGTCAGAATGTGAAGTTTCTTGAGGACTGTTGTTGAAGACTCCATTCAGCTCGGTTGACACCTGCATTACATCTTCATTTAAACCCACCAGATCGCTCTTTGGCTTTGCACTTTTCCCGATGCTGGACTGAAATGTTTGCCATCGTTTTTTAGGCGCAACTCTGGAATTGGTGCCCTTGCCACAGACATTAGGAACAGTATCATGATAAGAGTTAGAAAGTCGTCCTAACAGAGGCAACTCCTTTTCATGTGTATCAAGCCCCCCTGACTGATTCTGCTTGTTGTTCCCATCCTCATGTTTTTGTGTTTCCATCTTCACTGCTGATTTTGGCTTAGCCTTGTTCTGTTTAGAGCAGTTTGGTGTTGAAGTCTTTACTTGCCAACTGTTCTGATCTTCAATGGTCCTCCATTCCTTTTCACCATGCACCTTGGCCATTGTGTCTTCTACTGTGGGGATGAGAGAAGGTTCTTCCCTAATGAGAGTGGATGGAGACGTGGGAGGGAGGGTCAAAGCTTTCCCCTCCTTCTCACGGCTGTCATGCAGGTCCTTCAGCAGCATTAGGAAAGTGCTGAATTTGTAATTTGAATCTGCCCGAAGCAAAGTCTCTCCAGAGTGGCATTCTTCTTTGACAAGAGATCTGAAAGAAAGCTCCTTCATATCTTGGAAGGCATCCATGAAAGAAATGGAGGGAGATGGAGCAGATGATGATGACGTGTCCGAGACCGTGTTCTCACTTTTGATTTTAACAGACTTGGTGGGGGATTTACTGATCTCAGACTTGGAACCTTCAAATTTGTTTTTAAGTTGAGGTCCATTGTGAATGCCATTTTTCTCATTTCGGATTCTGGTAAATTTGATCAGAGTTGGGGTTGGGGGTGTGTGGGACAAAGATTCATTGGCAGAATCTTCATTGGTCTCTGTTTTAACCTGCCATTGCTGTTTCGAGGACTCAGAATGATCATTGGGGGATGTACACTTACGGTAAGAATTGAAGTGGTCACCAGCACACGATGAGTGAGACTTTGGATCTTGATGCTCCTGACTTGAGTGTTTAGTGTCTTGCTCCACGTTTTCTTCAGTGGCTGCAAGTGCTCTTGACATTAAGCCACTGCTGGCAAGCAAATGGAAAGAGTGCATGGCAAAAGACCCATCCGACTCAGGGGAACGTCTTTCCTTCTGCCTGGAGTTTGAAGCCCTAAGTGTTTTGTCTTTGGGTATTGACTTCTTTAGCTTACGGTTTGTTGTGCATTTTGAAACAGACTCTGCGTTTTTGACTGGTTTCTCTGAGCAGCCTTTTTTCTTCTTTTTAACAGGCTGTTCTTTTTTGGGTTTAGTGCTTAATTCTTTCTCTGCTTCTTTCTGCGGCGATTCTTCTGAACGTTTGGGGCAGAGAATCCTAGGAACAGAGTCAATATCAGAATACGGACTATCCACAGGCTCCGGTTTGTACTTTTTAATAGGTGCAGAATGTTTGTAGCTGTCCGATAAAGTGTTTGACAACAATTTCGAGAAAGAGCTGCTGTTTGATTTCACAGGAGTTTTTACGTTTGAGCCGTTCTTTTTAGTAGAAATATTTTTCTTGTTTCCAGTGCTAGGTTTGGCTATGCTCTTGATGGATGGATATAGTCCATTGGATAAAGGTGTGCTTGATGATGTGGATAGTGTAATAGAAACTGGGCAAGCAGGGCTGTTCGGTGGCTTGTCTTCTGAAATAGATGTGTGTACATCTTGAACCAAGGTCAATGGGGGCTCGCTGTTTAACTGTTTGGATAGAGCTGCCTCTGCCTCTAAGACGCTGGCTTTCCATGATGGCATTAGACGTTTAGGAACCTGTAGAAACAAAGGAACTCCCGTAAATGCTCTACCAAATAACATAACTGTGATATGATGAGCATTTGTTGTTTATTGCATGCTGCAATAAAGGTCATAGCAGTAAAACTCTATATTATTTTAAGGCTTTACTGTATATTTGTAATCTTTGTCCTTTTGCCTTCCTCTTCGTCTTAGCACTGGCAGTTTTTCAAACTGATGACCTCCTTCAAAACGAAACATGGTTTTTGCCGGGACCCATGCTTGGTCTACTATCTCCCCAAACATCTTGACAAAATAAAGGCGACATGGACGACGACTGGGATCTGCAAGAAATGTCATATGACAATCTATAAACATGCAGCCATTTGCAACAAACCCAATACCCTTACAATTAGATTTCTTAACCTTGGGGGTTTGTTAAAACTGGCTAAAAATCTGCAGAAACAACAGGTGTATGACCTATATTAAAAGGTCTATCATCATTTAACGCATAAACATTAACAAGCACACTACAACATTTCCATATTAATGGAATGTTATCAAAGGAACCTCTGTATTTGTGTAGTCACTGTCAACACAACTGTTTTGGGTCTACAATGTCTGCTTTTATCACTTAGCATTCAGAAGTTTACTATCTGTTATTGTGTGTAATGCAATTTTGCAGGTTTATTCAATGTTATTTTGATAGTTTTAATGACAAAAAAATTGCAGCTGTTGTGCATAAAAAGTCAAAATTATAAGTGACAGGAGAAATAAGCGCATGAACACAAGATTTTGAAACACAAACAATAACCAGCATATCACATCAGATAACAGAATACAAACAAAGCATTGTAATTCAAACAGCAGCTGTTTTTAAAACAACCAACTACTATGTCTAGTACTACTAGTATAACAAGGGTTACGATAACAAAAGAAATCACCTTTCATTTTGGTGTGGACTTCAATCATTGGGTCATTGGTTATATGACATGGCCACCAGGGTCTGCGGTTGAATTTGGCCCATACAACATCTCCAACAGAGAACTTTACACCAGAAAGTTGCCTCTTCTTTGGGCTGTTGGACTTAGATTAAAATAAAAATGTCAATAGGATGCTATTTATGCAGGTAAAGAGTGCTTTATCAGTAGCTGGGTTGTTTGTTTGTGCTACTCTTTATTTTTACAAATGGCTGTTTATGGGCAGTAGCCTAACTGCCACCCACATGGACAAATGAACTGTAGGTTCGTTCTGCATGAACGTAAGAAGCAGCTGGCACTTAACATATACCTCTGTGCATGATGTCACTGGAGAACTCATGGCTAGCGCAAACGCCGAGATCTATGCAGTTTTGTGGTTAAAGAGATGTATAAAAAGCATAGGGAGGGTAACATGACAACAGCTTTTATCTAAAAACAATTCGGCAATACCTGCTATAAATAACCATACCTCAAAATGTACCCTGAATGGCAAGCCAATATTCAATTACAAATACCAAACAATTTAAATGTGTTACACATCAGTGTATAGTTTGGACACATTAATATAATATCATTGTGTATTACAGTCTATTATATTATGTTATACTTATGTTGTAATGAATATCCATTCCCAAGACTATGTTCTTAGGCAAAAGAAACCGTGTTGTCATGTTATTAAACTCCCCACACTATGATAAACAAATGCAATCAAGATAACAAAACAATGACTTCTTACAAAGTAATGAGATCTTACAGGATTTGAATGGGAATCACTGGGTGAACCTGATCTTTTAGAGAGACCAGAGTTAAATATTGAAGCATTGTTCACAGTGCTGGGCAAATCACAATCACTGTCTGAATAGTCATCCATACTGTCAAAATCCTCCATCATGATCTCCACAGGCAACTGTGAGGGACCGGCTGAAGGGTCTGCCTGCGTCACATTTTTAGCAACAGGGTTACAATTTTCATCTTTGTTTGCATTTAGGTCCAGTCTGTGGCTGCTGAGGGCTTTTGTATTGGCCAGATCTCGTTTTTGGCACTTGGTTGACGTATCTTTAAATGGTGCCATTTTGTCTCCCCTCTCATCCTCATCATCTTTACTATCTCCACTGTCAAATAGCGTTGACTCAAAATGCAAAAATCCATTTGGGATGGATGGGAAATGTTCCAAGCTATCCGAGCTTACTGGAGAGAAACCATTCTTATCCAGATCCTGATTGGTAGTCCTATCAGTGTTTCTTTGGGAACTGGAGGTGTGGTAGAGACCTATTCCAAACTCACTACCGGCAATGGGATTGTGCATATGCAATTTATTCCGCCCGTGAAAGTCCCTGTCCTGCAAACTCACGTCTGCATGGTTCACCATGCTGGTCAGGTCCTGAAGTCTTCTTAGCGGACTGTAGTTGTGGGTGGGTGGACTTTGGGCATACGAAAATGAGGATGCAGAAAGTTTGAAGCCCGAGTTTAAGAAATGCATGGCAGTCTCCGGGTCCCCCTGTCGCTTTGTGTTCTGGTGTCCACGAGAGCTGATGTGGCTATCAAGTGTCTTGGTCTCCTGTGGATCGCCGCGACACTCCGAGCCATCCTTGCAAGCCACTTTGTATGACTGATTCATGTTGTCATGGCTCCATCCTGAGACAAAACAGAGACAAAATCTTAAAAGATCTTTCAGATTTATGATATGGAGGCTCCCATCCAAAACAATACTAAACACTGCATTAAACTAAATATGGTGATCAAATGTTAAACAATATGAATTACACACCACAAACATCAGCAATAATATACATCCACATTAATAACACGTTGTAACAGCAAAGCACTGTAACACCGTATCACCAGCATGCACATGCTATATGGCTACCCAGTTTAAGCCGCAACCCTCGAAGGCCGTCTTGTCAAGAATCCATTAAGACAAAGGTAAAACTCAACATAAATCGCCATGCCACGGACACTTCGATATACTTCACGCTAGACTCTTTTAAGATGACCTTTGCTGCGATTTTAGTGTCTAAACGCCGGCAAACAAGGTTACATTACCATCATGTGCCATCAACAGTTATCATACAGTCGCACAGCAGGAAAGTCACCCATTAAAACCCCACGACGATCAGATGAATAGCAACAAATATAAAAAGTACAGAACAAACATCGACCCGGTTTCTTACCATTTACGGCTCGTTCACGACAAAAGCATCGGAAAGCCCTTAAAATGCGAGCATGTAGAGTGACTTTTTCTCGATTTGTGAAAGAGGACATGCAAAATCGCAGCCGCGTTTGCAGCGGTAGGCCTGGCCTCGGCACTCATTTCTCTCTCTCTCTCTCTCTCTCACTCACTCCACTCTTCAACAAAAACACGGATGAATTAATAAACGAGAATGAACCGCAAAGCCTGTCACTCTCCCCGAAGCACCACGCCAATGCATCGAAAGCACGTTTTTTTTCAGCGGCCACTTTTTCTATTCAAATACATGATTGTTTGCCCCGCTTGCCCCTGGTTGTATGTGTGTTAAAACAAGCCCTGATCTGACTGCCTGTGTGTGTGTGTTGGTGAGAGCGACCAATCGGCACAGCATACCCAACCCCCAGTCGGTATACATTCACATCCACTTAACCCGATTCACTTTTCCCAGGTAGATCTCGAACTAAATGTATGCGAGCGATCTGCACGTAAACGCAAGTTTTTGTCCCGTATACACGGTGTATGCAGTTCAACAGTCGACGCGTTATGTGTATGAAAGTACCGGACAGCGTGCGTTTACTTTTTTAACCCTCACGCCATTTGTTTCCTTGTCCTAACAAAGGCGTAACTTCCTCCATTTTAGAGAGACGGCTCGTGCTTTGCAAGGTAGCCGACTAGGCGATGAAGTCTTATCGGGAGGAAACACTCTCCGTGGGTCTCTGTTAAAAATATCAATACACATGCTGTGGCATACTTATTTGTTGCGCGTTTCAGGGTGGTTGGAAATTAGGCCATACCACGCATACGCGTCACTTGTTTAACATGCGGTAACATCCTTTGTACCATGAGATAAAAAGTATCGCGGTTGTTGGCCTACCTTACGACTTCTCTTAGAAAATAAATACAAACGCGATGATGCATCCGTTGACTTTGACTATATTATAAGGTATATGTTATGTCTTATACGCATTTAGTGTATAGAAATAAGATACAAAGATACTAAAAGAGGAGCCATAAATTGCCTGTTGTATTTCTGGGGGGCGCCACGCATTCAGCCTCCATCTCATTTGACCTGAATGCAGTTAAAGAAAACTAAATATAACACATCAGTTAGTTCCTCTATAGATAAAACACGGCGACAGCTAACCGCTGTCTTACTACTTTTCCTTCTGGTTATTGCAAACCCAATAATACTTTGTTTTATATTACGTCATAAATTTATACTTAAACCACATTGTAATAGAAATTATGTTCGGTCCCACTTTATATCAGGTATTTTAAGCTTTTATATGTATTTACAAAAGAAAAATGTATATAGTGTAACTACAGTGTACATAACTGTTAAATTGAGCTTACTTTAATTATTTACATGTAATTAACCCACCACGAACCCTAAACCTACCAATACCAACATGTATGGACAAAACAAGTCCAATGTATTCAATTTTAATATAAAGTGGGACAATATGTTCAAATCAGTTAACTAAATTAATAACATGTAAAAAAATATATATATTAGCAGTTTCCCCACACAATCTATTTTTAGAGTGATATGTGTTTATTTTTTATCAGGTCAGGTGTATTTAATAACATAAAACTCTGAAACCTGTGGCTTAAAACAGAACAAATTCAAAATGTGTAGCAACACGGTAGATTGTAGGTCATTCATCGGCATGACTATTTAGTGTGGAATACAACAGATTGCCTGATATGAACTCAGTTATATTTTCTAAAAGAGCATCTCGACTTGACTTCATATCTAAGAAAATCACCATCTGTTTTAAACAGGCACCAGACATTTGTTAACACAACACAATAACAAAAAAGATAAACATACCATTAGGACATTACAAAGTTTCACATAAACATTAGGTGAGAAAGTGTCATTATTACTAGTTAAAGTTAAACGTGTCCCAAATTCTGAAGTAAAACACATCATGTGTTGTAGAGACTGTTAACATCAAAAGCATTAAGTAAAAGATTAAGTTCAATGTAAAACAACACAATTGCAATTCTTTCTACATTTCACTTGAGCAAAGTCTAAAGATCAAACAGATTAATATCTGATTCAATACTGTAACTTTATTTCACAATACTACTACCATCATGCATTTCTGTACAGTAGGTTAACAAATGTCATAGCAAGAAAGGTAATGCTAAAGCTCTTTGGAAAAGGATACACAAAAGGATCAAATGAATAACACTGGCACATACACAAGTTTAGGTATCAAAATCCACCTTTTTCTTTGCAATAGTTTGGCTGTGCAAACACAATTCACTGTGATTTTGTACATGCACCCAAATCCAGAGTCTCCCCCTCCCAGCAATAAATAGAAAAACCTTCTTTTACTCATTATTGTCTTTCTCTTTCACAGTGGCTTCACACAAGGCCCTTTTCTGCATCATGGTGTATGGGAATGGAGCTCCATTGCAGCCACTATAGTCTAGTTTGCTGAGCCTTGCTAGTGTCTTGATGCTGCCTGGGGGCCTACCTGGGCTCACCTTGTAGCCTGCAGCTTTGGTGGTGCCCAGTGGCCGTCCCGGGCTGGTTTTAAAGCCTGCTGCTCTGGTGGTCCCAGGTGGTCGTCCTGTACTTGTCCTGTAGCCAGCGGACTTTGTTGTACCCGAGGGCCTGCCTCGTCGTCCAGACTTTCCAAGACCCTTCTTTTTCTTGGACCCCTCTGGTGCCTCTGCACTCCTCATTCGGACGGACTGGGAGTGAAACTCGTTTTGGGAGTCCTGCATTTGGCAGGACATGGGCTTAATCATGCCCTGTGGCAAGGGGGGCAAGTTTGGGAGTGGCAGTTGTAGTGAAGGAGGTGGGGCATGGGGGTAAAATTTGTTGGATTGTGAGCTGCACAGCTCAAAGTGACTGGCTGAGTGTTGGCCATCATCCCCTAT
The DNA here is from genome assembly GCA_036877525.1 of Chromobotia macracanthus. Lineage (NCBI taxonomy): Eukaryota > Metazoa > Chordata > Actinopteri > Cypriniformes > Botiidae > Chromobotia > Chromobotia macracanthus. Next base: position 8,564,521 of record JAZGTH010000017.1, read on the forward strand.
GCTACCCAGACCATAGTCACTGCTGTTGCTTGCTACTTGGTGCATCATTTTCTGTTAAAAAATACATGTGAAAATATTAACTTGTTTATGAAAAGATTTGTTTGACACATAAATTATAAATAAAACCTTTAATTGTATTGCAATATACAAACTGAATATAAAGCATTTCCTTTTATATTTATTCAAATATCTTGCATCTACTATCGATCGAAAAAGTATGACTGATTGACGACGTCAATCAAAAACAAAATACGGGCCTGCACAAAAACTACAGTAAGTCAATGTCACCAAAGGGAGGGGTAACGGCCTATTATCTTTGCAAATTATGGAAAGAATTACACTTTAAGTAAATCGCATTACTTTTCCGTTAGAATAAAACAGAATCTCTTATAAGAAAATTTAAACCGACTGAGAAACATTGTTTATGCGAGTCCATCGTTGTCTTGTCATTCAATATGTTAGTACATCTCGCTCCGCGCAATGGTTAATATGTGCGATTCTTAAAATAACTGCAAATCAAACTTAAGTTAAAATAAAGCAGATGCAAATATCCACTAAATATTGGAACAAACCTGCATATTGTAAAGGATAAAGTACCGTACCTCATCTAGAACGCGGATCATGGCATGTAAAGGGTTAAATATGAAACAGATATGTCTTCCATCCTTGAAACCAACGCATAATGCTATTTACACAAGAATATGGACATCCTTGAATCGCATAAGATTTCCTTTCCTTCCTCAAGAATCGTGATAATTCTGGTTTGTGGGATGAATATTTTTTCCCTGTACCGTTAAGGTTTAAAGAGAAAAGGCAGCCATTTTCGCTAGAAAAAATAATAAAATAGTAAGAATAGCTTATACGCATGCGTCGATTGCTGGTGGGAATTTATACTTTTCTTCACCAAGCCCAGAAGGCCCTTAGTGTAAGCTAACGTATATATATAACGTATATATATATGCGTGTGTATTCGTGCGTGTTTGGAACAGAAATATATTCCTCTCAGTATTTCAGTGTTTATGTATGTATATTAGCAAACGACTGGCATATTATTTCAGGGTTTAATATAAGTGTTATTATATATTATTATGAGTACATTAACTTCTAAATAATAACCTTAAAGTAAACTAACCTAACTCACTTTTTAAACCACATATCTATCTCATATGGCATCTCGCAATATACCCCAAAAACCAAACAATATAGCGGTTCTCAAAACTGAAAGCATTACTGATTGTTGTTCCCCTCTTACATCAGATGGCGGCACCAAAAACAGCATGTATCACCGATGAAGTCTACTGCAGCGAAGGCTTATTAATATTAATAAGTTATGATGACGTTGTTTGGTAATCCTCCTATTACGAAATCTAATGTGTAATATTAGTAAAATACCGAAACCCTTGTTTGGTGATCGACCAATGGCTTGTTTTGGCTCATGAATGTTAATCATTTCCTTCTCAATACTAGCATTCGTAATGTTGAATGCGGATTACGTGACGTCAACCTACAAGAAGGGATTGTCTGTTGCTGCTGCGCAACACATTCAGGCTCTGACCGACGTATGAAGTACTTCAACTGTTTTCTGTTTATATTGTATAGCGATATAATTTTCTAGTTTGAGAAGTAAGCGAGTAACGTTTCGGGTCATTTTATTTGTTCTTAAACTAGGCACAAAGTCAACAGTTTTATTTTGAACAAATTAACTGCGACCGAACTGCTTTGACGCATGACGCCAGACCCAAATAAAGCCTCTGAGTAATTGTACATTCATATTTTTATCAGTACTTGAACGCTTTAAAGAATTGCGGACAACTTGTAAACATGGACGAGAAGGTATTTACGAAAGAACTGGACCAATGGATCGAACAGCTGAACGAGTGCAAACAACTGTCGGAAAACCAAGTGAAAATTTTGTGTGAGAAGGTGAGTTACATGTGACGGCCATCATCACCACCACCCCGTCATTGAGTTATTGTTTTATTAAAACGTGTTATGACAGATAACAGCAGATCGTCTACATCTTTTCTCGAATTCAGTTGCACTGCGCACTTTCTGCTGGCCGCTGATCTGAAGATGGCGGTGAATTGTTCTATTACAGGCCGTCTGTTCGCCATATATGTTACTATTGGTTGTTGGCTGTGGAAAGCGGTTAGCAACCAGAGCTCGTAAGATTATGCCCTCGTTAGTGTTATGCGTTGTCAGGCAGAGATTTGGGTTTGGATGTGGGACTTGTGGATCTGACTTTTGGTTGCTGATGAGCAAAAAAATGAAGTAACAAAAACGATAAAATGTTCTAGGAACGTTCTAAACGTCCAGTTTTTTAGACGTTGTATTATTGTTATTGCTTGGTTGTGAGAATATTATATAAACATGTTTTAATTATGTGAAGTTTTCTAAAGGGCCCACTAAATACCTAAACATATTTTCTGATATATGAAAGATAACATAAAAACCGTTCTACTAACGTTACTTCAAGAACGTTTTTGATCATTTTGTTCTTGCAGTAATTTGAAAACTTTTATAATATTAGCTAATATTCTAAGAACGTTCCTTGTAAGCTGGGAACACTCATTAGTTTTGTAAAAAAAATGCTAAAGCTAAAACCAAAATGTTTGTGTTTAGGTTGCTTTAAAACGTTATAATTGTGCACTTAGTTTTTGGAAGTGGCATTTCTTGTTTGTCTCTTCATTGCTTAAGATGTCCCCATCCTGTTACAGTAATATTTTAATGTGCTATTTCTAAACTTTGGTCCACACGTTATAAAAAGTAAAACGTGTCCTAAAAGATGAAAAGGTTTCTACCCTAAAATTATTTTTATGATGACTTACAAAATATTAATAATTTATTATAAGTAGTTGATATTAAAATATTAGAAGGTTAAAAATAGTTCATATAGATCTGACCTAACAAAACTTTTATTACAATTTGCCTGATATTGTTAAAATGTTTATGTACTTTCAAAAAAACATATTAGACATTAACTATATGCTAATATTTATTCTGCACTGGTTATAGTGTCAACATCTGTGCCTCTCTGAGCTTGTTATAGATTCAGATGCACTGTAAGTTTAATGGCTGAGACTGTTGCTTAAGTAAGACTGTCTTCTAACATATCTGTTTATCCATCGCAGGCCAAAGAAATTTTATCCAAGGAGTCAAATGTCCAGGACGTGCGATGTCCTGTCACAGTATGTGGAGATGTACATGGCCAATTTCATGATCTTATGGAGCTGTTTAAGATTGGGGGTAAATCACCAGATACGAATTACCTCTTCATGGGAGACTATGTGGATAGAGGTTATTATTCAGTAGAGACAGTCACACTTCTGGTGTCTTTAAAGGTAAATGTTTTAAAGTCAGCTATTGTAAATGCCAATGTAAGTTTCCTTATATATGTTGACCGTCTTATTTTTTAAAATATTTTAGGTTAGATATCCAGAGAGAATCACCATCTTACGTGGAAATCACGAAAGTAGACAGATCACACAAGTCTATGGATTTTATGATGAATGCCTGAGAAAATATGGAAATGCGAATGTTTGGAAATATTTTACAGATCTCTTTGACTATCTTCCACTTACAGCCCTTGTAGACACACAGGTAAATTTGTTAGTGCGATACATTTTTTGCAGAGTAATTTTATGTATTCTATTAAAATGAGCAATGACAAAATGTTTTTAACTTGTAGTTGAGCGCACATAACGTTTCAGATCATTTCTACATATTTATTCTTGTCTGCACAGATATTCTGTCTCCATGGAGGATTGTCACCTTCAATTGACACACTGGATCACATTCGAGCATTGGACCGTATCCAAGAAGTTCCCCATGAGGTATAAATTCCACCAGTTAATATCAGACAGATGTCTCATGTTATTATATTATTCAAAGTCATTTAGATTCCCAGCTGGGAAAATTACTAACAAAGCCTTATGAAATCTTATTGGCAGGGTCCCATGTGTGATCTGCTGTGGTCAGATCCAGATGATCGTGGGGGCTGGGGAATTTCCCCCAGAGGGGCTGGGTACACATTTGGGCAAGACATCTCAGAAACCTTTAATCATGCCAACTGCCTGACTCTGGTCTCACGAGCTCACCAGTTAGTGATGGAGGTAGGAAAAAGGGTGTTTTTTTTTTTTTTAATATGTCAATGAAGAGAAAGCACTATGTAGAGAAGAATACGGTTAATTTATTGTTTCAGCTAATGTTGGTGTTAAATATGATTTTTGATAACCTACCGTACTAATTACAATGTCAATCCTATTTTTAATAATTATTTTACAGGGTTATAACTGGTGTCATGAACGGAATGTTGTGACAATCTTCAGCGCACCGAATTATTGCTACCGCTGTGGTAACCAGGCTGCAATCATGGAACTTGATGACACACTTAAGTATTCCTTGTACGTATATGACAAAAAGCAGTGATTGTATAATTACATAAGCAGCTCTATTGAAAGCCTCACCTTAAAATTATACTATTACATTATTTTAATTAACACTGCAATTGGTTCAGTTTACAGTTTGACCCTGCCCCACGTAGAGGAGAGCCTCACGTCACTCGTCGCACTCCAGATTATTTCCTGTAGGATGGGATGTATTTTTGAAACAGCACTAACTGGCCGGTGGACAATGACCATTCATAGAAGACATTCTCATCTGTTCCAATCTTCCAAAACCTTGTGGTTTGGCAATCCCTTGTCCTCGGACCAAAACAAGTGCCATATCTGTGCTGCAATAAGATGACAAAACATGCTGTCATCTCACCAAATACACAATTATATAATAGTACACCCTCAGCTGCATCATGCCTTTTTCAGTCACTACTAAAAAGCTGTTGTGTTTTTCAACAGACTATAAGGATTTCTTCAAACTAATGGGTTCATGTGCATTCTTCTAAAGCGCCATGTGTTTTAGGATAACTTTTTTTTTAAATATACACTTTAAAAGCTTTGACTGGATAATGTACACTTTGTGATGAGCTTAAAATAGTGCTGTGTGTTAAAACTGCATTTTTATGCTGCATGGCCTGAGTACACAGTGAGCTAACAGTGTTAACTTTCTGACTGTTGATTAAATGATCGCCTCCTGCAGCGTTTTGTTACAGGTAGGTATGAGACACTTTAATCCTTTTTAAATGTTCTTAAAGCACTTTCTCAACGCAGTATTTGTTGTTGTACTTAATTTTTGGAGCATCAGCAGTGTTTTTTTTTTGTTTTTGCTTTTGTATGTAACTGCATTATTTCCTCGTAATTTGTAAATGAGCACAATTGAATAGGGACATAGGGATTGGCAATAAAGACTCGATATTTATATCAAAATGTTAAGTCTGTTTCTTAACACTAACTGTAAGGTTTATGTCTTTGCCTATTGGTAGTAAAAGCAATGATTGGTTTTAATTGTTGTTATGTGAAATATCCACAAGATGGAGCTACATTCATAGACACAGTAGCCCTAAATTTTAATAATTTAATATGTCAGAAAAATGCAATTAAACTCTGAACAATGGTTTAATTGATCATGGCCATCTACGACATACAAACACATGCAGGCAAGTTTATTACACGCTAAAGCGTTATTAACAATAACTGATCATAAGCTGTCTGTAAAATGTGTGTCCTTTAGGCTGTTTTAAGTTTCGTAAAAATTAATGTCGCGCTAGAACTAGTTTAATTTGAAGCACGTTTCATTTCACTAAACGCTGTATTTGCACTCCTTAAACTTTAAATGTAAAAAGTATTTGTCTTTCAAGCTAGTGTTTTCGGTTTTATATAATCTGGGTACAGTGTCGATCGTATTTCCCCAAATCTACGTTTTTAATAACGTTTGGGGACTTCTCATTTGAAATATCACAGCGTTTTGGGTTGGTTGGGAGCGTGAGGAGTGACGTGTACTGCGGCGCGCTTCACATTCATTCGTAAATACCAAATTAGCCCCGGTGAACTAGACTGAGATCTGCTGCGGTGTGCAGTGATTGCGTCTGACGGCGAGCTTTGCACTTGCACTGTGAGTAGAAGGATTTATTTTTTTTATTTTTGCTCATGCCGTTATCAAAATATTTTTCTTCCTTTATACTGGGTGCATTAGATTGTCAAACCCTGTTCTGTCAGTAAGTGCATCTGTGATGTGGCATCCAGAGGTTGATAAGGAGGTACACACAGCTGCAGTTGTACAAATGGTTTTAAGGATATATCTGTGAAGTTGACTAATGTTTGCTTGCCTGAGCATCCCTACGTTTTTCATAAACGTGATTTATGCATAAAATAATTTAGATTTGGGTTTATGATGTATGAAAAAACCTGGTGGAAGCCACCTAACCGGTACTGACTGGTTTTGAACCTTTCTTTGCCATTAGGTAACAATGATAATATTCTAACAAATGACCGTCAAAACGAGACACATCCAATTCAGGAATTATTTACTGTTATTTATTTATTTTTTAAACATAACACGTTACATTTATTATTAAAATAATGATCCCATATTGTTTTCTCATGCACAATGCACATGCAAAATGTTATAAAAGAATCTTTATTAAATAGGTTGTATGCAATGAACACAATTACAGTTGCAATGGTACACGTTAATATGCCTGCATTAAAGCATGCTATTGGGCAAGAAATGGGCTGTTCGGGAAAGTGTAATAACACAGCGTCTATGTTCAAAGTTCAGTTTACATCAAAAGCCTTGTGGATCATTCAGTGTCTTATCATTACGATTATGTTTGTAAAGCATACCAGGTTAGTTATGCTTTTAATAATGAAATTGACAAGAAAGGTCTCGTGCGAAACGCTTGAGCGTTCACTTGATTTTAAAGAGACACGACCCAGTTTCATTACTGTTAAGTGAAATGCTTGATTTACTGTCCATTCTTCAGCCATCTTTGGTGCATTGGAAAGACGAAATGCATTACATTTAATGCATTCAGGTTATTTCATTTTAGTATTTCCGCCTGCATGAATTTATGAATATAGATCAATATATAATTGCAATGAAACAGTTAAATCTTCTTTCGTCTAGAAGTTTTATTCGAAAGGCGATCTCGGTGAAATATTTGATTTGATAAAAAAATCGCCTTTCTGTTGGCTATGCAAAAGAACGTATCCGCCGAGTGCTATTAAAAGGATTCTGCCTCTGTCCTGCTCGTAAATTCAATTAATCGACCGCAGGGTTCAGACTAACATTACAATCTGTTACTTTTCACATTTATTCGCCTGTTGCATTGATCAAAACAATTATGCAGAAACACATGTTCATGCACGCCACTCGCTGTAACAGCGTCTATGTATCCAAGGCTGAGACACAGCTGCACCTTGTGTAGTTTCAATGAGGGCATTTTTCAAGCCTTTCAATGGATGGCCGGTGATTTGTGTCTTTAGCAAGTACATGCTGATTCAGCAGTGGCTAATCCATAGAGGAATTTCAGGTCCGAAGGTTGTTCAGTGTTCAGGGCGGAAAAAATAATACAGAAAGGCTTTTGATTGGCTAGATGTTGTTTTAGGGCTTTGAAATGATATGAGTTTTTCACATTTGAAATTCACCTTTGAATATCTTTTTGCATGTTTAATACGTCATATTTTACACTGGATTCGTCAGGTTTTGGAAATTCATGCTGTACTAAGTGCACCGGTATTTTGTGAGGCAGTCACTGTTTAGTTTACGATGACAGGTTGTCTGTTGCTAAGCAACACACTCATATACTAGCACCACATGGTTTTATACTGTATACACTGTATAGATGATAACACAGCATTAAGCACTGTGTAAAGACTTTTTAGTTTTCAAGTCAAAAGTAAGTCTTGCTGACCTTCACACTTATTTTTAAACTATTTTTAAAAGGTGCATATCCAGAATTATTATTCTGTTAAAATATGATCAAGTGTGTTTTTAACAAGTGAAGTTTTAACAGTGGAATATTTTAACAGAGCACCATGGCAGCTGAGCTCTCCACCTCCATAAACATTAAAGAGCCTCGCTGGGATCAGGGAACATTTGTGGGTCGAGCAAAGCATTTTTTTACCGTCACAGACCCCAGAAATATCCTTCTGTCAAATGAACAACTTGAAAAAGCACGTCAGATCATTCAGGATTACAGGTAAATAAAACAGACATTCTGAGCCCCTCAGAGCTTCCACTGGGGTATTTGCATGTGTTTGTGTGTTTTTATATGATTTATAAAAATCTAATTTCAAATTATATTTTGAAATATAATTTTCTTATCCAAAAATGGAAATTCTTTTATCATTTAGACATGCCGGTCTAAACTTGTATATATCTTTTTTCTTTTTGGAAAGTGGAAAGTGAGAGATAAAAATGTACTTAAATTTATCAAACAAATAGCAACAAATAAGATGTTGCTACTTTTCTCATGAACACGTCAAAGGAGAGTAAGATTTTCAGGTTGTTCCTCACACAAACCCTCACATATTGCTGTAGAAGACCTTGAATATAATGCACAAGTTGAATAGACCATTTGACTGTGCCTTTTTTTGTAATTTTGAACCTTGACAGCCCCAGTCCTCATTTACTTTCGTATTATGTACTTTTTATGGAAAAGTATGGTCAGGATATTCTTAAAACTATAATTGAAAATGTTTAACTTCTAGATAAACTATAGCTTTAATGTTGCCGTCGTTGAGTTTGCTAGATAACCAGATCGCCATCTTCCTTTTTGTACCCTTTAAGACAAGGAGTGGTAACACCAGGTCTAACAGAAGACGAGCTCTGGAGGGCCAAGTATATATTTGACTCAGCTTTCCATCCGGACACAGGCGAGAAAATGCTTCTGATTGGTCGCATGTCTGCTCAGGTCCCCATGAACATGACCATCACAGGATGCATGATGACATTTTACAGGTGCATTATGGTCTTGATTCTAGTCTGGTTCATAAATGTTTGATGTGTGTTACCCAGTTCTTTGTATAGAGAACATGAATATTTTTATAGTGCACTTTTTTATTATAATTGTGCTCTATGTGTGCTCATGTAACAATGAATATTTATTCTTGCTTTCAGGACAACACCAGCAGTTTTGTTTTGGCAGTGGATCAATCAGTCTTTCAATGCAATAGTTAATTATACTAACAGGAGTGGAGACGCCCCCATCACAGTAAAGTGAGAGCTCTGATCTCATGATTTTTTTGTCTGTTTGTGTTTAACATGATTTCTTATCAGCTAATTTGCACTATTTATATACCAAATCATTTCCTTACAGCCAGCTCGGTACAGCCTATGTATCGGCCACCACAGGTGCAGTGGCTACTGCTTTAGGACTAAACGCATTAGCAAAGGTAATGGTCTGTTATTGCTTACTAGTAAGTTCATCTGTACAATTGTAACTGTTTTCAAAGCAATTTATTTGTGAAGTATAGCGTATCACACAGTGGTGATGCTCTGTGTGCATTAATGTCAGTGTTTGTAATTATTCTGTTACTAAATTAGTAAATAGTTGGTTGTCTCTGTTTCAGCACGTTACTCCGCTCATAGGGCGTTTTGTGCCATTTGCTGCTGTAGCTGCTGCAAACTGTATCAATATTCCACTGATGAGACAACGGTAAACAATGTTGCAGTATATAAAGAGGCTTACTCAGCTGCATGTGTGTGTTCTTATGCTGGATGTGAAGTGTTTAAATGAGTCATTTTATGTTGAAATCAGGGAACTTAAACATGGCATTCCAGTAACAGATGAGAATGACAATCGGTTAGGAGAATCCTCAAAGGCAGCTCAGCAGGCCATCACACAGGTGGTGGTGTCCAGAATCCTCATGGCCTCTCCTGGAATGGGTTTGTTTTCTCTCCTAATTCAATTTAGTTAGTGTGGTGCTGTTTCTAAAGAAAGTTTCTATAAAAACTGTGATGCATTATTGCAGTGAATGATGTAAACGGAAAAATTGATATTCTGTAAACTAATACTTCATCACAGCCAATTTCTTCTCTGTTTTTGTAGCCATTCCTCCATTTTTAATGAATGCTTTGGAAAAGAAGGCCTTCCTCAAGGTATTTTTAATAATGTCTTTCCCAAAGTGTAATAACTTTGGCTTACTTTTCTCAAAGAGTAACTTTGGTCAGAGCTCACCCAACAAACCCAGTACAACTCTGCTTGAATGCATTAGACTTTACAATGACCCCATAGAATCATCTGCTTTATTCTGAGGTTGATTTTCCCCCTCATCTTTTCAGAGGTTTCCATGGATGAGTGCACCCATTCAAGTTGGCTTGGTTGGATTTTGGTGAGTTGCCAAAGATAGACTGATGGTCTAATAAACAGTTATTTTCTGAACAAACAGAGGCATTCAAGATTTGGTGATTCATTCTTTTGTGTACTCTTTTCTTAGTCTTGTGTTTGCAACCCCGCTATGCTGTGCATTATTTCCACAAAAGAGGTAAGAAAGCTTTCAGAATTGTTTTTTTTTTGCTAATAGTAGTCTCAAACTTTGTCGTAGAGCGCAATATTGGAATCTCTTTGATTTCTTAGGATTTTTTTTGAATGTGTTAGGAATATGTGATTTTCTGTAGCACCTAACAGTTCCATTTCCTCTAATTCAACACATGCAGCTCTATGGCAGTAAGCCGCTTGGAACCAGAACTGCAGGAGAAGATTCGAGCCAGTCATCCTGGTGTAGAGATAGTCTTTTTCAACAAAGGACTGTAAGACTGAAGTCGGTAAATTGTCACACTGTTGTAATGATTTTATTTCCCATAATTCTGAAACATCTCTTTGTGTGCCAAAGTTAACCTGTTCTTCTCCAGGACATCCCAACCTCAGTCATTTTTTAAGACAATTTATATTTTTGAATGTTTTAATTATTTTTAAGTTAAATGCATTTTGTCATTGCTGCTCTGTGTATGTCCTCTGTCCTACGGTGCTCATTCTGACTACTGTGTATAATTTGTTTAAACTTCTGAAATAATCGTGTGCTACCAGTTTATACCATGTGCCATTCAGTGTCATGATCAAAGATGCCAGATTAACTTATTCTCTATGTTAGTCTTGTATTGTTATCAGTATTTTGTGTTGATCTTTTCTTGAGGGTTGCTGTTTGTACAGTACTGCCAAATTTAAGTCGTGACCTCTTCGACAATAGCGCAATCAGTTTAAAACATTGCCAAATGCAAACCTCTGCTGCACATTTCCTTAAAAACAGGCTTAAAAAACAGAGAAACTATAGCATGGTTTTAAGAAAGAGTATTATATATTTTACTATCATCAGTATTTGGAGTTCAAACCCTTAGAATGTTAATTTAGATGTGATTACTTGTGTGTATGGTCATATAATTTCTTCTTTTGCCAACTGTGCATGAACAAACTTTTTTTTTAAAATAGTGTGAGGTTAAAGTTTAAGGTGTTCTCATTGATTGCTCCAAAGTTCACTCGTCTTTTAATTTAACATTGTTTTTATCAGTGTTATCTTGTCAAAACAAAACCTCAAATTAAGGTTTATGTTTGTTTCAGTCCATTCTTAGGTCACAGTATCATGCTCAGTATGATATTTATACCTTTGTTAATGTATTTACAGTATACAGTATACATATGCATACTAGAACAATTAACAGTATAGCAGTGTCTAATGAAAGCTAATGTGCTAGTTCTCACTTATACAAGGTAGATTTGTTTTCTGTATCTTTTCCCACAAATTTTGAGAAAGCACACAATCCAACCAGTCTTTTTTAGTTCTTGTTAATGTAACTTTTTACATTTTCAAGTGTTACATGTGTTTCCTTATACATCATCTATTCTGTTTATCTATTGATAGTGTGTATGACTTTCTAATCGGTGTTAAACCTTGTGAACATTCCGTTTAATTGACAGTCTTTATGTGCTGAAATATTTTTTGTTTAATGTTTTAATCTGTAACACAGTAACTGAGAAAGCATAACAGCTCAGAGTTAGCTGTGTGATGACCGGTCTGACTTTTGTGAGACTTGATAGCCACATTTGTTTAGTTAATGAATGTAGTCTTGGCAGTAATGAAATCAAACTGAGAGCGTGTATCTTTCTGTGGTATAGTGGTGGATTTGTTGGTATCCACCATTTGTTTTTGTGTAATTGTGACAGAAGCAGAACAGTTGTTTAAAAACTTTTCAGATTGCACCTGGTTCCATAATTGTATGTATCACATTTCTCAGAGGAAATTCATGGATAAGAAGCAATTTCTGGTTTTTATAATGCATTGAACATCATTTTTTATAGCCAGATCAGGGCTGTCGTTGACATTCACAGGGCCCTTTTATGGGCGGGGGCCCTATACTCCCTGGCCAAATGAGAATAGCATACAGGGCCTTACTGGGACCCAGTACAGTGTTCCTGTTTGGCCTTTCTACGACAGCAGCCCTGGCCAGATAGGTGCTTAGATCATTCCTATTCAATCTGAGAACAGTATGCATAGGAATTTTGTACCAGTTAACTGATTTCAAAGCAATTTAAATAACTGACTTAACCTAACAGTTGTTCAAGGACTGCTGGTTTCTTTGGGTGAATCTCAACAGCATTGTAGCCTTGGGGGATCTTTTATTTACAGTATTGACAACACTTTCTTTATGAAGTATTTGAATTCATTGATTACACTATTTCAACAAAGCATATCTGGAACAAAAACAACTGAGAATATTTTTGAGGGGTCAGGTGAGACGTTCTAATCTTTAAATGAACAAGTTGTTCAAATTCATACAATAATTGTTTACAATGAATGAGGTGGGTGTAAGATTTTCAGGATGAATATTAAAAATGGTTCTTTTCATTTTACAGTAAATGGGAATATTGTACTGTGTAGATTACACTGTACTGTGTAGATTACCTAAATGAAATAAAGAGTATTACAAACCAACTGATCTTTATTTATTAGTCTATTTTGTGCAGTCAGATAGACTACCTTATTGGCCAACAGCATAAAACCCCACTATAACACTTTAAGACTTATTCTGCCTGATCAGAGATTAGTAGATACAAAAACTAACGAGAAAATAGTAACGAAATAAAGTTCTCTCCTCTTTATAGCGGAACATGTCCATAGTTAATAGGATTAAATACACAAATGCACTTGAGTGGAACTGACTTCATATGTCTACTAAAATGATCTTGTAATGGCAAAAATAGCTAAGAAAAGTCTTGCATTTCAATCTGTTTGAAATGTAATGAAATCCATATGTGTAAATATGTTTAAACAATATAAGTGTTCAAATGCTGTTGTAGGTTTTAAATAAAACGTGTGAAACGCGACGACTGGTGGGCATATTTAAAACTATACTGAATGTTTACTGTAGTTTCATGAGTGATCATTTATAAACGTTAAACAAAAGCAAAACAAAACAAAAAATATTTTGTAATAATTACAATTTAACAAATAATATATGAAGAATATATGTTTACTTTTTCACTTTTTAATTTTTCACACAGAGGAAACATTTGAAAACATATTAAAGTAACTTATTTACGTTATTCCAGTTTACACGGTTATGAAGTTTTGCTTTGACATTTAACGAGACGCACAAACCTTTCAAAGTGACGTTTGGCCAACTACGACAGCCTTTAAATTCTGACGGGGCGTTTCCATGAAGTGGCCATATTGGTAAGAAAGAGCTAGAGAAAGAGAGAGAGAGAGAGAGAGACTTAATATATGACAGCATACCGCCGGTAGTATCGCATATATCTGCATGGCTGCCACGGATGTAACTATATATCCAGTAAGCTATTACTTTATTATATATACTGTGCGTTCATGTTATTATTTTCGGTATGATATGCGAACATGCATAATTCATTAACTGATGATAAAGTGACAGTGTTTGCAATAAGAGGTATAATAAGACTATTTTGAATCTTTTATATTTAAACCTTGTGCAGAATTTGCTAAAATAGATTTTCACATGGTTAGGCTACTATATACAGTTCATTTGATGGTTGCATTTGAAAAAGTGGGATTTTGACAGTATTGAATTTATATTCAAGCATCATGTTAGCCTGTTAGAAACTTGAACAAGTGTATTTTGCTGTTCTAGTTAACAGTCTTTTTATCAGTGTAGTTTATGTTTGTAGTTTATTATTAGGGTTATTCTAAGGTAATTCCCTTCTCAGAGTCCTTACAAGCTTATAAGCTCTTTTAAGCAGATAAACAGTTCCCTGCTCTTGGTTGTTGTTTCAGTCAACATACAACATACAGACAACATACGAAGCCTGTAATGTTTTAACAGTTCTGCATTAGTAATGGGGTTGCTACGGTAACATTCTACTGTTGTAAATATATGCTTTAAAAGACTTAGATTTGTAAATCCAGCACTTGAGGGATGTTTCTGAAGGCGAGGGCTGTGGAAATCTTCAATTACTTAGAAACGCAGGCTCAATAAAGCCCCCTTTGTGCCCCAGTGTGTGTGTTAAGAATACTGGGGCAGTAGAACAGATGAAGACTGTGTGAAACACTTCCTAGTGTTTGTATAGAGTGAGTAGCTGTGAATACCTCAGCATGCTGCTTTTCTCTGCGATCAGCACTCAAACCCAGATCCATGCATACCAATATGTTCAGTTACTTACTGACAAGGGTCTGTTTGGATCAGTCTTTACCATAAACATAATGCATGTTTTATTTCTGCATTACGAATAGCTGGGACATTGTTTATAGTTTAAAATGTGGTTTAATTAAAAAAAAAAATTAAATGAAAAGCACACATAAAAGCACTTACTGTATATGTTGTCAATGTATATAGCTAATTGCATATATAATGGGACCCAAAAGTCTAAGCCTGTTTTGTAAAAATGGTTTTATTAAGCATTTTTCTGTTTAAATAATTTAAAGTGTTTTTTTCATAGAGATGAGTTACATTTGAGAATTTCTTTAAATTTGGTATGTACCTTTGCTTTAATGACATGCACTGGAGCTCCATAAGTTTGTGCAAAATCACCTTGTGATTCATGTTATCCCAGCATGACCTGAAACATGCTGTTGAAAAATAAAACTTCTGATAACCCGTAATGATATTTCTTTTCTGGTCACTTAAAGATTTGTTTTGTGGCTTCAAATGCAGCATGACTGTGTAGTTGCCTTGATGAGAAAAAAGATCTTGATCTCCAAAATGAGGGGCTTTTCCGTTGTCTTAATCACTATCAAGTTTTCTCAATGTCATATTCTCTCAGTGTGCGGAGATGAGGTCTCTCTCTCTCAGCGGCCATGTTGGTTTTGACAGCTTACCTGATCAGCTGGTGAGCAAGTCTGTTAGCCAGGGATTCAGCTTCAACATTCT
The DNA here is from genome assembly GCA_036877525.1 of Chromobotia macracanthus. Classification (NCBI taxonomy): domain Eukaryota; kingdom Metazoa; phylum Chordata; class Actinopteri; order Cypriniformes; family Botiidae; genus Chromobotia; species Chromobotia macracanthus. Next base: position 8,579,752 of record JAZGTH010000017.1, read on the forward strand.
CTGCGTAGGTAAGCATAAAATTCTTTTAAGGCCCTTTAAAATTGTCATATAGCTTGTAAGACCAACTCTGAAATAATTTTGCATGGTTCTTAAAGGTGAAACCGGAATCGGCAAATCGACTTTAATGGACACACTTTTTAACACAACTTTTGAGAATGAAGAAGCCAGCCATTTCCAGAACAGGGTGTATTTACGCCCCAGAACGTATAACCTGCAGGAGAGCAATGTGGATTTGAAGCTGACCATTGTGGACACTGTAGGATTTGGGGACCAGGTTAATAAAGAAGAAAGGTAAAGCTCACATTCCATGTCAGGAATATTAGCGTGAGCAAAGAAATTGGTTACTTTGAATTAAAGTAAAACATTCTGTCCTACTGTAAAATGATGAAAATAGGCACAATGACCGATTTTGTGTCTAGGTCACAGTATGTTTGTTTTTCTCATCTCTCTGCAGTTATAAACCTGTTGTTGACTACATTGATGCCCAGTTTGAAAGTTTCCTAGAGGAGGAGCTTAAAATCAAACGTTCTCTTTATAACTATCATGATTCACGCATTCACATCTGTCTCTACTTCATTGCTCCTACTGGCCATTCATTGAAATCCCTGGACTTAGTCACTATGAAGAAACTAGACAGCAAGGTATTTTGTTTCAAATGCATTCAAGTAATTTAGTATGAATATGTTACCTGCACAGTCTTATACCCCTGCACAGATGAAATGTTGTAAACTTGCACATTGTTTAGATGTTGATGTCCATATTTTTAGGTCAACATCATTCCCATCATTGCAAAGGCTGACACGATTTCCAAGAGTGAGCTTCAGAAATTCAAGATCAAGATTATGAGTGAACTGGTCAGCAATGGTGTTCAGATATACCAGTTTCCAACAGACGATGAAGCTATGGCAGAAATCAACTCTTCCATGAATGTGAGAAGCGTCAGTCTGAAAATACTGTAGAAGATATTATGGAGAATATTAGTTGTCTCAATTTCACCATTTCATTTAGATGATGTCACGTGCAAGTTTTGTACCATCGTGCTACAGATCAGAACAGATAAACAGCACATGTTCTTTAGAAGCCCCTGTCAAGCCAATTGCCTAAATGTGTTTGTTACAGGCACATCTTCCGTTTGCTGTGGTTGGAAGCAGTGAAGAGGTTCAAATTGGGAACAAAATGGTGCGAGCCAGACAGTACCCATGGGGTGTGGTACAAGGTAGGTACTGATGTATATTCGTCATGTAAATTTGATCATTCCAACATGATTTGAAGGAGGAACAAACTAGTTGTTTTGGGTGAAGTCACAGCATGTTTCATGACATCACCAAACACCCACAGCATGGCACATTTTGGAACACACCTAATTCCAATCACCAGCTCATTAAGAGAAAGAACTGAACTGAGTCTTTAAGATAAGGAGGTATACACAAGGTATAGTGTTGTGGGTCCCCAAAACCAACTTTGAGAACCACTGATGTAAAACAATGACCAAATTTGTGATTGTATTGCTAAAATAACAACACAATCATATCCCAACCCTGAGAATATGTCCCAGATTCTAAACTACATTCTGATGTCTGGGGTTTGTCCTCAGTGGAGAACGAGAGTCACTGTGACTTTGTGAAGCTCAGAGAGATGCTAATTCGTGTCAACATGTTGGACCTAAGGGAGCAGACCCATGCCAGACACTATGAGCTGTATCGTCGCTGTAAACTGGAGGAGATGGGCTTCAAAGACACAGACCCTGACAGCGAGCCCTTCAGGTACTTCTGGTCTGGATCTCATCCAAGATAGAGGTCTTCCAGAATTGATGATGCGTTTGTACTACATTATCCAACAAACTGCTGCTTTCCCACAAGGCAATTCGTACACATTTTTGCGGTGAAGGATCACAGGTGACATGAAACATCTGTTAATGCTGCTTACTGTCTATCCTAACATACAGTCTGCAGGAGACATATGTGGCCAAGAGGAGAGAATTTATTGGGGAGCTGCAACTCAAGGAGGAGCAGATGAGACAGATGTTTGTCAACAAAGTGAAGGAGACAGAAGCAGAACTGAAGGAGAAGGAGAGAGAGGTAATGAAGCATGTAGCATGTTTCATCATGTTTCAATTCATCAATATTTCACTATTGGCCAGAAAAGATGTTTGACAATTAATTTCTAGATATTACTTGGAATTGTAAATACATGATACTCACCTATATGTAATATTGATACTTCATGTAGCATCATGTAGCATGTAAGTTTAAAAAAAAAAAACAAGACTAATAATAAAAAATGTAATTCACAGCTGCATGAAAGGTTTGAAATGCTGAAACGTACTCATCAGGAGGAGAAAAGGAACCTGGAGGAGAAACGCAGAGATTTAGAAGAAGAGATAAATGCATTCAATAGGAGAAAAGTCGCTGCTGAAACCCTACAGTCTCTTCAAGGTTCTGTCATCAAAAAAGACAAAGACAAGAAAACGTAAGTCTCTCTCTCTGTCTCTCTATCTCTTAATGACCCAGTTCTCTCTGCTCCATGTGAGACTGTCAGTTCCCATCACTGGTGGTCACTGTCTGCCTCTTTTGGTGAAAGCAGACAGATCTATGTCTGATTTCTGTCAGTGGAGCTCTCTGTGAGTCACTGTGGGGCTTTTTGTTTGTCTGTTTTGGCTACTCTTTGCTTCTTCTGGGGTCTGAAGCCAGAGCAGAGCATTCTGGGATAGGAAAGCATCAATGCTGTAATAGTAGAGGACATTGGCAGACATTTGGCAGGGATGTAGAGATAGTTGATGACATATGGCAGGAGACGCTGGTACTGCCAGCTGCAGCATCAGTGCTGTGAGCCTGTGTCCCCTAATTAAGTGTGCATGCTGCTCTTTTGCACTGTTTTTGAATGCTGTATTTAAGTCTTGTGTGTGTTAGCACTCTTAGATGGTTGATTAAACATTACATTTTTGCATTAATAATGTATTATAATTAGCTTTGAGGCTGTTTTATTCATATTTAATTTTCTCTTTTTTCAGTTGATTGGCAACCAAAAGGAAACAGCAGTAACTGCACTATATATTTTACCGTTTATCAACCATTTACACTTAATTTGTTTTTGTGGGGGTGGGTACAGTATGGTACAGTAGTCCATATGATACCTGTCAGTCAAGACCTCAAGGCTACACATTTAAAAATAAAGGTTTCTAAGAGGTTCTTCGTCAGGCTGTGTGGTTCTATAAAGAACCTTTAACATCTACAGAACCTTTCTGTTGCTGTATGTAAACATCCATATATGTATACCTGCATATTCTGGATATACATATTTCTTCCATAAACAATAAATATTGTCTTACCTGAGCCAGAGAATGGTAATATATATAAATAAACATAAATATATAAATCATATATAAATCATTACATATAGAAATCATTATATTACAGAACTCATAACTTTAAGTACAGCCAATTTTTTGTCTTTATAAAATGAAGCTTGATATTAATACTATTACTAAACTTGAATATGGTAACATGTCAATTTTTGTACATTAATATATTTTCCTCTAAACGGATTTACTAGTCTGCAAAAAACTGTACCAAAATATTTTTATATTAACCAGATACCACAGTGTTTTAAAGGTTAAATATATCTGCTGTTCTGTTTAGCTTACCTTTGCTACACAAATACAATTGTATATTTTCCAGTCTGAAATAAAAAACTTTCTAATTATTTTTGAGTTCAGTTTTTTTATATTCATCTCTCTATAATATTTACTGTGACAGTATTTTTGCCCTCCAAATTTTCTTTTACCCTAAAAGCCCTATAATATTCAAGAACCTTTTAGAAACAAACCTGATTTCTGAATCTGATTTCTGCAGATTTTCGCATTATCATATCTTTTCTCATTCCATTCAATAATCTTTTGACCTTCCACCACCTTCTTTCTGTCTTTTCTTCCTGATTTAGTTTCGTCTCTCTCTTTTGCAGCTTCTTTAGTCTTCCGTCTGCATCTTCCTTGACCAAAGAAAGGAATTTGAACTAGAAGATTTGTACCTTACTGGCTCTGGCTAAAGGATTACTTCATATACTGCTTGTATTTAACCAAATCTCATAACTATATTTGTTTATTAAATGAAAATAAAAAAATAAATTTTTCAAAGAAGCATTTAGTTGCATTTCAACACATTAAAAAGAATGCTATAATAATATTGTTAATATATTATTATATAATAATATAAGGTTTTACACCCTCTTTACACATTTTTTTTGTATACATGTCTATACTGAAATGACCTCTTACAGGAAAATCATTAAGATTTAAGCAATATTCTCAAATACAAATGAATACTAATAATGCCATATGCTGCCTGCTTGGATTTTTATTTAAATAAACGCTTCCAAAACCATCAGATTCTTTAAAATATATGAAGTTCCTAATTTAGTGTTCCATAATGTATTTTTCCAAAAAATAGGAAGGTTTAAGTACTAAACTACAGATAGGATACTTTATTCCATATCTGCCTGGAAAGTCAATGCGTAAGTTTCCAGCTTTATCATACTTGTTTTAATTATTGTTGGGAATGTGTTACTTATGTGACTTAAGGCTGGATTACACCACACGACTGTTCAGATTTAAAATACTAGACATCACACACATGCCAACTTTGCAAGTTGTTACAGAATAAACTGAGCATCACAAACTAAACGACTCAGGATCCAACACTTGATCTTGAGCTTCATGACCCGCATGCTTCATTTCTATTGGCTGGTCAGAGAACAACTTCAGAACTTCAGGTTTGATTCTTGGAGCATCATACCCTACAGATTTAATCAGCTCAAAACATATCTGATATATGGAATTATAGATGGCATGAGTCTTTACCCAAGATACACTGTAATTTTCTGTTGACTGGGGGAACTAGCTTGGACTCACCCTGACTGCAAATCAGGGCCAAAATTGGGGCTAAAGTTATGTAGTGTAATCTAACCTTTAAAGTCAATAGCATAAAAGGAAAACAGGTGGGTTAAAACAGTCCTCATTCTGTGAATAACACTCAGCACAACAATCCTTAAATCCTCCTCACATGTCACTGCCAATGTGCAGATGAGGACAGTACCCTAATAACAAACAGTGGCCCAATTTACCTGAATCCACCAATCCAATCCAAGTTGTTATCTTACATTAATTGGTTGCTGATTGTTAGTCCTCAAAGGCAGACAGACGTGAAGCACATATGGACACCTCTTAGCTGAACCAAAAGTGTGAACAGTACACTGTAAAAAAAATTAATCTTTTGCTGCGTTAAAGATTAATCAGTTTGGTTCCACAAGACATTTCACATCTACACCCCTTCCAGATCCCTACAGTCAGCAAAAGAACGTCGCCTAGTAATGGCCTCCTCAAAGGGCACGCAATCACTTGCTCACAGGTTCATCTTCACTATCCCTTGCTGGAGGAATAATCTCCCAAACTTTGTTCGGTCTGCTACATCTCTCACTACATTCAATAAACAGCTAAAAACCTGCCTCTTCCATGATTACCTGACACACGTATAAAAAAAACTACTAACCTTTGTTTCTCTTTTTTCCCAACAGGTAAAACCTCTCAAGCACAGAAATGTTGTACTCTTGGTAAAATTGTAGCTATGTACGGCTGATGTTATTGCCTCCCTGTGATTGATCCCTTTTTTTACCTTGTAAGTCGCTTTGGATAAAAGCGTCTGCTAAATGTAAATTTCAACTTACTCTTTGTAATCTTGACTAGTGTGGAGTTCAGGTAACTTTTAAAAAAATAGTTGGAAAATTGCTTAACCTATTTTTTTTTTAAGTTATACCAGTCAGGATTTAAATATTATGTTGAAATTACTTGTATAGCCAAGTTGATTAAACTTAAACATTTAAGGCAGCAAAGTTTTTTTTTACAGTGTAGGTAATAACATGACCTCAAACAAGGAAACAAAGACGATCATAAATCTGATGAGGAGGTAATGACTGTAATTCTGTACTTTGGCTGTTTATTTTAACCAATGTCCAGTTATAAAATAAAATAATATGAAGGAATAAATTTAAGTTTCAATAACTGTTCCATCTACACAATTGTGCATCCAGCATATACACTTACACAGGCAATCAGAACAATGTCATCCTCTGTCTAAACACATAAACTCTCCTTTGATTGGCTGACTTTAAGTCGAGTATGGCTTTCAATTGGACATTCAGACACAGTTACATTTTGCATACAGTATCTTTTGTATTTAGGATAACAGAGTAACCTTCAGCTGAACATTTTGTGCTCTAGTAACTTGAATGGTGTGTCTTTATAGATACATTCAGTCCTACCTGTCAAGTGTGCTATCTGTCGAGTAGGGCCAGGCTTTTCTCTTTGGAAATCCATCAGGCTGGTGCAGCCATTTAATCTGACATATACCTTCCTATCATGACATTCGTACATCCTATGCCTGCTTATTACTATCTTAACAAACATAATATTTAATAATACATCTGTACCTGTATAAAATAATATTTAAAAAAGTAAAAAGTTTAAAGAAATAGTTCACCCAAATATGAAAATTGTCATCAGTGCATATTTTTAATATGAGGCTGTTGGGTTTTGTGACCAGGGACAAGTTTGTGCACAAATGAGATTTGAGAGCTGTAGGGAGGGTAAGATTTTTAGTATGCAAAAATGTAAATTTACTCATAGCTATTTTATGGCTTCAGAACATTTGAAAATGCAGTCTTATGTCTGTACTTTTATGCTATTTTAAGTAGCTCATAGATGCTTTATAGGCAGGGTAAGGAATTTCTGAAACCCTAGCAATACCAATCTAAGCATAAGATTCTGCCCTCCATTGAGAGCAATTTCCAAAGCCACGCCTCCTGGCTTTGTGTGTGAGAGGTATGCAAATACATAGTTTGACAGGCATAGTTTGATAGACCATCCTATCATTGAAACAACAGGCAGGGCTGGAACAACATCATATTTAAAACAACATTCATTTCTGGGTGAACCATACCTTTATGACAAAGGGCTGTGGAATATGAAAGACTGAGCAGTGATTGATGTAGTAAATATTTCAAATGTCTATTGGTTGACTGTTGGGAGGCCTGTGGTTTCTGTTGAAGCCAGTGAGACGTCAGTCATTAGTCATGACTACACGCCTCATGGTGGTCCCGCCTACTAAGGCTGAATGTCCAAAGCTCATTGGACAGTCCTGTGTATAAATTGGTAATACGTTTAAGTACCAAACCAAGAAATTCTGTGGAATTTGTGTACCATATAGATAATCAGAAAACAAATGCTGACTGGTCACTGGTTTATATTATCAGATAATGTCCCCCACAGTGACTGAAGTTTGACCAGAAAACACTTTTTCTTTGAAGTCTTGGATTTTTCTTTTTTGCATGTGTGCTAGAGAAGCCTGACATCCATCCAATCAAGAGCAAAGGTTGGAAACCACTGAGTGAATTCTGATTTTCAGGTGTCAGTCATTCACACTGAAATCTCATAGGTTGTTCCTCCAACACCAGTCACTTTCTTCACCCCTCCTGCAGGTTTGTGATGGTGGGCATTATGATTGGCCATGTTCTCTCTAAGAGTTGAGCTAATTGGTTGGAGTGGGGAAAAAAGAGAGAAATGTAAGTAAACTTGTTTACACAATCCAGTCCCAACCCAGCAGATTTAATAGTATTACAAACATACTCTTTGTGGGATGCATTTAATTTGGTAGGGATGTGCGATGTGTTCAATAAGACAAAGACATTTCAAGCAAAAAACACATTTGCAACATTTGCATGTTATGTTTAGAGCCAACATGAAAAGCAATTCATAACCCAGTTTACTTCCATAAGGTAATGTATTTCAGAGTGAAATGAGAAAAGAAATGTAGGACGGATCAAGATTTTATTTAGGCAAAGCAAGTTACATTTTTGGAAGATTACAAAGACCAACATCTTTATCTTTAGAACAACATGCAGAGACAATTAGTTCACAATAAGACTAAGATTGTCTCTTAAGGAAGTAAATGGAGTACATTTAAATTTCATGTTGACTTTTAGACATTAAATGTAAAGAAAGAGACAAACCTTAGCAAAGAGACAGAGTCATCCTTATGGCCACAAGGCAGGAGGGGAGGGCAAAAGAGAGCAGACAGATGGAAAGAAGGAAGAGAATGATAAAGGACAGAGAGATGTAGGGTGCGTATAAAAATTCAAGGGTAAGAAAAGCATGGGTCACAGAAAGGAGACGGAAGTGTTACTGAACAAGGGAAGAGAGACCAAACCAAATGAGTACACACGCAAACACTTAACCTTAAACTTCTGTTTGACCACCACACAGACGTGCAAGTTTTTTGGGGGGAAGACATGACTACAATCTGCAGGCACTACTCACTTCTGCATTGGAGTCCCGCCCCCTGAGCTAGCTGGGCTGTGTTTTAATTCGGCACCACCTGCGTAGGACAGTGATTTGCCCAAAGGTGTATGTCCAGGGGCGGGACCAGGAGGAGGGGAGCCCAATGAGCGAGCACGAGGAGAAAGGGGCGGGGCCCGAGAAGGGGGTGAGCTAGTTGGGCGCAGGAAAGCTCTGTTAGGGGAGGGTCTTAGGGGGGCAGGGCAGGCCTGGAGAGAGCCCTCCCTCTGCTGAGCAGACAGGAAAGGGGAAGTGTACCCCAGAAGAGGTGGGGCCCCCGGTGCTGTGCTAAGAGAGCGTGGAGGCTGTGGTCTGGGTGGGGACAATTCATGAGCAGCAGACTCAAACTCCGGGCTTTCAGAGGGCGTCAGTAGACTTTCGTAAGACAGGCTACCATTTCGAGTCTGATTGGCTAAACTCTTATAGCTAGTGGAGGTCGTACCCTCAGAAATAAGTGGCCCAAGAGGGTTGTGCACCGCCTGGGCGGAGCGAAGGCTGGAGGAGCAAGAGGCTGCTGCTGATTGGAGGAGGGTGTCGGTGAAAGATGGATAAGAACGCCCACCAAACACAGAGGCCCCACCCACTCCCCCCGAGCCTGCTCTACCTCCCTCCCCTCCCCCACGGCACCCTGCACCCCCCCGGCTTGATAGACTGGGGTCTGAGCAGTAGCTGGGCTGCCCAGTGGTGACAGGGACTGAAGGAGACTCAGTCATACTGTTCCCTCGGGTCATCTAAGTGAAAAAACAAAGAAAGAAATAGTACACCAAACGTTCCCGATAGTATCACCAAAGAGATGAAGGATGGCACGAAACTCAAAGTGTGAGCAAACCACACCACACAAAAGGATGTATGACAACACAAGTATCATGTTTAAAATAACTCAGGTGGATTTGACACTTGATTCATGCCATCTTTACAGAATGGGTGAAAAAAAAGACAGGGGGATTTAAGTTTTACTTCAGAACAAGAGGAAAACAGCAACAGAGTCCAGCTTAAATCAAATGCAAGAATTGGAGAGTTAAGATGACAAAAACACAGGAGCTTTGTGCAAAGCACACCATAACAGAACAGATGGCTCACATCTAAACTTACTCGCTGACTGACTGCCATTGATTTGAGATATTCAAGCAAAATAATAGAAGAAAGGAATTGATACATTAACATAAAAAAATATAAGGCAAAGCAAAACTCAGTATCATGGGTGTCTCAAGAAAATGCAGCTCAGACTGTATTTTCAGTTCTGGTACATGAGTCTAAATGTATTTAGCACTGCAAGCTACCTTGACTTACCTTGCTGGAATGTGTTGAGGCTGTGTGGTTTTTTCCTGGGCTGCTGTAGGCCGGCCTGTATTTATACAATGAAGGTGTGGGAGGGGCTTCAGTCAGCAAGCTGCACTCTGATTGGAAGAAATTAGTGATAAAATGTTATTGTCACAGAACTCCTAAAACAGGTATAAGCTATGAAATTGTTCATCATATGCTGTTATATGCTGACAGTCCAGATTCTAATGAAATGTAAGTAATGTATCCTCCCATTAATACGTTTCATTAGAATCAGGCAACATACTCCATGTTGTACTAAGCTAATCGAATAGTTGTGTGTAATGCTTTTGTATGGACACTTACCTTCATTCTGTGTGTGAGGCAGTCCAGGGTATCTGTGCTCTGGTTTGGGTGGTGGAGGAGGATCAGCATCAGTGGACTGACTCTCCATTATTTCCAGGCTACTTTTAGACTGTGGTGCACGCACGCACGCACGCGCGCGCACACACACACACACACACACACACAAACACACAAACACACACAGGAACTTTTAGCACAAGGGCCCAATCATCTAGAGATCTTACGAGCCTTCTCTTTATATCTCAGATATATAGCATAGTATGTCAATTACTTACTACAGTACATACTCTGTGGTTTTAGCTTTGTGGTTATAGCTTTAACCATGGTTTTAGTTTACACAAATACTAATTAGTATTTGATAACTATTTTAGCTTTGCACTTATACAACACATTCTAAATTACTGTATTTTATTAACTACCTTTATTTAATTTGCACTATATAAATACATTTTAAATAATTTATACTGTATAAAATCAAATTAGGAGCACTAACTACATACATTGTGGCAGCCTAGCACCTACTACAAATATTATAATAATGAAAGAGAGTATGACAATGTGTTTGCACCTGCTGGATGCCGTTATCCAGAACTTTGGCTTCTAGCTGGGCTTCAGATAAAGGAGGATGCAGAAACGGTGGCTGAACCTGAACAGACTGAGGCTTTCGCAGTCGTCCCAGATACCTTTGCACAAAAAGATGTTGAGAAGCAATTAGAACTAAAACTAAATTATTACAACCACTAAATTAGACTTACTAAAGCACACAGTACAAATAGATAAAAAACAACACTGTTTGAAAGGAAAATCAAATATGAACCTAGGAGCTTGTGAGCTACAAAGCACATGTGAGATGTTTTTCAAACATCCATGCGTAAAAGGGTTAACACCGCCTTTAAACTTCCCAGTCACCTGAGGGGAAAAACACACACAAGAATCAGGCAAGAATAAAAAAGGATTGTATTTGAATAAACACATACAGTGTGGAGATGGGACACACACCTGTTCATTGGTGGTTCTTCCTCTAGCTACAAGGACAACATGGAACCCAGTGAGTCCTGCAACTGGGACGAAGAACAAACCAGCTACACACATCACTGCCATACTGAGTGCAGGGTTAAGGATACAGAGTTGAACAGGTGAATGTTGTTGTGTGTTTGTTAAACAAAAAACACTGAATCTCATTCACAAATCATTTACAAGTGTTGTAACCTTGAATTGGTTCTCACAGAAATTTTTGCCAGGTTCAGGTGTATATGCACATAAATTTGTTCTTTTTTAGAACAAATTTCATAAAACAAACGCTAATTTTAATGTTGATGCAGATTATTCCGATACAGGATTAAATGGTTTACTTCTAAATTTAAAAAAAAATGAACTGCTGAATCATAATTTTACCCACGAACAGGTGCATACACACAGGAAGTAAACCATACTCACTATGTGTATGTGCATATAAATATAAAAGTGTTACTGTGTGTAAAGGATACGTGACACCAGAGTGAATCTGGTCCAGCTGTTTAGTGTGATGTAGGATGTATAACAGACTGAAGCCAAACACACCCATAATGTGAGTAGTTAGAGAGAGCAGAAAGAGAAAAAAATAACGATAGTTCCGCCTGCCGATGCAGTTGTTCACCCATGGGCAGTGATGATCAAACTCCTGAATATAACAAACACGCATACACAGGGAACACAGTGTTAGACAATAACAAAATAACCAAAGGTTATGGGAACATAAGAAAAAGCAGAGTATAACACTGAAGACTTTGTTTAGTGTACCTCCACACAGTTGTCACACACAGAGCAATGTGAGCAGCGTGGCGGTCTGTAAAAGCGACAAGTTGAGCACCACTTCATCCGCACCTGAATGCCCCTCACCTCCACTGTCTTATACAGTGGAGCTCGGAAATCATCGTCTTTATCCTCATCTTCCTCAGCTGCAAACATACACGAAAATCTATGTCTAGACTGGACAATTTTCATAACTGTATTACAGAAATTAGATTCACTTTGCAGTAATGAGATTCTGCTTAATTGTCATCAAATAATAATAATGACTTAGCAATAGCAATGTTTAAATATAAAAAACAATAAATAATGACATAAAGTAATGATCTAAAAATAGTATTTTGACATGAAATATGTCAAAATACCTTTTTTTAACCAATTGGTAATTTTACCCATCTTCACACACTCTGTATGAACATCTAAGTGGGGTTTACATACCTTGTTAAATGTAAATACAGAAGTGCATACCTCTGGGAAAGATCCCTGGGTCCATGAATGTGGCCATACAGAAATTGGCCAGTGTAAAAAGGAAGACCACAACATTGTAGAGAGGAATGAAAGAGGAGAATTTCTCTGATAGCCACGGACACCTGCACAGAAATGCTCTCATTACACCTGACTCATAAATTCACAGTTCACTATGAATGCATTCAAGTTTTCCTTACGTGAAACAGAGGAACAGCGTTGTGGCCCCCACAAGGAAGGCTGTTGCCGCAGAAACAGGCACATAGCGACTTGGCCGGAATGGGCGGGATAGGGAGGGGTCTCCAAGAGCCCCACCCACACTGAGACCCACAGGCATTTGGAGGTATCAAAAAAGCAAGGGAATAGGGGATGGGTCAGGGAGAAACTGAAATCCGTTCCCCACCTGAGTGAGGATGGTGTGTAGCCATGGTAACAATAACTTTAGTGCAACAGATGTGAAAACATTGTGTTATGTACACAGGACTATGTTCTTACAAGACACGGTGCAGTGGTCTCCTTAATCAAAATTTCACATAAAATAGTACAGTGCTTTCTGTATATGTCTGTGTGAATGCTTAAAAAATAGACACAATTTATATACAAATAATATATGATACTATGACATTACCAAATACAAAAATACATCTACTTTCATCAAAAATAAGTTCATATGGCTTGAATGTAACAAGATTTGGTCGATAAAAGGAAAATCAAACAGCAAAGCTCTTTTAGTGCAAATCTCTGGTAAGCCCCATGTTACACAGAAAAGAGCTCAAGGGAAGCAGCAGTAAAGAATATTCAGCATTCATACATCACTCACAGACTGATCTCATATCTCTCAAAGCGTCACAGCAGATGAATCCATGTGATTGTAATGTCAGACTACACAACAGAAAAGATAACAGCGTTTTGGTGGAAGGTATACAATAACCATGAAACAAAAACTATGGTGAAATAAAACAAATTAAAATAAAGAAAATATTACAGTTCAGCAATATAAATGGGTGTCCTGATCCCCTGATTTGTCTAAGTAAAGACTGTAAATATAAGTACAAAATATAAAACAGCATTCAATGTCTTGTGCCTTACATGAAGCGCTCATTAACCACTCTAAAGTGATCTACGCTCAGACTGAAAACAAACTGGCCTAAAGTAGCAGTAAAAACTGGTTTCCTAAGCCACAATCATATAAATCTTGTGGGTGTGGAAATACACATAGTAATGTGGCGGAGTTGTTTTTCAGATGTTTGCATGTGAAAACAGCACGTCTGCACACACGACCAACATCATCAATGCATGTGATCTGTCTGCTTGTGGGCTTGAAAACTCCAAGTCGTGGTGACAAATCAGCACCCAAGACCATTTTAAGCCTGCACAATGTCCCATGAGGCCTTTCTTCTTCCTTCCAGGCACATGAATGACACAGATGAGCGTGTGTTTTTAGAACACTGCCGTTCTCATTTCTGAATAATATTCACAGGCATGGGTGGTATCTAGAAGGAGATAATCAGACACATAAGATATGAACTGATAACCTGACCCTACACTGCTGAATCTGTCATTCTTGACTGACTCCATACTTCTTCCATTTCCTGTTTTACTTAAAACACACATTAAAGGGTACATGCGAACATTGCATTATGAAATCTACATTACTCTGTAACTTTGTAAACGCATCATGTTGAAACCTGATCATGCTCTAGCTGTCTGTCACAACTCCTGACTCACTAGGAAAGGGTGTGTCTTTATCGCTTTCTTTTTGTGCTCTTTCACCAGGTTTTTTTGCATACAATTTTTCAATCCTATCTACAATCCCCCTTTTCCCCTGTCACACTGACCAAACTGACCTTGAAACACTTGTACACAATCCTCATTACACTAGTCATAATCTTCTTTTCTTGCAGCCACACCTGCTGTCTGTGTTTACATACCCAGTCGAACCTAATAACTGATTCACTCTAAATGCTATAAGATAATATGTTGGCTATTGATTTCCTTTATTAATAACCCTGTTAGATGACATCTGACCTCAAATGACCACCACACTGCATAATTTATAATGCATTGGGAAATTATGTTGAGGTCACTGACCCATAGGTCACTTTCAGAAGTAATTTTAAAAACAATTTCATAGTCTTTCAACAACGGCTTTATTGGTTCTTAATAAGAATACACAGACTGACTTAAAAATAGTTTTTTAAATCAAACACCTTATTAACTGCATAATGCCTAGTTCACCATAAAAGTGATTGCATTGTTAGAGAAAATATCGGAGTAAATACAGAGTAACAGAATAATGAGTTTCCAAAGCATTTTAGGCACCACAGAAATACATATGGTTTTTGATACCCAATAATGCTGTCTATGTACTCACTTGATTCATTATATCAAAACATAACTAATATGAAGCAAGAAACAAAATCTGTCTAAAAATAAAAGAGCGATATTTCCTCTAATAGTTGGGCTTACAAAATAATTTTCCCATATTTAAAAAGCAATTTGAACTGTAGTACATATAAAGACGACACATGTATTGGATATAAGTATAAAAACGTATTAATGGCTTCAAAAACAATAGTTTGTCTCTTTTATGCATATTTGCGTTTCTGTTTAGTAGGCCACAGAGTAAAGCCTGGGACTCAAATTCTTACTTCGGCGACTGAAGGAGGAGCAAATTCCTACCATATTCACCTCGCTCGACCGCCGGTGTACAAACAGAGCGACACCAAGTAAGGGTTAAAGCCTAAACGCGTTTAAATAAACAGCGATCAGATACAAATGTCACCCATTGACATATACTCACCGTGCGCTGGAGATCCTCGCTGTTTGCGTACTTTCAACGGCTTGGGTTTATTCATACATCTTGTGGTCTGAGCCTCGGTTTCTCTTCTGCATCCCAGACCGGGGCAGCGGTATTATCTGATGGCAGAGGAGCTTCAGGTCTCTCTATCCTCTCTCTCTCTTAATCTCCATCTCTGTCTACTGCCTGTAAAACAGCTTTTGATCTGTGTACGCCTGAGACTGAAAACTCCCGAAGTCGTTTATCCGATGCCGCGTCTGATAAGCCAAAAAAAAGCCCCCTAACGAAGCACCATCATCGTTTTCGGCCCCAGCATCATTTGAGGACACCGGTATAGGACATCCAGGGCTGAGATCCGGAAGCGTTTCGCATCTACACAACATGCCATCAAAATGAGACGGCAAAATAATTACGGGTTTATTTTCTTTGCTCGAGTTATCAACTGGAATGGAAGAAAGAATGAATGAATATGTAATCAGACTGGTTTTGGGATTGTTTTATTGTTTGTTCAGAGGCAAATGAAATGTGAATTGATATTTTTAAAATGAATACTGTAGCTTTTTATAAAAGTACAAAATTAAAATCATCTCTTATACAGCTATAAACAATGAGTCTCTACTTACATTAGAGATCTCCTCTCACAAATGTATCTTTTCACACAAATGTCTCTATTTACATACAATCCCCATTAAACTGAAGTTCATTTACTTAAGATCAATGAAGCGAATGTCCATGATGAGCAGAGTGTGTCGTGGAAGCGGTCTGGGTGCTGGTGAGAGTACAGTCATCACTTGAGCTTGTGTATCCACTGCTGTAACAACTATAAATCCACAGACCGGACTCTCCAGAATCCCTCGACTCTGACCAGCACCTGGCTCAGCCTCATCATCCACAGAACTGACACTCAGCACATGGTGGGTCAGATCCCTCCCAGGACTGACTGGGACAAGTTTTAGCTGGGTGTCGTCCTGGGACATACCCAGCGGCAGACAAGAGTCCGGGATAGAGGGGGCACCGATCTTAAAGATGCGTACGTCTGAAAAACGCACATCAAAGGCATGAGGGTAAAAGGAAGTTCAACGGAAGCCGTAGAAGTATTCCCGGATCTTCTCGTCCCGTGACTCTCGTCGGCAGTCTTTGGAGCGCTCCACTACACCTCCGGATTTTGGCAGAAGGACAACACGTACAAAATGGGGCAGATCACGTTTAAGCTCATTGTAGAGCCGTTCCTGGTCCAGGACTAGAACAACATCCACCTGGAAGGCTGAAGCACAGTGGACCAGAGCTTGGTAGCCTGAACCCTTGACCCAGCCGCAGGTGTTGATAATACAGCCGCCCACACTTGCTTTGCGGTTGACCTCACAACGCTGGGAAAACACTTCTGCCAGGCATGATGTCAGCTACATGCAATCACCCACAAAGAAAATAAGAGACATTAATAATACATTCTATTAAATAAATGTCAATGCATACCACATGAAATGCAATTCACAACCCATTTAACTACTGTAACTGAACATATTTTAGAGTAACACTCTGTGTTATTTAGTGTGAATATTTAATAAGAAACCAAAACATTTTCTGAAAATCTCATAAAAACAAAGACATTGACCCTAATGTTCTTGTATCAGAAATTACAACAGGAATTTGAAAAAGGTAAATGCACCTCTTATTCAAACTCTTCCTTATATACTGCTTTTCACAGTGTTACATTGTTGCAAAGCAACGTTACATATGAAAAGAAAAAGAAAGCACAGAAGAAAAATAACATATAAAATATGTGGTAATACAGAATACATGGTTACTGAAAAATTTTAAAATAAAATATGGATGACTTGTTGTCGTCATTAATTGAAACATGCAATGCTGTTGCGGTGCTCTCGTCTTGCGAGGCTGTGGCCTAGTAATTTATGGGCTAAAGCTCAGTATTTCAGTGGTCTTGGTTTAACTCTCCACAATTGTTGTTCAGAGACCAGTCAGAATATATTATCATCACCTTGTTGTAAAGCTTGATGTTGGTTCCTGGTGTCGTAGATCCAAAGTGAAAAACAAGGGGAGCCTGGACAGAGAAGCCTTCTTCTACATCAGCAGGACGTTCAATACACAGAGCTGACATAGTTCCAGGTACAGAAACCTACAAATGAGAACAAGATCACTACAATTGTCTGAAAGTGTGTGATGTTTAGCTGATGTTACATTCATTGTTTTTTAGGCATTGTTTACTTACACTGCTTTGGCCAACATCCATTTCCACCAGTGTAGGCCTTCGCCCCAGTCGCACAGCATAGTTCAGCAACACCCGACACACTGTTGACTTTCCCACATCAGTTGGTCCAACAACCATCACCTGTAATCAACCAGCACATTGACCATCACTTATGTTTACATCTATGCGTCTGGCAGGCAGTTTTATTTAAAGCAACTTTACAGTTCATTCTAGCTATGTTTTTAAGCATATTAATTCCCTGTGGAATAAAGCCTATGACCATGGGGTTGCTAGTGCCATACTCTACTAGAATTAGAATTAAGTGGCATGAACAATGAACACACACAGGCCCAGAGCAGTGGGCAATTGGGGGTAAGGTGACTTGCTCAAGGGCACCTCAGTTGTTTCCTGCCAGCATTCAGAATCATACTGGTGACATTAGTTACAAGTTTGACTCTCTAACCATGTGTCTGTGACATTATTTGTCATATTATTTTAATTAAAGAGATAACTCAAGCATTTACAACTCTGTCACTTTTTACTAACCTTCACATTTGTCCAAACCCGTATGACTTTCTCTCATGGAATACAAAAGGAGACTGGCAGCACCAGTAAATTTTCAAATTGCTGTCTTGTGTTCCACAGAATAAAGTCACATGGGTTTGAAACAGCATAAGTAATGAACATGTTTTGGTTTGAGATTCATGTCTGTTAACATACCCGTGGACCTCTCTCATTATCTTTCTCTGCTTGACGTCTCATCTGCTCTAGAGCTGCATGGGTGTTGAGATATAGCAGCATTGGTGTATCTTTGGAGACATAAGCCACCTATATTACATGAGAAGGACATATTTGAGTCAATTCAACATTCCCTTCCATCATAGCCACTGACATCCACTTAACCTGTCTCACCTCTGTTTTGCCAGTAAGAGACACACTGCAGCCTTGCCAGGTATTTTTTATTCTTATTCAGCTCAGATCCGAACACCTCTGCCAAACCGGAGAGCAACCCAAGCTGGACTCGCTCTCCTGCTTCGACTTCAAAGCGCAATTCTGTCTCTTTCTCCAGATCAAAACGTGTACCCGAAGTCCCAGCACTGCCCGACGAGCTCATGCCCTCCTCGGCTGACTTTTCTGAGGTTTCTGCAGTCATGGCTTTGACAGACAAAATTACAACAGTCAAAATGAGCAGTATTTAAGCGTTAATTGCTATTAAGTTAACTACTTTCATTATTAAAGATATAAATAAATAATAATTGCACTTTACCTGTTGGGATTTGTCCCTTTTGTGGTATATCTTGGTAAATACCTTGGTTTATTTAAGTTTCGTCAGATAAGTCACTTCATTATACTGTTAGCTTGCCACTGCTAGAATTAAATGAATGGTGGCCTGGTTCTTGTAAACAATTCTTGTAAACAAAGTTTGAAATGTATCATCGCATACCCCAACTTTATAAAAGACACGCTTTTACAATACGTCTGGCTATTTAAAAATATTCTCTTATTTTCTCAAAGCAGCGAGGTGTTTTCACACCACCACTCCACAATGATGCGAACGTGTCGCGTGTGACTGACGTCGTGCATTGCCATTGGTTGACTCTTAGGGTCCTGCTTTGCCCTTTTTTGTTTTAGTTTTCTATCTATCTATCTATCTATCTATCTATCTATCTATCTATCTATCTATCTATCTATCTATCTATCTATCACAACATACACTGTGTTGATGTAACAATATAATGCGTTGAAATTCGAAAGGAATGGCACAAAATAAAGAACGCAACAAATCATTAATGCTTGATCCTGAGTTAGCAAAATGTTTGGTTAATAACTGTGTGATAGGGTCAGGTTTAGACTGTACAACAGGTGACTGTCTGCCCTGCTTTTACAGCAAGTATTTCAGCCCTTTATCCCCACTATAACATGCCAAACTTTCCTTATGTAATAAAGTGTTGCAGCAGTATCAGGTATGTAACATATTCTGAAACCCTTTAAAGTCAGTTTATGGTATGTACGCAGTAGAAAACAGCTCGTATAATTGACAAATAGGTTAAGCTTCTGATGTTAACCAGCCAGCCATGATGAAAGCCCAGCCTTGTATATACAGTAAATGTTGCATTGCACTAGAATTTTATCTGTGGTTTAAGATGTGTTGTATTTCACATTTGCAGATTCGTATTTATTATGAGATTTGTATTAAGTCACCTTGTGGTTGTATGAGGGATTACCTTTAAATTTTGTAATAGTATTAGTAGTCTTTATTACCCCCTTACAGGGCAGTGATCTATTGTATCATTTAAATAGTAGTGTTAATATATTGGTTCTGATATCACAGGAATGCACTGGAATGCTTACTAAAGATATAAAACAAAAAAAGAAACAGGAAAAAGAGTGATCAGTGAGCATTGGCAAGGACAGGAAGAAAGAACACAGAAGAGAGCGTCTCATCTGCTCATATGACAAAAAACAAGTCTTTAAAAGAGGCTAAATCATATTTTGGAGAGCTGCATCTTATAAGATACAAATGGTCAAGTACATAAAACAGTTCATAGTCAGAACTGGGAGCTGTACAAACTAACATAGAAACAACAAACCAAAGAGTATTTGGTTTGTTGCACTTCATGTACAGCTGCAGTTATATGTAAATCTTGCTCATTATTTAATGTTTAATGTGATGTTTTACAGTAAAAGCTGACGAGTGTATGGGCGGAATACTGAAAGTATGCATAAGGCACTTGATGCTTCGAACCCTGAATTTAACATTGTGCTCAGTCCACAGAAACCTACACGGAACAGATTTGAGGTTTCACTGGTGGAGGGATACAGTTAAGATGACCATGACAACAAACCCAGACTTTACAGTATTCAGAAACTTTATAATATATACATCATAAGAGGAAGGAGGAATATTTCCACACTGCCTCTTACATTTATTATTTCTTCTGCTTTAGTCTTGTCTGGTTCCTGGACACTGGATGCCTAATGATGCACTCATGGGATAAATTCCCTGTCTGTTTTCTGATAGTCAAGCTCTGTTGTCCAGGACAGGATATTTGGCCTCACTTGGTTTCTTCTGTCAAGGCATTCATGTTGACGTTATTACTTTTAGATTGCTTTTACCTTTCTCTATTTTCAGGTCTGGTGGTATTTTTTGATTAATTGATAATAAAGTTAACTGGTTAATGGCATTGGTTGATTTCTGAGCAGAGATGAGGCCTAAATGGTACATATATATCTAGCACTAAAGAAATAAATTATGCACAGTATGCTTTTATGACTGCATATGTGCCAACTATATATCCCCAGTATCTAGTTTTTAATCATTTATGATGGCACACATTTATGCCATAACACCTTATCAACATTATTCCTGACTCCTCAACTTATTTCTGTAAAATTAGCATTTGTACACAAGCCAGTTTGACCAAAGCTAGATAGCAGAGGATGGTTTGTGGCATGGTTGTGCTTTAAAATGTAAACTAAAACACAAAATAATGGGAAACACATCTTAATACATTTTGGAAAGATTTATTGCCAAAACAAGGTGTTGGTGTCTGCTGCAAGCAGTAAGTGCTGTGTAATACTACACTGCAATCTACAGATATGGTAGTACTATGGAAACCGCAGCCTATAATCCTTATTCTTTATCCAAAGGTGGTGCTGTTCCATGCCACGTTAGCTGCATCCATATTCACAAAGTTTATATAGATTCTGAAAAACAACGGAAGAAGACTATATCTAAACAAATCATAACAACACATCAATACTGCAAATTTTAGATACTAAAGACTTAAATTGACTTAATGTAACAATATGCAAGAATACAATATGGGTCACCATGATTTTGACAATGTTCCTGGAACAACTTATATATCAACCAATCAGATTGTAGGTCTGGTATAAAATTCTTATCAACCTTTTATTTACAGTTATGGTTAGGGTAGTCTCATGCAGATTGACTGACAGCAGAATGTGTGGACTCCATTGCAGCTTTCATGTAAAGTAACTATTTAAACTATCATAATTTACTTTGTTCAGCATCATGTTTCCAGGCGGATCGTTAAAGAGTGGACTGTCAAATAATCAGATGACGACTTTAAAATTCCTGAAATGTTTCCAGTAAACTGACCTACTTGATATATAAAATATATGGCAGTTCATCATATTACGCTATCTCATTAACTGTACTCCAGGGTCTATGTTTGCCTGTTCTACTAACCCAAAAAAGTGTGCAAAACTAAACTGCCCCTGAGCCAATTGTCAGTAAATTTGTACTGTAGATACAATGTGTAATTACCTGTCTGGTGAAATGCTCAGGTGTTTGTTGAGCAAATCCATAAGAAGTTTGGAATATTGCTTGTTTTGCGCACCACCAATCTTTCCTATGCTGGTGAGTGAGCAGAGCGCACATGGATCTGTTTTGCCCCCGAACATCATCATTTGATCTGGGATAATTTGCAAAGCTATGTACTGACACAAAACAGTACAGAAGAAGAGTTAGAGTAAAATTAAACAGGTTCTAAAGTTAAGCTTTAATAGTGACAAAAATGATAAGTCATGGATGAATGGTACATATATTTTCTGGAATGCATCAGGAGCATTATACAACGAAACCTACTAAATGACTTGAGGGTTTAAAAACAATCACTTTTACTGTAAGGTTATGTAATAGACTGGAGATTATGTAAGTTTATGTAAGTATTTAGGGTGGGTGTGACAGATAAACACTTTACGTTTAAACCCCCTCATTCCTTGCAATAAGAATTGCTATGCAAATTCCTATGCAAAATAGTTCATAAGTATTAAGAACGTGTTTTAAATAAACCGTATAAAACTTGATTGTGACTGGTTAAACCGCGTGGTACGTTACATACAGCTGTGACCTCATTACGTCTGTATTACTGCGCAACCGCGTAAGTGTTGCTGGTTCTGAAGAACTACAGTACATGGCGGAAAAATAGTACTCTTTATCAATATAATTTAATTTCTGTGTTTATTTTATCAACCCTTCCCGGGTATACGGTGTATAAAGGGTGGGGTATAAAAGGTGGGGACCTTTTTTAAACGCCCTTTTTATAAAGGTCCCGTCGTTGTGGTTTACAGTAAATATAGAACTGCTAAGCGGTTTAAAGCAAACAACGCCCTTTAGCTGTTATAAATTATTTGTAAACTACTTGGTGCTTATTGTTTTTTAATAAAGCTCACCTGCGCGGGTTTGCCCATAGCTTTAGCGAGTTCCTGTGTGGCCTCCGACAGCAGCGCAGCAGGAACCCCATCCTTTGCAACATTTGTGCTTACCACGAATATCGGCATGATTGCAAAGAAAAGACAAAAAGGAATGTAACAGAGAAAAGAGAAGAGAAGACCACCTTCTGCAATGTGACGCGGACGTGCGACTGAGCACCAAGACAGAATGAGGCAAGTAATCGTCGTCTGTGTCAGTGGTTTCTCTAAACTACCGTAAAGACGCCTTGCACTTATACAAATCGATGCCATGTACTGCACTTTAAATCATTTTGGATTAAAGTGTCTGCCAAATACGTGAATGTAAACCTGTTGCATATTAATCTGCTGTATATCCTGCAACTGTATTATTTGTATAATCTGTAGACTATGTGTAACTGTATTCTGCACTGATTTGAACACGCACTCAGGACTTTAACTTACCACTGGACGTGTTGTTGGTGATGTGACAATAAAAGATATGTGATTTGTATATTTTGCAATGCTATAGGCCATCAAAAATGGGCATGAATGAAACACATTTCCAATATGTTGCTGGCAAAAATACACACACACAAAAAATAAGATACTTTTTGACTCATGTTCTAGTTACAGAATCCACCAGTAGGAGCTAACCGGATATGCTAACCAGCCAATATATACGCCTCCGTTATATTCATCGGTTGCCTTATTCTAGTAATTACGGTAACCCCCGCACATGCGTAGAATGCGACATCCGGAAATAATATTGTAGGCGAGAATTAAAAGCTCTTGAGTTGAGAGGGCTGGTCGAGACTCGGTGCAATTTCTGCAGCTGATAATGCGTTATGATTCCTAAATCATAATCACGGATCCATTTAAAAGTGGATCACATAGTCGCTGTCATCAGTTGGAGGAATCTTAATCTTTTGATGGTTTGAATTGAGGTTACGAGCTTACACAGGTTAGATTGTACAGGGTCTGATCCATCGACTGTGTGCAAAGTTGGGCTACTTTGAGTGACATCATTCTTTAACAGTTGATGTCAGACTATTTTTGCTATATGAACTCGTTTTTGAGCCGAGAGAATGACCAGGGCATAAAGTCTAAATGAAATATAGCATATGAATAATTTGCTACTAAGAGATATTTTATTAGATAGTTGAGTTGGAAAAACTTAAACTGTTTGTAATATTTCATTAGCACCGTGTATGCGTGCAATTGAACGCTTACAAAATCATGGCGGAATCGGTGAAGACCTTTCAAGCGCACCTGACCGCTGTCATGGACAGTTTGGTTCGCGCATCAGTGTGCGAGATCACCAAACTCTTCCAGGACACGGTGAACGACTACTTGGTGGAAATCTCACTGAACAGAAAAGAGAACGAAGCGTTGAAATTAAGACTGAGACTGACTGAGAACAAGCTGAGAAATGAGCGCAAATATGGTATGTGTTGGGCGGCCAGTCGGCGCGCTGCTGGTCTGCTTGGCACGGACGACACCGTGCGCAAGACGCGCAGACTGGATCTCCAAAGTAAGTCAAGGGGTTGTTGTTTTGTCGTACATTGTTGGCAGTCAAAATGGAGAAAGCATAATGGCGACCTGCTCCTTAGTTTCAGGTTTCTCCTTCTCCTCTTTTCTATTACTCCCTCCCCCTCCTGTTCTCCTCTCTCTCCGCTTCCCCCTCCCTTCCTTTTCTCTCTCTCAGGAGGCAAGCAGGGGAAAGAGTGGAGTGGTGATGCGTGGGAGGGGACTGCAGGAGCGAGGGATGAGGGGAGGGACATGTTCCATGTCCATCTGCCAACTGGAGGAGGCGGAGGGGGGAGGAGGAGGAGGAGGAAAGGATACATGTTTCTGGAGAGAGGAAGGAGGTGACCAGCATTAAAGAGGAGGTGAGCAGCCAATCAGATGTAAGGAAACAGCTGCAGGGAGTGAAGGGGAGAGAGAAGAGATGCATAAGGCTGTCGACACAAGGGAGGGACTATTTAGGCATGCAACTGAACCAGGAGAAGCTTAATGGACCAACCTTATTCTGCAAACTTAAACTGATTTCAAAGTTCTTTGCACCAAAGGGAACCATTTAAACCCATTATTGCTGACAACAGTCATTGTAATTGTAATCCACATTTTTTTTAGTTATGATCATGCTGTTAGTCTCTCTAGATTTTTTAGATTATTTTAAGATCCAGGTGTTTACACCTTTGTATCAACATTCCTTTCTGGCTCTCTGATCACAATGGGATGGGACTAAATGCAGGTGTAAACAGGGCACAAAATATTTATGAAATTTAATTTCATGCCTTGTGTTGTTATTCTGCTGCTGTGGGATGATGGATGAAGGTGGAAAGCTACAGGGCAGACTCATTGAGGCTGTTGCAAGAGGCTCTACAGATGAACCAAAGTGAAACCAGCCCTCGCACATCCAGTCCCACCCACGGTAAGATGGCATTATTTTATTATTATGTGCTTGTAAGCACGATCTGTTAAAGAAATAGTTCACTCAAGGATGAAAATTGTGTCATTTACTTACGCTTATGTCATTTCAAACCCACAGGCTGTTTTTTCCATGGAACACAAAAGGCAAAATGTACATGCTCTTTTATTTCTAAGCTATGATAATTTGCCTGACCATGTCTTTAAAGCTCCAAAAAGTGGCAACAAGTTTTCTATAAAAGCACCATAAAAAGTCTATAGGACTTCTTTTCTACTAACCCAAATGTAAGACATATCTTACATTGCCAGTCTGTTTTGAACATTGTTGTATGACTTCAGAGGACTTGAAACAAGAAATATATGCAATACTTTAAACATACCTTATGGAGAGTCCTTTTGGTGCTTGACAAACAAGGTCACTATAAAATATTGTTTGGAAGAGAGGAGCATGTACTTTCATAAGTCTCCTTTTGTGTTTCACAGAAAAAACAACAGCATACCTGTTTGAAACGACATGAGGGTGAGTAATACATTTTACTTGGGTGTATTTATTCTTTAATGTGCAAAGAATTAGTATACATGTCTGTGTATGTCTGCAGGAGAGGTGGACCCTGCCTCTACTTGTCCTGAATCTGCTGTAGCTGAAGTGTGGGAGGATCGGCCACCTCTGTCAGAGGAACAAATGACCAGTGGAGATGAGCTTAGTGGGCTAGAGACCGCCCTCAAAGCTGAGCGTGAAAGAGAAGCTGAGTTTGGCCTGGGTAGCCCTTCTCGTGAGGTATGTGGATCCGGGGTTGCGTTCATCGGACTAGATGGTTTGTGCAGCTCTCAGCAGGGTGTGTCAACATCATCGCATGGAACAGATCCTCCTGAACTACAACTCCCATCAGCCCCTACAAACAAGGAAGAGGAAGATGGGTCAGGAGGAGATTGTGGGGACATCCTGCACTTCTGCCCACGGTGCGGCAGTGGCTTTAATTCTGCATCTGATCTGGCAGATCATTCATGCCCTGTGGCCGAGGACCGGCCCCATCAGTGCTCTGCATGTGGGAGAGCATTCAGCCATGCCTGGACACTTAAGAGTCACGAATGCATACAGGTTGGAGAACAGCCGCATCGCTGCGAACTGTGCGGAAAGCGCTTCACACACTCACGGTCCCTTGAGCGCCACCAGCTGGTTCACACAGGTGAGCGCCCCCACAGATGCCCACAGTGTGGCCGCAGCTTCAGTCGTCTTGGCAACCTAGAGAGGCACCAGCGCATCCACACAGGCGAAAGGCCATATGAGTGCAGTACATGTGGGAAACGATTCAGTCGAGTGGAATACCTAAAACGGCATCAACAAATCCACATTGGAGAACGAGCTGAGCGGAACTCCAGTCACTGCTCTCAGTGCAACCAAACTTTCAGCGATACTGAACAATTGAAGCAGCATCAGTGTCCTTATAATGTTTGATGTTATTGACTGTGCAGACCCGCATTTATTCATGTGGTGCTGTTGTAATTTATACTCTTACATAATTACAGACCTTTACTAGTCAAACCTGCAGTTATTACAAGACTTTATGCTTCAAAGTACTCTTCTGTAAGTCTTTGTAGTTGGTAGTTTGATTCATCAATTAAAATTCTGCAATAATTTACTCACCTTATGTTGTTCCAAATGTATGACTGTTTTTGAAACACAGGAAGGAAAAATCTTTGAAGAATCTTAATCAGTGCTGTTTTTGTCCATGCAATTTTAACAAATAGGGACTTAGATCATCAGTCACTGATATTCTGGTTAATGCCTCCTTTTTTGTTCCATGAAAAAAGGTTATACAGGTTTGGAACAACATGAATGTAAGAACTGTCCCTTTAATACACTGTGGACAAAGATTTGGAAAGCATCTTTCCACATGCCTCCACCTTTATTGACCCCAAACATGATGATATAAATCTTATTGCTAACCTGTTCACAAACCTTTAAAGCAAAGTACACTTAAGCCACTTCAGTGACAGTGCTATTTTAAACAATTGCTAGGATGAACTAAATGCTTAATCTATTGGTCTGTATAATGAATAATTAACTGGGATGTTCTGTTATGTAAATTGTATCAGATGATATTATACACATCCCTAAGCAACATGGCAGATCTGACTTCAAGAATGTATTAATGCAATAACTATTTTGTTAAATGTCTGGCTACCTGTAACAGGTTGTGCATTTCCTTTCTTTTTTTGAGAACAAGAACATGTGGAGAAGTTTGTTGTTAATTATTAACATGTTGTTGTTATTATCAAAACATTCTTAAGTATTTCTTTTAGATTACACATTTTAACTGCTCTGTCACTCAACAGAACGAAAGTACTGATTTTATATCTTTGATCTTATGGTCAAAATGGGAATTTTTCATGTTGTGTTTTACTTTCCATCCATTTATGTATTTTACCAGCTTTATACCATATTTAAAAATGGTAAATGTAAATAGATTCCTCTCAAACGCCTCTATACCCCGTTTTGCTTTATAATCTGTTTTGCAATAAATGTTTTATTTAAAAAAAATGTCTGGCGAAAAGAATAAATAACAGCAATCCGTATAAGTTGCAGATTTATTTTTAGTTACATGCTATTAATACATATACTATTCTCCAGCTCGTGGCGCGTAAAGGGTGCATAAATCATGACGTAAGACTGAACGCAATCGCTGTGTTGGAGTGGCATCTTTTTAATCGGTGTAATATTGCATTTTAGAGGTTAGGTTAGGATGTAATGTTTTCTTTTCAGCGTTTATATTAGTTTATTTTTAAACGAACTGTAATTGTGATGGGACGGCAATAGGCGTGTATTGGTTTGTTTACCTAATCAGCTGTGTGGCAGCTAACGGCAGCTAAACCGGCTAACTGCTGATTTACAGCAACATATGCAATACTTGACACTTTAATCTGTGCACGTTACTCTAACTTAAATACTCATGCATACATGTATAACTTAAACAGTCAGGAAATAATAATAAACAATGCACTGTTAATTACCGTTTTAAATTACAGTGCAATTTAGTCAAATGTACAAACCAGCAATGCCGTTTCAAATAAATAAACAAAACGTTATGTAAGTTTTTTATGTCTTTGTTTTTATCATTTCGACCATGCTTAGCATCCCGCGTCCATCCTGCATTTCATCTGCATTTCAAAAACGAGGAAGAATCTTACATCATGAACTCCGACATGGACGGTAAAACTGGATGTACTACTGCAGAAATCTTTTATAACCTGTTGTTTACCCTAGACCAGGAGAACCTGACACAACAGAGTTTACAATATTTAATTCTAAGTTGTTTTCCAGGTGAAAATCAGGCAGAGCTGGAGGAGAAGACCAGACTTATAAACCAGGTCCTTGAGTTGCAGAATACTCTTGAGGGTAATTCAGCTGATGCACATAATCACTGATATCCAGTGGCCCCAAAAGTATTTGAAATCTTGAGCCACATATAAAAATGTGTGATTGTCATAGTATTAGACAACAAAACATTCAACAGGTTTTGTACATTTTAAACAGTCGCAATTGGACAATTTAAAACAAAACAAAACATCTGGACATATGTGGCTTTGTGTTTACTCTGCTTGGACATTGTGAGCATGTTTGCTTTTGTTAGAAAATAATTTAAAATAATCTCTGCCCTTCTTTCTCTGTCTGGTAGACCTCTCAGCTCGGGTGGATGCAGTAAAAGAAGAAAATCTGAAGCTAAAGTCAGAGAATCAAGTTCTTGGGCAGTATATTGAGAACCTCATGTCAGCATCTAGTGTGTTTCAGACTACTGACTCCAAGAGCAAACGAAAGTGAGAGAGCATCCATCTCTTACAACCCCCTTGTGACTTAACCCCTGCCATATCAGCTTGAGTTTGAGTTTCCACTGGAATTTATTTAATCTATGCCACTGAAATGGTAAATGTTTACATTATTTTTATTATCAGTATGTTTATTTGTATTTGATCTTAAATGACTTTGTCCAAACATTTTAAATTTGTAAAATAATCATACTAAGAAAGATACTAAGATAAGAAATCATGTTTAAAATATTATAGGTGTATTATGTTTGAATGTTTTTATGTTTAGACAGGGTCTTAAATATTTGGAATAAGTTTTTTCTGTCATGACTAAACAAACTGATGTTTAGTATTATGTATTTTATTGTTGTTTTGTAAATGAGAGCACAGCTGTAATGCATATAAGTTGCTCTCTCTTGCTAAGCTGTTTGTTTGTCTATATCAGCATTGATTATACTGATATTGATTATAGTTGGGAGAAAACAATACAGGTCATTCTGATCAGGGATTGAAACCTTTAAGACCTTTACTTGGTGCTATCAACAGATGGGAGTTTTCTGGAATGCATTACATTTGTGCATCTGAATATTTGTATTTATTGTGTTTGTGTAAAATTGTGTGTCAATAGAAATTCCTGTTTTAGTAAAAAAAATAAAATTATGATTTATGTTTGCTGAGTCATTTTGTTTTTTAGGATCCTGTGTGTTTGTTCTGCATTCAGTCACCTCACATCATGTGGTATTTTGGGCCCCCACCCATCCTATCCAGTCTGTTTCATAAAAAATGACATCAGTGCTCCACCATTGGCATCCATCTGCTTTCAACAGAGGAGTGAGGATCTAATTCCATAAAGTAGTAATATCGCCCACATGGTTTTCTTTCTTGCACCCTTGTTTTTATTTTTAAACTGCATCTAAATGTCTTTTTCAGAGGTTTACCAACACTTTCAGAAGGTTAAATGAGACAGACCAGTTAAGATATCTGCCATAACCACAGTGCAAACTCCATGGTAGCTTGATGTGGCAATATGCATCTGCGCATCTGTAATATGACTAATGCTAATACAATATTTGGCACAGTGTTTGTTCAATATGTTAGTGTTGTAAATCTTTACAAAATTCTCATTTCCATATACAGCTTGTGTTATGGGAATTAATATGCACATTATTCAGCCTATGTAAGTCATGGTAATAATACATTTCATGTTTTTATTTACTTTTGTATTCAATTTATCAGTATGGTTGGATTTCCAAAATAGTTAATAAAGATAATAAAAAAATATCTATGAATACCAAAACAGCAGAAATGCATATACAATGATGACAGGACAAGTCTGGATTATAAACTGCTGGTTTTATTGTAATTTGTTTGGAATGAAGTGAGCTCTGATGTTACTGAAGCTGACATTTCAGCCAAATGATTTCATATTTCAAAGTCTTATAAAAGTCAAATTCCATCTGTGCATGGTCCCCTACAGCTAGGTTTCCATTGTACCACAATAATAATCATCAAAATTATATAACAAAAACAGAATAACTAAGACAACAAAATCAACAAATGAAGAACCAAGACTTTCATAACCAAATGACGATGTTAACACCTTTTCACTCACTTTTATGAGGGAAACAGAAAGCACAGAAAAATGGCAGGTTTCAAGACAGGAAATGTCTTTTCTGGAACAACAGGGTGCGCTGTTGTCCACAGCACGAGGTTTTATGTTACCATGCGGCTCGTGTTTCCCTCACTCTCCTCTGCTTATCCAACTTTAATCAGGATCTGTCAAGGAGAGAAGTGACTTTTAAGCAAACCTTAGATACTGGATCACGTTGCTGATGGTGATTTGTTTGATCAAACAAGGCTTTAAAGAAACAGGCAACGTGTGTCACCTGTGTTAAAAAGGCTTTTCAATTTGAAAAAATATGAACAAAACTGAAAGGACTTGTCAACGTTAAACAGAACTATTTAAGTGACTAAAATAAAGCACTTCTCTTAAGAATCATCTGAGGATTATTCAGACCCATCTGTGGAGGGCTTAAGACAATAAATGGACAGGCACAATTTCCAAGCATTTTGCATAGCAAACACATGCAAATAGTACGTTGACTATAAGCAATCAGAGACATCAAGCCCTTGAGGTTGATCTTTTTACTAAGGAAAAAGAACAGGGTCAAACTCTTACGGTCACACATGCAAACATTTAGTAAAGCGCAATCAAACTGCATGTTTTGTTAATTATTAAAAGGTAACATGAACTGCAATGATCAAAAAACAGTTAATTGTTATATATAAAATGGCTGAAGTAAGTAAATACTACAGGAAATAAAACTTCCCTAAGAAATAAAATGCCAAAGAAAAAAACCCTTGTTTTCCTTTAATAAACGATTTGCCAATTTTCCTTTATGTTCTCCATTAACTACATGATTGGAGTTAGCTGGAGAAAACAAAACAACATTAACATATCATTTTAATAAAAAAAAACAAAACAAAACACATTAGACTGCCCTAACCAGCCCTACACGTGCGGCCATACAGGTTTACTTCATGACAAAGACAATGACCTCTTCCTTTATTTTTATTTTTTTATAAGGTTTGTCTGCCATTACTTACTTAGCCTCATTTCATTACATATGCTGCTCATGTTTTCCATAGGACACAAGTGGAATTTCTGTCATTTTTTGTCGTTTGATTGTGTCCGTCAAGCTCCCACAAAGTCAACATTTAAAAGTAGCCCCTTGTGTGCTATATTCCAGGTCTTCTGAGTCCATATGATAGCTTTGAGCAAGACGCAACATTCCTATATTTATTCTTACTAAAAATGATTTCACACACCTGTATTTAAACTGGCACATTTCAGTAACACAACTTAAACTTGTCTCTTTGTCAATTCATAGCCCCAAAAGACTTTTGATGTTTTGAGCTTTACAGATGTGGTTACTCTTGTTAAAAGGAACAAATCAGAAGCACCATTAATACTTGAGTTAACAATTCTCCTAAATTCCACCCCTCCCAGATGAGATGAGTGTGAATCTGCTCTACATAGAGAAACTCACCTCACTGAGAAGAACCCAGACATCAGAATCAGAGTGAACCCTGAGACGCATGGCTGCTAAAGGCTGTAGTTCTCCATCCACCTCTCCTGCAGCAACTCCATCCTTGAAAGAACCTGCATGACAATAGGTCTGTTTTGCTGTTTCTTTGTACATCATGTCACTCCTGTGAGATAGGCTAATCTTTCTGTAAAGCTGCACCTGCCACAAAAATCTAAACAAATTTGTTTCTCATATTTTCAGTACATTTAAGACTTTCAATCAGTGACAAACTTCCAATAACCTTGTCTGATCATTATTATATGTATTACAAGATGAAAAGGTTCAAAAAAGTACTATTCATTTTAAACTGACATTCAGTACAGTAACCCTAATTCACATTCAAAGTCTTGAGTGTATGC
Organism: Chromobotia macracanthus; assembly: GCA_036877525.1. Classification (NCBI taxonomy): domain Eukaryota; kingdom Metazoa; phylum Chordata; class Actinopteri; order Cypriniformes; family Botiidae; genus Chromobotia; species Chromobotia macracanthus. The sequence continues at coordinate 8,611,904 of JAZGTH010000017.1, forward strand.
AAAATTTTACAAATAAGTTATGGAAACAGACACAAACAGAAAACAAATAATGGTTGTGTACCTATGACAACAAAGCCATCAGATGAGGGTTTACAGCAGGGCAGTTCTCCTTTTTCCACCCTCTCTTTTATAGTGCTCTGATAAAACACAGACAAATGCATAATTTCTTGACAAATCTGGAAAACCATGCAACATTCCCGGTCTAGCAGGTTTGAGGTAAAACTGGGTAAGGGATCTTAAGATATTAAAGCTCTTATATCTATATCTGAGCATTGCGTTAGCAGTGCAAATGTTGTGGGTTCGATTCCCAGGAACACACGTACTGATGAAATGTATAACTTGCATTTACTGTAAGTCACTTGGGATAAGTCTGCCAAATGTAAAAATGCAAAATCTACAGGCTTAGTTCTGAGTGTCACTTTTATTCTTCTTGGATGTAGTAATCAAGTACTACTGCCATGACACTTACATTAGTAGGAAATGCCTCCACTGTTGTGTTGAAAAACTGGTCACAGTTTGTTTCAATATTACCACTTCGAAAAAGGAACCTATGAATAAGTGAAAAAAAAAAACCATTAAGAGGCTATCAATTATATACTGACAATTGCCCCATAAAAAGCAGTTTCAGCTTGTTAAGTAGGAGTTGAAATTGTGTCAACTCCTATTTTAATTTTTTTTAAAAGTCTTTTAAATTTCTCTGGTTACTCAAACACTTTTAAAAAGGTGTAAAAAAAATTGAGTACTCAATTTATTGTTTTCAATGATGTTTCCTAGGTTACAATGTACAAAATGAACAGTATGGGTAAGTTACACTTTCAGTTTAAAGACTTTTCTGTATCTGTACCTGTATGGGTGAAATGGTACTAAACAAATAGCTAAATTTGTTGAACGTGGTGCTGTAGAGACATTTTAAATACCACAGGGAATTGCTTGTATGTTTAAGGGGATTTAAAAGAAAGAACTGATACAGTGTATTTAGTTCCTAAACAAGCATGGCCAGTATAGAATATCCTGTTTAGCGGAAGTGAAACGGAATCTACTGGTTCACATTCTTCCAAAGTCGGTGTAATGCATTAAAGGACTGAAGCTGGCTGCTTAGTAAACTGTATTCTATTTATACACAAGCATTAAAATGATATTTAGCAAATGTAAGCCATGGCATCTACAGAAGAAATTCTGAGAACAAAATAACTGAAAATGACTGGGAAAAAAAAACCCATTTAGGAGCATATTAAACATTTAAGAGCTGGAAATACAAATTAGGATTTTGTCTTGATGACATATTGAAGGAATAAAATTTTACATTTTAACTTTTACATTTAAAAGGCATTTTAAGACAACAAAGTCTGTTACTCAGCAAATAGCAGTACTCAGCAAATACTTCAATTTTGTTGCCTCACCCTTTGACAGTCTGAGGATTAGTAAACTTTATGACTATGTAATCTCCCTTCTTGGGCGTGAGGCCCCAGAAGAAGTCCTTTCCCCTGTAAGCCCTCTCCAGAGAGTGTGACTGATAGTGCTCCAAACTGCTGTTGAGCTCTGCAGATGGGTTGAGGTGGACCATGAACAGCACCTGTTTCCCAAAGTCTTTATCCTGCATATCATACACACACATAAACAGACTTAGGTTCTGTTCCAAAACCTAGTCAGCTGCCTTATTGTCTACACTCTACAAGTGAAGCATGGAAGAATAAGTTTAACTTACTTTAAGGTTTTGCATTTTACCAGGAAGGGACGAATGCAAACCAACATGTTGAAACAAAGAGGGCTTGTGAGTTTTCTTCAGCCTGGCCTTTTCAGAATTGCAGTGATTCTGAGTAATAATAATTATTATAATAAATGAAACACTCTACGTCAACTGAACTAGGAAAATAAAAATGGATGAATGGACAAAGCTTGAACCTACAGAATTTCTCTCTGGGTTACACACTTTGACCCACAGGATGTGGTCAAGCAGCCAATCAATGGGCTTATCTTTGTGGAACATCAGAATGAACTCCACAATCATTAGCAGATCCGATGAATGGAAAAGCTTGCCTGAAAAATATGAGTGCTGCGTTTAATTACATGCCAGGTCACATTTTGCATAACAGCAACAATGTTGTCAAAGTAAACAGTTTATATGGAAGCAGAGAGCTGGCGGTAACCAGTAATTAACATTGACAGGGGCATATTACATTTTCTTTGCACTGCAACCAAAACTAAGCTGTTAAAATATAATAATGATAATGACTTTTATTATTATTTGCAATCCACATTTATTACCTACTTTATATTCTTTTTTATTTAAATTGAGTAAAAAATTAATATTCCAGAAGAACGCGTATTGTTTTCCTAGCAAGAAGGTAGGATTATCCCAGCTACTGGCCCAGGTACAACAAATAAAAAACACAAGAACACAAACTGGGCAAAGTGGGAGGGGTTGGAAATACTGATCCAGACACTGACCAATAAATCCCAGCTTGGAAAATTCCAGGTAAAGCCACTCCCGAGAAAGAAACTGTTGTGTAAATGTTTTAATGGACTCTGAATATCCTTGCTTAGCTATGATATCATCCTCCAGCTGAAAGACATTTTCACAAACAAACAGCAGTAATGATAACGTTAATGAAGCACTGAGCTAACAATGACCTGTTACATGATTTGGACTCTACCTGTACATAGTATGTGCCTTTGTGTTGGGCATACAGCATGAGAAAACTGTAATCCAGGTTTTGCTTGGTCCTCCATCTAAAGGCAATAAACATATACAGTATACGTTTCACTTTAAGAAACAATTGGTAGAGCACTGCATTAGCAACACAAAGCTTGTGCATTCGATACCCAGGCAACAAACACACTGATCAAATTTATAACTTGAATGTACTGTAATTCGCTTTGCCAAAAATGCCAAATGAAAAAATAAAAATGTTAGTTAACAGTTAGATAATTATATTGCCCACTATCCCTGGTTCAAACCTCTGGCATTACAACAAAGCACACATTTGCCTTCAATATTTATCATTTTGTAACAAAATTATGTTCTTAAATCAATATTAAGAATATCTAATAAACCATTGCAGCAGGGAAGAAAAAAAATCCAGAAACATATCAGCAGAATATACATTTAAAAAAGGGTAAACATCTAACCTTACTCGCTCCTTGGAGTCTCCAAAAGTTTCCTTTACATTAGTGAAGTCTGGGTAATAGTGAGGAGAGGGGGAGATGACCTCTAACACCCCAGATCTGACATCATCTGGGAACCTACACAGAGAAATAAACAAGGACTTTTTAATCAGCTACAAGCACACCGATATTAAGCTTTCAAAGCTCTCTGGCTGAACAGATGAGTAAACACTACTCACTTGTTCTGTACGCTCTGTACTACGGCATTCACTAACGTTGCATTTGTCTAAGAGAAAAACAGAAATCAATGAAGCAACTTCATAAAAGGGAGATGAATGAATCTGCTGAGTAAATGAATCACAGTAGTTTAGTAAACTAAAAAGATCAGCTTAAGAAAAACATTGATTTATGCACAAAAATGAACATGTTTTAAACACATGCTGATGCTAGATTAACCAGATTAACAGAGAATGTTCTCAGAATATTGACTAACATTTTCTAACATTTCTCTCAAAGATATCAAAAACCTTCTTGCAGTAACATTGGGTAGAACATTTTTTAACATTATGCATCATATATCAAAAACATTATTCTTAAGTTGTTAGTGAAATGTTTAAAAACTTAACAGAATTAAAAAGGTTCGAATAATGTTCTTACAACCAGGCAATAATGTTGATACAATGTCTAAAAAACTAAGTTTTAAATGTCCCTAGAACTTTCAAAACATTTTAATAAAATCAGAGGTCACATAAAACAAAGGTTATTGAATATTGAAATAAGAAAATAAACAGACAATGCATATAAAAGAACAAAGAGTACAAGTTCACAGTTACCTCAGCAACAAATACTATAATGACGATGTCCTCCTTCTCTGCAGGTGAGAGGTTATACATAAGAGACTGGAGTGTGCTCACAAGATAACTCTCTTTTTGCCTGTGCACAGTAGGAACCCCTAACACCAGAGACACTGTGTGAACAGTTAACACAGGGTGTCAGCTTGTGTCAGTGGAGATTGTATTATGGTACTGGTTCAAGGAGTGTGATAGCTGTTATTGTAGATGCAACAAAGAGTATAAAACTGTAACTATAAAATTGACATAGCAAAATTAAACATAAGATAAAAGCATAAATGTGACATAGTAACAAAAAAAACACCACAGATTACACAAAACTTTTAGGAAGAGATATACAAAGTAAAGCTAACCTCCAGAGCGTTTATGCCCCAGATGAATGATCGGTGTTAGACTGTCCTTGTGTTCTATCAGGTGGGGCAAGTAGAGAAGGGCATTAGACTGTGAAGGAAAAGAGTGTGGAAATGCCCTCTTGCCCTGTGTAGCTGAAAGGCAGATAACCATTGTAGTGAATAACCAAACACGATATTAAGAATTAAGTGTGTGCGGTCATTGACTCACTTGAGGTTTTGCTGGATGAGAAATTAGAAAAGGTGTTGCTGCGGTTTTGAAGGTGACCCAGCACTTTGAGCAACTCTTGCGATAACTTCTCCCCACGCTGTTCTGCCAGCAGTAATCTCTCATACACTAAATGGAGCTGTAATGGCAAGTTATCTGGAACACAGAACCAATAGAACAATTTTTTTTATTAGTCAAAATGTTAAAGAACAGAAATTTAACAACTTTTTAATTTTCTTTTTTTGTTATATTTGTCTTTTCAAAATATAAAACCTGCTTCATTAAGTTATCCCAACAAATTCTGGACTGTTGTAAATCATACACATTCCAATCTATAGCTTATATCTCTTGTTTCAATGTGTTACATTATTTCAATAATTGTACACTTTTTAGGGCTAATATATTTATCCAAGAGACTATTAAGTACAAAAATAATCTAAACTATACTGAATTCCTAATCTTGTTAAATGCACCACTTCTGTGATTCTTCTTCCATGAATGTGATAAACTTGCACAGGACATGTAACAACCTACTGCGCAGCAACTTATGTTACTCATAAGCAAAAAGGAATTGTCAAAGAGAAGAGGGGATGATGATGATGATGAGAGTTGAACTTGTAGTTTAATAATATTCCAGTAAACATCCTTAAATGTATTCTGTTGTTAATGTGGTCTTTAAACTTTGAACCGTGTGTGTGGTTGGACTGAAAAGGTGGTACATGATCTTGGTATTTTGACAACACTGTAGTTAATATTTTCGTTGCGTCGAAAACATGCTCATTAAGATACCAGTAAACAAGCCAATTCAGCACAAATGAATGCATAAAAAGCCATCACAATTCCTATTGATGACACATTGCCTGTCATATAAGAAGCTAAAAATACCATCAGGTGCAATAAAACTTACAAATTTCACAACTTATACAACTAGAGAGATCAAGAAGAATTGTTTTTCTGCTGGATAGCTGCAGGCCAGAGACGTGAAACCCAAAAGGTGCATTTTTACAATCAACATACACAGACATTTCAGGCATTGATTTACAGGTGTATTCGAGTGTCAATTCACAGAATTTATTTTTGACAAGCAATGCAAAATCCAAATAGCTAAATGGCACGTGAAACGCAGGTCACATCTCATTCGCACCTGCTCACACTCACCTGGTTTCGTTCCCTGCCAGGAGGTTAACATCAACACGCATACAAAAAACCCCAACACGAGAACAATTTTGCCATGCCTGGACCTCATCTCATCTCATTTCCCATAAGTACAAGAACACTACACGTATACAACTCAAAATATAACAAAGTTAGTTGTTCCTGTTGTTACAATTTGTCTTTCCACTGGATTCTCCAAACCAGGCCGGACGGGCTACGTTCATTCCTACCTACGCGTCGAAACTGATGCCTTTATACAGCACGAAAAATAACCCGCTCACACCTTCGGACAATTGTAGCCCCGCCCCTTACCTGTTCAGCTCACGCATATTTATCATTTAATGCATATTCATGAGAAGGTTTCTGCGGCCCAAAACTTTATGCAATAGCGTATTGGTAAACTGCGCAAAGAGAAGAACATTGGAACAACACATACTTTTATCATTGTCCATCCAAACATAATTTGAAAACGACAATGAAAGACAAATGAATTGTACTGTTTTAATAGACGTGTATGTTTAATGGTAGATTTTCCACGTGTTGCTGGAGGTTAAAACTTGATCAAGCCAACTATCATGCTGTCAGGCAAATTAAAACATTTGCCGATCAATACAGACTGTGGCAACATGTTGCTTTCTGGCATTTGAAGGGCAATTGGTCATGAAACATTTTATCTTCCTATTTTACCTGCGGACAATGTAAAAAAAATAATATTATAGCACACTTTCATATATCCCTACTTATTCCCTGGTAGGCAGAATGTGAAATGACATTGAACATAAATAAAAATCTTATTTTTGGTCTTGGTTATTTAGCCTACGTTTTTTCTGTTTGGGGTGGCTTTTTTGTAAGGCTGTAATACATGTCTGTCGGGTCCGCAACTTGGACATTTAAAAACTGAATGCACTGAGAATTATGTGCAGAAAGCGTCTCCTGGTGGTGAATTATCCAACCATATTTAAAACATGAATTATTAGTTGTTCTGTATTAGTATAATTCTTCCCTTAATCATAAGATGACCTTCTTTATTTTTCACCAGAAAAGAGTTTCAACCAAAAGAAAGATTGTATAACATTTATTATTCATCCAGTTTGTCCGAATTTGGCTTCTGGTCAGTTGAGCTGTCTTTGGCCATTTGACAGAATTCTGTAATGAGAGAAAAATAAAAACGTACTTCAATTTACTTACATTGTACAATGTACATTGTATATCTAATTCATCCCATGTATATGAAGGTCAGAAGTGATTAATTTTGCTCAGTATTGATCCAATTCCATTTGGCTAAATCTTTCATATCACATTGGCTTAATATTGCCTCACTGTACTCTCTATTTTGTTTTACAAAAAGAAATAAATTATAAAGCGCATGAAACCTTTCTTTGCACTGTGACATTATTTTAGTCACAATCAATCACATTTCCTCCCAAATTCTTATTGTGATGTGTCCAGGACATTTACTTTTTTGTGACTTCCATTGTTCTTAATGATGATCCTGAATGGTGATGTATGCTCACCATTTAGTACATTTATATGATATTGTCGCTCCTACCCCATACATGAATAATTTCAACTCTTATTTATATAGAATAGAATAGGTATATTCCTAATGAGCCACACTGACTGGTTACATCATCATATAAGTACCGGGATTCTCCTTGAATCCAAGACACACTGTTTCCACTACATGGCCTGATCAAACTCATTTGCGTTGCTTTTTTCTCTGCAGGTTAAGGAAGAATTACCTATCATATCTATTATTCAATAGCAATCTATCATCTCAGTACATCATTTTAACTTGGTGGAAAGCTTGATGTAACGAACTGTCTATATATTTACTGTCTACAGATGTCTGACTTATTAAAAAAGTAGAGTGAGTTTATGGCCTCATTTTTGACTTAGCTAATGAAGCTCATGGCAAGGCAATCAGAACAAGAGGGCAAGAATTTGCCTTCTGTTGATGTGTCATTCCCTGTGAACCAAACATCCTTATAATATTAATGCTCAGAACCCCCAAGTGTTTTATTCTTTGTGATAAAGCTTTTTGTTAACTTACCAATGGCATAAAAGGTACTTTAATACTTTAAAAGTTGAGATAATAGTCTTAAATTCACGCTTTCCTCCTTTGTGGGGGTGGGTAATCAGATATCAGTAACCAATCATATCATAATGGCTTCACTTCATTGAATTAAGCAAAATGTACATAAAGGATCATATTGTTATTGTTACAAACTCTTACAACATGTTTCCTTGACTGAGGGTCACATTATTTGCAGGAGAGCTAGAGCCAAACTCCACCCATGAGCTGTTGACAGTCTTCAGGATATTTGTGATCAAACAGTTGTCAGCTATGCCTTCAAAGAGGATCCATTTACTCATGATCTATGTTAAAAAAAACAGCAATGCAGCAGTATTCTTAGATGGATTTAGCTAACCAGATACAGGTTTCTTGACATCGAATGCATCAAGCACACACGCATCACTTACACTTTTGTTGTCATCTTCCAGGATTAGTGGTTTTGTAAACTCCTCACAGTTTGGAAGATTGGCCTGACATACACTGAACAAGCAATGAAAAGCAGTCGTCAGTACCCTTGTAGATGATTTTGCAGAATTACCAGTGCAGCACTGAGGAGTGGGAAATTCACAATGGTGACACAAGTGACAACAAATAAATGCAAAAAAGTGTAGAATATTTAAATGTTCTTATTAACAATTTCTTATTGTTTTAAAAATATGTAGCAAAGAAAAGTCGTTTTAAAAAAAGGACAAATATCAATCAAGTATATTAAAACAAACTGACATTGTAGTTATTATTTATTCTCTGTTCTGAAAAGTTTGGCCTGTTCCACAAAACAGACAGACAGCTCTGATCCATTGTCATTTAACTGAATCTTCAACACCAACCTCCCCACAGTGGTACAATACCTCAGAAAATCACAAACACTCTAACACGTCATGGTATGATTAATCTATCTTGATAATCAGAACATCTCATAGTACTTTAAAATGCAAGCTTTTTTATTGTTATTTACATGCAATATTGCCCCCCCCCAAGCTGTGATTGACAGCCACACAGTACAGTACAGAGTTGTTTCCTGCAAGATAACTTTATCTAACCACAGGCTTCCCTAACCTTTTGTCCAATTAATTTCCAGGACCCTCCAGTCATTTGTGATTAAATGATCTAAAAAAAGTACTTCAACAAAACTAGAACAAAATATTTTCATTATGGAAAGATTATTTCATTATTTCACGCTTTTTAGAATTGTGTTAATTTAAGGAGACTGCTCGTAGCAACTCTTAGAAAGACTAGAATTATTTAACTAGATAGGTACATTTTCTGAAGAAAATTTGAGTGGTGCTTGCCGTGGCAAAACTTGGGAATATTTAAACAATGTTTACATGTTTTAACATGATGCTACCATGTTTTATCATGAAATGGCATGATGCTAGCATGACTTAGCATTGTGTTAGCATAATGCTAAAATGACTTAGCATGATGCTAGCATGATTTAGCATAATAGATATACTAAAATAATTCTAAAATTATTCATGATGTTAGGACGTTGTTAGGGTGATATAAATGGTTGCTAGGGTGTGGTCAGGAAGTTGCCAGGGCAATACCTAAAGCCCACAAGAGTCAAATAAGCCCAACCACATCTCTATAGTGTTCTAATGCTGAGATATGGTTGATTTTTTGGTTGACATTTGATTATATGGTTGCTACGGTACAGTAAATGTTGCTAGGGTGCAGTTAACAGGGTAAAACCAATAGATGGATGTGTGAATAGATGTCCCATGTCTCTATAATGTTCTGGTGCTGAGATATAGATAATTCATGTTGGTTGCTAGGGTGCTCTAAATGGTTGCTAGGGCATGGCTGGACAGTTTCCATGCTAATAATTAAATTGTCTCTGTGATGTTCTGATGCCTCTCACCTTTTTAAATAAAAGTCAATAGGGTGGTTGCTGTAACTGGTTGCTAGGACGTGGCTATGAAGTTGAAATATCACCATGTGTTGCTGCTTTCTAAGCCGAGCGATATAAGCCCACCCCCAAGTGTCTACGACATTCTGATGCGGAGCTATAACGTCACAAAATTCAGACCAATGTTAAGACTGTGGAATTTTTCGCCCACTTTCGAACGCCCTAAAAACATAGTACGCCCGATCGCTTATAAAAGTCACAGTCTATCAGAAAAAGAAGCGTTAAAGTACGAAAAAGTATGCATGAGAATAATAGTGATATTTTGCTTCACAAGCACCACTAATAACCTTGCATAGAAATCTGGTCAGTTTCTGCGGAAAAAACCCGGCATATAACCAAATTTATTCTTAGTACGATTATTGTTAAAAATCGTCTACTAATGTAATAACGGGGCGTCATGTATAAAAATAATCTGTGTAGTTGTCTTTCATTAGTTAGAGACTGAAAACCAAGTTCCTAAAGCTGCCTTTTGGTATGGCTGTATGAACGTTGAAGCTTAGAAAATTAAAGTGACACTGAACTCATATTGGACAAAACAGTCAGTAGTAACAGAGTGAGTCCAGTAGGGGTCACTGCAGTGTTCACACATGGACAGTCCCAGTGATGTGGTTTATCTCTTTCTCTTTCATCTTTGTGCCTAATTTGATCAACTGTTCTCTGCTCTTCCTGCTCAAGAAGCTCCTGTCGACTGAACTTGGAGATCAACGAGATGTCACCAGGGCTATAAGAGGAAGGCTGAGGGCAGTCCAACCAATCAGTGGCAAGAGGCCGGGGGAATCCCTCTTCCAGGGTGGAGCCTGGGTGAGTAAATTTCCAGTAGGAATTGCCCTTGAAAACATAGGCTGAACCTGATTGATACAGAGAAAAAGAAATCAGAGCCCGGAAATGTTGTAACAAATACATTAGGATTCAGTTTTGAATCAAGTTAAATTAAGTGATGCAGAAATACATTAGAATGTTTACAGAATGTTTACACTACAAATGTTTACACTACAGAATTTTTTCTACAAATGTTTACACTACAACATGCTTTTCTAAATGTGCGATCTGATTTCAAATCAGATTGCTCAAGCCACCCTATTTACACCTGTATTCAGCACTGTCCATTTGTATTCAGATCACCTGAGGCGGATGTTAACATCAGGAGTGCAATACAGAACAAAGAAACACACCCTTAAAATCTCCATCCTGTTCCCTCTCGTCATCATTCTCCATGATAATTCCATTCACTCCTCCCTCAATGAGCTCTCTCCAGACTTCACTTTCCTCTAGCTTTCCTTCTTTCTCTTGTCTCTCTCTCATTGACCCCCACACCACACCCTGTGTAGGGTCCCAGTGCAATCCCTGCCACCCCCCTTCTGATTTTTCCAAAGCCACAGCAGACAGAGGCTGTGGGAAGCCTTCTTGAAGTGTCAGATCCTTGAACAGCCAAACTTGGGAACCTGTACACATTGAATATGCAGATAAATCCACTGGAGGACACATAACACATTAGAGCAGCCTTAAATGGATGTGATTGTGTTGGAACACTGACCGCTAATAAAGATGATGGCATGATCTGTGTGTCTTTCCAGTACGGCTCGCAGGGGAGGCAGAGAAGATGGAAGAGCAGACCAAAGTCTTTGTACAGAAACAGCCCTAATTGAAACCAGACCACCTCTGCTTACTCGCCACATATTCTGCCCTGCAAAATGAGCAAGAGAGATTACAGTGTGATGCAGCTGACAGTATGTTTAAATACATTAACATTATTTCTAAATTATTTATTTTTCTAATACTTCAAACATCTACCTTTGAAAAAGAAGATCTCTCCTCGAATCTTGGCAACTGCATCAAAGCTGATGTTACAGCGATCCACAGAACTTCTTCAGACAAGGACGGACGGACAGATGGATGGATGGATAGAGAGACAGAGACAGAGAATGTTTTCATCACAGTTCATTTTAACTAACTTGAAACTAGTTCTTTGCTGAGAAAAATTAAATGAATTCATCATGAAACAGCATTACGAACCTGTCAAAATGGCTGTGTGCGTGTCTGTACATGTGTGTGTGTCTGTGTATGCCTCCATGTCGATTTCGCAGTTGTGGTTCTGTTACAAGAAGAGGTCTGTCAGTTGTCAGAATGTGATTCCCCCTCTTACCTGAGTTCATAGAGACAGATGCACAAACAGAAAAGACTCTCTTATTTAGAATTCTATTGTTCTATTATTTAGAAAATACGACTGTCAGAAATATATGCAAATTGTATGTAAATACAATTGTTACATGAGTTTAATGTTTGGCACAAACTGACAAACAGATCTGAAATAAGATATTTCATGAGAGTTACCATAAAGGGCTGTAATGTGCTGAAGGTCATGAGGGCCCAGGCTGAAGTGTAGGGGGTCTCCCAGGGGCCCCTGGTAGTATGGCCGCATTACAGATTGTCGTGTTGATGAATGGGTCAGTCCGAGGGCATGACCGAGCTCATGCACTAGCACTGTAAACAGATCTGTTCCCTCTGATGCTGTTTGCAGAAGTACATACATTCATATAATCATTTCCTACACAGCTGTGCTAGTTTCATGTGTTTCATATCACTTTGTAGTCTCTTCTCATATAATAAAATAAATAAATTAAATCATCACTTTAATGCTGAAATTATTCTGGCAGTAGTCTTGTAATAAGAAGGATAATGTAGTGATCCTAATCTGCATCAACCTGTTGAGGTTTATTTTGCTCTAATGGCCATCTGACTGTACATTGCCTTACCTACAGTAGGAGTCTGGTAAAACTACCTGGCTGTCTGAAAGCCCATTCCTCATCTGCATCCAGGTGAACTCCACCTGCTCTGTCTGGATCTGATGGAAAGAATGCATGGCCAACAGATCCACCTGCCCCATCAAAGGGATAGCCATCTCCATGATGACCATGCAAGAAATCTATCAGGAGATCCGCCCCTTCCGGTCCTCTCACCTGACGGACATTCAACAATATGTGACTCCAAGCTAAAGATTGTAAATGTATTTGCATAGAAAAGACAAATTCACAGAAATTTACTGACTCTCATAATTTTATAATGAACATGATGGTAAGAGAAGATAAGGACTAATGTAGAATTGTTAAAACGCACACAACCTCATGGAACTCCAGCAATGTTGGATCGGCCCACACTCTGAGTGCATAATACACCAGGGAGCGAATCATTTCACGGGATAATTTTGAGGATGTTGGGTAGGAGTGCAGCCTGAGGGAAGACAAAGCATCAGACAGTACAATTGAGAACTGGACTTGAACTGAACTTGTTTCAAACTATTTTTAACTTTTGTGTATGAAGATCATTCCTGTACCTGCTGAAAAAAGACCATCATCTATTTCCAGCAAAATACAACATATGCTGGTGACCAGCGATGTTTAATTTCCGAATGACAATCAAAGAAATATGTTATCATAAATGTGCTTTAAAGGTTTCTGATCCTTACATTCTACCTAATCCCTTTAGTTTTCCCAAATAGGGAGATAAAAGGAGAGCATTATCCAAATGGATGGTTTAAACCACTTATAATTATTCTTTTTTTATACACAACCATTACTTCATTGTGATATTGTGTTCTATCTATCAGTTGGTTAAAGGTAGACAGGATAGAGAAAGGAAAAACAGAAAGCAAAATACTGCTGGAAAAATAATCATTTTGACCTCCAGTTGATATTTCGTCTTTTCCAGGCAGACACAGCCCTCTTCATTCTTTGACTCTGAATATTATTGTGTAGTGCTGATAACTGAATAGTTTGCTCGTCATTATCTGGGAGGGAACATCGGGGTGTCTGGATCAACTGAAGAGTCTTTTCATCTGAGAGAAAAGAGAAAGAGTTGGCTGATTTCAAGTGGAAATGGCAGCCAAGGGTAGATGAGCTGGAAAAACACTGTTTTTCATACCTAAGACTCCTGTGTCATCCAAACCAGCAAACTTTTGCATTTTTTTCACTGCTTGAGTGACAGCTGTCCAAGCCTGTAACTGACCTGTAGAGGGATCAGGGGGTGGGAGGTAGCCGTACTTCGTAAGCCAGTCCTGCCAACAGGTTAAAACATGAAACCATAGAAACATGAAGTGTTCATATATCATTATAAAAAATGTGTATTGTATTTAGTTTACAAACATTTATTGGCACTAAATATAACAGGTCTATAACAGGAGGTCTACACTGATACTTCCAACAATTATTGTTTGATCTCTGATTTTAATGACAAATTAGAAAAAACATATATATTATATACAAATAAATAAATTTATACAAAATTTATACAAATAAATTACATTTAAACATGCTCTTACCACAAGTTTAATGCTCTCATCTTCTGTGGGCATGATAGTGAATAAAGTTGTAGGTGTCACTGTACTCGCCAAACTGGCTGGCAGTTCATCATTACCAGTTGTTCCGTAAACTTCCACTGTCTGTCCACATACCCAGATGACAACTGCTGTCCAAAACACTGTCATCATACTGTGTAAGAGTGTACACTTCTGCTTGGAAACCAATGACAATTATTGAGATTAGGAGATTAAGAAATGGCAATCCTGTTTAGTCCAATGCTATAAAGTCACAATTTTGGTAACATCCTATGTAGAATCAGCACAGGGTTGTGTTCTGTAACAGATTAAATAAAGATGCATAATTGAATTGCAGATGCATGTATCAAAGCAAGAAGAATGAAAAGGCTGCAGATGTTTTATGCGTTTAAGTTGAAAGAAAATGTAAAAAAGGTGAGGCTTTAATTAAATTAGGTGTCATTTCATTAAAAAAAATGAGAACAGGGGGAGTGAGGGTGGTGGCAGGTTGTAAGAGTAAAAGAAAACAGGCATGAAGAGAAAGAGTTATGAAATAATGGAATTAAAGGACACTTTGGAGATGAATACAGAGGGCAATGTTAAAAGAGGAGTGATGAGAATAATGGGAAAAAAGAGAAGCAACACATTTATTAGAATTTGCCAGAAAGCATCTGTGTGAGAGACACTGACCTGGTCAAAGAAAGGCAGTAGGGAAGATCCTGTACAGATCAACATAAATGCAACATAATGAAACAACATAAAAACATAATGCACAACACACTCAGACACAACATTCTTAAAATCAACACAGATATTGAAAAAAAATATTTAGAGATAAGTCAAATCCTCAATCATCCTCAATCATCAGTCTCTCCTTCAAATGTTACCAGATTTGGTCACAAAATAGCCAGAATGTGGTGATATTCATGTCTGCATACATGCAACAGCTTTCTCTAGGTCAGTGCATATGTGAGTCTACAGGACATGAAGGATATATAGTGGGAAATCCAGAAAATACTGATCAGAATATGCTCATTGTGGATGATGGTTTTCTTTTAAAACACTGCAGAATTTTACTGATGTGTTTATGCATAGTGCTATGTTTACATCTTGTCAGGAATAATGTGTCTAGTGTTTTGGATGTGTTTTGTATTGACTAACAAAACTACATACGCATGAAAAATGTCTGTTTTTTACAGAAGTTTGTGTACTTCCAGTTTAACTGTACCTGACTCATTTAAATTAAACATTTACATGCTGATGTGAAAGATAATTAGGGACCAATTTCAAAGCATGAGGTTAAACTTTTCTAAATAATTGAGCAAAAACCCAAAAAAAACTGCTCTCCTCTACTATTTACAAACAAATCTTTTCTGTTGGAATGGTGACCAAGGTATAGTAATAGATTCTTAAATATAGATTTTAGTTCCATTTAATTCTTGAGGTATCTCTTTCTTAAACACTTTTTATAAGACAACAACAGCATTTTATAAAACAACAAAGGATTTTTAGCCTTTTTTGATTCCTCTCACACTGAAGAAAACTTAAATTATTCATGTAACAACAGGAAAAAGTAGTTTAGGACAAAGCCAGAATAATAAAATCTGATTCACAATACTGAGAAACAAGACTTGCTTACCTTCCCACGATCTAACAACTTCTGACTCTTTCCTCTTTTGCACTCGCATGCTCTGTTGTGCCTGCCCTGTTTCTCTCGAACAGATGTGTTCCTCTCATCTCCTCAACCCCTCCCTCTCCTTCTGCCTCTGCACTTGCACAATGGACTCCTAATACCCCCCTCAGTAACTTACCCACCCGCCCTTGCTGAGTGCATTGGGCTTTTGCTCGCCCTCTCTCTGTGCTTGAAAGATACCAGTGTGAAAAAGCCTCTTTATATCCAGTGAGGAGATTTAGAGGCACTACTTACTTGCACACAAACTTCCTCTCTCTGTTAAAATGGCCATACTTCATATTTAAACAGTTAATATAAAAAGACATTATAGACTTAAACACACGCCATTAAATAATGTATACAACACTAATGTGATAAGAACACAGTTTAACAATGTTAACCTTACATGTATTTAGATATGGATCTTTAATGCAAAACCTAAGCCTACTTCCAGATTAGGGTTTTACTCTATCTTTCATGGGCTTGTGTGCTGTTGCAATGAGTGGGATATGTCTGGTTTAAATCCTCTTAACAAAAGGATTAAAAAAATGTAAAAAAGATTTGAACAGATCTAACTAAATGCAGACAGTGTTGCTGTCATATTCCATATAGTTCAGTGATATACATTCCACCTTACTAACTCTGATTATTCCATTTTTTAAAAACATATAAGGCTATTATACATATTTAAGGTTTTCAAATAAAACAGTCATGTCAAGAGGTGGAGATGTAAGCAAAAAAAGCACAGATTGGGATATTTGTGCAGGGGTTCTTAAATATCGTGAACATACATTTAAATTTTGCATTATGACTGAGAGCAAGAGAGAAAAAGTGCATTTCCAGATGGGCTATCTGTGTTTTTTTGCTGGGTAATACTGAGTGATTCCCAGGGAACTGGCTGGATTGGAAAAGCATACTTACACAGTCAACTGCGGCATGCGCTGAATGTTTATAGTGTGACTTGACCCGCCTGCTCTGTTAAACTTCTCAAAGTACAACTTGTCCAGTTGATTCCAATGTAAATATTATCACCTATGTTCTTGGTCTTATCAAGAAATTACATTTGAATGACTTCAAAATTGATTAGACAAGTAATTCTTCTTATCTGAAAACAACTAATTGCCATCATAGTAGAGCATAAGTGAAGAGGCATTGGTGCCTTGTTGTCCTGGTTACGATTTTGACCAACATGAACGGAAGGGGTCAAAGTGTGCGAACTAGAGGGCAGATGGGTAGTGTTCACTGTATTTTTAGAATGATGCACATGGCAGGAAGCTTATCTGTGAATGGATGTGTGTGTTCAAAAGAAAGTGATCAGGAACCACAAAAGACCAAGTGACCTTCCTTGTCTCCAAGACAACTAAGATCTCTTTTGAGGAACTCAGCAATACAGATATTCATTGTATACCCAGAACATGGGCCTCAGTATTGCTTGGATAGGGAACAGCATTGGAATTCTCTGCTGTGGTTCCCTCAGACTAACAACAACGTATTCCCTGTGAGTCCCTTATCGTTCTTTTAGGTTAAAGCATTTGGACTGAGTCTGATATCAGCAATAGCCTACACATTTTGCATTGTGTTACATGC
This sequence comes from Chromobotia macracanthus, assembly GCA_036877525.1. NCBI lineage: Eukaryota > Metazoa > Chordata > Actinopteri > Cypriniformes > Botiidae > Chromobotia > Chromobotia macracanthus. Next base: position 8,629,127 of record JAZGTH010000017.1, read on the forward strand.
ATTATTACATGAAATATTACATGAAATAGATACTGCGGAGATGAACAAATTGCACCATATTATTATTGCACGTAAAATTCCAATGAAACACGTTGATCTTAAATATCAAATTCCAAATCACTGTAAACAGCTATTATAAACAGCAACACTGCTGGATCAGAAATTAGCGCCAGAATTGTTTCTTGTCTCAAGAAACAATCAAACAAGCGATCAAACAACGTTCAACAACAAGAAAAATGAAAAAAGAAAAGTGGAGATGCCGGGGATTGAACCCGGGGCCTCATACATGCAAAGCATGCGCTCTACCACTGAGCTACATCCCCTCCTCACACAAAAGCGAACCATTAGCTATATGGAAGATACACTCGCTATACCGCCAACATTATAGCATCGTATATTATAAAATTGAGAATTTATGTACGTGTGTCGTTGTTCGGCCACTATATATGGCTGCATATGAATCTAAAAACATTTTGCTGCAGAAAGAGTTGAAATATTTCTCGTTACTTAACACACTTCCGCATCAAGTGACAGCATTACACTTGCGGAAGTTTCTTCCTCGTCACATTTTCATATCCTGCAACAGTGAGATTAAAACGCTTGCATCTATATAATGGCTGATTTTACCAATCAAATTTTAACAACAACGTGGAGTATGTTTTGTTTTCGTGGATGCCTGTTTAACAATAACAACGTAAATGACGGATAATTGACTACAAAGGCTTCATGTGGTGTTGTTTGGGTTTTCAGTATCTGTTTGTTTGATCAATAAACTAACCCAGCACATGCATGCTGAACAGCTCCCGCTTTCTCTTGGACCAACCATTTTTTGTTTATCCCCAAAATGACTTAGTGGACGAGGTAATGCATTTTGTGCAATTATGGAGGATATTATTTGTGTCAGCTCGGGAAGCGACGACGATTCAGATGTAGTGGTTGTAAGTAGTTACCAAGAAGTCAAAGAAAACGCCGTCCCCTTTATCCGAGAAGAATGGCTCCAGGTTACACCTGTAAGTTTCGTTCGTTCTCCTATTTCTAAGCGCTTTGTATAAACCTCTCAATGTTTTGCTCGTATGGTCATCTCTATGGCAAATAAACAAGGTTCCGATCGTTTACATATGTAAAGTTGGTGATTTGTTTACGATGCGCGTGCTTGTGTACGAGAGATTATAAACACAAGCTGCTGTTGTTGTAAACGCGGCGGTGGAACACTCGCGAGGCTGCTGGAGGCTTTAACCGCCTGGCGCTGGTGACGTTACCTTGAAATGTTTTGAAGTAAATTCAGGGTTTGTTTAAACTAAGTTTATTTACACACAATTGTTTGTTTAAACATCGATAACAATGTTTTAACAGATTTCTGTAATAGTTTTAGGTGACTGAATTTGAAAAGACCTTCATGTCTGCTTTCGATTGAGCACTTTTGTTTACTTTCAGGTGCAATACATGACAATGTTTTATGCTAGACATTTCTTTTGCATTTGTTACATTGTTTTAAAAAACAGGGTATACCAGTTATTCCAATAGAGTTATGACTGGCTAGGCTGATAATTTGATGTTTGATATTGCGTTTATTATGCCAGCCATTAATATTTAAGCATTAAGCATTTGTTCTCTGTTCTGCCATCAGTATAGACATTGGTCATCTGCTATAGGTTGACTACTGTTCATGTCACTACTTCTCTTGGTTTCTCATACGTTCTTCTCACTTTCTTCAACTAATGTTTGTACTCTTATATGTCTTAGGTCCTCATTGATATCACAGACCAAAAGTTGGCACTTTCAAGGCAAAAAAGCTCAAAGAGGGATACCATTTCCCCCGTATTTATAGATCTAAGTGACATCGAGGATGTTGATGTGCAGCTGCAGAATCCACAGGCACTGCCATCAATAGACATTATAGGCAAGCACTTGAAATACTCTGTGTATCCAACACCAACATCTTTTGGAAGAGGTCGACAAACTGAATCTCAGACCAATAATATTGAAAAAGATGTGTCCAGTTTAGAGTGTTGTGTAGGGAGTGGTGTGGAATCTGTTCCCTCAGTATTTCTTGGTCAGAAAGAACTGATTAAAGAGAGGACGGAAAATCTTTTGCATCAAGACACAAATTGTAATTCAACTCTGCCATCTGAGCACTTGAGCTGGGACGAAAAGTCTGTTGAACAGTGCAATGACATTTCAAGCCCAAAAATATCTGAAGTATTGAAGAACTCTGTTGCAGATGTTTCACAGAACACTAAAGACACACAACTTAGTATCTCAACACCAGCTGCCTGCAGTGAAAAAGCAGACCAAGAAAATGAAGAAAATATTGATTCTTCTATTTGGGATGGTGGTTTTCACTCCCCATATAGCCTTGATAGTCCATATTACTGTCCAAGTGAAGTAGATGCTGTTATATTCTCTGATGAATCCAATGAACAAAACCAATTTACAACATGGAACAGTCAACAGTCTCCTCAACACTCTGAACTTGATATTCATACTGAATTTGTGTCCCAAAAACATTTAGGTAAAAACGAGGACATGCATAAAATGTCATTTACCCAGATTCAGCCTTCATCTCCCACCCTGCCTTCCTCACTAGGTGTATCGCCCCCCTGTAGCCCTGAACTGGCGTCTAAACAGAATCAGACCAGTAAACCCAACAGTCCCACTTCTACAGAGATTCTTGCCAGTGACACAGTGGCACACTCACCTGGTCTATCTATGGAGAGCTTATCAAGCAACCCCTTCAGCTTCCCTATATCTCTGCCTTCCTCACCAATTTCTTCAGATGGAGCAGAACTGAGAAGGCTTTGGCAATCAAGCATCAGTGGAGACCAGGAAGATTTTCCAGATAATGTGGAGTCAGATCTTTCGGAATACAACACAGGAGACAGGCAACATATTTGTCTGGCTCAGTTCAGAAAATTGAGGCAGTGTATGGGTGGAACAGTTTCACACACAGTAAGATTTCTTTGTATTAATTTGCAAATTAACATAAAATGATCAAAGGACAGATAATATTAACAACACTGTTGTGTCCTCACATTCTTGCTTTTTGTGTAACCATATTTAAAACCTTGAGCAAAACCCAATTAGCTTATTGTTAACATGAATTGTAATGAGAATCAGAAGTTCTCTTTGATTTAAAAGCCCTTAAGACTAAAAATGGTAACTGGACACACCCTGCTGCCTTACCCTGATCATGCCAGAACTGCTCACAATGATTACTTTCCCTCCCTTTACTGTAAATGTCACTGTAAATTACTTTTAACATCAAAGACAACATTTTATTTTTTATTGTTTTGTTCACCATGTAAGTCACTTTGGATAAAAGCATCTGCTAAATGCCCAGATGTAAGCTGTGCTTGTGTAAAACTAAGTTGAGCTTAATTTAAACATCTTTAACGTAAAAAACATTTGCAGTCCCCCCCCAAAACCCACCACTTATAGTCAAATATATTTCAATGAGTCATTTTCTGTTAATCTAGCATGAGGATGGGGAAGAGAATGAAGACTTTGGTTCTCCCGAGCCTCTTTGTCGGCAGAGCCTCAGTTTGGTCTACAGCACCATTGAGGAGAATTACCCAGAGGGCACTCTTCAGCTGCTTGCTGACTTCATACACCCTCGGTACTACCCACCTGTGGATATCACAGCACACCTGCTCAGGGGAATTTTCTTGGACCTGCAAAGCCCTGATGTTCTAGCCATAGAGGCCTATAACCTGTTGATGAAGATTCAGAGGTATTGTGATCACGTGCTTTGAGCAGCTACTTTGAGTTCTTTAATGAAATTATATATTTGAAGAGTTTTTGTATTTGTAAAGTAAAAGGTTTACTTGTAAATCGGAGATGTTGCCACGTGGGTGACACATGTTTTCTGTCATGTGTGTTGCACATTTGACTCTTCTTTTGTTGTCTATGCTCAGATATCACCCTGCAGATACATCTACAGTCCCATGGGATTGGGAGCTGCTGATGTCGGTTATGGAAAAAAAAGTAGGAAGGAAAACATTTTTAGCAAAACATTTTTAGTGTTTGCTTTGTTTTAATTAAATGTTTCACACTTTGTGCTTGATGTTTAAAGGATGACACTAAGAGGTTACGGACGGAGGTCCGCTGCATGCTGCTGCAATATGTGTTGAAGGTTTTAGAAGATGATTTTCAGTTCAAACTCACAAATCAGCATCTTCAACACTCTATTGCAAAGGCAATGCTTTCTTGTGACCAGAAGTTCAGGCATGTCAAGTGAGTTACAGTCTCGCCCCACTGTTTAAACCCCAAGTTTGGAAGCAGCTATATTGTGTAATTAGTAAAAACAAGTCTCATGATTTTTGTTCTTAGGGATTTAATAAATTGGATGATGACAGCTGCTAAGGAATCCGTGACTCACTTAGACGATGTGAAAAATTTAAAGAAAGAGAGCAACAACTGTCTTAAGTATGTGAAGTGGTAATTTTGTCATCATTATATAGTATATTAACTTTGAATCAAAAATATTCATCAAACCTGTCAATGCAAAATAGAGAAAACGTTTACGTATACATTTTTAAAAATTTGTTACAGGATTGTATTGTCTCTTCAGAAGATGTTGACATTGGCCCTTGAGGTTGACAGGTCTCCCACCCTCAATTCAAGCAAACTTTCACAAATACTCTTCCAGAGTTTTAACACCTTGTCTCCATGCAGACAGATAAGGTGATTAAAAACAGAGGAAAACAACACAGTCAGTTTTTCATATTACAATTCAACAGAGTTTGGATTAAATCTGCTTCAAATTAAGAGCGTTTGCAGTCAATTTTTGAAGGCACATTGTAGATAAATTCTAACTAAGCTTTCTTTCTCTTTAGACTATTATTGTTAAGCACTGTGGAGAGCAAACTGCTAAGGTGTAAATTGTTGGATCTGATGCTGAACGATGCTTGTTCTCAGAAGAGCCCCCTGACCATGTCTTTAAGCTTGCTGCTATACTACCTCCAGAACTCCACACTGCCTTCAGACCCTTATGTAACACAGAAAAGATCATTACACAGTTTTATAGTAGATTTTAATTTCGCATTAATGTTCTGCATAACATGAGCTGAACTGACCTCCTTGCATGTTGTGGCAGGATAAAGAAGAAAGGTGGAGAAAGTGGGAGGAACTCCTCCAACTCCTGTGGATGCTGCTGCTCAGTTATGAAGAGGTGGTAACAGGTAAACACCTATTTCTAACTAATGCAAAATTACACACTGATACTGCAAATATATAATAGGATTATAAGACTTTGAGAAATCGTACTCTGCAGTAAACCTTTGTTTCCTAGGTCACTTACACTGTCCCATCACAGAGCGTTTTGAAAGGACACGCTGTCCAGCATGGACGTGGAATGACCAGGTGACGCAGTCTACTGTGCAAGAGGCAGCAGAGGTCTTCCTGTCTCGTGCTGTGGAAGACATTAGTCATGATCTTCCTATAGAAATACGGGAGTCACTGTCCCAACTACAGGACCACATAACTGACATATCCAGTGTTATTCAAATTTGTTAGATTTTTTTTATAATAATGTTTGACTTTTTTACATTTTAAATACACATACTTTTAAATGTTTTATGTGTGTTTGGTCACCAAACTCACCACAAGTATGACAGTAAATACGTTTTTATTTTTGTGCCGTTTGACTTAAAGACAACCATACGATATCAACAACGTTATAAGACTTTGTGTGCAACATTACTGGCAGAAGATCAATACCTCAAAGCTGCATCACTACCCAATAAAACCAGCCCTTTCATAAGACACCTGTGCTTGTGTATCTTTAACAATGTCCTGGGAACATGAAGAAACATTTTTAGGAAATACTTCAATTTTTCTATAAATAAAATCCAATTGCAATATCTGTTATTTGGTAAAGAAAAACAATTTAAAACGCCCCTTTAGTAATCACTAAACAAGAGCATCCACTTCCTGAACATCTACGGCAGTGTAAATTATTTTAAATACGTAAACAAAGCATTATAAAATGTAAACACCATTGCGTAACACAAATCACATATTCTGCTTGTTTAAGTACATGCCCAAGTTTTCAAAACGTTACAAATTAAGTAGCCTTAGCAGGATAAGAATGGCTGTGTCTCAAAACCTTGTTAGCTGCCTACCTAAACAACACCTGATCCGATATAGAAGCAGACGGCTCACGAGGTTTTGAGACACGACCTGTATGAAGTTGGCACATGGACCCTTGTTTTGGAAAACAGCACAACATCCTCATATAGCTGCACAAAAACCCTCCGCCATGATCCTGCGCTGTTTCCTGTAGCTGCACAGTCGTCGACCGAATAAATAAACGCTTATTTTGAGATACACAGCGAAATTTAAGAGTTGTTATGTTATTGGAGGTACATTAAAACATTTACGTAAATATTTGCTTTGCATCTGTCTTACAGTTCCAGGTTGTCTGCAAGTCAGCCAAAGCTAAACTAGTTAGCCTATATGTTTTTGTTCATATGCAGATATTGATAAAAGCTAAAACTATAATTATTTTATAGCTGTTCGTACATGCTTTGCAAATATCGTGTCGAGTTGTTAATTGATCATATGCATGTGTTAACTAAGGTGAAAATCTTTCAGTACACTGCAAGTTCACCAGTGTGTGGCTAATGCTGTTAGCAAACGAGGTTTTCTGTTAACGAACAGAAGAACTTCCTGGTAAATACGCGTGTTGCTTTGTTAAAGTAAATTAAAGTAACATAATATGTTATAAAACTTTGGAGATTGTAGTTTGACATTCTGTTCGATATTGATGGGTTTTTATGGTTCATTAGGAAGCACAGCGCTTGTTTTCTGTTAGCTTGCTTGCATGCTATGTAGGATTTCTTTATTTTTCCACTGACTTGCAAAAAAAAAAAAAAAACATTTAAAAGTTGATTATTAGATACTATCAGACAGGTAGCAATTATTAATACAAATATTGTTAGTCCTTGGCGTTTATAATAGGTTTGTTTTGGTGTTAAGGAACTATCTGCTGTGACTTTAAGGTTTTGTTTGGACAGTTTCTGTTACCGAAGCCATTCACATGTTTATTTACTCTGGATTGATTTGATTATTATCTAAACAAAAATGTAAGAGTTTCAAAGACACGGGACTATGTCTCAAAACTAGACAGCATTTTGAATCTAATTTGTTGCATGTTGGTGACAACGTGACAGCTTGTTATCTCATGTAATTATCGATTTGTTTTAGGTCTGCTGTGTTGTATGTGTTTAGTATATGGGTTGGAAACAAGAATTTGTATAAGATTTGTTCGGACAGGGATTTTATCATTAAACATGGAGATTTGTGAGTCAATATCAGGTCAATCTTTCATGTTGTTTTACTGTTCTCTACCTACAGTGGTTTAGGGATGCCCATGGAGAAATATGACCCACCCGATTCAAGACGGATGTACACTATTATGTCCAGTGAAGAGGCAAACAGTGGGAAGAAATCCACGTGGGATGGGCTTGAAATAACTGGTATGTTATTGTAGTTCTGGTTTAAATATTTTCAAGTTTTATTTTTATTTCAGCAGTGCATTTTGTGGAACGAAATGCAGATTTACCAGGTCCTGCAGTGCATGATAACAGACAAGACAAAGAATACTTTACAGATAAACTGAATCTTTGTAGTATGCCCCCATCACACGTGTATACATAAAGAAAGATACATATACTCTCTAGACAATATAGAGTACACATTTTATTTTGGTTGTAGTACCAGGAGCAGCAATAATGATATTGATGTCATGTTATTAATGTACTGTATGTAATAAAATAAAACCTTTGTCCCATGTACACTGTTCCTTTTTATCTAATAATTAAATAAGAGTGAAATATGGTCAACACAAAGTTATATTTTATGTGCATCTTAGGTAACGTTCGGAGTCTCAGCTCAGCCCTGTGGTCACTGAGTCACCTCACATCTCTGCATCTAAATGACAACTCCCTCTCCCGCATCCCCCCTGACATTGCCAAGCTGCACAACCTTGTGTTCCTGGACTTGTCATCTAATAAGATCAGGAGCCTTCCAGCAGAGCTTGGCAACATGGTGTCTCTCAGGTGAGTTGCTTGGAGCAACACATTCTTTTCATGGATCATTTGCCCCATTTAATGTGCTTGCGACTGAGAAAAAGGAAAGGAAAAACTAGTATTCTGATTACCATAAATAACAAACTAGATCACTTTCATTATAATCAGATTCCCACACATAACCTAGCTGGGAAACATTTAACCAAATATAATTTAGAAGTTAGCAAAGTTTTTATAGTGAATATTGTAGTGAGTATGTTTTTTTCAACAGCGGCTAATTCATAAATCCAGGCATTACATAGCTCTTCTGTTTTCCACAGGGAACTGCTTTTAAATAACAACCAGTTGCGGGTTCTGCCTTTCGAAATGGGGAAACTGTTTCAATTACAAACACTGGGCTTGAAAGGTGATTGGTTGTTGACATTCTGGAATCATCACTGTGTAAAGAATGTTTGCCACCGATGTTTCTCATTGTTTTCATTGATCTCTACAGGCAATCCACTTACTCAAGAAATTATCAGCCTCTACCAGGAGCCAGATGGCACCCGCCGACTGCTGAACTACCTTTTGGACAATCTTGCAGGTGCTATCAAGCGCAGTAGGTGTCTCAGGCCTGTTTACTAAGCGTGTGTCCAAATGTTTCATTTCCATCTTCTATCTGAAGTTCATACAGTGTCATGATCTGCAGTAGCAATAACAGACTGTAATAAGTGAGTCTGTGAATAATTATACAGCATTGTATTTGTTACTTAGCCTGTGTAGATGCTGATTTACATTATTGTCCTAAAATGCACATGCTTTATGTGCTCAGTCCCAACAGAGCAACCTCCAGCCAGATCCTGGATTGTGCTTCAGGAGCCTGACAGGACGAGACCAACAGGTAAACATTTCTTGGAAGAACAAGACAAAACTGAAAACCTACAAATGGCTTCTCCTGATCTTTTCTTTCTCGTGTTTGCACCTCCAGCCCAGTTAACTGTAATGTGCTACAACGTGCTCTGTGATAAGTACGCCACACGCCAGCTCTATGGCTACTGTCCGTCCTGGGCCCTCAACTGGAGCTACAGGAAAAAGGCCATTATGCAGGAAATCCTCAGCTGCAATGCAGACATCATAAGCTTACAGGTAAAGAGAATTCATGCCTAGTTTTCAAGTCCTAGAATTCAAGTCCTAATGCATGAAGTGGTTTCCTTTTTAAAGGGATACTCCACTCAAAAATGAAAATTAGCCCATGAATTACTCACCAACATGACTGCATGCCAGCTTCATGTCAACTTCGAATCTTATTGGTTCTTCTGTGTCTCTTGACTGCAGTCACCAATAAGATATGAAGCTACCAAATCTGTTGTTTTCTTTCACAAATGCATCATTTCACTTCAGAAAACATTTATTAACAAACTTGAGTTGTATACATTACTTTTAAGTATAGATACGATTTTTGGAGCTTCAAAATCTCTGGCACTATTTACTGCAATTTTAAAGCTGGGTTAAGCCGGAATATTATGTAATAATTCTGATTCTGTTCGGCTGAAAAAAAGAAAGTGGTACACCTAGGATGCCTTGAGGGCTAATTTTTTATTTTTGGGTGGAGTATGCCTTTAAAGGTCAGCAAGGTCAACAGGTAGCTCTGAGTAGACCTACTGTGCTGTTTGTTAGAGTTCATAGTCTACTCTGTCATGCACAGGAAGTGGAGACGGAGCAGTATTATAACTATTTCCTTGTGGAGCTGAGTAAGCAGGGATATGATGGTTTCTTCAGCCCAAAATCTCGAGCCAGAACCATGTCTGAATCAGACAGGAAACATGTAGATGGATGTGCAGTGTTCTACAAAACTGAAAAGTGAGCACAGTTGGTTGTTTGAGGATTACAGCTTCATAAAATACAAAATCCTATGTTTAAGAGGAGAGGTGTCATTCTGCAATTCATATAGCAGTAAATTTCTATGATGTTTGTTTGAGTGGAATCTCACTGAAATTCTTTCTCCTGTGGTTAGGTTCAGCATTGTGCAGAAACACACAGTAGAGTTTAACCAGCTGGCTATGGCCAATTCTGAGGGCTCTGAGGCTATGCTAAATCGAGTCATGACCAAGGACAACATTGGGGTGGCTGTGTTGCTGGAGCTGAAGAAAGAGTTAATGGAGATGTCATGTGAGTATCTGATAGCTTGACAGTAAAAATTTGTTAATCATACAAAACCTCAAAGTATTCCGATCTTATGTACCTCAAAATCAAAAAAGAAAGAAGAAATTATAATTTCCAAAAGAAAACGAAGCTGATTGTAAGAGAATTAAGTGGTTTTGTTAATGTAATACAGTAAAAAAATACTTCAATAATGATAGAGGTTTTATGTGTTTTTCTTCTACAGCAGATAAGTCTCTCCATATATCTGAGAAACAGCTCATACTGGTGGCAAATGCTCACATGCACTGGGACCCAGAATACTCTGATGTCAAGCTGGTGCAGACCATGATGTTTATGTCAGAGGTGAAGAATATCATAGACAAGGCCTCTCGCAGCCTGAAGCTCTCTGGAGAATACAGTTCCATCCCCCTGGTGCTGTGTGCTGATCTCAATTCACTTCCTGACTCAGGTAGGCCTTTGTAAACAAAGTAGATTGCATGTTTAATTTTCTTTTTTCAGTTTGATGGAAATGAGTTTGAGTTTTTCACACTATACATTGGGACTTAACTGGATTTGTGAACATTGCCTACATTATGGTTATTTCAATTCCAGTTTTGGAATGTAAAGCAGACATGATAATGTGTTGTGATAATTGTAGGTGTGGTGGAGTACTTAAATACAGGTGGAGTCGACTGCACACATAAAGACTTCAAGGAGCTGCGCTACATTGACAGCCTGACCAACTTCAACTGCAGCGGCAAGAACAGCACGTCTAATGGGAGGATCACGCATGGTTTCAAGCTGAAGAGTGCCTATGAGAATGGGCTCATGTCTTACACCAATTACACTTTTGACTTCAAGGTATGGAAAATCAACCCAAATTAACCACTGCTGTTAATTTACACCTCTGGCTAATGTTGCCAGCCATTTGTACAACCGCACAATTTTCATTAAGTTTATTAACATTTGCACTGTATTTAGTGTATATCATCGATGTTTTGATTGTGGTTAATGTAGAAAACCAGGAGTTAGGGGGTAAACCCATACTTCTTAAACCAGGGTTTTCCAGCCACTGTCCTGCAATGTTTAGGCCAGATTTGCCTTAACACACTTGCCTGGTGGTTTCTAGTCTTCCTAATAAGACCTTGAGTAGCTGCTTCAGGTGTATTTTACTGGGGTTGGAGCTAAACTCTGCAGGCCACTGGCACTTCAGAAGCAGGATTGGACACCCCGTTTTAAACTTTAGCTTCATAGGTTTTTTGCAAGGCTTGTCATGTTGTCAACGTGGCATGTGTACAAAAAATGTGAGCTTGTACTTGCAAGAAGCAATGAATAATGCACACAAGGATTGTCACAACAGCAGCTCTGATGCTTTTATTGCATTTGTTATAATTTCTTTAGCTTCAAGTTGAGTGGTCTCGCCCACAGTGCAATTTCATTGGTTCTAAATCCCACTCACAGCATTGTGTAACATGTGTAAAATTTTGGTTTCATTCAGCCTTTTGCTTTCAGTGATGACTGATTTAGTCATGAAACTTGACAGGTTATCCTCAGAAAGTGTTATAAAGTCAAGTCAAAAAGCTTCTGTGGGCAAACCTTAAAACTCCTCTCTTTTTTCAACCTCATTTAGGGTGTCATTGACTACATCTTCTACTCCAAACCACAGTTGAGTGTGCTGGGCGTCCTGGGACCATTAGACACAAACTGGCTGCTGGAGAACAATATCAGTGGATGCCCACACCCCCATATCCCCTCTGATCACTTCTCCCTGTTTGCACAACTGGAGTTGGTCCTGCCTTATGTTTCCTCTCTCAATGGAGTCCACTTACCTGGACGCAGGTAGTGAGTCCTTTTGGCCACTGGTGGCGCTGCAGAATCCAACTCTTACAAGTTTTCCTGAAAACATACTGAAACGATAAAACCTCTAAACACCTTTGTTTTATATATTTGTTTTGTTTCTCTTGTCTATCTTTATTCATTTTAAGGGTCCAAAACATGTTTGTATTTGTCAGGGAGATTTGTTTTTCTATTTAAGCTATGATTTTTTTTTTTTAGAAGGATTTTTGTTGAAGTGCTCCCTCCCATTGGCTATGTTGATTTTATATTTTAATATATATTTATAAATAAAGATGAGGGTAACACACTTGGTCACACACTCAACTGGAGTATATGCATTTTAATGCCAGTTATGATTTGATTCTGTGCATAAGCATTAGCTTTTCCCTCCTCTTGTAACCTAAATTATCTCAGGCACAATAGAATTTATTATATGAAGTGTTTTACATACAAAGCCTTTATTTCTTTATGCAAGTAGCAATATTTTGAATTCAGAAACACAAGTTTTCTGCTTTTAAAGTACTGCTTTTAACAGACATTTTGCTTGCAGCTCACTTCATATAGACTTTTGAATGAGTGACCAGTGTGTTGTGCAGATAAACTCTGAACTAGTGAAATCAAAACAGAGTTTTTCCACTTCTGCGGTGCTGAAACTTGCTTTCCATTGGTGCTGCGTCTGCTAGCGTTTTCTTCTCTCATCAATGGTGCAATATTCAGAACAGACTAAAGCCAAGCTAGGGCACTATTATGGAATGTTTTTAACAAGCTTAGGTAACGTAAAAAAACATTTGTTTCTTTGTGATCAGGTGGTGGTGGAAAGTTAATTGGGCAAAACGTATACCAAATTTGAATAAGATTTAATTTAGCGGCGATGCTTTTTGCACATGATTGTTTTAACCTTTTCTACAGAGGCAGGCTCTCTTTTTAGTTAGATGGGCTTTATGTAGAATTTAGTATTTGCTTGATCTCACTGTGGAATCTCCAGTTGTGGCTATAAACGAGAGAGTTTTTATAGTGTGGTTTAATAGAAGAACTAACTAACAGGGAGTCTTTAGGCCAGCGATTTCTCATTGTATTTGACTAACTGAGATCTCCCATTTGGTTTACCATACACACGCTCAAAAGATCTGTAGCACTGTTCTTGAGGCTAGTATTGTTCAGACCAAACAGTAAATCCCCAATATATTGGTTGTCCCAGGTCTTTGTACAAATTTAATCTAATATATTAACTGACAGATTTAGGCTTGACTTGATTGTATATAAGCCACATGCAAGAAAACCTTTTTAAAAAATTGCCTTTTACTATAAATTACAATCCAAATTCAGAATGCAATTGTATTATAAGCTGCATTTCTATCAAAATTAATAAAAATTACCAGCTTGTATAAAAAAACAAACAGGTTATTTCTGGTTCTCGCTGCCATACTTTTGCACTTAAACTCATTTTGCACTTTTATTTTTTACTATAGTAATTTATTTCCTGTTGTAACTTTCAGCACGCATTCTTTGGTATGTTCATACCTTAGAAATGCAATTTTGTTGTGTTCATCCACTCATCTCGCTGTTTTTCATTGGTGTAATTGAGTTCCATAATATGCCATCTTTCTGTGAGAAGTCAAGTCAGTGATGCTACTGCCATTTCATTTTATACAGATCTTACTATTGTGCATCTATATTTTGCGCTCCCTTCATTGAGCAACTCTACAACCTCTTGTCCTTTAAAGAACTTTACTGTTGATGTTGTGCAAATTTGATGTAGTTTACTTTCAGATTAAATTCTGGTAGTACTACATGTTCTGCATCATTATAATGTTCTGAAGTCTAAAAAAATCAGGTATACAGCATTTTTAATAAAAAAATGTTTTTGATGCCCGGTTATCTGCATTTTAAGCCAGATGTTTAAACATTCGTAATTTTTACACCAGACCAAACATTTTAAATTCCAGGCTATATTGCGTAATCCAGTGTGCTTTAATACTCCTATCCATGTCTGCCCATAATCTCTTTAATATGGCCAAAATCTTTCATGTGTGGTGCCAGTTTGACGCACTCTTCCGTAAAAGCCGATCGGAAAAGTTCGATTTTCATCTTTTGGTCGTGTTGAAGTAGGAAGTTGAAACTTATAATTATTAAGTGTTACTTTTCCATGCTTCCCATAACTTCAGTTAAGAGCCTTAGGACCAAAATACAAGACTTTGTAAATTATATCTGATCTATCTGTGGTGAGGTGATTAGCACTTAATGTATTTTGGTTCACTAAACCTTGTCTGCATGACCATCACACATTTAACATCTCATACAACTGTTTATTTCAACTGAGCAGCAATATTAATTTTAAGTCATTGTTTTAACTGTAAGAATCGGAACAGGTTTTTTTTTTTTATATGGGGCCTCATCACAATATATTTTGTTCTAAATGAACATAAATTGTTAATAGCATTGTAGTAGAATTGACATTAGCTTTTTGTAAAGTATGAATAAAATGTGTATTACATATTTCCTTTCTACAAAACAAATTATGGTGTGTGCATATATATAATCCTCTTGCATTATTGTTTTGTGTTTATGCTTTGTCTATCTGTTTCAAAATTAACATTTATATTTTTCTTAAAACATATGATTCTGAGATCGGAACAGGTTCCACAGACATGTCAAATATTGTTTTCTTAGTGGGCATGTACTGTGTTGTAAAAACCAGATGATTTCTGTGCTGTTTGATGTCATGATGATGGGGGTCATTTGACTACAGAGATGGTGTCACATTTAAATTAACTGCATGATAATGTATTACAATTGATATGAGTGTGTATCAATTGGCGATAAGTGGTTGTCACAGAAAAATAGTATTGTCCAATAACTAGAGACTAAATTTAAAGACCTTTTGTGTTTCACTGTTTTTTGTTTTTAGCAGTTCATTGGATATTTGTTTGTGCCCCTCATTCTTTCAGACATAGAGCTTAAAAGATGAGGTGTGTAAACTGTGATGTTACTTGTATCTCAGCTTAATGAGTAATGATGATTAGAATAAGGTAATTAGTAGGTTGATTCTCCATTTGGTTCTGTGATGCTTTTAAAGCATTGCTGTCAAAGTCATCTAAAACGACAAAATTGACTCTAATAAGGGTGGCAGTTTGGGGCGGGACTATCTATATCTGCGACCAATATCAGATAGGTGGGGTTTGAGAAACCTTGAGAAAAAGTCAGTTTTTTCAGTTGTGTTTGGTGGCATTAGTGGCACAGAAATTACTTTCAGTAGTATGCAAACATCTATATGTAAACTAGTGAAAACTGCTAGTAAAAAAGGTTTTCACACATTTTTTTGGCCACATTCTTCGTTCTGTCTTTACCCTTTACCATGTAACAAACTTTACAAACTTTTTTCCAGCCCTCATTTTTAATTTAAAACCTCCTGCTGCAATAAAATTGGTAATAGTTTAGGTGGAACCTTTGATTTTTACCTCAGAACCGTTGTTTCATAGAGGCCAACAACCTTTTCTAGTAGTTTCTCTGTACTAACACATTCTGTGTACATATCATCATGAGCCATTATGTAATACATGGGATCAACTCTTGTTTACCATTCAAATAATGCCAGCAGTAATAAACAACAAACATTAAAAAAAGCTTTTACAATATTCAATGAATGTTCAATCGGTAATACAAATCAAAAAAAGGCAGCTCTTTTTAAAGAAGTCGTATCTGGAAAAGAATGGTAAACAACTATTTTCTGTCTGTTCTCTGTATTCTTAGCTTTAGAGATCTGTACATAGTTTCCTTTACACTACTGTATTTTCCTATCTATGGTTGATAATAAATTCTGCTTCATGATCTGTTGTTTTTTCCTTCAGTCTTGTGGAAATGTGTAGATGACTTGCTGATGACACTGAAAAACTGTGAAATGTTACTCTTAGGTCGAGATGCTAAAGTTTTAAAAAGATTTAACAGTGGTACTTTTAAAAACAGCATTTTGGTTTCAATTTTGAAGAGGCTTTTAATCCACAAGGGGGCGCCATTTGATAAGAAAAAATAGCTGCCCAAAAGAATTTAAAATATTACCATAATATTAGCATTTAGGAAAGCAACACTGATCCTCCTTCATGACCTTTATTCTCTGTGGGCCTTGCTTAATTTCTGTAAATGTGATAAACAAAAGGATATAGTTTGAAAGCAGTGGCAGATCCTGGCATCAATGATATAGGTAGTCCCTATCAGGTAGTTTTCTATCAGGTATTCCTCTCATTGAAAATTGTGTGATCTCCCTTTTCTAAAAAGAACTCTGTAGAAAACTTTTCCATACTCTCACTTCAGCTACTCTCACCACAAAAAGGATAAAAAAGGTTAAAGGCAGGGTAAGCGATCATTTACAGAAAATTGTTTTGAAAACTGGTTGAAAATCTCTTCATAACCTGATAGCAATCACTAAGTGGTATAAATATATATCTTCTGTGGAAGGTGTAGTACCATAAAATATTGATCCAATAATTTCATTCAACCCGAATTCAATGATAGGATGTTCTACTTGCCTGCCAAACTATGTATTTGAATACCTTCACGCTATTGGAGGAGGTGTGGCTTTGGAGAGTGCTCTGAACGAAGGGTGGGACCTTATGCTTTCAAAGCCAGGTTGCTATTGTTAGCCTTTCCGAAATTGTCTACCCTGCCTTTAAAAGCCATTACATGTAAATTCATTTTAGATTTCAACCAAAACCATTATTAATAACCCCCAGCAATCTAACTAGGGATGTCGTGTTCTTAGCAATTTTTAAAATTATTTAATTATTATTTTAATTATTTAATACAGAAAATATATACATAACATGACATAGACATTTTTCCCAGGGAATTATTTTTAGCTCGAAATTGACTGCGGTTATACTCTGTAAATGGAGTATAACTTTTTGTATGGCTTCTATTTTGGCTATACCTTCCCTTTGCTCTGAGGTCTTTCTTCTTCCTGCATTAGACCTAGATAGTGAGTCCAGTATTGGGGCCTGCTGGTTACTGCACTGACGTGGCGAGTTCAACATCCTGCTAAGTGTTTGCAGATGTGTCACACTCATTAGCGTCCTTTCTGTTTCTTTCTGCGGATTACACAACACCATTGCACCTGACCACAATTCATACAGAGGCCTGTGGAAAACACGACAGACTGTATTTATACATGATTTAATGGTCTCAAAGAGCCACTTCAGACATGAAACATACCAACCTTTTCAGAAGCAAACTAGGCTAAGTGTGTGGAATGGGGAGCCAAAGCTAAATTTAGAAACCACAAATAAAATGATTTATTTATTATATACAGGAGTGTCATCACTGAAAATGCTTATAATTTGCATTTTCCTAATTAAAACTTCTTATTAGAAATGATATTTTCAGCAACAGAGTGACATGTCTTAATATTTACTCTGTCCTTTGTTTGCTTTAATGACAGAATGTTCTAAAGAGCATCTTGTGTACTTCAGTGGAACCAAGGACATTTGACCTTTTGTGTAAGGGCTGTAACATGTTCAGTGTCACAAATCTGCTTATTTGGTTAGGGACAGAAATACTGCGGAATAACTATTTTCATCATAACAGATTTTCAGTGTAGTCTCAGCTTTTGATCCCATTGTACATATAAAATGATCAAACATCAGATTTATTTGAAATCATATTCTAGTTTGAATCTGGTCTTCCAATAATAAATTTCATTGGTTTAGTTTTTCCTTTTATTAAAGACATTAAAGATGAGTCTATGCTTGTTTATATCCAGGGAAACAGCTGGTAGAGTTTATAATGCATGCAGTATAAGCTTTATAGACACTTGGAAACATTAAATAAATGTTTGAATTATCTCCCATCAGTTATTTAATTGTGAAAATATGTTCACAGTGCCTTTATACAAAGTGACTGAAAAATCTACTCAGTGATTATCTGAAATGAACCATAACCACAATATTGTAATGTTATAATGAGCATCCCTAAGGTCATAGGTGGCATTTGCCAGTGATGCTAATAAATGTTAGACAGATGAAAAGGTCTTATTTTTAATTATCAGTGTTGAGGACCCTGCCTTTCTCATGATGGATCTGCTATGCCATTGTCTTGGTAAAGAGGGCCACCTGAACTTTGGAGGATTAGCCGTTGTCAAGGGTGAGCCAGGCTTGCTCTCCACGGCAACCATAAAATTAGATGTGAAATACAAGGGTTTAGGTAGCCTTGACGACCACAAACAACAGCTGAGGCTTTAAGGGGCTTCCAATGGCGCGACGCCTTTTCTCAGAGAGCTTAAATGTCTCATCTTCACCATGAGCTCCCTTCCATTTCTTTGTTATGACAGATGATGGCCCAGTGGCTGTCTTCATACCAACACCCCCTTAATCCATCCATTCATCTCTCTTTGACTGTCTATCTACTCACCCGTCTCAGAGTTCCATAAATTCCTTCATCTTTTCTAGTCTTGTTTATTGTTTATAAAGGAGTTCTGTAGACTATGTATAAGATCAGAAGATTCTGATACTGCAGCACTCACCCAGCTAACAATTTTAGGTTTTAGGAATGTTTCCCTAATGTTTGCATTAAGTAACAAAAATGTTATTTTGAGTGTTTTAGAAATGTTTGAGTGTTCTTTGTTGAACATTTTACCATTTTTAACAATGTTTTCAATATATGATATATAATGTTCAAAAAGTTCTAAAAAGTTCCACTAAAGTTACTGCAAGAATGTTTTTGTTATATTTGAGAGGCATTCTGAGAACGTTCCCTGTTTGCTGGGCAGTCTTGATAGCTGCTTCATATCCCTTGCATACTATATGTGGTGCTAATGGTTTAAGCAGTTTAAAATCTGCCACCATCATTGGGCATTTATTTGCTAGCAGAATTTGCAAGTTCCAATCTGATTGGCTTGTCCTTTTCTAACCTTAGACAGTTGGTCTAGTACATGTGGTACTGGAAACAAAGTTGTGTTTACAATGTTTATATGTCGATAGAATGAAAGCTTTGCGTAAGAATTGTCAAAGTTTCCACAAACATCTGTGAGAGATATTCAGAGTTTTGTTTGAGATTTCTATAAGCAGAATTGTGTATTCCTCGTTTTTTTAATGTAAGGGAAATTTATCATTAACTAACTGTTTTGTCACATTTTATAACTGTCCAATAATAAAGTTGCTAAACTTTACACAGTTACTATTTTTATGTGGATCACAAAAAACAAGCATGTTTGCTTATTAACAGTAAAATACATGGTGATGTTTCGATGCATGTTTCGTTCATTACTGGCATCAATGATCATACAGTACATGTTGTTCTCATATATATTGATCAGGGCAAATAATTTTAGCCTTTCACTACATATTAATAGAAAAAGATCCGTATGATATTGATGACTAGATTTGGCAGCAAACAGCACACAAATACAGTTTGTTCAAGGAGGATTTGATGTTGTTACTATGGTTACCTAATGAGGGTCCTTTTAGGACATTGCACTGGAATTTGATTGGATAAGATCTTTGTAACCAAATCAAAGGAAGCACATGACCATAATGTTTAGCAAATGTACCTCTTTCTCTCACTCTGCAGCTATTTTAAGCAAGTAATAGAATTTTGATCAGTATGTACAGCAAGAAGTATTTAAATGGACAGGAGACCAATTTGTATCTTGTTGGACAATTTCACAATGTTTTGGTTTTGATACCCATAGAAATGATCGTATAGATATTATTGGCCCTGATTATTTGCTGAACATTTATGAATGAAATGATTAAGTGAGGGAAACTCTTTTTTACAAGAGACTAATGTATGCCAGATGTAATCACCCTGTCTTGACAGTCTTGGACAGTAAGGAAACTACTTGGATACAGTGTAAGAAAGATGAAATTGGGAAATTTATGATGTGAAATTTGAATAGAGATTTTAACAGCTCCTATTAACACATAACATAATGTTCGTTCATAGATTGTGAAGTGACATGCTGGCCAAGTATGGTGACCCATGCAGAATTTGTCCTCTGCATTTAACCCATCCAGTTGCACACACATTGGAGTAGTGGACACATTCACAGCAAACCATGAATCCACACCCAGAGCAAGGGGCAGCACTGTGGTGCCAGGGGTGCAACTGGGAGTAAGGTGCCTTGCTTAAGGAAATCGAATCAGCAACCTCTCTAACCAGTAAATGAATTAACCCTAATTCAGTATTTCCGTTATTATGCAGGCACAGAAAACTTCCATCATTTAGATGACAATAAATATCTCATAGCAGGATGGTCTATTCTGTATTAAGCGATGACTATTTAGCGATGACTATTTAGCATTCACTGTCCAAGACATCCACAGACCTCGGACACTTTTCACTGACAAGTTTCAGGGTCAACTGTACTTTCAAAACAAGACCCCACTGTTTCATTTCTCTCCACATCGTCAGTCTGTTGTGTGTATTTTGGCTTTTTTCGAGCCTGTCTCTTTTTACAAGGCTCTTTTTATTGTGGGACAGATGTCATAGTTTTGGGTCCTTGCACATCTCTGCAACATTATGCAGAAAAGTTATTCCGATTTAAGAGCAGCTTTTTAACTTAATTTCCATGGATCTGTTGTTTTCTCAGCACATTAGAATAAAAAAATAGCATTTCTGGCATCTAACATATTTTAATATATACTGCCAGTCAAATGTGTGGACACACTTGACTAAATCTGTTTTCAGTATTTTAATAAATAAATAGTCCTCATAGTGTCTTTACTGGGTAGTGAAGAAAAACATTACATTATCCCAGTATGCACCTCATGAAGTTTCAGAGAATTTTGGCAAGGGTGACAAGTTTAAAGAAGCAAAAATCTAAGAACATAAAGAATCTAAGAATATTTTTATTTATTTAAAGTTTTCTAAATTGAAATACCATGATTTCATAGCATTGATGACATTTCTATTTTAAAAAAGAGTAGTTGTGGTCAAATGTTTGACTGGTAATGTTTATCATACAGTAGATGCTAGTTACAGAGAATGATCTGTACTCTTTAGGTTGCATAAAATCTCTTTACATCTCTGTCATTGTATTTGTTCCTAAAGCATGTTTGTGTGTATAATGTAAAGTACAGTCTACAACCCCACCTGTAGATAGCCAACAACAGTACGTAAGGCCATAAACTGTTTTACATGCTGAAAGAGACAGTTGGAAATGTCTGCTGTGTAACGCTAAAATCTTTGAACCTTCAGAGTATGTGAGCAGCATTCTCAGAAGAATGACAACAAACTCCAAGTTGAGGTCACTTAAAGCGGTGTGTTCAATTAACTTGAGTGACAGTGTTTGTTCCCAGCAGCTTGAGCTGATGTTTCAGAGGAGATTGGAACTGCTGCAGCAAATGTCAGTGAGCATTGTAATCACATGTTCATGTCTGTCATTATATCCATAAGAAATACAGACTCACGACACAAACCGAGTGCTACACTTTACCTGTCAGGTAAGATTTGTGCAGTGCAAGCAAGACATCTTGGTTGTCTTCATAAATAACATTAAACCATAATGCATTTTGAAGCAGTTTTAATGTGTTTTATTGTTAAAGGAACTGCAAAGCTGTTTTGTTTGCTGTTAATGAATTTGAACATACATGTACAGTATGGAATATACAGTAGCACAATTTTAGGATACTGTTTTTGAGCGTAACGGCAAACAGTCACCTTGTGCTTTGTATGGAAAGGAACAGCTAAATGTCTTTTTTGTGTTCCATGGAAGAGTAAATCATGACAGTTTGAAATGAGACGAGGGTGAGTAACAGTTTTCAAGTTTTGAAAAAAGAAATTAGTTTGTACATGAAGTTAAAGAACTATGAAAAGGTTAACACAAAATATTTAGTGTTGTTTTTATTTTTACAGTAACTCTTTACTATACTTAACCCAGTAAACACAAATGTTTTTCATCTCTTTATTCCAGAGTGGAAGTCCATACAGTTGAAACTTGAAAGGACCAGCAGTCCAATTAAAGCAAATACAGTTATAAAACGTGAACCATAAATGCTACCACCCCCGAGAATATCTCTTGTTTTTTAAAACTTTGGTTCCAAACTCAATGAGTGAGAAGAAAGTGCTTTTGAGTTTGCTGTGCCAAATAAAATACAAGCTTGAAAGACTAATTTCTTCTAATCATTCTAGAATAATGTGATACTGTATTGTGATATTAATGTTGGCCAATTTGGACACATATGAAAGTTTTGAGAAGAAAATGTGAGGTAATATGAGAGTATGTTGGTGGTGTTTTGTAGATAAATAGTGGGTATATAAAAAGACTATTTACTATCACTTTGGAAATTACATATACCAACTTTGACAGACAGAAAATAGCAAGACAAGTGCAAAGTTTCACAGCATTTTAATGTGTGAAGTCCCTGTGCTAAAATAAATCTTGATAACAAAGCATTTCAATCATCATGCTAAGCAGCACACATATAATATATCATATATTACAGGTGCATTAAATAATTAAATCATTTTACTAACTGATGCTGTTCAGTCCTTCAGTGCAATGATTTTTCATTGTCATTCATTAATTCTTGATGAAACTGTCATTTTGTTTGTCATTGAAACTTCAGAAAATCAGATTGGAAATGAGTGGCTGAACAGGATTTAAATATTCAGGTGGCAAAGCTTTCCTACCTGCTGTCATCACACACCTAGGATTACCCTACTTGTTTCTATGGAAACGCCTGAAGAAAGAAAAGAAGATTCAAGAACAAGGATGTTTGTAAACTGGAACATCAGGTCACCTTTGTGTACCCTGGTATGTATACACTCTCAAAAAGGAAGGTCAATGTGATCAGAGAGTAATGCTTAGTGAAGGAACCTGTCATATCTAATTTTACATTTACATTACATTACATTTAGGCATTTAGCAGATGCTTTTATCCAAAGTCACTTACAAGGTGAGGAAAACAATGAAGCGATAAATCATAGGGAGGCAATAACATCAGCCGTACACAGTTACACAGTTAACTTTTACCAGGAGTATCTCAGTGCTTGATAGAGGCGATACCTGTTGGGAGAGAGGAGAAAAAGGTTCGTTTTTTTTATTGTCATACTTGTGTCAGGTGTTCGTGGAGGAGACAGGTTTATTTTAAATTTTAAATTAAAAGTTATTTCAAAACAATGTAATTGTATTGTTTGTGTTGTTGTAAATAATTTATTCTAAATGTTGTTCTACTAGAACTAGAACTAGACTAGTTCTACTAAAACTAGAACTAGTTGTCACAGAGATTATGTCTCAGTAACTATTATGATTTGTCTCTCTATTGGAAAGCAGATAGTCCCAACCCAAAAGCTCACATGATTGGTTGAGCCAATACTGTTTAAGGCACTCAAAGAAATAGATAAAAATTCTAATACCCTTTTGAAGCTGCATCTTCCAGAAATGAACTCTTTAATACACATCTCAACACATCTCAACTGATTAATCTTCATCAGAACTCAACATGACACAAGACTTATTTTTCTGGCCCTCTTCTGTCCTTCCTTCATGGCCCTTTTGTACAGGTGGCACCTCCTTCTTTGATTGTGATCTTTCAGAGACATTGCTTATTGAAAGAGTACTAGTATGTGTATGTGTGCACATGCTGAGCTTGGTCTCCAATATTCTATGTCTTTGTGACTGATGGGAAGACTTCATTATCAAAATGTCAGCTGGGTTCTGGCTAGAGTCCAGTCTACCCACCCTCCCCACCTGCCAGCTCTCTGTTTCTATGTTTCTTTTGCTCATAACCTCCTTGCAGACATCTTAAGAATTTATTAAGCTTATTAAGTGACAGGAGGGAAAAATTAAGTGAGGTTATGTGGGGTAACCAACTCCACTTATGTGTCAAAATTAGGGCTAAGACCAGAAGATGACTCAGCTAACATATCCTCCATATTTTTTTTAGGGAGAATGTTGTAAAACTCATATAAGTTCAGCTGAGGCAGTTTGGTTATGTTTAAAAAGAGTTCTACATTTTACAGTTTTATTATTTAAATAGCATTTTAATTCATTGTCCCTTTATCATATCACGGATATTTGATTGGGCCATGTGGTTTTGTAATACATTTGATACTGAGTAATTTCACATTATTCACAAATAATAAACTTAATACACATGACTTAAATAATTTGAACCATTAAACCTTGTCACAGGGTTAACTCTGGAATACTTGATTCTGATTGGTCAGTCAAAGCATTCTGTGGTCACACATAAGGCATTGTTGAACGTAGACTGGTTTTAATAGTGATATATACATATACATAATAAACCATAAAAAATAACAGCAGAACACCTAATTGTGTGTCAAACATCTGCCAGTGGTTAATGTATAGTGGGATGTTTTCTGCACAGTTTTTTAAATACAACATCCATAAATTCTGTGCTATAATTCTTCTAACTTCACTTCATTACCTACTGTATTAACTTCTCACTTCTAAAGACACACATTTTTTGCTTGCTAATGTATCAATACTAATTAACATTATGCAACAGCTTTCTTCCTTTAGTTTGTTTATTAATCTTTTTTGAAACACCATATGTTTTTGATAATGGTTATTCTTGTGAATAGTGTTACAGTGTAATTTTGATTTGACAGATTACATATTGATATTGTTAAAAAAGACACCTATTTTTATCACCTCTCATCTGTCAGCTAAATTCCAGTATAATAGGAATATCTTGAAGATTTTAAAGCTGATTCCTATGAAGTTGCAATTTATGGAATGCTGTGTTGCTCTGAGAAACATCTAGGCCTCTGGCCTTCAGCAATCCCAGGATGTTTACAGCTGTGACTACAGTTGTGCTTCTGCTTCTATCAACAGATCCAGCCAGCGAAACAGGCATGGTGCTCATTCCCCTGTACTTTAACTCTATGTGTTTATCTGGAGCCCTGGTTCTGGCACAGATCTTCACACATGGAAGCACTCAGGCGCTGATACAGCCCATATGGGATACAGGCAGTTTGGCCTAATGTGCAGGATCACAACAATCGAAGATTGGAGAAGTCAGACATAGAGAGTTGACTAATGGTGACAGAAAGAAAAATAACTGATGTTTTTATTTAATGGAGACAGATTGATAACAGTGGGGGTGGGGGAATTAGATATAAATATAATGTTTGTGCAAAACCATCTGGTATTGTTGCATGTTTGTCAAAAACATAGAACAAGTATTTTTTTTATGATTTTGGACATTATGTACTTTTATAATAAAAAGGATGGGTCCCAACTCCCAACTTGGATGAGCCACGTTTAAAGCATTTGTACAATTTTGATAAATGCACCTGTGACCTCACTTTCATGTTAATGTGTCACCATGGCTCATGCCTAAAATGTCTCCATACTTGTGGTTAAAGCACTGTAATACAAATGGGCTTATGGCCTCTGATGGTATATTGCTTTGATTTGAATGTAATTTATATACATTAATGTATATGATTTGAATGTATATATGCTAGACAATGTTATTCGCTTATTCTATGAGTGGTCATAATGTCTGGCCCATCAGTATACATATACTGGACCTTCAGAAAAGATTCCATTACTCACATTCATTTCACACTATCCTTAAAATAGCCTGTCTTCTCCCGTGTCTTTCAGGGATGTGTAAAATGCCTGGAATTTACTAAATGTGTACAATTTTGCTGATTGAGGAATCAACTCTTGGGGCACAGTAAACACACCAAAACAAGGTACACAAAACAGACATTTTTTGAGGGCAAATAGTTTGTTGACCAGTAGAAGAGTGGCAGAACTCAGAGTACATAATTCCTGTTCTATTTCAGATCGGTCATGGTCCAGCCTGTAAAGTTCCCAGATGTCTGTTTTAGTTTTAGGTTTGAGGTTGTGGCAAGTTTTATATATATTCTATTTCAGACCTGCATTCTCATTTTATTCTGGTTCAGCTAAAATCGTTTTAAACCTTTAAGCCATTCACAATATCCACAGTAAAGCTATTAGAACGTTCACAATATTGTAGAATAACAATAACACAACAACATCCTGATTTGCAGGCTGGAAAATGAAAATATGACCAAATCCTCATTCAAGAATTTGAGTGTTAAACAAATCTGATTTTATGATGAAATAGTTTGGTTCATTTACCTTACATAGTTTGTCTTCAGATGAACTTAAAACCTATGAACTTGTTCTGTATAAAACCCTTTCAAGTTTATGAGGTGTCAAATTACTGAGTCAAATACTATGAGGTGTTTAAGCTAGATGAAGCAGTGCGGTCATATTTTGATTGCATTTGTTTGATCAGTGCATTGAGACTTCATAAAATCCCAGTGTAAAGGTATGGACACTCTTGTTCATGCATTCATTTAATATTTGTTGGTTTTAGATTATGTGAGGAAGAAATAATTATGAATTTAATTTGCCAGGGCTGAATTATTAAAACAGGCTAACAAAATCAGCCATGTTGAGTTTAATGAGATAAAGGTGAGAGAGAGGGTAAAAGAAAGAGAGAGAGGGCGCGCCAGAGTTTGTTTGTACAGACATTGATCCACAGCCTCCTGGGTCTGCGGCTACCGTTTACCAATTTGTGTCTTCCCTTTTTCTCAGCACAGCTCGGCGGGAACAAACAGTCATGCTCGCCAACACTAGACCACACGTTGCTCAGCAACAGCACACTGGTTGGAGGGAGGGTGGAGAGGGGGTGGAGTGACAGGCTAGAGATCCGTGAGGAGGGAATCAAGGCCTTTATTAGCCCTGAGTACAGATCCCTGACCCACACCTCTGTACTCTTCATGACCCTCATAACAGCAATGAAGGTCTACTGTTGGTGTAGACAGCTTTGTTTATAGTATTTATGTGAATGTTTATGGTATGGTGTGCTGTTCTGGGATTTACTCTGGTTCAAATAATATAATCTCTTAAATTACATATTATATTGTATCTATTATATATTTAATATTATATATATATATATATATAATATATAATATATATAATATTATTTAATATTATTAAATATTTAATCATGAATTATTATTATTCTGAGTGATGAAGTAATTTGAATTTTCAAAAATATTTAAGGATTGTTATGCCAAAATGCATGGAATGTAAGAATTATTTTATTATAACTTTCACTTACAGCACTCATTTATTGATGTAATTTGATAAAAAGCAGGTACGCAGGAAGAACAGGTGTTTCGTGGAACATAATGGTGTTTTGGGATTTAGTCTTTCACAATCCTGTCAAAAATGTTTTACAGTGAATACAAATACCAATCATCTCTTCATTCTGGAAGCAGAATACAATTAACTTTGAAGTAACAAGAAATAACCAGATTATCCCTAGTTATTTACTTATGTAAACAGCAGATATAAAGACATAATGCATTAGTATGCACTAAAGCACAGATCATGAACAAACACCCACATATTTAAGACAGAACGCAATGTACATTTCAGTATAGTGCACATATGTTGGGGAGGAGTCTAGCTGTGGGCATGAAGTCTTGACCTTTTTAGGAGGCCCCAACCATTTCCTGTCAAATGCATTTGTTCATGACAGCAAGCGATAATTCATTAGAATTGTATTTATGACAATGTGTTTAATAGGTCTGAGAACATTATGTTTGCAAGAGTTTAAATCAGGCCACAGCTGAAGCCACCAAAAACATTTAATTATCATTTTGGGAATAACAATATGTCTGAAAATATAGTTTGGCTCCCAAACCTGCAATTTGATGATGTGAGACTCAAAATTATGCTCTAAATCTGATTTTTACAGTGTCAGAATACAGTGTCAAAAAAACCCATTGGGAAATGTCTCTTTCCTTGCAAATTAGCATATTTATTTTAATTCAATTAAATAAGAATTTAGAAATGATTTATACAGTAGTTATTTTCTACTCATTTGTGATTTATTTGACTTATTTGAGCATTTTCTGTAGTGCTCTCAGACATTTGAACTCTGCAGCATATTTTGGGTTAAACTGTCTGGGCCCTTACATTTTTTTTTAATATTTGTTTTACAGCCTATTTGCTTGGTTATTAATTCACAAGATATTATGTCAACATAGAGGCTTTCCACTAAAACAAAATGTAAATATCAATCTCTCTATAACGATTATGTGATTCTGTCCTCATTCAAAATAATTCAGCTCCAAATACTCCAGACGTTCCCATCCATTCCCTGCATGGCTTACCGGATATGGCAAACATATGCTGAGGGCTGTCTGTGTAAGATTTACCTCAGTCCCTGGACGAATAAAATATGAGGATTATTGGATTAGAAAGAAAAGAGGGATGAGTATATTGCCTTCCCCTGTTCTTACCATTTCAATTCATATTCCCATATATTTTCAATTACAATTAAACAAGGCAGTCATTGATTAAAAGGACAGATGGACATGACACATTTAAATTATTATATTTTTTGTCTTTATATTTGTCACCTTTTTTGTATCAGATTCACAGGATCAATATAATATTTTAAACAAAAATATACTGATAGCATTTTGATCCAGTTTAGTAATGTATATAATTTTAGTTACATTTATTAGTATTTAAGATTACGCCCACAATTTAAATATACACAATGCGTGAGTGGAAGCTATAATGCTTGATTGTGTTTTCCTGAATAGTGGAATTACATACATGTGTCATTTGCACAAACTCAAGATCACATATTTGAGTATCCAATTTAAGCGCATGCATACCACCAAACCACTACAACAATGCAGTGCTCCAAATTATATTTCCCTGTGAAGTCTTCCCTGTTTTGTCTTTTGTGGATTCTGTTTTGGTGTAGCGTCTCTTCTTGGGCTGCAATGTGAGTTCTTTGCCAGACATAAAAATGTGATCACATGTTCCAAACAGGCTAAAACAACAACCCTGAAGCCCTTGAAGCACCAGCCCTTGCAGCCACAAGATCATAGGCTCTTCATCGAGCAGGAAATATAAAGTACACTTTTTCTTTTACAACACCTACATTCTCTAAGGGCTTCTATATGCATGATGATTCTTAAAGTTAAGCCATATGTGTACTTAACTTTTACTTGTGCAAAAGACCTTTGTCACCTGACTGGAATGCCTTTGAAATGGACAATAAAATCCAGTGTTTTGGCAAGAATTTAAGTCCTATACCGTGATTTAAAATGATAGATATGATGTATATGGATTCATTGTCATGCAGATATGCATTTGTGAAAGACAGAGAGAGCTGGAGGCAAGATAGTGTGGTAAAAAGTCTGAATTGGATGGTACAGTAATGATGGCTGAAAGTAATAAAATTAAAAAGCTGGGGGTGAGAGGGAGGGGCATGTGATTCCTCAGGGCCTACACTACTCTTGGAGATATTGCCTAGTCCAGACTTTTTTGTCTAGTCTTTGGTCTGGTTAAAAACCAAATGAGTCATTCTTGGTGGTTCCATGATTACTACTAGCCTGAGATAACATAGCTAAAGCTATTATGGGATGATGGGGGGATGAAACATCAAGCAAGAACTACTAATTAAAATCAACAACAACAAAAATATTGAATTACAGAAGTAGGTCCTAAGTAAAATAAAAAAAATAAATTAATAGTATTAAAAGGTGTACTGTTTATTATATTTTTAATTGTATTATTATATACACAATTATAATTAAATATACAATTATATATGCAATTTAACTTGTAGGTCTAATGTATAAAAATGAGCCTAATATACAGTATAAAACCAGACCACTCTGCTGTGTCCTACAAATTAAAACAAAAAGCTGAACATTTGTCCTCTGTCTGAAAACCCCAGGTTCTTTCCCTTTCTGATATTGTATTACAATCAAAGGTGTATCACATGCGTACAGTGTGGACAATCACCAAAAATAACTTTTGCATGCAGGCCTCTTTAGTTTCACTGAGGGCCATCAGCATTTTTATGGCACCTTTGTGGAGCCAGTCATGAACATCTCACATGAGATGGTGAACATCAAATTGTGATAATTTAAACCACCATGTGAAGTCAACAGTCAATTTTCCAAAAGAGGATCAAATTAAGAATGTATGTTAGGTCAAGTTTTATTGAGTTGCCTAATCATGTGTCTCACTAATATGGAGCATTTGTTAAGTATATCATGTTTTTGACAGGACCCAGCCATGAATGTTTTGTATGAGAACATGAGCTTTAATTTAAAACAATAGTCAATTTTCTGCACATGTGTTTAATGATTTAATGATTCAAGCCTTATATTGACCATAAACATTAACTATTCAATCTATCTGAAGCAGCTACAGTACTCCGCAGGTCCAGTCAAAGCTTTGCCAGTTGTTTAATGAGCCCCCAAACAAAGATGATATAAGTAACAGAATCATTAAGCCTGCACAATGCAGACACCTCTGTCTTGAAGCTGATCTTTCATCACTGCTCTCCTTTTACAGATAATAATACTGTCAAAGGCAGATATAGAGTGAGTCTTTAAGTCACAGATCTGTTAAATAGGTGGAAAGCTGAGCTTGCGGGGGCGTCTTAACTACATCTGATATTCACTCTACTGCTACATATCAGTCTCTTCACTTATTCCTCTGACTGCTTTACATATTTTACATTTCACAAGCTCACAGCTTAATGAAATAGCACGGCAAATTTGAGGAATGCGGGTAGCATACAGGGATAAAAAAGTCATTGACTAAATTCATTGTTTGAATAACATCATGTCTACATAGAGGTCTTCATCTTATTGTTTTTATTTATTATTTTCATCATGGTCAGCATAGATGAAACTGCATATAATGTACCATAATTCTGAGCCTGCTGTTTGCTATTGGTTGAAAGAAAAAGACTTTTGAATGGAGCATCTGAGGAAAGTATATTAACAAAAAAATTTAAATTTAAAGGGTTTTTACCAAAAGGCTTTAAAAATTGAGTTTCCTTGAATTTGTCAGTAGACATTACATTATGGTGCCTTTGGAAACAATTTCCATAGGAAGTACTTTTAAAGAACAACACACTCTGTTAGGTCACTGACTGACTGAGCAGTGAGACAGCAAGATGGCTGCTTTGAGTTTCGAACACTATTTTTATCACCTTACCACACTGGTGTGATGCACACTAGGCCCATCTGCCCTACAGCTCTGTGTGTGTGTGTGTGTGTTTGTTTTATATTTACTTCCTTCAACTGGACTGGGTTTAAAGACTTGTTAAAAACATCAGAACCAGACCCACTAAAGGATTTGCATGGGACTCTTTTAAGTGTTTTTCTTTTTCATTCTATTCCAGATAATTAATTGGGCAGAATATTTGTCATTGCATGAAACGTTCTTGTGATTCTTTTCCAGCTTCTAGACACACAACTGCATAGATAAGTGTGACTGGAATACCTTAATATTTGCCTAAAGACAGACAAAACAATGAAGGCACCCTCAGCCTCACCTTGGGGCTAAATTGTTGGATATTCAGTCAGTAATATATATGAGAGAGTGGATTTGCGTATTCAGCTGATGATTGTTGCATCTCGGAAGAATATTTCTGTTTTTGCAGCCGCAAGTGAAGAGTATTTTCACACATAATATAATGTATGACATTTATATGTAGTATACATGAACTCTACCTTGACCAATGAAAGCCATGAACATTCTGCAAAAAATGCAAATGCTTGGATATAAAATCTACATGCTGTATAAGTTTATTTACCATATATGACAGTTCTTTGATATTGTGATATATAACAAAGCAAAGGCATTCATATGTTTTTAGGCATGGCTTAAAGGTCTACACATTGTTTGGGGCCACTGTATAGTAATTACGGTATATAATCAAAATATATTTATTTAAAATAACATAAATAATACAAAAAGTGATTGATAAAGTTTTAATGGCCATAATTTCAAAATTACTGCTCTGCTTGCTAAGTTTTAAGTATTCCTTTAAAACTATGAAGTGATAGGTATGACTTATTCTTAGGGACCTGTTGTATTTTATTTCTGATGAGGGTGCTGCTGATATTTACTGTTTTATTCCAAAGATCATTTCTATTTTTTTATGTCCCTGAAGAGTTAAATGAATGCTCTTTATTCAGATGCATGCTGCTTAAAATGTCCTCCATAAAGACGAGAAGAACATCGGGTACATGGTTTAATTTAGATCACTTTGTACAGTAGCTTTAAATGACACTGTTTACAATCCATGATTCATAATTTGTGAATCATTTCTTAAAAATGCCTTGTGTAAAACATTGTATGTATAAAAATAGACCCTGTTCTTTTATAAATATATTGCATCTTTATAGAGTCTAATCTGCAGTAAACGATTCCAAGCTTGTAGAACCTGGACCACTGGCGTAACTTAATAACTCCTGTTAATTCTGTCAACAGGAGACATCCAATACTGAATTCAGATCATATCATTCCACGAGCAGCTTGAAACGAAGCTGTCCACAGATGGTCAGAGTTGTGTACACCCAGAACAGTGAACTGGGAGGGTGAACCGGCCAGGCCAAAGGTCTGCAGAGAAAGGATGTATATGTACAGATGGGAGGATGAGCTCCAGCTGGCATCTGGCAATCTAAAATCAGCAGCTGCCCAGTCAGGTGCACATACTGCACAGTAATATGGATAAATAGGACCACCTTGAATCTCTAGGCATGCCAAAGTAGTTCACATGCATGAAAAGTGGTTCCCTATATAGTCTAATTTAACATGCACTTTTCTGTTTGTATGATTTTCAAATAGGGTGGGACTGTCATACAACAGTTAGTTCTTAGACGGTTCAGTTAGACCTCTAAGCTGACTGAAAAAGTGTTGTTCCAAGAGTGCTGATATTTAGAAAACAATACTAAATATTTTACTGTTTTTAATCAGTTCGGACTATAAAAGCAAAATTTCTGTAGGTGAGGACTGGATTTTTTAAAAGTCTTTTCCTCAAAGAACACTTAGTGGGGCATTTCCCAAAAGCATCGATAGCAAACGAGTTCCATTGTTACTTATATAGTTAACCAATATGTTGTGTTTTGGAAAGTTGTATGGTTGAAATAACATCTCTCCACCTGTAGTTAGAAGCATAGTTTCTTGATAGTATGACATGTGGGTACAAATAGGCCTTGAGCAAAACAAGCAACCTTACAACCAAGTGCAATTTAATATTAATTAATATTAATATTTAATATCTTTCATTCTGTACAGTTAAATCTCTATATTTGATACCACATTGTTTATTAGATCTAGAATTTTCTCCCAGTTTTTAGAAGAGTGTGCATGTGCTCTTATGATGTAAGAGGGAACATGTGATGGAAACATTTGCAAATAAAGCAAAACAATGGCAACGTGGTCCTCCTCTATATTGATGCAATGTGGTTTAAATGACTGAGGTGCGACAAAGTTACTACAGTATGCTATAGTCACAGATACATTGTTAGTTTCTTCACTGATGATTTTGTACTATGGTGTTTAAGCAGTGAGTCATTGCACTCTGATAAGTTCTTATTAACCTAAAAGTGAATTATGGTAAAATTCTAAAGTCAGGGTGCCAGTTAATATCTTATTTAGTTTTGTTCTTCTGTCTTCTGCTCTTGCTAGAGGTGAAAGAAATTGTTCACGCACATGGCACAATGTTTACCTCTTTTTTCCTCACTTGTTGATGCCTCAAAGACAGGACTGAAAAACATTTAATTACTTTGTGATTCAGTGTAGCAGGAGTTCCTCATTATGCTTCTAGAGTCTGGAAGGGAATGTTCATCTCTGTGTCTGCAGGCTTTCATAGACTGATGGATTCCTTGGCAACTGTTTCTCTTGTTTTTTCGCCTCTCACACACTTTTTTCTCCTGCTTTTTTCTCTCCATCTCCCTCTTCTCTTCTTTTAATTAGAGCAGAAGATCAGTAAAATGCCAAGTGTCAGAACCAGAGGAGATGAGAATATAGCATAAACGACCTTTTAAACTTTGCTGATCTTTGATAAGGCCACAAATGGTGCATCTTGGTCCTTCTACCTGTGTTGCTAGTCTCACTGTACCTGGACTGTTATCTAACAGGTCTGAGCTACTGTGGACTGTGATAAAACTATGGTTAGGACTTCTAAGCCCATTATGAGGCAGAATCTATGTAACAGACTATATATATATATATATATATATATATATATATATATATAATTGATCTAAAATTGATATATGATAATATGAGTGGCGCTTCCCTATGCAAATCTCACGACTATGATGCTAGGGGATTGTGGGTGATCACTGGTGATCACTGGTGCTCGCTAGATTGTTGCATACAAATCCAAATCAAAAGAGCCAACCCCCCACTTCTTCAGTCTCTATGATACTTGTTTAATTTATCTTAATTTTCACATTTTTATCTTCCAGGTAAGATTTGTATGTCTGATCACTTCGAAAAGTAAAAGCACGCCTCTCTTTGACAAACAACATGATTTACAGCATCATTCATATTTATAAAGCACAAACAGTGGATGTTTAGCACCACTAATAATTATCTCATTTTAGATTTATAAAGTTCTGGTGGGTAAACCTTTTATATACAGTACTTCTATTTGTACACATCTGTCCTGTACACATTTGTGCAGGCTCTTTCCCATCAACAAGGGTATAACACCTCCTGTTTAGCAATTAAAATTCACACAGACTTTGTTGCCAAATGTTTGAACTTTCTATGACATTGGAAGCCTTTGGGTTTTTGCTTCTCTCCGGCTTGAATAATCACCTACTTTTGGCTTGAGGCAATAACCCACACTTCATAGGCATGGAGAATCCAGTCTGACACTCAGTAAGACTGGTGTCAGGACATTTCATTTAATCACACATTTTATCAGACAGAATTCAGATCATGTTTGGGTATGGGCAATACAAGACCACAATCCAACAGTTGAATGTGAGGAGAATGTCACAGTATATGGGGTAAGTTGTTACACAGTTGGCTTTTCAGCAAAATGTTAACGATTATGAAAGAAGTTATGTAAAAGTAAAAAAAATTGCAAAAATATTAAATCATTATTTTGGCCAACAAACATTGTTAAATAGCAACTTTAACTAAACTAAACAACTGACTTAACAGCTAAACAAAGTCTCTAAGGTCTCTAAATACAGTGTGGAACAAAATCTTTTGGGTCATTTTTGGGTCATTTTAACCTTTGTCTTTCCTTCTTATTGTCAGCCTGCCTTGCACTAGGCATTGTGTGGGCACTGATATTTCAATTTAGAGAAAAAGACTGAGATCCTCTCCAGAATGAGTGGGAGGGTAAAGCACTTGCACCTTGTGGTTTGTTGTCGTTTGGAAAACAGAAAAGAATATACAGTTTTTAATCTGCAGTATTAGCATTGCGTTCACAGTGTTATGAGAGAAGAATGGAAATTTCACACAGATTTCTAGGAATGACATGAATTAGTAATTAAGACATATTGTGGACCCTTATTTACGAAATAGATGATTGCATTGTCTGCATCCTCACCCAAGTTGCTTCCACTTTGTTTCAGTGTAAATTAAATCACTAGATTTTTACATTTTGTTAAGGTAATGTGAAGAAATTCATGAGAGATTACCTTGGAGTCTCCATTATATTCTATTCCCTTTCTGGGGCTGTCAGTGCCTCTTTGCTACATTGCTATGTGGTTGCTAGGGT
The DNA here is from genome assembly GCA_036877525.1 of Chromobotia macracanthus. Taxonomy (NCBI): domain Eukaryota; kingdom Metazoa; phylum Chordata; class Actinopteri; order Cypriniformes; family Botiidae; genus Chromobotia; species Chromobotia macracanthus. The sequence continues at coordinate 8,664,642 of JAZGTH010000017.1, forward strand.
GTTGCTAAGTCACTGCTGGAGTGTCCTGAGTGGTAAATCAAAAGAACCAACTCCAGGTCTCTAGGATATTCTGTTCTGTATCATTAGTGAGCTATTCATTCACAGTAAGTTTGTGCATTCTACTGTTTTCATTGGCCTCTGTGTCAGGAAGATACAGATTGACACGTACTGTCAACATTCATGCCAGATCCTACAATACCATAGTCCTGTTTAATGGATCGGCTGTCTCAGTGCCATTAAATGTGTACAGTGCCTACAGCAAGAACAGGGCACTTTGTTTTTGACATCTATTCAAACTTATGTTTTAAAAGGAAGGTCAAACAGCACATCTCTGTGCATAACAATGTAAACTGCCTTTCTGGTGATGTTCTATGTTATGATTTATCAGCAACTTTGTTTGCCAACAGTGAAAGAATTTTGGTCCAATAATATAGCTCTTTGTTCAGGAGAGCAAAGAATTGAATTAAAAAAAGAATGAAAACAATTGTTTTGTAAAAAACAAACAAAAATGTGTTATTGTAAATGTGTTAATGGCAATTCTCCTGCTCTTTCTCTTAGGAATCAATGTACATTTGTCTCTTATCTCTATTTAGAGATTTTGGGAAAATTGTAGATATTTTTTAAATTTTGATTTAAATTTTTGATTTTGACTGTAGAACTTCAGAGAGAGCACATTTACTATAGTGGTTAAAAATGTTAGTGGTTTACACCAAAAGTGTTTAGAGAACACAATGAAGGTAATTGTGCAGGGTCTAAATGGCCTATTTTTATTTAGTTGGGAATTTTGTCAACCCATTCAACAATGACACACAAGCTGTAATAAGATATTTTAGGTCTGCCAAGATGAATATCAGATGAGTTACCCTATTGAGGGTCTACACAGACCGCCATTATTCTAATGCCAAGGCACACCATACACTATAGGAGAGGAGAGACATAATATTTCTTTTAATCATTTGAAAATTCATATATTTGTTTACATTTATGTCATCTGTTACATAACCTGCAACTGAGTATAATATGTTTTCTGTTGTATCAGGGTAAAACTAAGATGGCCATGACAACCATATGAAATTACCTCAGTTTTTAGACAGATTTGTTCTTCTTGCTCAAACACAACATGGACTCATTAACTGATGTTAAAAATGCTTTTAAAATGCTACTTCAGGGCCTGTGAATATAAGAGACAGAAACAAAAAATGGATCTTTTACTTATTTAAGGTTTCAAAACAGAGATTATATGTGCATTTTGTATATGTATTGTATTGATAGGAACTGTAAGAGTTAATCCACTCAAGAGAGTGTGGGTGGATTTACGTGTGTGTGTGTGTTTACAGGGATATGAGAGTATGAGGAGTTCTGGCAAAACGAGCATTGGTGGCAAAAGGAGAGTGAGGGACACAGATGGACTCCGTTTGCAAAATGTGGGAAAAAGTTATCTAAAAAAACGTATTAACACTTCAGTCGCACAGCACCACTGTGTAGCCATACTGTAGAAATCCATGGAGATAAAGAGGTCGTCTTCACGTATATACAGTACAGGCAGTTGAAATGAAATGTTTTTGGCAAGTTGACACATTTGAGGTGAACATTTTATAATGCATATAAAACTATATTAAACACCATTTTACTAATTGAATCAAATACATTTAACATATAAGGGATTTTGCAGTATCTTCTCACTGTGTTTTGTTTTTCACCATTTAGCTTTTTGTGCAGTTCACCTAACAAGTTCTGCAATGTGAAACTATACACATATTTAGGTACACGTATTCCATTTGGTCTGTCAATCAGTGTGAGGTCATAAAAACTGCACAGGAGTGAATTATAAAGAACTTGTTCTTGTTGAATTATAAAGAACAGGCTCAACACTAACACGGTTGTCACTGCTGTGATCATGTTATCTAAGAGTGAAATGAAAGTGATATATTTGTCAAGTACGGTAACTCGTACTTGAAATGTGACCTCTGCATTTAACCCATCCAATGATGCAAGCCACGAATACACACACACACACACACATGCAAAGGGCAGTGGCAACTATCACTGCAGCACCCAGGGAGCAACTGGGGGAACGGTGTTTTGCTCAGGGGCACCTCAGTCATTTTCTGCCACACTACAAACAACTCCTGACACTACAACTACAACTAACAACGTTTGTAGATTGATTCTCCTCCAAAAATGTAAACACTTTGGCTAACTGATGTATTAAAACATTGGTCTGTATGATTCAGAAGATTGAACGGAATGACAAAACAATTGCAGGTACAACCAGTGGTCTGAATTTGTGGATCTGTTTGTCTGACCAATGGCAGGTTGAGGGGAGTGTTCAGAAAACCTATTTGTAAACAGATGTACTGTATCCCCAATTATATTTAGTGACACAAGCACCACATGACAGAATACATGGTAGCTGTCTTACAATCTTGCAGTCTTCTGCTGACCTCAGCTTTCATTGCTTTCATCAGCTGCACTGATGCATTTAATTGGCTCACAATTCTGTAAAATGTATCTCTCAACTTGTTTACAAATCTCTCAGTCGACAAACCAAACCAAAACAAACAAGCCTTGCCAAATATTTTGTTGAATAGCTGGCGTCAGATCTCCCATCCACCATCATGATCCACGCTTGGAAAGCAATGCTGACTCATTCAAAAGAAAAACAACAGGAAGGAAGAAATAAAGCAAATCAATTAAGGAAAATAGGTCAAGAGGAAGGATAGACAGAAGAATGGTCTCAAAGGTCTGTGTCCACTCCAGAAGGCAAAGGAGATTATTGACAAATGTCTGTCGGCTGTAACCTGCTGCGAAGAGGCAACATGTGGAGATGGTTTGAAATGCACCTAAAATAAAGATTCAGGGTGCATACTTTGCCACCTGTTTAGTCAGTGTAGAATAACCTGTAACAAGCCCCTGCACTTTTGTGATACTGTGTTGGGCTGTGCCATTGTGAGTTACACAGTTTGTCAGGGCAATTTTTGAGTACATTCTGTACTAACACGATTTACACATGGTGAGTGAGTTTAACTTACAAACACTAAGCACACCATTCCTAAAGATCTCATACTCCTTGAGTCTTGCACTTCAGGTGAATCTAAATTTTGTCCAATAAAATGCTTTCTACAATAAGAATGTTCCTCCCAATAATGCCACCTGTCTCTGGCTATATCATGACTATATCAGGCCCTGATTGCAATGATCATTGAATGAGAATGAAATAAAACATGGATAAATAAATGAATTAATAAACTGATCATATTTTAACATCATGTGTCAGAGATTTTCATTTTTACAACCATTCTTTTCTTAACATTAAACTCTTCATATGGTGCCATTAATAATATTCTTTACTTTTATATATTGTTTATTGATTTCATCTATGTTGCTGAAAAAAAAGCTGAAGTTGTTATGCTCTAAGAATCAGTTACCATGGCAACTGTGGTTGTACCTGCAATTATACTCTTGCCAATCACTGTTAAATTAGAGGTGATAGCAAATAAAAAGCTTTATTAGGGATCCTTTATTATTTTTTTTTAGAAAAGTATTAACTCAAATATTATTGATATAGTGCATATTTAACAAAGCTTTTATGGGGTATTTTATAGGTTATTCTTCAGTATATAGAAATGTTTCTACATACTGAAATTATGTAGAAACAATAAATCTGAAGTAATTCTTCAGAAATTCTGAAGAAAGCAACATGAACTTTTCATTTCTGATTAAATTGAATATTGAGGTTGTTTATAAAGATTTTAAGATGATTTGACTGTTTTGAATATACAATGCAAATACATCACGTTTTTAATAAGATAATAAGATACCTAACAAGATAAGGGATATTTAACAATATTTTGACTAGTGAATAGAAATAAATGGCAAACTTCTTGAAATTTCAGTCTTGGGTTATTGAACTATACACATTTGTAGAGCAGATGTGTGTGTGTTGTGCATAAGGTGAGACTGTGTTGGTGGTTTTGGTTTTGATTGTGCCAGTCTTTTAGAGGGCTTTTGTATAACGTGACACTATTTTTCATGAGCTGCAGGGCAATTCCATAAAGTTTAATTACATGTTATGCTCCCTATGGAACAGAGAAGATTAGAATGAAATTAAAATGTGTTGCCGCATAAGCGCTCCTGTGCTATGGAGTAGAGATTCGTCCCTCTGAGACTCTGTACCTTCCATACATCACTGATGCCTAGCCAGGAATTCAGTGGGTGGCTCCCTGCTATCTAAAAGACATTAGGTAATTATTTTTAGCCAATTATTAGGTATTCAGAAACAGGTCTTTGCATCATATTGTGTAATATAATGCTGCTGAAAAGTTGTTGATATTGGAGTTGGTTCCTCTATGGAAAATGCTGTGACTGTCAAGTCTTATAATTTAATCAGATACTTTTTATATAAAGCAACTTAGACATTATAGAGCAATCCAAACAAATTCGTATTTAATGTGTTACACCTTTATGGGACCAAACCAACAAATTTTATGTTTTCAGAACAGCATCCTTAACCACCACAACACTAGTACACCATGGACACAATGCCTTCAGGTCTTCTTAGTTGTGGTAAAAAAAAATTCTGTAAAAAAAAATTAAATTAAAATTAAAATAAAAAAAATTCTGTAAATAGAGGTTATTCAACAGTCAAGTTGATCTGACAAACAGAATTCCAAGAATGCTGATATTCCTAATAACAGCACTGGAACTTGTTTCTATCACTCCACTGGTCTGTGCTTGTTGCATTCAAGGCTGTCTGTGTGTTATCAGACAGTCAGTCTGTATGTTGCCTGCTGGTTGCTCAGCGACATGCAACAGCTGATCCTGCTTTGGCTTTTTTTGCAGCTAATTTCAAGAAAAACTGGCCATATTGTGTCTAAAATGAAAGTTATGCTAAATTAACTTGTTGAAAACTGCTATGTAAAATCAAGTTTAGAGCTGTTGTGTAAAAGCAATACCACATCTGCAATCGTGCATAAATGTGCATTGCGTCATTAAAAAAAATCCAAATAACAGCCTCACTACAGCTTTGGAAAAAAAAAGTACTGTTTAGGTTTAATGATTCAGGCAGGATTTTACACAAACATTGATTTCTAACCTGCTTTAATACCTTCCTCCATATTCTGCCAGTAAAGACAGCACTTTTTACGTTTAAAACATTTTTTTAATCAGATTATAGTTTTCACAACTTAAGCCCTTTTAAACAATGATTTTAATTCCCCAAAAAACTTTGCAGACAATGTCAAAATTTTCCCCTGCCTTTTTTATCTACAATTACCCTACCACTAAAAATGATATGAATACATTTGCAGTAAGTAAATGTATTCATTTACTAAATGTACTTGTTCTTCATTTACTTTTCAAATTTACTTGAAAAAATTCATGCTAAATGATGAAAAAGAAAAAAAAACAAAAAATAAAGAGATTCATTCAAATGTTGTTTACTTACCCCCATGTTGTACCACGCACATGTTTACATTTGGCAAGTCGTCATCACTTATGAGACACACAAGAACCTTTTCCACTCACAAAATCATGTTACATTTTGGATAAACCTATTTTTAAAAATATAAAATGAATCCTATTGCAGTGTTTACTTACATCAGTCATCTTTTTCTGTTAATAAACAACCTGCTTTAAACAGACATGCTGTCACCTAACATACAGGAGATGGTCTCTTCTGAAAACCGGTTATTTTGAATAACCCAGTACATTATCTGTGGGTGTTATTCAAAACTAAGAGATGCAGTAAGGGTCTTTATCTTGGCTTGACATGTTATTCTGAGGAATGGTAAGCTCACCAAATAAAGACTAATGCTGCTCCTTTATAGGGATGCAGCAGCCAGGATTGTATGGCATCATACAAAATCATATGGCATCATATGACATGAGGTGTCCAGTTACTTTAGGATTGTTCATAGATTGTAAATGCCATGTTTAGAGATGTTATATTTTACTATTTTAAGAGGATATTATTAATAAATATTCCAATGTTAAAAGTTTGGATTCCATTGTACTTAGTGTTGGTTTTCTGTCATTTTGTTAAGAACTTCTGGTCTTCCCTGGAAATACAAATGATAACCCGGAGCAGAAAAGTAAGGGTTTTGATGTCCACAGGTCTATGTTCCAAATTCATAAACACATACTAGCCTCTCACTATCTCCCTGTTAATGTCCATGCTCCACAGATCTCTTTGCATATGTTCTCGTCAAGGTTATTTTAAAACATTTATCTCTTATAAATGGACTCGGGAGGTATGGAAGGCTTTTTACGTATTTCTGCTGAAGTCTCCACCAGCAGCTGAACTTCCAGTTAGTGAACTTCCTATAGTGTTCGCCAAAAGCAAATAGTGTCAAATAGTGTAGTATTTTCAAAGGATTCAGTCAAAGGATTTTGTACAAACAAAGTTTTCATGAGTTTTCATACTTTCCCAGTAGACAAAAAAAACACACACAGAAGATTCAAGTTTTTATTTGTTACATACATAGTTATATGCAGTATACAACCAGCAGTGAAATGTAAGACTGGTCCACTCCAAAGACAAATATTAACATAACTTATATAGTAAAACTTAAGTAAAAATGAACTTGAGCAGTGCGAGAGATATCACCAATAAGTAAACAGAGATTTGAGGCAGAAATATTCACATATGCAGGAAACGTGCAAGATGGATAATGTGCAAAAAAATTACAAGGATGCATATTGTTATATACTTGTAACAAAATAGGAAAGTAGTGTCACAATGTTTTGTACAACTAAAGATAAAATAATGTAAATGTTATTACCATTCACTTTGATACAGTGCTACCTGAATTGTAAAACAAACATATAAGGTCAGGTGGTGTCAACCACTCATACATCATGACATCTTGCTATAATGTAGACATTAGATAGATCAGCACACACTATAACAATGTTTTGATACCATAAAAGATGCTTCATATGGTAACATTAGAACATGAACTGCTTTATTCAAAAATATTATTCAATGTTTTAATTAAACTAAATCAGGTTATGCCAACAAATACAATTTTAAAGAGTAGAAAATCCATATTCATAAGATAATGGATAAAATGGTACTTTTAATAATACAGATGATGTTCTTTCAATGAAAACACTTAAACAGTAATAAAACTGAGCTTGATTACTATATCACTGCTTCTATATTGTTTTTTTTTCTCAGTTTGAGCACAAACATTTTAGTATAAATGAGGCGGAATGTGCAATACAAATGCAATGCGGCATCAGTCGGATCGATGTGTTACAAAATACATCGATAAGGCGTTTCAACTGTTACGTCTGTTTAACGCAGATTTACATTGCAGATGGATGGAGGGGCTTGGTGAAAACTGACTTAATCGCCTTAATCGCCTTAATGCAAATATCTGAGATATAATGGCTGAAGTATTACATTTTGACAATGGGTTTTAGTAGACAGTTATTCTTAATTTAGAAACATCTGATATCTAAAACTTTATATATGATCTGTCACGTTATTGCCCAAAATGAAACCTTTTTTTATCTTCAAGGTATTGTAGAGGATTGTTGCTCAGCAACTGCACCTGTTCCACAGAAACGATAAAGGTGAGTTCATCCAGACAGGATTTATACCTAATCATAGGACTAAGACAGTAGTTATAGTCACTGACTCATTATTGTTCTCTGAGGGTTCTGTCTCTGCTGGCTTCTACTGCAGTGTTCAAAAACTTGTCCTAGCCAAGATCCTAATCCCTCATCCCTTAGGGCTATATGTTATTTATACCTGCTGCCTCATTGTGAAATGGTTATTTGTAGACTTATTGGTTTCCATTAATATGATTAAGAATTACAGTGTCTTTCTGCTGCTAAGAAGTGTCCAGATTTTTTATCTGATCTTTAAAAAGTTTATAGCAACATTGAAAATTTAAAAAATGGTTTTTTTTTTTTTACATTTTGCCATTTAACTATGTAATTTACTTTTTGGGTGATTGTGGGAGTTGATTGATAAATTGATAGATTTTTTAAAATTGCATTTAAGGTGTTTTGTGGTTGTGCAAGTTGCCTTTGGTGAAGATATAACTGAGTAACTGAGTAATATTTTTCCTTGACAAAGTCCATAATAAAACATTTTTTACCATAACGACACTAATATTTTCAGGCTGCATAGACAGTCTTACTGGTTTTACTGTTCTTACAACTTGGTAAATTAGAAACGTTTTTTGTATAGTAAATGCTGCCATAATAATTTTGTTATTTACATTTACATTTAATCATTTGGCAGATGCTTTTATCCAAAGCCTCTTACAGGGCATTCAAGCTATACATTTTATCAGTATGTGTGTTCCTTGAAATTCAAACCCACAAGCTTTTGCGCTGCTAACGCAATGCTCTCCCTGTGCAATGCTCTCCAGGCTTGTTGAAATACAGAGCAAAATAAGCACTCACAGCTTATACTTGTTTCCCAGTATTTTTCTCTGTACTATACCATGCTTTCATAGGATCCGGCAGCTTTTTAATGAGTATGTCATATTAATTCTGACACTTTCTAAACCTGATGCTCAGGAGTCTAACCTTTCAAGAGCAAAATTAAAATCCATCCCATTGCTTATTAGATATGATAATACATGCAAACGAATGGATACCATGTGTTTGACCCTCCCAAGGACATTCCCTGTCCACATCTCAGAAAGGCTATCTGCTAACCTGCCTTCTCAGAAAAATCACGGTAGCAATACACTGAGTCTCTTCACTTTTTACTTTATGTAATGTAAATATTACAAGGTTGTGGGTAAAGCTTGGTAGCATTGAGGTTTCCACATTTTTATTGTTAGTAGGTGGTTAGCTTGTGTGGTTGGTATTTTGGCGGGGCAAGTTTTACTGCTATATTATAAAGAGATCTGTTTTGCTACTATAATTTTTATGGGTAAAATCTTTTTATACATTAATCTGTTTTACTTTTGCACCCTTATACAGCACTGCATTCTCCTGCATAAAGACTTGACGAGATTAACAGCTCACTTATATGTTACCTATGTCTGTCTATGGAGTAAGAAACACTTACACAATAGTAGGGCTACCTGTGACTGTTACAGAGCAAATGAAGGGCTTTCCTGCGCTCCACATACTGCATGTGTGTTCAAGGGGGCGCTATTGCTCAAGCTGATGCTTTGCCTGTACGTGATGTAGAAAGCGCCGCAAAAAGTTTCAACGGGTCATGTGGAATACTATCTTTACGCACAGCTATAATTTCATTTTAAAACGTTTAAGAATAAAGGCAACATTATTTAAAATGTCAGCATTTACTGATGCGCTTTCCAAATGTATTTACATCAGGAAGCACGTAAAATATGAATACTTATACATCGCCTGCGTGTGCTGCGCTTTTGGGAACGATTGCTATCCCGCCTGTCGCTTTGCCTGCTAGTGTTTGTGTAAAGAGAGCGAGTGTGGATTGTGTGTGTGTGCGCGCATTCAGGTGTGAACAGAAACCTAGTAAGAGCCGGTGAGAGGAGGGAGAGGGTGTGTGTGTGTGAGACAGAGGGAGACAGACAGAGGAGAGAGAGAGAGAGAGAGAGAGAGAGAGAGGCACAGGCTCTCTCCTAGTGCACTTTGCAGTAAGTTGCGGGCGGCTGTTGCTGGCGTGGCGCTCGCTGGTCGCGCAGGGAACTTTAACACGCTGGATCCCAAAGTCCGTCTCTCTCACCTGCGCAGTTCGGAGCTGCCATGGATTTCGCGCCCGGATTTACAATCCTAATCACACTTCCGATTTTTCTGCAGACGAACGGCCTTTATATCGCCAGTAGCATAGGTACGTGAGGCTGTCTTTACCTATTTGCCCTTTTGCCCTTTCATCCCATCGCAAGATGTCCTGACTAGGTCCACCCAAGTGCCCATCCATCGTGGATGTTCGCGTACTCTCCGCATCCCTCTTTAAGACAAACTTGTGGCACGGGTTATTTCTGATATTTTTACACTGACATTCTCGTCTGCTGTGTCATCACTCTTGATATGATTGTAAACTGCGCGTTTCACATGCTGCTGAAATTAATTTCTGAGAGGAAGCGGTGGAGGTCTCAGTTGTACAGTATGTAGTGGAAATGTTTTGGTTGTTTTCTGGTTTCTTTGCGTTTACAAAAAAACCCCAAAGCGATCTTTGACGGATGCTGTTGCGATATTGATCTGTCTGAGAATGAAAATATGGCACTGTACTGATTTCAAATGAACACTTTCCCCGTTATGTTGTACTCTTTTGAGGGCGCATGCTTAGGTATTTAAACACAAACGTGTGTTTTGTAAAAATAAAAGCTTCGAATACAACTTTCGGTTTTGCAAAGCAAGAGCAGAATGTTTGATTTCTGCTTAAACGTTTCCTACGAGGATAATAAATATTACCTGTAATGATTGTTTGTAAATTGCAATTAATGTGATTATATGTCTATTCTGAAAGTGCTTAGCATCACTTCGCATCTTGCGCACACTTTGAAATGACATATCGGCTGTGTCTCAAAAGCTAGTGAGCTGCCTACCTAGACAGCGTTCTTTAACACCGTAGTTAAGTGCAGAATTTTTTGGACATTACAGGTGCATGTGAAATGTTTGAGCATCATAGGTGTGTGCAGCATTTTTAAGAAAATATGGATGCATGCAGAGTTTTTAGGCATCAAAGCTGAGAGTGTTTATGTGAGCTGTGCTAAATATGCCCAAAAATGCTGTCTCTTGACTGGCAGCTTGGTGGTTTCTGGCTAATTTAAATTATGTTTGAGTTTGTTATTATTAAACAGTTTGCTTAAAGGAGACTGTTTGTGTGAAATTCTCTTTAAAAATTTTTTAAACGTTCAGTGACCTGTAATTTAAAACAAAGGGTTAACTTGTCAATTAAAAATATGGAGAATTAAAAATGAAACTTTTGACTTGCAATTGCATTGCATGATGAGAGGCAGGTGTTGCAGATGTACAGTTATAAATACATATTTACACCTCACACTTTTCTTACAGTAAAGCATTCACTTAACATCATTAAATCTGAAAATGATGGTGTCAAACAAGTGTTAATGTGTTTCTTTTTTTAATTCATGGTCCCTCATGTATATTAACTGCGAGAGAAAGACTGTGTAAAAGCAAAAAACTTGTGAAGTGTTGATGCCTAGTGAAAATAGATTAGAAAAGATTATGAAGATTATCCTGTTTAACTAAATGACTTTGTTTACAACTCCATGCAGATTCCCTGCAGCATGTACTGGGGGACTATGGACTGGTAAAGCCTGTTCTGACTGATGCAGAAGGCCGCTTCCTGTCGCATGCGGTATCGGTTGGTCCAGCAGATGGGCAGTTCCGTAGGCGCTGGAGAAGAGAGGCGGTGACGGCCGACCACGCCCACCATGAATCTGAAAGAGACGTGCTTGACGAGCTCTACTACAACGTCACTGTCTTCGGCCGGGAATTTCACCTGCGTCTGCATCGCAACATGCGACTGGTGGCTCCCGGAGCCAAGATGGAGTGGCTTGAATCCGGCAGCACGCACTCTGAGCCTTTGAAGAGCGACTGCATGTATGTGGGTGACATTACGGACATACAGGGAGCCTCAGTAGCTATTAGTAACTGCGACGGTCTGGTGAGTGGGCACACTTGCCTTCATCTGTGTTTAGCATGCAGCCTGTTCTGTTAATTCCCACAATCCCTACATGAAGTTTTCCTGATGTGTCAGATAAAAATCACAACATTTCATTTTGATCCTGAAATCTGATTGGGTGAGAGACATTCCAAATGAGCTGATATAACACAAGAACAGCACTGGGACTCTTTACTGTTTTGTATCACTCTGCTTGCTGTACCATTCAGGTGCTAATAAGGAGGCTAGGAGATTACATTAATTTTACTTAGCATTATTAAGTTTTTGACTTTACAGGGGTCCTTTATCATTTAGCCTGCTCATTGCCCCTGGAAAAGGGACCCAATTGGCCCCTGCTTAGTGTTGACCCTGTCTAATGCTAGTAGTCTCTGTGACTGTTGTACACTGGCACTGTTTGCACTGTTGTGTGTACAGTGTGAATTGTGTATCTGGTGGCATCGGAAATAAGTATTGAAGAAGGGGTCTCTTGTTAATCACCAAAGGGTTTATTTCTATACTCAGACAAAACTATAATTCATAAGCCCAGATGAGAAGCTTGCAGAGTCAGATCAGGAGACCCATACGCCCCCTGTGTCTAAGAGAGAAAGGGAGAAGTCAAAGAGGTCAAATAAATGATGTATATATTAACCACAGAATGCCAGTGCATGGCTCTGCTGTATGAACTTTTGCTTTCAGTATCATCAGTACATATAAAGACATTACGGCCCTTGTGGAAAAAAGTGCACCTAAGTGCACATGTATTGAAGTCGATACACTATAGACACTGTATTGAAATTGTTAACCGTATACTTAAGAATATTCTCAAAAATAACGAAAATACGAATTAAAATTAAAATGACATTAAAATGATATTTTAGTATACTTTTCCTTGCCTTTATACTAAGGCAAGGGAAAGTGAGTCTGGTCTTCACTGTTTAATTGTTCATGTTACCAAAATGCCGAGACCAATATTGCGTTTTGTATGTGTACATACAGTGAAGTTTTAAGTTGTTCCAAAAAATACATTACATTCTGAACAGACTTAACATAATGAACTATGCAGGTATATTATTTTCATAACAAATAGTCTTTTAAAACTACACCCAAATGCAGTTTTTGTGTCACAAGGGGGTAGACAAAAATAAAGGCTTTTGATGGAAAAAGAACAAGATTAGAAAAGTTGAGTTGTTTGAGAAGAACTGACTAAAAGAAAAAGAAGTTAAAAAACATTTACCTTCTTTTCCAAGGGACAAAACTGCTATTGTATCTGTTGATGTGTCTGTACTTCTTTTTTTTTTTACTCTTTAACTTGCTTGCTTATGTGCATACTGGCTGTGTATAAAATAACTACATATAATCTTTACCTATATGAATGTCCCTACGAGGTCATACTTGCAGGCATTTCTATACTGTGTACGTGCATGCATATGGACAGGTATGTGCACACTTGTGTTTCTTTGTATGTGTGCGCGCGTGCTCGCTCTAGTGGGCCTGGTGCCCACAGGATTAAATCCAGTCTCCATGCTGTCCTTCAGCTTCAAACGTTTCTGGGTCATCCAGAGCTACAGTCATGGGCATCTTGCATATAGAACAGCCCTGGTTACATTTCCTCTGAGGGTGATACTCCTCAACAGAGAGAATAAACCCAACCTTAGCTTGACGGCTCTTCATTTCTCAGACTGAGATTTGTTTGTGGAGAAGAGCATTGGTAAACGTGATCATGTTACAGATCATGTTGAACACAGGGTCACGCAACCCTCATTTTGAATAGTTCATGAAATTCTTCGATTTTATTTACCTTTGTTTTGAGTACAGAAGTTTTCCTCCATTAGTATTGGAAGACTGTTGTGGTTTTCCTGTCAGATAATCTTCTGTTACATTGCTTCACGCAGATGCTTTTGTAGACATATAGGCATAAATGGAAGGGATATTTTACACCAGGTAAACATATTCAGATGTGCTGTCGATAGAAATATAAAGAACCTGTTCAAATTCCTGCTGATTCAAAGTCAAATATTCCACGATAACAGCAAGTGTTAGCTTACAAGTGAAGGTTTACGCACGTGATTCACGTTCCACTTTCAACGCTTGGTGAATGCCAATGAACAGATAAAAAATTTGATTTGAGTCCCTTTGCAACAGTTTCAAGCCTCTCTGTTATATATAATAGCAGAATCTAGTGCAATGCAGCTGTGCATTAACTGTGCATATGCATGTTTTTGGCACAGGTATATAAATTATATAGCATGCATTGTAGTTTATTGTAATTGATGCTCATCATGACTGATTGAAAAGAGAAAAACGCAATGTTTGAACGTTTGTTCAGTGTAGTTTCTCTTAGTATAAATAGTATGCTCTATTTGTAGCTTGTAGTGTTTATCAAAAGAGTAGATTGATTGTAGCATACATAACCTTACACTACTAGTATAAATAAATATGTAATGTAAATATGAGGTGTATTGCCTCAGAACAACTACAGTAGAACAGATCTAATCATTAAACAAGAGAACATGTGTACTGAAAAGAAACTAATGTGGTATTATATCTTTTTCCCACAGATTATAGGTGGTTATTGATACACAGGTGTCAGAAGTGGGGTGTATCTGTGATAATCATTTTCTTCATATGGTTTATCAGCAGGTGTTAATCAATGCAGTGTGTGCACAGACATCTGTGATTTGGGAGGTATTAATTGATAAAGGTTTCACAAGTTGTAAGTTTCTGTAAAATTTTATTATAAGATAAAATATAGCGTAGGGGTTATTTGTTACACTTAAATATTATTCATGACAAGCCTTTCATGAGCTGAGAGAACAATTTAGTTTGATTGTTTTGAAATAAAATGACTGAGGCCAACATATCCTTTAATAATAGTAAAATGTTGACTGTGCATATATCTGTTTTATTGTGGGGTATGGCCTAATGTTGTAAGTTACAACATTTACATAAGCTCCAGGGAATACTCTTTATTGCTTTTACGAGTTAAAAAAATTAAGCCTGTCCACTCAGTAGATGATAGGGTGTCATTTTCTCATGTAGACAACAAAAGCAACAAAAGGCAGTGACCCTGTTTATTGATATGTGTTTCAAAAAGCTGGCAAAACAAATAGTTTGAATATGCTAAAATTTAACAGGCCATCCTGAAACATTTTTTGTTTTGTAAGGTTGAAATGATAGCGCACCCAAAAATTCTCATTTACACACCGTCATGTTGTTCCGAACCTGTATGACTCTTGTACTATGTCTGATGTCATGCTGTAGCTATGTGTGAGAAATAAAGTAAAAAAGATGTAGCACAAAAGTCATATGCACCACATTTGTGAGGCTTTTGTGTCCTTTTGTAAAGCTTGACAATGTCGGTCTTTATTCATTGTAATTGTGTGGAAAACAGTGACCAGCACATCTTTCAGAATATCTCCTGTTTTGGTTCCACAAAGGAAAAAAAGCAATATGGTTTTGGAGCGACACAAGGGTGAGTAAGCATTAACAGAATTTTCAATTTTCAACTATCCCTGTAATTAATATTAATTAATCTAATTTCTTGTCTGTAATCCTGGCTGTGAGCCAGCTGGCATGTTTAAACCTCAACTAAATGAAATCAAGCCAAAATATCCGGCTAACGGTTGGCTTCTTTCTCTCTGGTCTGTTGTACTTCTACAGAACTCTGTTCAGAGAACCAAACAGAGAGGAGAATAAAGGCATGCAAAGACAGACAGGTGAAAGACGCTACCACAGATCCCAAGGGAAACGCGCCCTCATAATATCGCCCAACTAATGAAGACAGAGACAGTGTTGAACAGCTGAGCAGGCTTGTGGAGGACACGCCATGCTTTGTGAAAGATAAGGCCGAGGTTTTGATAGCAAACAGGCAGGGGAGGAGAGGGGATTCATATTGGAGATGAATGGTGCTGTCGGCGTGTAGCTTTCAGTACACAAGCAGGCCGGCACACTCCTCCCCAGGGGGGACAGTCTTTTATATGGGTGTGCTGAAGAGTGGCCAAGGCCTAATCCTTTCACACACTTCACTGCCCGACACAATTATATTCTCTCCTCTTCTCTTTTCTTCTCTTGGGGAGAATCTGCATCCAGCAACGCTCTCATGCCATCAATCAGACCTTCTGCCCATCATTTGTAGTGCACATTGCTAGCGTTGTCAAAGACAACATTGGCAACACTAAGAACAGCTGTTTCCTAGCTAATTTCTAATAACTTAATAATTTCTCTAATGTTTCTATTAAGTAACAAAAACGTTTTAAATGTTATTGCCAAAAGTTACTTTAAAAATGCTATTTTGTAATTTTGTAAATGTTACTTTGTAAATTGCCAAAATGAGCATTTTAATGATGTTTAAGAAGAGTTGTTTACAATAAGTGATTTTTAATTGTTGAAGGTTTCCAAGTTGCTTTACTTTTTATTATTAGCTGACATTCCTTCTCAACCACTGTAGCATACTAACTATATCAGGATGCGTACTAGCATACAGACTGTATGAGCTGCACTGTCTGTATTCTAATTTGAAGTCACTTGCTGGAAATTTGCATAAATTGCTCGTCGCCTCAAATCAGCACCATTTATTGTAAACGAAACATTCAGAAACGCAGCTCCCCCCTTAGACAGAGTACCTGTTGCAGGAGCAAATTGTTTCCAACACTTCCAACACGTGTAATTCTGACAAGGCGATGAAGAGAGTGCAGAGTCCCACAAGCAACATTAGCACCATTCGTTCTACATGGTTGGAACAGCTTTTTCAGTTGCTTCACCTTTATTTGTAGTTGGTGTGAAGTTCTGAGGCATTATTTATTTGATCTCACCAATTTACTCTCATTCCAGTAGCTTAAGGGGGGTCCACTCCACACTTAAACCATTTCGAGTGCCCCTGACTCATCAAATAATAGTTTAAACAACTCAGCAGTGCCACTGGCTTATTTTAGAAGCTGCCAATCCAGTAATGACACAGGTGGTTTTATTTGAAACGTTTCTTGAGCGAAAACCATGAGCGTCACCATGGATATAACCGTGATAGCAAGTGGCGCTAGCAGAGCTCAAGTGCCATTTACTTCTGAGTATAATCATTATATCAATTTTCTGCTGAGCAGCTGTTATTGACCCTTTTGTTTGAATTTGTGTGAATTGGCTGGTACTAGGCATGAACGAACAAGAGATTACGCTATGATTACAGACTCCGCCCTAACATGTGGCTCTCAAACACACAATTACTCAATCAAGTGGCTTTTATCAGCCAGTCAGAGGCTCAGTGCGAGGGCAGAAATGTTTCTTATAACCTGTAATTACCAGTACTTACCCACTGCAATTCAGCAGCCTTTTCACAGTTTGGGCACAAAAATGATGGATTTTCCTTTGGTTATCCTGGAGGAAATTCCACATGAGGAAAGAAATTATGTAGGTGAAATTTTAACGGTCAAAGACATCTGTCTGTAACACCACTGTGAACTGTAAATACAGCGATGTGTTATTTTGTAGAAATCTATATACTATACATTCTTTATCAGAACAATGTCTTACTAAGAATAAATTGTGTTAGTACCCCATTCACAAAAGAAATCGGGCGATGGTGCAAACGTTCCCTGTGCAAAAATGCAATTTGGCCTGTTTTGAAATACACCAGGCGATGCTTCAAAAACACTTTCATAGAAACTGTAAAATGGTGTCATTGTTTCTTGTTCATTTATCGAGCATGTGCTGGTTTACCAAAGTGAAAAGTAACAAGCGTTTTTTTCCCTCCCAAACCGGAGATTCACAGAAAGTGGTGTATTCACAGGGGTGTCAGAAACACAATGTAACTGACAAAAGCTAAAAAACAAAGCTATCAAAATTACATTTTGAGGTGTTTGACCTGATTTAGCTCTTCCTGATCCAGACTGAAATGCTGTCGTGTCTCACCCAATATCCATGGGCCTTGATCCTCAGCACAGGACATTTAGCAACCCTTTCACCTGTAGCTCCTGAGAGCCTTTCTCTTCATCTCACTCTGTCTCTGTCTGTTTCCTCTGATTAATCTTTTGGGTGTTGGTGCAGGTGTAGTGTAAGTAACACAGAGTTTTAGAATATCACAATGTCTGGTCCATGTTCACACCTCCAGACATTCAGATGCTGAGCGTTCCAGTTTTTTTTGGAACTGATACAGCACATTTCAAATACTGTTGCTGGTTTGTGGTAAAGGGAATGTAGGTGATTTTTTTCTAGAAACATTTTTTGTTATGCTGGTTGAAAGTCTTTCACATCCTGATAGCAAACACTAAGTAAAGTGGTCTAAATATATTAGTATAAAAATATGTCTTTTGTGGAAGGTACAAGACTTTAAAATGTTCGTCCAATCTTTGCATTCAGTCTGATCTTGTGGGTTCTTATGTTTTCAAAGCTAGCTTGCTGTTGCTAGCATCTCCAAAGCTGCCTACCCTAACTTTATTTATTTTTTTTTAAACTCTCTGATTTAAACCCTCCGATTTAAACCTTTTCTAATAATGCACAGTAAAGCCTTTTAAGAATTATTTTATGTCAGCTAATTCATCAATGTATAATGTAGATGTTGCTATAATGTAGATGTATGCAATTTAGAACCAGGTCAAAGCACTCATACACAAGAACAGACTCCTGCTTGCCTTAGAAACCCGGAATGTGTTTAGACAAAATATTGCTTTTATATATTGAACTCCTAATGATAAGCAATAAGTCTTAAATAAGTGCTATCTGCGATAGGTGAGCATGAAAAGTAGCCAATCATGTACAACCCCAAATCAGAAAAAGTTGGGACAGTATGGAAAACACAAATAAAAAAAGAAAGTAGTGATTTCTAAATTTACTTTGACTTGTATTTCTTTGCAGACAATACAACAGCACATTATTTAATGTGTTCCTTGTGATTTTAATTGTTTTTTCTTCAAAAAAACAAAATTCCTATTTTGGTTCTTGCAACACATTTCAAAAAAAGGAGCAATTTAGGGCTAGTAATCAGGTAAATTGGTTAAATAATGATGTGATTTGAAACAGGTGATGTCAACAGGTGATTGTAATTATGATTTGGTACAAAAGCAGCATCCAAGAAAGGTCTAGTCCTTTAGGAACAAAGATGGGCTGAGGATTGCCAGTTTGCCAACAATTATGTGAGGAAATTATTGAAATGTTTAAAAACAATGTTCCTCAAAGGAAGACATTTGCTTATTTCACCTTCAAAAGTGCATAACATATTTGAAAGATTCAAGGAATGTGGAGGAATTTCAGTGCGTAAAGGACAAGGGCGCAAGCCTAAGCTGAACAACCGTGCTCTCCGATCCCTCAGGTGGCAATGCATCGAATCGTCTTTCATCTATAAGCAATATCACCACATGGGCTCAGGACTACTTTGGTAAACCTTTGTCAAGTACCACAATACGTAGTTACATCCACAAATGCCAGTTAAAACTGTACTGTGCCATTGGAAGCCCTATGTTAACAGTGTCCAAAAGCGCAGTTGACTTCTCTGGGCTCGGAGGCATCTAGGATGGACCGTCACACAGTGGAAACTTGTACTGTGGTCAAATGAATCAGTATTTCAGGTATTTTTTGGGAGAAATGGATGCCATGTGCTCCGGACCAAAGAAGAAAAGGATCATCCAGACTGTTACCAGCAACAAGTCCAAAAGCCAGGGTCTGTCATGGTATGGGGTTGTGTCAGTGCCCTTGGTAAAGGTAACTTGCACTTCTGTGATGTCACCATTAATGCTGAAAAGTACATAGAGATTTTGGAGCACAATATGCTGCCTTCAAGAAGACATCTTTTCCAGGGACGTCCATGCATATTTCAACAAGATAATGCAAAACCACATTCTGCACACATTACAAAGTCCTGGCTGCGGAGGAAGAGGATACAGGTACTTGACTGGCCTGCCTGCAGTCCCGACCTGTCTCCAATAGAGAATGTGTGGCGCATTTTGAAGAGAAATGCAACAACAAAGACCCCGTACTGTTGCCCACTTTAAGACTTGTTTGCAGCAAGAATGGGACAAAATTACACCTGAAACACTTCACTTGGGGACGTTCAGTCCCTAAACGTCTTTTAAGTGTTGTGAAAAGGAATGGCAACATTACAAAGTGGTAAATGCTTTACTGTTCCAACTTTTTTGAAATGTGTTGCAAGAACCAAAATAGGATTTTTTTTTTTTTCACTCATGAGGAACTCATGAGGAACACAAATAATGTGCTGTTGTATTGTCTGCAATGACATACAAGTCAAAGTAAATTTAGAAATCACTACTTTTGTGTTTTCCATACTGTCCCAACTTTTTCTGATTTGGGGTTGTAGTTTAAGCATGTGTAAAAGGTGTTTGTTTT
Source organism: Chromobotia macracanthus (assembly GCA_036877525.1). Lineage (NCBI taxonomy): Eukaryota > Metazoa > Chordata > Actinopteri > Cypriniformes > Botiidae > Chromobotia > Chromobotia macracanthus. The sequence continues at coordinate 8,684,554 of JAZGTH010000017.1, forward strand.
AGCTAGTTGTGAAATTGGTTTCATTTAAGATCTTGTGTGAGCTTTAGTCTGTCTAGAGGCTGTGCATCTCTAAAGATACATTTAGAAATGCAAGGATGTGTTTATATAAAGTCTTGTGTGAACACGCCTTTAGAACGAGTAAGAATAAGTGTTCACACCCGTTTGCACCTGAATCCAGTGGAAATTTGGCCTGGTGGCTACTTCTGCACACATAAGAACACTTGTACTGAGACCCATTGTCCAAGCATTAAGAGTTCCAGATCTTATCATGCGGAACAATGCTTTCCAAACTGCTTAAGGCTAGCACCCCTCCAAAATATTTTTGCAGTCTTCATTTTTGTAACACGCTGTGCATCAAACAGTTGTTTACAAAAGCATTAGAGATCAGTTTAGTCTTGCTAAAGCAATTTCTGATGCCTTAGTTCATACCAGTTCAGAATTTCCCAAGAGACTCCAAGCTGAGCTTTTCAGAGTTATGAATTGAATTATAATGGAATAAAATCATTTATTGAATTTGCTTCACAGTGGAATTAAACTTAACTCATCCCTTCTCCACAATCACAGTTTTAGTCTGTGTATGATAGCTTTAAGGCCATCTGTGTATATGCTGTAACTCCTAAATGTGAACAAAATTAATTTAATACATTTGCAATGTACAGTCTTTCTCATTCATGGACAGCAGACCAAAAAGTCTGATGAGTCTTCATAAAATACTGTTAAAATACTGATGAATCTTGCACTGCACAGATTTTTATCCAATCAGATTCTTTCTTAAGTGAGAATGTTACTCCCCCAATTCCACCAGTAATCAACTAGCAAGTAGCACATCAAGGCAGATGTCTGTGATGTTACTAAAGTCTATTGGAAGCTTCAAGGCTTTTCAAGAGATCTTTAAACCGTAAATGTGTATTTACCATTTGTGCTCTTGCTCTACTTACATGCTAATCGCCATGCTTGCTGATATATGTTCCTCTTACCCTGTGAGTGAAGAATCTCACTCCATAGGGTCCTGCTGTGGTGAGATCTGTTGCCTCTCATGTTTCTGTGCTATTTTCTCTCAATCTTTCTGTTTAAAAACAGCTTCACTAGTCTGTAATGCCATTATTCAGTCTATATAATCAATTCACTGCAACTTGCATTTTATTTTGTCACTGAAATATAAATAAGCCCCCTCATTGTTAAAAATGTGAATATTTTGTCAAGGTGGTGTTCAACCTATCAACCGACACATAGCTTTGTTGGTGGCTCAACCAAAGATGTGTGTTTTTGGGCAGGGCAATCTTCTCTAACCAATGGAGGATGAGGAGAGTGTTCCAAAGCTATTATTTTGGTTTTGGTTATGCTGGTGCTTAAAAAATAAGCACTGTACCTTTAAAATGTATGAGGGTAAATAAATGTGGACTTCATATTATAAGAATTGTAATTGCTGTAGAAGCAGTGCTTATGTAGACAATATAATGTTCTTACTCTTCATTAATAGCTCTTCCTATTAAGAACTAAAACAGCATGATTTTGACCTGTTTGTCAGATATTATGCATAAGGTGAAGAACCCACTGCCATGTCGCCTGTGTATGTGTTTGTGTGTGTGTTTCTTATGATGTTTTTGACGAAGAAATAATGTGACACTACCTCTCTGCATGTATTTTTTCACATGTGACAGCATGTTGTCTGCATTGTTGTCATCTCAGTTTCTGAGGAAAAGCAGTTTCTTTCCTACATATATTTATTGCCTGCCTCTCTTTCCTCTGGTAAGTCCACCTCCCCCTTGAGCTTGGGGACTTGGGCTGTAGGCTGTAAATTCAGTTGACTGATGCTGTCTTGAGTCATTCTGTAAGACTGTCTATCTTTACCCTAAGCCTCAATGAGTTCCCTTGCCCAACCGAGGTTCTAATGTGTCGCTGAGGGAAGAGCTGTAAATTTGGTTAAAATGTGTTTGGTAATTGTTACAGCAAAGTCAGTTTTAAACAAATTTGATAGGGTGAGAAGGTATTGAATTCGTACAGATGCTGGGTAATTTGTGCCTGGGGTGAGCCGGGTGGCATATGCGCAGCTTGTAAGCGACATTTAAGGGATAGATTTACAGCACTGCTGTCCTAATAAGTCTAATAAGATTAAAACTCCTCCACATAAAACAGAATTCTAAGGGACAACCGCCCATCTACAAATAATGCACATAACCTTTGGGCCAGTGGACCCATCAGTTTGGTTTCTCTGTGTTGCTTGGCCAGCTCACAGCTGAGCTCTGTCTTGAACATGCTCAGTGTCCTGTAGTGGGAATGCTGTTTAAACTGTGAATTTCTGTGGATTTCAGGCTGGAACTCACTGAAATGGGAGTGATTGGAGAAAGTTGAAGCGCAGTGCATTAGTGAAGAGGTCAAAAATCCAGCTGAGTCACAAGCTGTTGTTGCTGGAATGCTTCAGGAGATCATGTATTATACTCTGTGTTACAGGATTCACAGCAAAAAATTCATCATGGCTGTCATGCAGACAGGGATTACAGGGGGCAAGGTATTGGAGTTTAGGGACAGGATTGTGTTTAAGAAGGGCTATTGTACTACTGCTGCTGTTGATGTTTACACTACAAGTATTCCTTTCATACTACTTATATTATTTCATAGCCATACAGGCCATATTGGCTACTGCGTACTGCATAACAGTTGTGGTTGTCCAGACCTTTGCTTGGAATTTAAATGTTTTAGAATACAGATGGACACAATTCAGGTCACAGAATCATAATTTTCGAAGATAAACTCAGAAGGTATGTGCAAGGAGTTTAATTCACCAACAGCATTGGTATTCATGTTATGATGTCATTTATTTGCTTGACAGTCTGTTTACAGGCTTGAATCCAAAGTAAAAGAGCTCTTTGTCACCAGGTACCAGGTTAATCCTGTAGGGTTTTGCATTAGAGCTCTATCAAACCTGGCTGTCAAAAATGACAGCGTTGCAGTGTCTTGTCTTAATTGATGCCCTAAGGAAATGACCTCTGGGCTTGGCCATTTCATCCTCTTGTTGTCTAAAACCCAGGACAACTGATTGGAGCTTTAGACCTAAGTGTAGACGGTAAACCCAAGGTTGAGAAAAAAAGTCAATACACATTAATTGCAAGCTGCCGACCCCCTCAGCTTTTGAACCTTTGCTGATGTGGTCACGTTTCCCGAGACCTAGCCTCTGGGGAATTAGCATCCTGCATCCAATAGCATGTCTGTTGTACTCTAGTATCTGCTATTGTAGAGCCTCAACATCAAGGTTGTGTTTGTGTTTGACCCTGTTTTGGAGGCAGAATCTAAAGCCACTGCAGTTGAAGTGGTGAGGAGTAATCTAGTTAAAGAGGTTAACTATGAGAAATGGCCAGGTTCTGCACACTGTTTTGACACTTTCCCTTTTTTGTAGCTGTACGTGTGATGTATCGTAGTAATTCGGCGAATCAGAGGCAGTGCATTACCGATCTGCATCAGCGGGCCTCTGTTACAGGCAGGGCATTCGTATCTATAGGGATAATGGGCAAAGTGACAATTTCCCTCAGTGCAGCAGCAACGCCCCCACCCTGCGCTCTAAACACAGATGTCACAACTGAAATGGGTTCATCTTAGAGAAATGGCAGTTGCCCTTACCTTTACTTGAATGATGGATAACAAGCCTTTGTCTATTTTTTCACATTTACAGAGACCGTTTGATTTTGAGACACATAGTGTTGGAAACCGATTTCTCCTGTATTTGGTATGGTACTGAAATGGTATTTTCTTCAAGATAACAACTTTATTGCCTCACTTTGTGATAATACCACTCTACAGTGTTATTTTGTGAGATAAATCACATAATCTCCTTTACTGAGAGACAAACCACCAGTGGGTTCAAGCTGTATCTGCCAGTTACTTAATAATATGCTACATAATACTCAGAGATCTATAAGTCTTATAGACATACTGTGCAATGTGGTGGTTTAATGGCAAAATTACCAGTATTTTTAGACTTGGTGTATGTCACTGATAATCATTCTGCACTTCTTTTAGAATTGGACTATGCAATTCATAGATCTTTGAGCAGGTTTAGAGTTGTTTAATTTATTTTACATTGACTGTTCTTGGTTTCTCTCATATAACATATATTAACAAAATGTCTGAGGCCTCATAATAGAATTATTTTGTATCTGGAGATAAAAACTCTTTTTCAGAGGTGAAAACAAGTTAAAATGGTATTTTACACCCACTGGATGTAATTAGTTTTCTATCACACTGTATGATATTAGCAATATAAGTCCACAGACATCATATCAATCACTCTGGTCTGATCCATCAAGTAAGTCTTAGTAGAGGGACATTATTCTTGTATTCATTGCTCTTTAAACACCTTGAAATGCATTGTTTTCCTCACTGGTGTGTTTTAGCCTCACCCGGCCCCTTCCAGATAGAGCCAGTGCATTTGAGGAAGTGTCACCCACTGCACCTTTACCACTTCATAATGCTCTTTAACACTCCTACTCAAACACACTGCTTTTATGCTGAAATCTTGAGCTTATTCACTTTTTGGACACAAAACTATAACCAGACCCTCTTGACAATCAGCAAACCTACAAATTTGAAATCTGTCTGTTTGGAATTTTTAAGCCATTCTCTCCTTTCCTCTCCACTTCTCTAATATCCTCTCCTCTGATCTTCTCTCCTCTCCTCCCAGGGGATCCTACCAGGTAGGAGGCAGTGGTAGCTTCACTATGGTTGATTTATTACAGTAGTTTTGCTTCATCAACATTAATATAGAGCAGCATTGTAGCAACAAGCATCAGCATTTCCCTTATAAACTGCCAGCATGTGGCTAATCAATGAACAGTCAATAATGAATACTGGAAAGCATCTCAGCCTCGCGCTCTCTGACAATGAACCATTTAATTTCAATCAGAGCTTATCATGTAGAACATTTATACCTAATTATGACTTAATGGAAGGTTGACAGTTATTACTACCGTTTAAATGTTTGATGTGCTGTCTAAATTCCTCTTAAAGGGACAGTTCACCTTTTTATTGTATGGCCTCGTGTTTCACTGAAGAAAGTCACATGGGTTTGAAATGACATGAGAGTAAATAACAGAATTTTCATTTTTGGGTGAACTCATTTAACAGTGATGCCATTAAAACAAAGCATAACACACACTCGCCTTGGCTTCTCACCGAGGTGTTGCATTCTTGCAAAACTGCTGCACTAACTATACAGAATTATTCCAAAAAATATAAGGTGTTCATAGTTATTTCACGCTGTATCAGAGAAGGAAGTTCTCACTTAAGAAATGAGGATTTGATATATTAGTGTTGTGTAGCCTAATGGTTGGGTTGTTACTAGAACTACCAGTTTATCTGGTCACTATATGACCATTGTGCAAGCGATAAGACGTCATTTGACAAACAAGAAATAAAATAATCTGAAGATCCTAAGCTGTATCTAAGACCATATCTTTTACTTTTGGCCATTAACCAACCACCTAGAAACCAATCAGGACACCTTAGCAACCATGTAGCATTGCCCTGTCAACTACAGGAACACTCTGCATAGCATTGCTCTAAAAATACTCCAGCACCACCCAGAAAATGTAAAATCTAGTTACTGTTTGGTCTTGATTAATCCGTGTTATCATCATTACTTGTATTTATCATGGACTTTATCATCTCTTTCATAGCCTGATGGCTGCATGTGTAACTTTTCATTGATGCCTGTGGATAAAAGCCATGTGTTTTTAACAGTATTTTAGCAGCACAGATACTGCAGTCATGTGACATGTCCACCCTGCCCCTTCATCTCTGATGAAGCCTGAGAAGAAGAGAGGAATACATTAAGCAGAACGAAAGGCGTTGCCTTGCCAACTGGAAGGAGAGTTCCTGGCTTGCTTGGCGTCTCTGCTATACTGCTTGTTATCATTAACCAATTTGATCTGATGTATCTAGATAAATACTATGGTTATAGCATGACCAATGCTGCCTTCATAGTTTGACCTTTATATTATAGACCTATTATATCACAGCCTATGTTTTATAACTGTTGCACGATTGATACTTTTGTCTAACTGGTAAAGCTATATCTATAATATCTTACAGAATCTGTACCAGAATAGAATAAAAATATAAGCAGTCCAGTTGCACACACCGGTTGTCTCTCTTGTCCTCATGTTATTGCTGGAGCAGGGCCCAGTACAGCAGGCGAGGTGCTACGCAGGCCATTTGCATTGACATATTGACACCCTTGTCAGGATTTATATGAGTAACATGGCAGGCTGACTGGGATGAGGATGGCAGAGCGGAGCAGACAACCCAATCAAAAGACCTCCCTCTTTACCAAAGCACGCTGAATGTTGCACAGTCATCAAGTGCTTGACTTCAGTTGCGTTCTGTATCTGTGATTGAGTTCTAAATGTAATTTCAATCTTTTAAAGTGTTCGTGAATAATCCTGTTACCCGAGGGCAAATGTTAAGAAGAGCCTTATTTTAATTTTCTGTCTTTGTTCACTTCGCTTTCTAGCTCACTTGCATTATTTCTCAGTCGGACTCCCTCGAGGTCCCCACGTCATTACAAAACTTGAGGCTGAGTTGCACATAATCAAATATTTGACGTAATGAGGGTTTTTAATTACTCTTCCCTGCCTGCAATATCGGCATACTGATTCTCTTATTTATTTTCAGAGCCATTTGTCACACGTTTGACAGGCGGTTATGTATACTTCCTATGGTGCACTTTGGTGGCAGCTTGACTCTGGTCATGTTTGGGCATTGGAGGAATGCGTAATGGATTCGCTGTTTGTGGAACTGAATGTTGGTACATACAGATGGTTCCATGTTTGGATAGATAAGTTTCAAGTGTTAGCCTTCATTAGTTAGTTTCTTCATTAACGGCCAGTCAGAAGTAGCTTTATATTATGCCAGCTAATCAACTGCTGTTCAGATAAATAAGAATTTTTACAGATAGACTTTCTTGTAATCCTCCTTGGTTTTTAATTGATTTACTTAGTATAAGGCCAAAACATATTTTGGCAACATGAAAATGAATAGATGAAACACCGGAAATGTTTATGTCAAGTAAACCAATCATAATTCACAAGGCTTGTCTGACCTGACCTGTCTAATTAAGTTTATGCACATTTATGAGTAAACATTAATTCTGTGTTGCAACGGACACAGCTGCTCACAGATGTTAATAAAGTGAAAGCAGCTTGAAAGCAGACTAAGAAACAATGCATGTCTGGGCCAAGTTTGGTGTGTTAAAGGCTTTTTGGAGCAAAAGATACACTCCACTGCAGGGGTGAGCCAACAGTCCAGACAGTCTACATGAAATTTTGAATTGATAATCAAGGATAAACAAATGAAAGATGGAGGTCTGTCTATCTGTCTGTTTGTGTGGTTGATGGCATCCTTTTGTTTTTGTTTTGGATTATCATTTTGCAGCATTAGTCACAGTGGACTCAATGTGAGATTTACTGTTCAGCGTCTGAATAAATTAGCATGAAACGCCAGACAGTCCTTATAAGGGCCGTCATCCATGTTTCAGTGTAAGATTTTCACATCATTATACAAACAGTCTGCGTGCTATAGTTTTTCAGGGTTCCTACAGTTTGTGGGTTTGTTTGATATGTAACCAAAGTCCTTTACAGCAGCTGAGTCTTAACTTTGCAGCCATGACCTTGGAAGAATATGAATGCAAATAAGACAAGCTTGTGCAATGTGTGCAAAGATGCTCTGCACCTAACATTGGTTGCTTTCATTAAAGTATTCTTGTAAACAAAGAACAGACTGTATGTGATAAACATACATTTTAGTACAAGTTTATACTCTTATTTGCATACAATTTAATATGAGGTGTTTTGAAGCATCAGCTTAGTTGTTGCATTTGCAACTTGTTGCGTTTTTACTTTTATGATTTTCGCACTTATTCCATTTAATTTGTTTATCATCTGTCTCTCTCGGGCTCATGCTGTATGAAATAACAATATATTTTAATATAATTTAGTTGATCTTAGCACCTGCATAAATTTGCACTTATTTTGAATAATAATTTGTATTTCCAGGGTTTTAATAAACAGTTGCATGCAGAGTGGGGCAAGTGCAAAAAAAAATGAATGGAGGAGCAGAAAAATCTTGAGTTTGGAGGGGACGCTCTTATTTTTGTGTTTCTTTGCCCTAGACACATATACTCTGAAAAGTCTTGACATTCCATGTGTGGAGATAAAAATCAATTCTCTAATTAAAGGGGGGAAGTATGACACCTGCTTGTATAAAGCAGGAGAGAAACATTAATGTAGTTTTTGCTTATTAAAATTTTGGCATGATGACAGAAGATAAAATGGAATAAAAAGGCAAGTAAGAGATTTTGGATTAAAAAGACCACCAAATGTCAATGATTTAAATGTCAGAATTAAGATATCATTGGATATATCTACCAAAATCACAGTAATAATAGATAATGAGTTTCATAACATTATGTGGTTTAACTGAGAGAGTATGTCCGAGAGCAGTTAAGGGAGACAATCTAAGTGCAAGCTCCACTCTTCACCACAGGCATAATCCCCAAAACTCCAACATAAAACATTAACAAGTCTCCCCGTTTCCATTATTGCTCATAACATGTAAAATAATGCTTAATTTCAACAGTTACTCTCTCTCTGCAGTCTAATGCAAAGTATTCTGGGAACTGGAAATCCTCTGCCTAGTAATGTTAGGTTAGATTATGTAATTTAGTATGCTATTAATTTCAAGGTATTTAACTGGATGAATGATGTTAGATTTCAAATTATGGATTGACTTCTCTTTTACAATCATAACACGATATATTTCATTTATGTATACCTGGTGATGGCTAATGTACAAAATGAATTTGTGAAAACAATTTTAAGAACTAAGTTGCATTAGATCATTTTAATTCAGTACATTGAGCCCAAATGTATTTTTTAGCTTGTTAGACAAGTGATGTGTTCTTGAGTAATGACAGCGAACCCTTATGACCTGTTGATGCTGTGTTACCAGGGCAACTTTGTTTTGTTGGAATCTAAGGAGATGCACAAAGTAGACATAAGACAGACGCTTCCTGCAGTAACTGTAAGCAGGCAAATACCTAAAAAATATGTTGAAACTACACTTTCCAGGAATGGGTACAGTTTAGAACTTGAATTGGTTTTCCTTAGAGTTTGAATTTGAAGTGAATTGGCCATGCCCCACAAAAAGCTGAATTAGTTTAAATTTTAATGGGTTTAAATTTGAATTGTTTCTTTTTTATTTTAATTGGAATGACAATTGGAATCCAAGGAATTGGAATTCAAAGAAATTCTGCATAAAATGAATTTTTAGACTATGTATTTCTGTATATTTTACTATGTAGAATGGTTTTGTTACGATTACGGACTTTTTTTGTATTGTTATGTTAGTTTCAAACCAGTTCCTGGTTTGTTTTGGTTCATTTCCTGTGTTACCTTATTTGGTTATTTTCCTGTCCCAGTTTAACATTAGTTAATTCCCATCACCTGTTTGCCGCTCGTCATCTGCAGTATTTACGTTTCCCTGTCAGTTCGGTACTTTGTCTGTGTTTTGTATTGTATTGTATTGTATTGTATTGTATTGTGTTGTGTTTGAGTTGCTGTTTGTTTCTGAAAAGGTATAATTTCTTGGAATATTCTCAGTTTTTGCTCCTTCGTTTGTGTTCCCGTGCTCCTGTCAGCCCACCACTCCTTACAGAATCACAGACCAACAAAATGAAGTTTAAACTAGCTTCAATTAATGTAACCCTGAGTGGAACTGCTAACAGCCTCTCTGGGGTCAGAATGTTCATTTTTCAGAATGGCAGGACCATTGAGGATTTCGTGCTGGAGTTTGTGAGGCCATCTCGCCGCATGTGATGACCTCACCTTAATGGAGGGGTTTTGGTGCGGGCTGGATGATGAACTCCGCTTCGTCATGCTGAGAGCTGATCCGTGCTGGACATTCATTGGAGTATGTAAACTTTGTGCTCTGGACAGCTGGATCAGTGTTCTTGGTAGACGAGGCCGAGCCCAGCCCAGGGTCATCACATGTGAGCGCTGCCAGCACAGAGCCCTCACTAGTTATGGCCGTCAACCCAGAGTCCAGAGGACCACCACCCCGCAGAATTTTATGCCAGAGCCCACCGCGGATGGAGATCTGATGCCTGCTGTGACCGCTGCCATTGCCAGCAGAAGTGACAGAGCTGAGGATCGCCCCGGAGCCCTTTCCGTCTGATCAGGTGCGCGAGCTGGAACTACGGAACACCGTGGTGGACATAATCGTGGAGTATGAGGGGATGTTGGAGTACCCTGTCCACGGCACCACCGCTTGGGGTGAGTTCGATCTGGATTCTGGCAACCTTATTGACTTTTACTCGGAAATTCTCATTCCTGTAATTTCACTTGAGCTGTCAGTCTCAATCCCACCCAACTTCCCTCTCCCGCCTTCTCTCATTCCTTTGCTTCCTCCCACATTATCCATGTCGCCGGAGTTTGTCAGCCCCTCTGCTCACCCTCAGTCTGCCATCAGGGTTATGGGCTTGCCGTGGGTCTGCCAGTCTTCTGCTCCACCCATGCTGAGGCTGGAGGATCCCTTGACTCCGCCTCCTGCCTTCAATGCCCAGCGACCCTGCAGCTCCACCTGGGCTTCCAGCTCCCTCGTCTCCATCGTTGCCTGTCTGTCCACCAGCTCCACTGGGCTCCCTCATCCCTTCGGCTCCGCTTTGGTCAGTTGTCGACCCATCATTGGCTCAGGACTCTACTCCTATGGCTGCACCTTGTCACTCTGTTCCTCCGGCTCCATTGGGCTCCTCCTTTCCTCCAGCTCCTCCTCAGTCCTCTGATGCTCTGGCTCCACCATGTCCCTCTGAATCTCCGCTTCTGCCTCGATCGCCGAAGCTTCCTGCTCCGCTTTGGCCCCCTGGATCCTCGTCGTCACCCTGGCTCGTCAGCTCTCAGTTTCTGTCTCGAGCTCTGCCACCTGCTCCGCCTCCATTGGTCGGCCCCAGGAAGTTGTCGGCCACTCCTCCACCATGGCTCCTCCCATGGAGTACTGTTACAATTACGCAATCTTTTGTATTATGTTAGTTTCTCCTGGTTTGTTTTGGTTCATTTCCTGTGTTACTGTATTTGGTCTTTCTCTTGTAATTAGTTAATTCCCATCACCTGTTTGCCCCTCGTCATCTGCACTATTTAAGTTCCCCTGTCAATTTGGTACTTTGTCACTGTTTTGTATTGTATCGTACATGCTTGAGTTCCTGTTTGTTTCTGGAGAAGTATTAAAGTCTGAAAAGGGCCGCTTCACCCTTTTCTGCCACTCATGTCAACACGGGGCATCAAAAGCCAAACAAGGACCTCGGCAGAAGCACATGTCTGATTGTGGTTTCTCTCATTCAGCTCTACTCAGACGCACCGTGTTTATGGAGATCTTGGCCAGACTTGAGCTTTTGATGTATTGGGTGGTGAGCTATTCTCACAGCCAACCACAGATGGACTTTCTGGGCTTTTAACCAGGGTGGAAGGGCTTGATTCGTGGAAGAAGGCAGCATGGATGAGGAAGACAGTGAGATTGAAAATGACAAATGTAATGTCTATTTCTTTGTCATCTTTATTTTCTTAAATTGCATTTTGGAAAAGCTGTCAACTGATTTTAAATCTTATTCAAATGAATTCATCATGTGTCATATGCTGGTAAATTAAAAGTAGTGTGGACAGTTTCTGAGACGCTAGCAATAGCAATCTAGTTTGCATGCATAAGACCCTGCCCACCTTTCAGAGCAATTTACAAAGGCACACCTCCAATAGTGCATAGTATGCAAATACATAGTTTGACAGGCAGCTAGGACATCCTATTGATAGGATGAACATTTTATGGTCCTGCACCTTCCACAGAAAGATATATAAATGTATACATATATTTAGACCACTTTACTTGGTGATTGCTTTCAGGATATGAAGAGACTTTCAATCAGCATAATAAATACTGTTGCCTACCTTGCCTTTAATTGTGAATTATCCATTTATTTATATTTGTTGAGAAAAAAATTAAAAGATCAATTAAGACATTACAATAATCTGTTGAGTAAATCATTGAATAATGTCAATAGAAGAAGTGGCTTTGGAAGTCAGTATATTGTTATTTGTGTTTTTATATCATTTAACATATGCCTGTTATTGGCCTACAATCTACAGCAATACGTTTACATGTTTCACTACATATTATGTGCTGCCTTCTCTTGCTATGTGTAGGGAATGGTGTTACTTGAAGTTGGGGCTGGGGCTGCATTGACTGTGGTCTTACAAATGTAGAGGGTTCAAATAGCTGGTAAGAAACTTTAGGAAAATTCATTTTTTTCCTATTTTTAGTCATGCATTTATGTTTTGTATAATTATTTTGTAATTAAATTGACATCTCTTGTTTTTAGGCACCATTAGACGTGATTTACTAAAGCTGAGTTAAACGACCAGAGCAAAAATGTTTTGGATGCTACACAAGGAAGCACAGCAGATAGACACAGACGTTCAGCCACTGAGTACACAAACAGAGAGATGGAATAGATATAGAACAGACCACAGACAGATGGAGACAGAAAGATCAGTGTTGGGACTGTTCATAAACTGCAGTCTCTCTGTCTGGCTTCCGAAGGAGACAGCAGGTAATTAAAAAGCAAACTGGGGGGTTGTGGGATGGCGGGTGGCTCGACGTTGGTAACACATTAATGGGTTGTGGTGCGAAAGCAGAAAAACGACTAAGCGACACAGCAGCCTTCGTGGAAACCTTGTTTATTACAGGAATATGGCTGCAGCAGACTGATGTATTCAGGAAAAACAGGTCAAGAAGGGAAGAGTTTTGAGATTTGAGAGCTGATCAATATTGAGGCTCATCACAGAATATTTTGCCACTAATACTTGGCCTGTTTTGTTGGCTCTTTGTGCCCTTTGGATGGCTGTGTTTTCTTCTTCGCATCTAGAGACATCTTGTAGTGGCATTTTTGATGCCATTATTGACGTCCTGTCAGCCAGAGTTCACATGTAATGGCTAGTTATCAGATATACTTAGAAGAATAAGGGCAGAAGGGAAAGAAAGTTAACACAGCAAGACAAGTAGCGCATGTCTATGCAGCTAAAACATTTCCCTTTAGAACATTTCCCTAATGTTTCCAGTAACTAAAACATTACAAATTTTATTTTGAACATTCTCGGGAGACATACCAAATAATGTTTTTATAAAAAGGTAAAAATGCAACAATTTGTGAAATGTAATGTGAAATGTTTGTATGATTTTGTATATGTCCGTAAGGGAAAGATTGAGGGCATTTGTGTGCTGGTAGGCTGCTGTGAAGTGTCCAACCAGCATTTAAATATTTAGGTCTATCTGTCATCCTGGCTCAGGGAAGACTTGGCTTCTAGACATGTTTGCCAGAGGAAAAAAGAAGAGAGTGAGTAGAACAGAAAAGGAGATACAGAATATAAGTGAATAGATCAGGGTTTTGGAAAAAGATAAACTAGGAAACTATATATATATGTAAAGTCAATAAGATTTATAAGTAAAAAACTTGCATTTGTAAATATGTGTTTTATCCAAAGTAACTTTGCATTCAAGCGGTTGGTTTGATCAGGATGAGAACACCCTGGGTTTCGAACCGATGACCTGTTGAGCTATTGAACTTGCTGTTGAATTTGTTCCTCTAGCTCAGTTGGTAGAGCTTTGTGTTAGCAAAGCAAAGGTCATGGGTTCATTTCACAGGGAGTACATGTACATACAAAATATATAACTTGAATGAACTGTGAGTTGGATAAAAGCATCTGTCAAGCTGGTCAAATGTGTAAATGTGCATGTATAGGGGCCCAAATAAAGAGAAATACCTAAAAAGAGGGTTTAAGAATAATGAATTTCCTTGTGTCTTTTCCCTCTGTGGTTTAGGGAACAAAGATATTCTCACAGTCCATCTGTGACTGAAAAACAAATTAAATTTTGGGATGATGTAAGTTCATTATGTTTTTGTTTGGGGGTTGCTATAGAGAAAGGAACTGAAACCCAGCATCAAGCCAAAGAACCTGTGATTATCTGTTCCGGCTTCAGTTTGTCTGTGTGGTTTGGAATCATATTGGAATGTTGAAGTGACACCTTCAGTTCAAAAGTTCAGTCCTGCACTTTTATGAAAAGTTGTGGTTATGACCTTCTCACTTGGCCGTGCTCTCAACCGTAAATTGCATGTGTTCTGTTAAACACTGTGTTGAGAAGACTTGCAGTCGGCCATGTTGTAAACCCCAGTAGGTCTGTATACTTTTAAAATGTCATACTACCCTAACCCAATAAGATAAAATCATTAGATTAATTTAACATGAGGACCAATATGTTTTATGTATTACAGTTTGCATTTTAAACAGATGTTGTACCTGTACGATCCTTGTACGGCTTCAGGTTGTTTGAGTGTCAGATGTTTGTCTGGTAAAGAAAAAGTTCTGTCTTTATTTACTCATCATACAATTCAAACTATTCCTTTAATGTCACTTAGGTTGTAAGAAAGCACCACTTAATCTTTAATACAGTTATATTCCTGAAGGCTATGGGGCAATAGGTGACTTAGTGCAGAAATCCGCTTGCATTCTGTCAGGATACAATTCAGAAGACCCAACATCCTGGAGGACAGTTTTTGCAGCTTAGCCTGCATTTTAATGCGTTATTGAGTAAAGATGAACCAATTTTAGTCTGTCTTGCTTCAAGCAAACATCACAGATGTGTTTGCTTAGCTTTCGTTTCAGTAAAAGTAAAGCTGGATTTTGGTAGGACTTTTCATGTGGGAAAGTTTGAATGTCATAAAAATATTAGATATTTTAGCTCTTCAGCAGTTCCAGTCTAATTCTCTGGCATTATGCCCATAATTCTGGGAGTCAGGGTGTGGCAGTCCACCTGGAAACATTTGCATGGTATGAAATTCTCATTGTAAATGCTGCACACATTTTCTTGCTGCCAATTTCTTCTGTTTTCTAGATAGCTGGTTGCAGTTTTCATGATGGTCTATCATTCGACATTTCAGATAAACCCAAATAAACCAAACTGTGGTAGGTCATTTTAAATACTGCTCAGATGGACTCTTCCTGTCTACTGTAAAGATGCAAAGTAGATCAGACTTGAGCCAGATTCTGTAAAGTTTGGCTATGCAGGACTGAAAGCTTTCTAGCATGTGGCCATGTAAACATACTTTAATGGGGCTGAGATGGTGCAGTTTATATTATATAACATTTGGAAAGGATGCCCCTACTTGATTAGTGTTGGTAGACTGTGTAATTTTGTATGTATATTTGCCCTTGTAAGTAGGGAAAAATAGGCTAAGTGCAGGTTCATTTTTTTCCTTTGGCCTCACTAGCATTAAGGCTAGGAATTATTCAACAGTGGGAGGGTTGCTTAATTTTTCAAGTGCAGTACGAATGAAGCAACCGGACTGTTCCATTGACCCTTAACATTAGCTGTCTTGTCACACTCCATCCTATTTCCGTTCATGTCTTCGCTGTCTAACTGTATTGCCATTTTGCCGTTTTCTCACCCTTATGTAGTTCCAAACCTGTATGCCTTTCTTTCTTTGGAAAACGAGGAGAAAATTTAAAGAATTGTCCTACTCACTTGTTTCCATGTTTAGCATTTATTAATGTGGTGTTTAGGTTTCAAAAAGGATGCAAAAACACTCTAAAAGTAAATAAAACAAGTCAATATGACTTTGTCTGTATTTCATGTTTTCAAAAACAAGAAAGAAAGTCAAAGTGATTTCTTTTTACTTTTAGCATCCAATTTTTTGGATGCTCTGTTCCTTTAAATTTAAATTAAAATTAAATGTAAACTTTTGGGGCAGAACCCTTTTTTGGCTTAATAATCAACTAAAACCAGATGTTAAAAATGACACATACCTGTACAAAGGTGGTAGGGAACCCTCTGACATTCCATCTGATGCTTTGCTGCTATAATCTGGTCTAAAGGAGCTTCTTTCTTATCTGATCTTATCTGAGCTGACACAGATTTACCGCGTGCACACTACATCTTCACACTAGCCTTAAGGGACTGGGTCAAGCTCTCTACAGCTGATCCCCTTATCTAATCTTTCACTGCTGAGGAAGACAGAGAGGAAAGAGAAGAATTACAGTGACTGCAGGTGCTGAAAAGATGGGTGGCCACAGTACTTACATGTTACACACTATCTTTCTCTTACATTACCTCACAGACAAGGAAGGTTTAGGGTGTCCAGATTGTTTGGGGGAAAGTCAAGGGTTGCTTAAGGTTGTCCCTCTAGCTAACAGTTAAAAATGTTTCAGTAATGTTAGTAGAATGTCTTCTCTTTAAAAAATATTAATATATATATATATATATATATATATATATATATATATATATATATATATATATATATATATATATATATATATATAATACACGTTATATATACACATATATATGTATATATACAATAAATATACATAAAAGTGTTATTTTGTTTGTTAGTGGAATGTTTTAAAAATGTTACAAAATTAAAAAAGCTTGAATGACATTCTTATAATTAAGCAATAACATCAATACAATGTCTAAAAAATTGACTTTTATATTCCTATAACTTTTAAATAATGTTTTTAAATTTTTGTTGATTAATGCAAGGTTACGAAAACATTATTACATGTCAAACATTCTTCATGTTGCTAGCTCTTCCAGTTGAGCTGCAGTAAACATTATCACATTATGAACAAAGCACAATAATATTTTTAATATTGCACAAACATGTCAACACATAATCAGAAATCAGAAAATTCTTTTCCGAGCTTGTTTCTTATATGAATGTCTTTGCCTCTGAAAATGTGCACCGCAGTCCCCCATTTTGTGCTGTTTTTTAAAACAGTTTCTCATTCATATTGGATTTGTTTTGTGTTCTGCATGGGCAGATTCTGCTGCAGTTCAGATATCTAAATGCAACCAGTGTAACTAAAGCTAATTAAAGCTGCATTATTGATAGATCTTTGAATTATTCAGGACTAATAATAAAAAAAGGTTCAATGATAAGAATGGCGTTAAATGTTTACTGTCCTTATAAAGGGCAAAGCCCTTTGGTGTTTTTTCACCATATACATAAGTTGCTTATTTATTTATTTTAAATGGTCTCTTTTGTTTTACACAAGTGTACTTCTTGCTCTGTTTATTGTCTCTCCCTGAGAATGCTATAACTGCAGGCTGGAGATCTCCAAATGGGGGTGGAGCTCCAAAAGGGTAGGTGCCCAAAAATGGGGTGTGGGTTTCTCTTATTGTCAGATAGACTAGACATGCCTAACCCCATGCCCACCACTGACCCTGACTCTAACCATCCCTGTTTGGAGTTCATGCCCTGTTTTGGAGAGCTTCGCTCTGCGGTTATATCTATTTATCTCTGGCTCTAAACGCTAATTTCCAAATCGTAACCATACCTATAGCTTTGACACCACTAACCTGCCTTGACATACGTACAACAGTATGTAAATATGGTTATTTATGATGCTTTTGGTTGCCACTTGATAACTCTTAGTCTCAAATAGCCAGAATTTTGACTAATAGTGTAAAGTGTGGTCCACGTTCCAGCATATTACTGGACTTTATTACTTTAGAGACTATCTGACTAACATGTAAAGTGATGGTTTGTTTTGTATTTCTGTGCAGTTTGGCCATAAGTCCCCCACTATGTAACCTGCACTGTTTACACTACTGAACATACGTAAGGGCACTGCCATTTACATTATAGAAAAGCTACTTATGTCATGAGATGATGTGGCTGTCGTGCTGTGTTTTGTCATTAGCCCCTTTCACACAGTAATCCTAGTCATTTACCAGCAAATTTCCAGAATGACTTTACGAGGAAATACACAAATGTCCCATTAACACAAGCAACAGTGATCCATCTTTTTACCAGTAATGTACCATTCACACATGAATACCAAAATACCGGTAAACTCTGTGATGTCATTAACCTTGAGTGAGCACCCAGAGATGTTGTTTGATTTCGTTTATGAATACATGCGGTCTGTATTTTTGTTGCAAACGTTTACATTCAGTTTCTTTTGACCCAGCGACATATTAGATGAACGTCATCTGCATGAGAACATTCTATTTGGCTCAAGGCAGACTTTTAAGTTAGCGCATTCTGTGAGTTACCTGGTAATCCTTTTCTGCATTCATACAAAGCACAAAGCGATATATTACTGGTAATGTAACAACTTCTCCTGGTAAAATGTCAGGACCGATTTACTGGAAATTATTTAAAAGGCCCATTCACACATGATCTCTTAACAATAATTTGCCAGTAATTTACAAGGAAAGTCAGCATGTGTGAAAGGGGCTATTATCTTTGTTATCATTATCTTTAAATTAGTATTTATACACTGAGATTGAGTCTCATTGTCACATCTCTTGAGATATACAGATACACAAAGAAACACATTGTGTTCAAATTTTGTGTTCCTTAACAGGGCATGTATGTACATAGTTAGCTATATGTTGTGCAAGTTGACCTTTATTACCTGTGCTATGGCTAGCTGGCTCATTAGAGCTGTGGGGAGCAGAAAGTATATTGTCCAGCTGGGTAATAAGGAAGCTTTCCTATCCTGTGCTCCACAACTACAGATCAGATGTCCATTACCAATCCTCCCACCAGTCCTCTTGTCATTGACATGCTGGGTGCTTATTGTCTTGTTTGCTTACAGAAAACACAGATCAGTGTAAATGTCTGTCTGTTTATTCATCCATCCATCCATCCATCTGGGCTGATGTTTTTAATAACTCTTTATCATTTCATTCTGTCAATGACAATATTTAGCTACATTTTTGTCCAGAATTTTTGAATTTCAGAAGCAGTATCCACATTACATTATTGCCCTTGAAAAAAAAATGCTAAGCCTAATTTGGTGCTGGTTTAGCTGAAACACTGTTAAAGGAACTGTGCCAAAGTCAAGTCGAATTGGAAACAAAACTAAAACAAAAAGAAGATGAGTTCTGAAACCTAGACAGCATTTGACACCAGAAGATCAAACTCTCCCTGGAGTAAAAGCAAAGCACTTAAGAGAGCGTGGACAGAGCAGATGTTGTCCATTACCCAGCATCCCTTTCAACAGTTGTGACATCTTTTTCCTTTCTGTCAACCTGCTAATTCATTTGTTTTACATTACCACTTTGATTTGTCCTTTTAGAAACTGCAGAACTTGAAAGAAAAGAGGTGTTCATCTCATCTTGGTTCATTCACTAGTGTTCACTAGACAGATTTAAGAAAATCTAGGAGGGGAAGACAATAAACAGTGATATTCTGTGGGGGATGGTGGGTTGGTGGTTTATGGTTTAATGATTCCATCTCATCAAGAGATCACAGGCATGGAGGTGAGGCTAGACTTTTGTTCTGACTACTGAAGATACTTGTACAGTGGTTGAGAAACCTTCACATGTAGCACTGTAGATGACATGCAAAAAGATGTGTCTTAAAATCGCTTTGGTTAAAAGCGTCTGCTAAATGACTAAATGTAAATGTAATGTAAATGTAAAATGTTGTGTCTACCTTTGCTATTAAACTGGCCATTAGCATCAGCCATTAAAACCCTCATATAAAAACCCCACTTGTAATGATCATAGAATAGGTAATAGGTAATAGGCTATTTTTTCATAACCTAGGCTATTTTTCTTAATACGAATCCTCACCCACACCATAGCTAATGGGGATGTAGCTCTGCAACAGCCAGTCACCATTGGCAGTGCAAACATTCTACAATATTGATGTAGTGAGTCGGTCAATACTGGTTGATGCTAATTAGCATTACTTATTAAACCTTGAAAGACCATAATATAGTTTTTTATGCACTCCAGCTCTGATCAGCATAACAGCAGCTCAAATGCTTGTTTTGTAGTGTGATGTGATAGTCATGTTTATATATGCCTGACTTTGCATCACTGAGCTTATTAAGCACGAATAGCTTGTCTTAAGGTGGCACAGCAGGGGTTAATTTGGCTTTGACTGGGCTTGGGAGGGATATGGAGGTATGGAGGGACAGCACAATAATGAACCGGCAGAAGGAGGCATGACTGACCATAATACTGGGGTGATTAGAAGACCACAGCGAGATATGCACAATGTTGTGTTGTACAATGAGCTAACTGCTTGTGCCTTTTGAAGTAAAGGAGCGTCAGATTGATGGAGAAATAATGTTTTTATGCCAGGCCCAGAGCTGTGTCTGATTTTAATGATTTACAGCAGTGACACAGCTGTTTGATAGGGGCGTAGTGGACTGATTTGATTTATCAGCATGCATTGTCTTTTCTTGACAGTTTTCTGAATAATGGGGACGCTTATAATTTGATTGACAAGTTAGGACTTGCATATGCATGCGAGTGTGGGGGTATATGTTGCATTTGTATGCCATGTAGGGGCTGATCTTGCGATCATCCTGTAAATTTTTCCTCCTATTCTTAGGGTGTGGCAGAGTGTCTGTGTGTGTGTGAGGAAGGTATGCATCTCAACAGGTCTTTTAAAACTCACCGATTGGTTCATGGGCACCCTGGGAGATGCGGTTCTTTGCGCAGTATTGGCTGACAGGCTGAAGCTGTCACTGTGCTAGAAGGTGGAGGGCGGGACAATGTCTTCCACTGTTGCTAGGTTACAGGTATACCTAATAGTCGAGATAGAAATAGAGATGGAGATAGAAAGATTACAGGAACAAGATGTGAGAAACAGGGTAGTGGTATTCCTGAAACTTTTGGCCTGGTTAGTACTGTTTTAGCTCTCAGGGGCCAGAAGTTTTGCTATCATTCAAAGTTTCTTGGTTGTGATTCATTCCTAAGCTTGTTGATTGATTTTATTAGCCTCCATTTCAACACAGTTTTAGCACAGACAGTGTTATTTGTCATTTTTAAACCAAGCTGCTTTACAACATCATGTCACTTATTAATTGACTATTGGCTGGTGGGGTGGGCTGGGTGTGGGGGGTTTCTGTGACCTGAACACAATTAGCAAGTGCTTAAAACATTCATCATGGCACTGTATAAATATAGCCACCACCGAGCTTTCGTTCCTTTTGTCTCATAGATTACTTCTCCTAACTAGTCAGTTCGGCCTAATTGAGGTAATCTATCACCACCCTTCTCTCCGAAGTCAAGAGGAAGTGATGAATAGGTGCCTTACCATGCTTGTGTTTCGGCTTTTAAAATAATGTGGCAGAGGAAAGTCAGGATGGTAGCATCGGAAGTGCGATACGGTGTTGTATCAGTAATCTGATTCACTAACAAGAGTCCATTTAAAACTGTCGAGACTGCCAACGAGTTCAGCTCCCCAACACACGCCAATCAATACAGTCCTGTCAGGCTTGGCTGAGACTCTGCTAGTACATGCTGTTAGAGCTGCCCAGGAATTGTTACACAGTTATGACATGAGACAGTGGAGAAGGATAATGGGAATCTTATGGATAGAAGGAAGATAAAGACCACATGGGGTCGAAGTTTTGTGGCTTTTCGGGCCATGTCTGTTAGCTTTGAGGCCATCTGCTGTATGCTAATGTGCTACTATAAGTTCACAAAATAGCAGATATATACGCATTTGAGATTTCTCAAGGTTTTTGTCTTGTGGGAAAATGTAGCAAAAATTTATCTTGCTGGGATCAGAGGCAGCGTTTCAACATCTAAGAAGAACATACTTCTGCTTTAAATCAGAGAAAATGTTGAAAAAAGATCTTAGCCTATTTGTTTTTGTTACCTATATTGTTTTTTATTGCTTAAAACTAGCTTTTGTCTAATGTTGTGATTCTAATCAAGTCATTAAAGATTAAAGAATTTTCTTTATCATTGTACTTCAAAGTTTGCAAAGTGTGTAGGTAAAAATTAATTATGAAAATTATGAAATGTTGTATGTGCTGCAATGTTACTTGCTTCCCACTTTCCCTCTCTGTTCTGTGCTTTCATTTTGCTGCCACCCAACATTTATATATGCAGTTGTATAGTTTTATAATGATATATTTACTATAGTTAAATAGCCAAGTTGACTTTGACTGGAACAAGATTTACATTTGTGGACAGGATTTGGCAATCAATCAGCTTGTTTCTTATTACGAAATACCCTGTAAGTGCAGCTCATTTTAAACCAGATATATCCCCTGGCGTGACTCGACTGAACTGGGTTCAATTGAATGTAATTAAATTAGAAAGGGTCATGAGCCAGAGAGGCCAAATTCAAGGCAAAAATGTGATAAGAATGTTGCCTCCTAATTAGCAAGCCTCATTACAATCAACTGTGCCTGCCTACGACATTAAATGCATATTACCATGTATAACGGAAATTAATCAATTGAGAAGGCTGTTTAGTCATTCACTTGGACCAGTATCCTACATGATAAAAATCACTCTTAACACATCACTCTTTACACATTCTAGATTTAGTAGTAAATACTAGAAGAATTTTAAGGGTAATTCACAGAAAACAGAAATGCTGTTATTTACTCACACTCCTGTTGTTTCAAATCTTACACTATACTTTTGGTTTTCTGTTATATAAAATACATTATATAGCAGGACGTCTGTAAGGATTGTTCAGGAATTTGTCTGTGGGTATGAGGATAAGTAAATAATAACAAAAATGTTGTTTCTTTAATGAGCTAAAGAGAACCAGGTAGATCATTACTTTCTTTACAAAGAATCTACTTTTTTATTTTACATGTGAAAACTTTTGTCCTCAGTTGTCCCTGTGGAAATATGACATTCATAGCTTTTCCCTTACAGCTCTCTCTTTGGCTGGATCAAACCATCACCCTACAGCACCTTCTCAAACTTTTTAAACATCCACTCTATTCTTCTCTCTTTCTCTCTCCCCCTCTCTCTTCCTCTTTTACTCTAACTTACTCTATTTCTCTCTTTGTTACTCACTTTTACTCACTTTTGTCTCTCATTCTTTCATTCTCTCTCTCCATCTGTCACCTGCTCTCTTGCTCTCTCTTTCTTGCCCCGTCACTTTTGTCTGTCCCTCTGTCTCTTTCCCTGTCACTCGCTCTTTCCATCATTTTTTCTTTCTCTCTTTCTCTCTTCCTCTGTCACTTGCTCCTTCTTTCTGCCACTCGTTCTCTCTCTCACCCCCCAGTCATTCCCTGCTTTTCACCTTCTCGTCCAGTAAAGCCCTGAGCTGACATCAATTACTCCACACTGGAGCACCAACAGACATTCTCTCACACGTCTGCACACACACATTATGCTCTTCACATTGATCTCATTCCTTTCCAATTATCTCTTAAAATGAGGGACTTATTTCACAGAGAGTACTGCCATTACGGGAAACGACACTGGCTCGTAAAAGTGTTTTTTTGAAGTTTGTACATTTAAAGTGACTCCAGTTTGTAACTGTACACAGTATGTTTCATTAAAAGGCTTATTTTCTAACACTTTAGTTGTTTGTTGTGTTGCACAACAAGATTTTTGCCACAGTATTGTTTGTTTGGCTAGCAAATGTATGTTAATTTGTTCACACCCTTGTTTGTGCATGTCAGTTATATGCTCACCCTGTTGATATCAATAACCAAATTACTCACCATCTATTTTCTTTACGACACCAGCTATGTCAGGGTCCAGAAACAATGACCATGTTCCAAAACATAGAAATCTGCCTAACTTGGTACTTTTTAAGGCAGTTTCCTTCTAGGACAGCATCGTAACCATAAAGGTGACAGATTTGGAGCGATTTACATAGACAGCAACTCTTTGCATGAAAACTTAACATAAAAACATAAAAATGCGTAGCCAGTTAAATATTTCGTAAGATAGTCAGGTTTTAATTATTTAAATACTTAATAGGTTTTAAATACTTAATTACATTTGTATTGTGTGTGTATATATATATATATATATATATATATATTTACATATGTATATGTAAAATATAAAATATAAGGTACTTTCAATCTTTAAATTTTTCTCTAATTGTGTCTGCCATAATGTATAGATTTGTGTCATTTGGCTTATCACTGTGAATAAGACAATCCCATAATGCACTAAGCCCATATGCCATGCTGCCAGAGAATTTAGCCAAACTGAGATATTAGACATATTGTGGTGCTTACCCTTTAGAACTGCCTTTTTATTAGTATAGTGCATTATGGTGCCTACGTAGGCAGCTCAATACATTTTGAAATGGAGCCAGTGTGTCATATTGTTATCAACCAGCAGAATTTTTATGCAGCTAGATAGATTTGTTCTCAAGGCAACAGTAATAAGACATTAGAAAATTAGAAACCCCCAGCGGAAATGCATCTGTGGGGGTGAGGTGTGCGGTTGAGGGAAATACAGCTGATCCAGAGCTGAGCTGAAATTCAGCAAGAATCTGTCCCAGAGGAAGACCCCGGCTAACAATTGTGTGTATGGAGTCTTAATAGGGTAAAGGGGGCCCCGGCTAACAATTGTGTGTATGGAGTCTTAATAGGGTAAAGGGGGCCCCGGCTAACAATTGTGTGTATGGAGTCTTAATAGGGTAAAGGGGGCCCCGGCTAACAATTGAATGGATTTAATAAAATTTTTAAATGCCAAATTAGCATGCACACACATACACACAAACATTTACAAGAACATGCATGTAGGATTGATAAATAAACAGGACAGGGAGGGGTCTGGTCTAGGATTTGATTCAATGCTTTCTGATTGTCTTGGAGTAGTCACTATGACTTGTTGTATAAAAACAAGATACTTAAAAAAAAAAAAATTGTTCCTCTGTAAAAAATAACAGCATGTGGATTTGAAAACGACACAAGGGTGAGCAAAACATGACATGAGTTTTCATTTTTGGATGAACTACTGTTTGAAATTTACATACCTCAGTGAGATGGCTGAACAATTTTTTGTTCCCTTCTGAATTCTGATTTCCTGACAACCCACCTCTCATTCTGACTGTCCATATCTGTCTGACTTATACCTTTGTTCTCTATTCTCATAATCTAAGTCTCTTACACATAGACAACTTTGTCAGCACATACAGAGACTGCCGTATAATTCTCTAGCCCTCAAGAAACTGTCAGTTGGATATGCAGAATTTCTCCTTTGCCTTTACTCTTCCACACAATCTACTAACTTAGGAAGAATTATTTCCCGTTGTTAAGGGGTCTGTTCAATGTGTTTGCCAGAGAATTCTGCCAAAGGACAAAAGTGTTTATGTATATGTTTGCACTGTATATGTTTAGCTACTTGAATCATTAATCTAAGCAGATTTTATTATGTGGAATAGGTGCTTTCTGAAGGAATTTCATTTATATACACACAGCCAGAGGTGAAGCATAGCCTGGATTTTACAGACAACACTGGCAGAGAAAGCATCATTAGAGCAAGACCCATGCATTTATTTTGACATGCACTGTGGATTGTATATTCATTGTGATATGTAATGTGGTGTGAGGGTTCAGGGCAGTGTTGATATTAGAACTGATCTGAGGACAGTATGTCTCTCAGGAAACCCTCAGTGTAATGAAAGGGATGCTGGGATAGACTCACGATTGCACCAATAAGTCTCTTATGGTGTAAATCGGCCTGACATCTGCCACCCCTTGTGAGAATTTATGAGTTTGTATGAATAAAAAGAACCCGGAGAGTGTGTGTATGTGTGTGCATGTTGGCAAAACTAGGGCAGATGTATAAAGACACACACACACACACTTTCTAACCTTGATACAGACATGCAGCAGACACACTGTCAAATTCCTACGGCTTCTAAAATTCATGTGATTTTATTTCATACAGAGCTTTTACAGAAAAGGGTGGGGCTTCCATTACAATTGCTGCCATATTGAGCTTTTCAACCTCTCCCATTCATTAATTGGTCCATCTTCTCCTACTCACGCGATCTTTGTTAGCTTCCCATGAGCACAAATTTTGTCTGCAATTTGTAAAAATTCAAGTAAAATTCAATTGCCTTTGAGTTTGCACAAGACAGCGCAGTTGACCCAGCAGGATATGTGACTGTTTCAGAAAGATATGAGCTGCTTTCCAAAATGAAAACCCTCAAAACTCAGCAGTCATTAAGAGAAAGCAGTCCAGATCATTAGCTGCTTTTTTACAGTGGAATGATAGAAGGACCAATTAAAAGCTGAGCACCTACGATCAGGATGGAATGAGCCAACCTGAGCATTTTGAGTTCATCACTTGATGTGTACATAGAATATAAATGGTGCTAGAGCTGCAAGTTACAGTAAATTGAAAAGCTTCATGTTTTTAGAATTTTTGGATCAATGTCAAAGCACAATATGATTTTTTTCCTGAAAGGAATTTGGTCTGAAAACTCCCTGAGGGGTTTAAAGCCTTTCCCTAAATTGCAGCTCATCTGTTACTTAATCTCATTGTTTGTCAATGTGTCTGAAAATCGGTACATCAGTGTTTCCCTATTGAATGATTTTATTCGTCTGTGTGTGAGAGACATAGAGAGAGAAAGAGAGATTTATGTCCTGCCTCAGAAGTACACACTCTCCACCTTTGTTTTCTGAATGCACAGAAGGCTGCTGTCTCTCTATTATCTGATAATTACTGCAGTCATTCAACAAACTGTATTCAAATTCTATTGGACTGTCTTGTCTTTCTTTACTGCCATAAGGTCAGGGACAGCTTTCAATCAGATTTTCTCAGGCAGATAGAGAGATATGATAGAATAGGATTAGACTTTAAATCTGAACACAGCATTTTCCAATTGATTGCTATTGAATCTCAGGTCACGGTTTTTTAACATTAGGTATAAATCCCCAAAGCTCATGTAAATGGTACGGGAAGGGGATTTAAGAGCTGGAATTATTTGTCGCATATTAGTCCACAACCTCGTTCTAAAGATCAGTTGTAATGAGTTAAGATGTGCCGCCACATAATAAAGAGATAGATAGATAGACAGACAGACAGATAGACAGACATGCATTGGGTACATGCTGCACCCAACCTGTAAAGATATTCATAACCTGAAACATTAACATGCAACATTTTTACATCTTAGAGTGTTCTGTTTTATTTCCTCCATTTTTCAGTTTTACAGCAGTTGTCATGGAATGTGTCTTAGTGATACGCCACCAACTGCAACCTCCCCACTGCTCAAAGTTACAGTTAGTCTTTTTTAGACCCTGCTCACCTTGAAATCCATAGGTGGTGCCATGGAAACCATCTTCAAAACATTTTACACCTTACACATGCGAAGTGCCTTTCTCATTAAGCAGAAACATGTTTCAATCAAACAAGGCATCAAGTGAGCAGCTGTTGTGGTTTAAATTGCAAATATTCATAAAATAACATTTTGTGTCACAAAGCTAATTTATGTGCTTACCACATACTGTACTGTATTTGCACAATTCCCAAGAAATGTGTCACAGGCAGTTGTGCAGTCCGTATGGAGTGTCACTGTTGAATTTAACACCGAGTTGCATTTTGAAAGATTGTGGTTGTTCAACATTGCACACAGCTGCAATAAAGCTCAATAAATACAGATGCAAAATTATAATACATGTTTTAGATTTATGAAGGTTATGTACTAGAAGCAGCTATTTCAAAACACAGCTGATATGTGGAATAAAATAACACCCAGCATTATGTATTTTGTAGACTGTCATTGCTACAGTACAGTGTTGTTTCTTTGCATTGTATTTGTTGTATTGTGACAAAGGGGGCTGTTTAAAAAAGCAGGGGGCCCAAAACCCATCCTTAAGGAGCACAGTTTCCAGACAAGCACAAAGGGTTGTGTTTCCACCAACTGTCATGAACCATGTGAAAAGGCTTGACTTTAAGTTTGACAGTCTTTGACTTCTAGGGTGTGGCGCTCTCTCTCTGACCTACTGAGAAGCTTCTGTGGCGTTCTTCTAAATTGCTGTGCCCTCATCTGCTGAACTTGAAGAAGTGAGCAACAGAGAATACACCCGACAAGCAGCCATTTTAGCCCTCAGTGTGTTTCCACCTGCCCGCACTGTCTCCTAAATCCCGTTTTGGAAGTGAACACAGTGTTCTTTCAGCTCCAGCAGGCCTCTAATGTTTTATTCAGTCTCTCCTCTGAGAGCTGAAGGGACAGTGCAGACTTGTCCAGTTCAGCAATCGATACGTCCGTGTCTCAGAGCCCCTCACGTCATCTTTTCTCCCTCTCAGCTCACACTCCGCACTTCCTCTGTTTGGTATTCCAAAGCAGGAACCACAGTGTAGATCTGTTGGCAAGGGCTGGAGATGAAGGGATGAACCGGGAGAGAGAGAACATTCTACAAATGTTCTCAGACTCTTTCCTACACTCTGGCATCTTTTGAACTGATTTTGGTCACAGGTTTGTCTCCTTAAACTGTGTCTGGTTCGGTGGGCTGCATCACCAATGTTTGTAAATAATAGGCTGATACAGCTGATTTATAATGTAAGTACAGTATAATAATAGTCAGTGCATATGTAAGCATTCATTATCAAAGCACAGAAGCCTCAGACATAACTCTGGGCATTGACAGTGAAGACTCATAATTGTTTGCGTATGTTACTGTAGTCATATTTATTTTCTAACCTTTCAGGGCACATAATTGCATGTCTGATACTCTAGGTATTAAAGAGGTCTGAAATTAAAATATGTATTGTTAGCTCTTTACAGGGCATGATTTAAAGGCAGGGTAGATCATTTTTCTCAGAAAATTTTTTGAAAGTCTCCTCATGAAAGCAATTACTAAGTAATGTGGTTTAAATATATTTATATAAGTATCTTCCATGGGAAGCGCAGGACCATAAAATGTTCATTGAATCAATGCATTCACAGAATCTTAGGGTTTCAAAGCTAGCTTGCTATTGCTTGCTTCTTCAAAATTGCCTATCCTACCTTTAACATAGCACAAAAAAGCCCTTTTAAGGCTTTTATCTAAACTTGTCAAAGAACGAATGAGCTGTTAGCCAAGGTGGTTAATAATATTACATATTAGCCAGATATTTGGCCATTGACATAAAGTGATGAGAATGAGATGTTAATGTAATAAGCAAATTTTATTTTTTATTATATTTTAACACATTGATGATTTTTTATGATATTATGCAACACATACTGTTATGTAAGTTTATGCATAGAAGTTCATGCAGTTTAACACATTTTTTTCTTAAATAACCACATGTCTAGCACATCTAATTTTATGCAGCACCCAGAGGTTCATGAAGCAGTGATATGAGAATGCTCACCACCACATCATTCAAGCATCTCTGAGGTGTCAGTGTTAGTGAGCACAGCACTACAACATGCATGTGGAACACGCCCGAGGCATGAACACATGCCCATATACCTGTGTGTGTGTGTGGTTTCCCCTATGGATGCTGCGTGGATGCAGTCAGGAGAACTGCTAATTACCAGTTGTCTAAACAGACAGATGGAATTAAGCAGAGTGACTGGCAATTTTCAGAATGCTTGTTTTGGAGCAGGAACCTGGAGAGAGCAGAAGAGAGAGAGATTGCCTGACACCGCACGTTAGCACCTCCGCTTGACGTTTTCATCTCTCACTCTGCTGTCACCAGCATCTGCCGCTATGCCTTCACCTTCCTGGCAGGATACATCTTGCCCTCTGGCCCTCTTCCTTTTATCTTCCCTATTTTCCTCTGCTTTTCCTCTATCTTTCCTCTTCCCTCACTCATGGAGGAGAAGGTCATCCAGGGTGGATGCCCTTCTGAGATAGCTTGCATAACTCAGGCTGACATATGGATCTTCTACCACGTTTTTGCACAGCAACCTCCAGCTGTGCTCAGCTTGGGTGGTGATGGCTCCCAGCTATGCCTGCTTTCGGTGTGAATCATGTCAAGAAGCCATCATTTTCACTGACCTGTATAAAAGCTGCAGCTGACATGCACTTATTCTAAAGTGCCATTGATGCTTTGGTTGCTTGCTTGTATCAGCCAATTAGCTTCGACGAGATCGCAACCAGTGATGAGTGCCGATAGGGAAAATCACGGCGTGGTGATAGTCTTGCAAACTAACCCTGCCAACCAAGCCCATTAATGAGAACTGAAAGAAAAATAATGAATTTCAGAATGAATTACCATCGTACACTTTGGAAAAAATTGAGAATAGTTCAGGTGTGGGAATATGAATTGGACTGGCCACACCCCAAATGGTGTTAAAGAAATCATACAAAAGGAAAGTTTTGTGACAAAACAATTAATTAAATCTTTTTTTACCCATTATGTCTGTTTATTTCCTCATGTTCAGTACTGTCAAATAATTTATATAGCCATCAAAAAAAGATGGCTACTTTGCCATGTAGCACCAAAAAATGTTCACCACCCTGTTTTAAGATGTTGTAATTAAAAAATGTATAACTATATTAAGCTATAAACACACAAGTTTACAAATACTACATGTGTCAGAAAATGTATATTATACCTATATTTTTATAGGTTTGTCTGTATTGTATGTATTTTAGAATTTCAATTTAACATTTAATATTTATATGTTCTTAATTTAAATTAAAAGTACAGTTCTTATTTGCTACCTTACCAACTTGCTACCTAATTTGCTACCTCCAAATTCAATTCAAATTTAGGCATTTAATTCAATGTTCGTTTAAGTATTCTCAATTCAGTTCTGTATGTGCACAACCGCAATTAATAGTAAATGAAAGTGGCTATATTCGTCAGCAGAATCCATTGCTGCTTACCTGTAGAGAAACACAGTAGTTCACACTACACACATCAGCAGTAGTACCTCAGCCAAGAGAAGAGGCAGGCGATCCATCTCTTCTGGGAATTATTGTAACATATCACTCTCTGGGATGCTTCTCAAATCCAGGTTCATGTGGCACACATCTGATTCAGAGCCAGTTCTGTTATTAATGTCCTTGTGTTTAAGATGCAGGTGGCATTAGAGAAACTGATCCTAAATCAGGCATAGGACTGAAATGTAAATTTGACTGACTTAAGGTGGATAGCAGAGGGAATAATGTGTCTCAGAGCAGGTGAAACGGGGCCTAAGGGCACACTAAACCTTTCAGAGTCTAAAAGCTGGAAAGAGGATTTCAGCACTGTGTGTTAACGTTTGCCCAGAGGAGAGTTCTCAATTGTGCAGGAGCCTGCATTAAGAATAGGAAAGTGCTAAAATGGAAATTGTGGTCTAAAACTGCATAGAATCAAGACTGAACGCGTGCACACACACATGAATAAAGTGGTAAAATTATTTCATTGTCTTACAAAATGAAGCTTATTCCCTTGCCCTTGGCCCTTGGCCATGTGACCTTTCTCTTATTGAATTCAGTGTGACATTATTATTTCCTCATTGTTTGTTTTAATTTACATGCAATACCAGTCAAAAGTTTAAACATACATATTTATTAACTATTAACTGTTTTTGATCTGCAATATACATTATTTCTGCTGTAATGTATATCACATACAATGCAACAACAGATGTCAATCTCTATGAGATCTAAAGCTCTACCTTGTGTGATAAGGATAAACTGTACACATAATGGAAATTATGAATTGTGTAAAGGCCAATGTAAATATTAAGTGTATTACAATGTTTATAGCACGGATCCCTTTTTCACTTATTATTATTACTTATTTTAACATGTCTGGAGTAGATCAGATAGTCAGAATACTTTTGGGTGGTATTGTATAGCTTTGTATTGTATGGTTTTTTTAACTGTATTTATCTTTTTGTCTTGTTCTGACAGGCGGGAATGATTCGGACTGAGCAGGAGGAGTTTTTTATTGAGCCAGTGGAAACAGGACATCAGGTGATGGAGCAAGAGAAAGAGGGTGGTGGACGTTCTCACATTGTGTACCGATCCGCTGCTGTGAAGAAGCCTCCAGTTAGGTCGCTATCCGCAGACTTCCACTCCAGAGGTTAGTTGTCTTTAGACCTTCAATTCCAGTGTTGATGCCAATCTGTACGTCTTATATGCTTATGGATAATTCTTTACACCTTACATTAAGGGTAATACTTATAGTAAATTAATAATACTGAAAGATACTGGTGACATAAAGATGATTTCAAAATCATAATACCACTGATAAAGCTGAACTTGTGTTGACGCCTGAGTATTCCTTAAATAGAATAGTCCAATCAGCCAAAGTATTATATAATAAACTGTAGTAAATATATATAAACATCCTTGTTAGTCACCACTACAGAGAAGCCACCAGTTGAACTGTTAAGTAATAAACTGGGTTACTCACTTTGATTCCTCAGTCTTTTTAACGAAAACATTATTGAGAATGTTGCCTCATTAGATGCCCTTGGCAACTGCCTGCAGCAATTTTGTTTGTAATACACACTTCAATTAGTACATTTACTTGATTTACAGACCTAGAATCTGCCAAATTCTAGCAGATTTTTGGGAGCGCTTGTAACATGTAGCGGCCAGCTGAAATCCAGACCGTTTGCAGGGTGACTTTTCTCATTTAAACTGTCCAGTGCACTAACAGTTACTGTCAGTGTGATTACAGCTGATTACCACAGTTCCTGTGGTAGACACGCATAGTTAACCCAAAGAGTCAACAGAGGCCTTTGGTCTCATAGACAGAGAACAGAGCAGCTTAGGTTTCACTGTTGGGATCACCATCTGCTGGCTGCCCAGCTGAGTCCAACATTATGTGATGAAATGAACTGCAAAAAGAAAGAGAGTGTTCTCTTCCTAAAGGAATCATGTAATTGAATAGAAAAGGGGGTTATGAAATCTGTGAATACTGTAAAATGTTATTTTATAATAACATTATTTTATAATGTAAAAACTAAATTTACTGTTTTTCTGTATAAAAAACTGTTTCATCTGCTTGATGGATAAATAATCATCAGTAGAACATTTTTTGGATTAACTCCTGTTTTTTTGACAAATACAAAAACAGTATTTGAAAACATATTAAATTGGAAAATGTATGTGATGCAGAATTTTGGATATCTGATAATCATTTTTAATAGCAACGAACAATTGTTTAAAGCAGTTTAGGGAAGTAATGTTTTCCAAGGTTAAAATACATTGGCCAATCTCCGTCTAATATTCAGAGACAGCTAAGGAAGCCATCCGTGGCTTGATTTCCTGACAAGTTTAAATATTCTGCCTTTCAAAACATTGCTCTATTTGTTTAAGCATCCCGATCAGACTGTCATAGCCACATTGGCTGAATCAATAGCGTGATTTTGGGGCGGGACTGTCTTTTATTAAAAAATTGTAGGAAACATATTAAAAAAGTTGTTTTGGGTTCTTCAGGCAAATATCTTCTGGATTTGAGCTGAGTATTTAGGCAAGCCATAGACTGAATGTTTGGAGTGACATTTTGCAGCTCTCGCAAACAGCTGTTCTAGGCGAGATGTTGTTAGCACCATGTGGTCATGTACCTATTCAGGAAGAAAAAATCAATTTAAAACCTTTTCTCAATTGCGCTCTGTGTGCATGAAGCTTAGTCAAGTTTCAGCTGTTGTCTCCTATTAGAATGTATTTACGCTAAAGCTACTGCAGGACTATTCAGCCCTATTCATAATGTAGTGTATCAATAAACCTGCCACCTAAAACCTTCTGAAATAAGTGATTCATGCTGTTTTTAATGGACATTTTTGTTTATAAATGCAGTCTTAGTGAGCTTCATTCATATCAGCTTTCCTTATTTTTGACTTTTTGTACATTCTGTAAAATGCAGCTCTTAAACAGTCACCCTGCGCGTGGGCTTTTGTTTTGTTCAGATAAACGGATAAAAGTGATGTTTTCTGTCAATCTGAAACAGCACACAGAGCAAGTGTGTTTCAGAGTGATTTCTGTTGTGCAGATTTTCAAAAATAACATTTGGTTTCCTTTCAGAGGAATGGCAGCCATATGGGAGAAAAGAACTGTTGCACATGCAAATAAACAATTATGAAACTAATATTTGGTTCTTCATAACAAACCCTTTTACAGTAGCTGCTCTGTAAAACATTCCAATTAAAACGAACAGATAAATAACATTTGATTACAAAACAGGTACAGAAGCAGATAACAGATTTTGACCAATTAAGATGAAAATAATATTTATTAAATAATTGGTCCTCACTGGCTGGCTAACAGTAAGGGAAACATGTTTTTACTTTATCTTTTTTTAAGTACGTATAGTATGAATTTGTTATTGCTATTTATATATTTATATATAGACTGTAAAGCAAATATAATAAAACCATTACCATTGGCCTTTGTGACTACAAAGTGATACAACCCCTTTAGGTTGTAGAACAGCATGAATCCTTCATTGGCTGTGACTACTATTAGAGATCAAGGGAACATTAATGCACATTGATGTTAAAACAATCAGAAGAACGCAGAACTCAGTCATATGTGTATATCTCTAGGGGTTCTGTAATGCGGTAATGTGTGATGATCATAGTCTTATATTCTTTTGTAATTATTTAATAGCCTTGGATTTGTGAACAGGCTCATTCAAGGAATAATTCACCTTTGTATAGGCTTCATTTATTTTCCCGTCGCTCAGAAAGCCATCCTTGGCAACCTGATTTTTTTGTACTGTGATGTGTGTTTCTCCATTAAATAGAGATATTGTCAGCTCTTTCATATATTGACAGAAATTAGGAATTGTCTGCTCACAATCAGAAGGTAGTAATTTGATTTATGCATCTCAGCCCACGAGCGCTATGATACTAAAGATCTTTGCTCTTTCCTGATGGAAGTTTGCAACAAGAAGCTCCAGATGGAAGTTAAGTCGCAACACGTGCCTGTCGTCAGCACACTTCTAGTGTGTGTACTTCTAGTGTGAGACAACCTGCGAATATGCATACCTCCGAGTCACATGGTTGTAGACGGTATGATATAACACCACTGGTCAAAATTTTAGGTTGAAATGTTTCTCATGATCTTTTGTACCCAACATGTATTCTTAAAAGTTTTGTGGCGAATAGGCTGGCACAGCCTATCGTTTTATTACAAAGATAACATTTTATTTAAAAACGTTTTTGAAATTGTTGACTTGGAATAAGAAGAAAAAGCAACTAATAAGAGCCCAGCAAATACCAAGCGTACATTTTAGCAAATTTTAGACAAATGGTTGCTACTTTGAAGGTGTTAAAATATAACAAGTTTGATTTTTTTTTTGCATAATTCCCATTGTTCCATTTGTGTGTTTGATGTTTTGATGAATTCACTATTATACTAAAATATGGAAAAAATATTAATAAGTAAATGTCCCTAAACCAGTGGTGTATTTTAAACACTTCTATTTATCTCAATGGCAGTTACTCCTTAAGAATTAAAATTATTAAAGAAATAAATCTTTTCTCATGACCACATCCAGTTTTTTACCTGAATCCTGACCCCTTGGGTGCTACAGTACACTTGCCATCAGGTCTAGCTAACTGCTAGCATTGTTACATGTGTGAGAGCAGACTTTGGGATTAGTTGCGTACAGCATTTACTGACAGGAAACTGTAACTTAAACCTGTACAGGATGACAACCTTCTGTTTTGTAGTGTGGGCTTGGCTGCAGAATATCTCTAAGTGGAGCGGCACTCTAGTAATATTGGGGCCAAAATGTGACGTTTCACTTTTAACGTCCAATTGATCATGCAAAGGTCAATCAATCGCGACCTTTAGCACTGAGGCCAATTGTGCGTGCGGCTTCTGGTATGAGAGGCATCATAACTTCAGTGGTGTATTGTGTAGCCGTGCATTGAGCGGATCCTGCAGCGTACGTTGAATATGGGGGATTACGAAGGTCTATTCTGAGTGTTGGCGCCTGACACCAGAGCCAGCAATAATAAAGGAATAAAAGAAGCCATGGAGGGGGAAAATGAGTTTCCATAGCAGTATGTGGCAGTAGGATCTAGAAGCAGACGGATCTTAGCGACACACAGACTGGTGTTAAAGCTTTGTTAGTGATGCCTGCTTTTCTTCTGATTTCTTTTCTAGAGTATAATGGTGCGTGTGCATGTTTGAATGCTCATCTTTTTGTGTAACCCCTATAATAAGCACAATCTCAATAAGCCATCTCTCCCTGTTAGCTTAGCAAGGTGCAGTGTGCACCAGTGAAGTGCTTGGGTGAGTCTGGATAGCGTGGGAAGCGACGCTGGGAGGTGGTCGTGCTGCACTCCACTGTGAGAAAGCTGCGATTTACATGGCCAGACGGTCATGTGACGCAGGAACAACATTACTGCGAGTTGCATTCCTGCTGTGCTACATTTCCCCTTCTAGAAATTCATACTAAGTAGCACTATTGATTCACAGAGTTGTTGTTCAGCTGTAGCAGCAGGTTAATTGTAGTTTCTAAAGAAAATAAGCTGAAAGAATTTGAAAGAAGAATTTTAAAAAATTTAATGTTTGACGCTATGCGATATTTGTTGAATATAAACATAATGTAAATTATCTGAAAGCACTAAGATGTATAGCATCCATGGCTGGGCAGTGCATCAAATAATTATAATATGATGAAATGTGATTTTGATAGCTATACAAAAGTAAGCAGTATTGTTAATATTGAAGTGATTTTATTTTTTACACAGTTTTTAAGTTTCTTAAATTGCAGTATTAGACTAGTTTTGCACTGAGAGAGAGATGTTTACATATTACTCTGATTTTGTTAGAAATGGACTGACATGTGCATTGACAGATGGACCCCCATGAGGCGTATCCCACAATGCATCACCTGCTTCAACTGTGACCCTCAGGTTGTTCTCCATTTGAATGCAGTTTGTGTGGACTCTGTGCTTTGTTCTAATGGTTGTGCCTTTTGTCTTGAAGTTGAACTCTGTCAACATTTGATGGTTCATTTGGTAGACAGCTGTCCAGACCTTTTAATTTTACACTGTGTCTGTTTTTCTGGCCTGTTTTATTATTTTGTCTGGAAAAATAGGTTTGCAAGTGGAGCATCCAACAAATCAGTGTAGTAACACTTAATTGTCACATTGTTAGTCTGTCCATATTGGCAAATCCCCTCTGAGATGATGTGCGCCACCCACATGAGCAGAATATTAGTGACTCACTAAATATCATGTGTCATATTTAGGCACATGAGATTCATGAGTTGTGCTCATTTTCTTATATTAAGTAAAACAGATAAGACTGCTTTAAGACATTTTGGAGCTGTCACAGAATTTTAATAATGTCTATGATGGTTCCCTTCGTAACAATATTGCATCTTTATAGTAACCTGTCTTGGCTGTGCAGTTTATTCTCACCACCTCATTTTACAACATTCAGTAATATTTGCTGAATAGACTTGATATAACCTGAATAGACCTAGATATAACACAAGCAAAGTGACTGCTGTAATATGCACATATATAGTATAACACATGCACATATATTGTGTGTATGTGTGTATAATTACCTATCTTTATAAGTAAAGAAATGACTGGTAGAAAAACAGGAAACACAAAAGACAGAAAAGTGAAACATCTGACATTTTTTAACTGGCCTTTTGTGACTGTTTCTTCAGGCAAACCTGCAGGTAAAATAAGCAGCTATTTACTGGTGGTTGTAAAGAAAAACTACACAGGGACTGTCCAAAGCCATTATATCATGTCTTGGGAGATCTGCACACTAAATGGACAGATTTGAGGTAAAAAAAACAGGGGAAATAATCATGTTTTTGTTGCTTTTATTAATTCAGATGAGAAATTTGTCTCTGCGTCTTCATCTTTAGTTTTAATTTACATCCTCATTGTTTACGTGTTGTGTGTGAGTTTGCTGTTTTAAGTGGACATTGTAACAAACACACACTCAGTGTTAATGTTATGTATGGTCAGTATAAAATTTCTTTAAAATTTCTCCTTGTGTATTCCATGACATAAGGATGAATAAATAATTAGAGACTTTTGGCTTCATGTCCAGGAATCCTAATCAAGCTGTACCGCAGATGTGCGGTAAAAGGTTGTTTTTAACATCAGCTCTCCTGCACCTGCTGAATGGAAGTTAAACCTCTTCCAGCTGTCAACATAATATCTGGTCTTCTTACTGAGTTTGTCTCTGTCTCCCTTGGCAACCCATGCTCGTGGTCTGACTGTCTGTGGGGACCCTCGAGCTTAGGAAATCATACTAGCAGTGTTGTTTTTCATTGGCTTTCATTGGTCAGAAAAAAGGAGCTGTGAGAACACACACATTCTTTGAACTCCATCCATGTAAAACAAAAATATTTGGGTTGGACTTGACAATGGCTCTTTGACTTGAATGCCTTTGCAGATGGGCCACAAACTAGTGTTTGATCGACTTCATACAGCACGATACATTTATCTGTTGTGCAAATAGGCTCTCATTTAGACACTATTTACTGTGCCTAATACATCAAATCTGTATATGTTAGGGTGTAATTTATTTAGTCAAATGTTATGTTATACAAATCGGTTATGTTAACTGTGCTCTGTTTTAAATCTTCAAAAATGACAATTCTGTCATTGTTTCCTCACCTTAAAGCTTTTGTAATTTTTTTATCCATGGAACACAAAAAGTGAATGATTTTAACAATTTAGTTAGAGAAGAAACTCACAATATGGCTCTTTTTTCCATGCAGTGATAGTAAAAGTAGTCTATATGCCTGTGTGTGATGACTTCTAAAGTCATCTGACAGATTTATGTGGGAAACAGAGCATAATTTCAGTTTTTATTCATTCCATTCTGCAAATGCTTTGAAATTTAGATAATTTTTTTTATCTTTAGATAAAAAAATGTTTAATTGTTATTGGAGTCAATATTCTCCTGTATGTCATAACAAATCTTGAAGCTGTTATTTTATGGAGAAGTTCTGTGTCAAGGTCCTTGAGAAATGAGGGTGACTAAATAATGACAGAAGTTTTCAGGTGAACTCATTTCAATAATGGACCATCAGATCGGTTTGCTCTGTTTCTCCACAGGTGGTCAGCTGGTATTCATAGCTATACCTACAGTGTACAATTATTTCTGCCCTGCCATTTCCATTCAGCTGCTCTGGAACAAGTTCAGTGGGTTTGTTTGAACTGGACAGATTACAGGGAAGCACCAAAAGCAGGTTTTAGAGGTCTTTTTTAAACGGGATCCCGACATCAGAACATCTGTTCTGAAAGGCCTAATATTGCAAAATAATAACACACCCAGTATTACCAGAGATAGACCCAATAGAACTGGAGAAAGCAGCTGGTTGTACTCACACTTCCTGCACTGAAACTCTTTAATTTCCTCACTCTTTCTTTCTGTATACACACACACACACACACACACACACACACACACACACACACATATTTATATATTATAGTATATTGTATATTATTCATTTTCCTTATCAGTACCATTATTTTTTTAATAAATATAGTACCATTATTTATAGTGCCATTATTTATATTATATATATATATATATATATATATACACACACACACACATACACACACACACACACATATTTGTATATTATAGTATATTGTATATTATTCATTATCCTTATCAGTACCATTATTTATCATTATATCATTAATTCTATTTATCCAAAAGATTGATACTTAATACATTGCTGTCGGATTATGAGGTAATTCTTCAGACTGTGTTCTGTGAGAGTGGTTTAGCTCAGAGTTGTTCTCTGTGGGCCTGTTATTGAGTTGTCATTCGTAGTGCCACACCACTATCATTATTGGGAGGGAGGCAATGTGGGAAATTGCAGGTTGTGTGTCCGCCTCAGCATCTCGGATAAACATTCTGAAACCACAGTGTCCATGAGAGCAAACACACACAAACTCTGAAAATCTGTAACTGTTTCCACCTTTTATAGCCTTTTATAGAATGTCTGTTACTTTTTAAAATGCATCAATAAGAGGTAATTGAGCATAACTAAACAAAGTGTGTGAGATTAAAGGGCGTGCTGTTTTTTGGGAAAGACACACAAATTGACCACGTGATATACGAATTGGTTAATGCCAATCAGCTGTTTAGAATTAGGCCCATGGTTGTGAGTTGTAATGTGGCTGATATTTTCTGCCAGACTGGTTTTAAAGCTCTGATTTGAGTTTACACAATCACAGGTTTGGCATCAACATTTTGACACGTCTTGTTTTGAGCCCTTTTTCCATTCCCCCCACCTTTGTGTTTCATTATGTGATACATGTGTTACATTTTTCATAAGTTCTGGGAACATGGCTATTTTAATAGACGTTCATATGGCCCTAATTAGAGACACTCTGGGGTAATTGAACGCCCAAATGACACCTCTGGCCCATTAGAATTCATTAATGTGTTGTGATTAACATTCACAGCGCTCCCTGGAGGCATTTGAGGAGAGATCATTCTGAGGCAGAAGGTCTGGATCACACATTTCAAAGCTGTCTTATTGAGCCTCGGTTACAATGGCCAATTCAATGCAGCTCAGGCTGGTTTCACACTGCACGCACAAGCAGATCGGAATTGATGTGACACTGCTTCTGCTTAAACTCTGTTTTTGTACACTGTGTTGACTTATAAACTGTACTAAAGGTGTGTAATTATGGTTAAAGATCGGGCTTTCACACAAGTTGTGATTTTGGGATGTTCCTTCATCTCCAGATGTTTGACTTGATGGTATGATTAAACATACCAGTTTTAAGCATGAGGGATATGTTTATTGGGTAAAGAGAAGCGTTTGATGTTCATAGTAGCTCATGAAAAACATCTGAATGGTTTTAAATGTGTAGCTGGCAGCTGCAGGGAGCAATACTGTTATAGTAACATTGATTCACAGGGAGTCTGGTGTGTGACACCTAAATGTAGACA
This sequence comes from Chromobotia macracanthus, assembly GCA_036877525.1. Classification (NCBI taxonomy): domain Eukaryota; kingdom Metazoa; phylum Chordata; class Actinopteri; order Cypriniformes; family Botiidae; genus Chromobotia; species Chromobotia macracanthus. Next base: position 8,725,197 of record JAZGTH010000017.1, read on the forward strand.
AATTTAGAACTTGTGAGCTCTTCATGTACACTTATTAATTTGCTGATGTCTGTACATTATAAAATGCCCTGTAATTTATGCATTCATATGCAAGCAATTTCAATCCATGTAATACAGTGTAATTTAAAATGTCAACAACAATATGGGAGCTCATGTTAGACAGGGATTGTAAAACAATTATTTATTAAACAAATGTAATCTTTAGATTTGGTTTTCTGTTTCTGTTGATTTCAATTTATTGACTAAACTAGATATTAAAAAAGCGTTCAAAGTCTGATGGACTTTGTTTGCAGAAAACAGTGTTTTCACAGGTTTACTAGACGTTGTGAACTCAGGTAGTCTTGTACTTTAGATGTTTTTTCAGACTTTTAAGTGTTTGTAAGAAGAAAAGGCCTTTAAAGAAGATGATAGATTAATCAGTGCAGAGATAATGATGATGGTCTAATTAGAATTTTGACACAAACATTTGTGCTCATTAGAAATGATCGCAGCATTAGAGATCAAAACCATTCACTACCATTGTGCAGTTTATAAAGTCAATCTTGCCATCATTTGTTCACATTAAATGTTTCTTGACTGTTGCAAAGCTTGAAGCAGTCATCCGTTTGTTATAAATAGTCCAGTCACAGCCTGAACCTCATGGAGAAGAGTCTGCTTGATGCTTTCTCTTAGAGCTTTAGAAACCTGTGTTTTCTCTGAGCTGTTGATTATTTCATACAGTATGATGCTTAGTGTCCGCCCTGATCTCAGACAAGCCATCAGACAGGTTAGTGATTCTGAAGTGTGGTCAGGGCAGACAACAGTGAAAGATAGTGATAATAAGTGATAATAAGTGATAATAGTAATAATAGTGATAATAGTGATGTGATATGTGTGTGTGTATTTCCACAATTCCTTCCACAACTTCTTAAAAAGTAATAGCTAATGTGCATAAGCCTGATTAAAAAGATGATCTCCAGTAATTTGAGGGAGTCATTTCTACTGTCCTTGAGGCATGGCTAATTGAATGAGCACTTCATTCTTTCTTTTTTCCTGGTTTGACTTTACGCAATAGCATGTGGGCCTGCTGAACCATGGGAAACCTTTGCTAATCAAATAATAAAGACACCGAATAAAAATGAGCAAACATTTTATTTTTATTTTTACTGTGTTTACTGGAAAGCAAATTTCAGGAAGAGAGAACAAATATAACATATGAAGTGAAATTAAAACAGTGCAGGGTGGCCACACAGCAGATGGATAAGGCAATGAGCCAACACCTCCACTGGCTTTCCAGGTAACTGTGTGCTGGGAAACCACAGGACTTTCTAATACAGCCGCTCACTTTTACTGGAGCAAATTCCCCAATAATACCCAAATAAATTTTATTCAACGTGATGGAGTTATTTCCATTGGTCTGAGCTCCTTGCTGTATTCATATTCTGTAGGGTTTATTGTTACACACCTTGTGGGGATTTTTCAGAAAGAATCATCAATTACGTGACATGCTGACCTTTGCATTTGAGAGTGCAATTGGTGCTTTATTTTTGTCCAGCTGTTTCTTTAAATGTGTTAAATGCATACTTTAAATTAAAGCTAGTAATGACTGTTTGCGTCAATGCTGATATTGTCACCTGGCCAAGCAAAGTACCCAGTGTGATATTCTCCTTGGGAGCTGTTACTCCCTTAGAGAGCTTTACAAAAACACAAAGACGCACTGAAGTTGTCAGTCGCTAGAAGAGACTAATGGAGCATAACAGACACCTTTCCTCAGTATATCAGTGTTAGAAAGAGAACATAGAAAGAGGCCTGTCTCCTTTAAGTGTTTTTGGCAGCTTAACTGATAGTAATGAAACATAACAGCCAGCCATAATAACTGTCACTATTACTTAGGGGGCCTCGGAGGGGAAAAAGAAACCCAAGCTCAGACAGATACTGAGATCTGTGCTGTACTCTATATTTGCAGATGACGTATTTCCCCTCTTAAGTTTGCATGCATTAAAAAAGGCAGACTTTGATATAAGTGGGTTATGCAAGCTGGTTTAACTGTGTCTGTAGAATAGTAAGCTAATGCTGCTTAGAAACAGGTTTGATGTACACTGTTTTTCTACTCATCTCACTGCCATAACCAGCGTCCTCTAGGTGTCACGTCTGCCAGGCTGATCCAAAACTATTGAGCAATAACTACTTCTAGAAAATGGAATGTGCATGGCCAATGTCTATCTTCTGAGCTCAGGAAATTCCTAATTCTAGTGCAACCGCACTGCCCTCCCCATAAGCCTGCTATTGCTATTGTTGCTTGGGATACAGCATCTAGTGTTCTGTGTGGCATCAGATGGTATAGGTGCATGCTAAACAATGCAGGAAGTATAAAATATGAATTTAAATACATGTTGCCTTTTGTGAAAACAGTCTTTTAATAATAGCATGCAACTATGCATCAATAAAAGTCTAGAATAAATCATGGTTTGTAATTCTTAGCTTGAAATAAAAGATGATTGAATGTTTTGCGTCAAACAACAAAAGTGTTTACTTGGTAATAAATTTGCCTAAACATAAAGAATGTGTAGATGGGTAGTGTCACGTGACTTCTTTAGAAAGTGCAGTTTTGGCATGTTTGTTGGCATGTGTCTCTGCTCCTGAGGTGCCCTGCCCTTGCAGCGCTGCTCATGTTCCAAACCTCTGCCCAATGACTTTGAGCCTGCTGGGCAACAGACTGCTGCGCCTGGCATCAGATGGGACTTTTGCAGCAATTTCAGCACACTGCAATTCTGTCTGTCTATCTATCCATCCAGCTAACAGGGAACGTTTTCAGAACATTGGCAATAACGTAAATACAACATCTAAAAAACTGGACATTTTGAACATTACTATAGCTAAATATCCTTTTTTAATGTTTTGTTACTTAATGGAAACTTTAGGGAAACATTCTTACAACCTAAAATTGTTAGCTGGTATCTATCTGTTTGTCTTTCTGACTGTCTGTCTAATATGTGTGTCTGTCTGTTTCTCTGTCATGTTACTGTTCCGTTCATCCATCTGTTTATTCTTGAAAAGTCACAGCAATACATGATTTAAACATCAGTTTTTACATTTGAAGTAGCAGATGACATAACAAGTGACAAGTGGGACATTTCTGGAGAGGCTTTGTTTGCAGAATACTTCTCAGGAAATATGCTTCTCACTGTCATTTAAACTGTAATTCAGCCAGAATTACAGCATTCAGTGTGATCTTGTCTGGATTTCAAATATGCCGGTTACATGCAATTGTAGTGATTGTTTTGAGTCACCAAAACACCATTAGCCTGTACAGTTAGTGAAGATAAATCTGCTTTTAAACACTCACTGATTAAGTGTCTGTGATGTCACCAAGTCTGTCAATTAATAATAGATAATGCCCACCTCAAAGTTAAATCATCTCTCTGACAAACACTGATATCTTATTTACTGATACATTTTTTTATTTACACAGACACGCACCTATTTATGTCCTGTTTGGTGTGTTTAGTTCCGCTTGACAGTGGCCTAAACAACAACCGTGGGTTTCATTCTGGCTCATAATGGAACATTTGTGTCAGATTTACCCAGCCAAGGGATGTAAAATAACAGCCATTTGGCAAATAAATAAACAACTCACACACAAGGTCTCACATATTATTTTAAAACACCGTCAAGTGCAGTACACCTGATGCTGAGAGTAAAATCTAAATGACCTCAGCTGGCAAGCATGTGTCTGTGCTTCAGAAAGTGAACATCATGTGGAGGACATCAGCAGATCAGTTTCCTTTAGGAAATACACAGCAGGTTTTGATATATAGAAATGCCATGGATAAAGACAACAAGCTAGACTAGAAAAGCATGGATTGATTTGCCAGCTGGGACATGATGGGAAAAATGCTCAAAATGGTGCTGAAATATCCAATATGCACCACAATACAAAAGAGTTTAAGAAATTAAGATTTTGGAAACATTGAGATTCAAATTTAAAAATTCAAATTGGCGCTTATTACTGCTCAGGTCTAACAGCACACATGCTGTAAGTGTTACTGTTGTAAAATGTAATCTTGTTACACATTATTTTGATGCATTGAAGGTGGAAATGAGAAAGCTGTACAGTCTTGTTTGGAACCAAGTCTATTTGTGTGATTCATTTGGGTGCAACAATCACCTTCTCATGTCTAAGCCAGCATCTGGATGAGGGAGTTGCCAGTGAGTGTGAAGGGGTGACGTGGTTTTACATTTGAATAAATGAAATATTGATGCCATCAGTCAATTTAAATTCACCATTAGGGATCTTGGGAACATTATGATGTTGCTAATAAGATCATTTCCATTTAATGCAGTCAGTCAAAAGAACAGGGGCTGGCCCAGGTTTCTTGGACAGGAGGTAACAAGAGCAGTTATCCTGCCACAGCTGGAGAATATTTTGTACATTGGCTAATTTATTAAAGGTAAAGAACTGATTTTGGAAGGTTGTAATAAACTGATGAAATGAGGTGGCTCAAAAATAGAGTGTTTCATATTTTACACTATGTGGAAAAGCATTCATATTAAAGAGTCTTTTTTAAGTTGTTTTCTAAATGATAGCGATATAAAAAGAAAATGTGTTTTTGAGTGCTGCACATTTGTAATAATTCCCAATAGCTCCATTTGTGTTGTTCAATAGTGTGTTTAATCTGTATAATATTATCTAGTGAAAAGAAAAATATCAAATAATTCATAAGAGTAAAATTTGATACTGTAAAATTTTCTTGTGGCCAAATTCAGTTAATTAATCAGAGTACCACCCATCAGCCACAAGCTTTCTATGCCCATCGTACACTACACCACTGCCATGGTTACCACATGGTCTTTGTCTATGGTCTTTACTTTGTAACTTTTAACACCTTTTAGAGTTAACAACTCTTATAAAGGACAAAAAGGCACAATGTGATGGAATAACCAGAGCATATTTTATATAAGAGTGAAGTGCAAAGTGCACCATGACCCTGAAACAGCATTAAACTGCAGCACCACGCTGATTACCTTACATCCTCGCTGTCTCCAACATGCAAGCAACAATAAATCACCCCCCGCAGCAGCCAGGTTGACTCAGAACTGCCCCGGCTCGCTCTGCTACAGTGAGGCTAGCCAAATCGTAATTGAAGCCACTTCTGCTACATTCACTTCCTTAAACATGCTGAGTTTCTGGCCACCGAAGTTTTAAGCGAAGCAGAGATGCAGTAACTTTCTGAGTGAAGCTATTGGCTTGGTAGATAAATTGCTGATTTCTGTTTTGCAAAAAACAGCCTTTAAATTGCTTTTCTCTTGTCTCTATTTGTGTAGGCTTTGTAACCTTAAGATAATCTAAAAGTAACCAAAATAAAATATGTTCCATTTGTGATGCTTAACATGATGCTACACAAAACAGACTGTGATCGGTTGCTCTACATGTGAGTCAGATAGCCATTGTGCAGTCCATAGCCAATGAAAACCAGCTATGAAAACCAGACCTTTTTTGCTTTCAGTCTAAAGGTCTGACTACACAAGACTACCTAAATATGCATTCAACGTGCACATTCTGCATGTTTTTGATGTAAATAGAGTATTACATAAGAGTATTATTTACACTTAGAATATTAAGTATATTCAAATTGAGTGTATATACAGTTTGTTTACTGTAGGATTTACTGTATGATATGGTACATTACCATAATTTATGCTTTAAGTGCCTTTGTAGAACAAGGCACTTGAGAAATAAGCAGTGTATTTATAGCAAAAGATATGTTTTAGATACATTTTATGCTCCTTTGTACATCAAATCAACCATTCCATGTAAGCAGCTGTCTGTTGATGGTGTTTTTCTCCTGTGCACAGTGCAGGTTATTTTTAATGAACATATGAGATTACCAGCTGTGAATATCAGAGAGCCATTAACACTTCAGTGTAAGTCACAGTGTTATTTTAAGGCCTTTGGTTTTCATGTGTGTAATCACAGCGCAGTTTCACCCAAGACATGGTGTCAAATCTATTAGCGTTGGTTACAACTGCTGGGTGTGGACTTTGACAGTGCAAATTGTGTTTGTGTGTTCTGTGTTCACACTGGTGATTATGGTGAGTGAAACCTCTTAATACAAAACTAATGTCACAGCTGCTGAGCCTCTTCATTTTGAGTCTCGTAATTTTGTAACGTAACCACTGTGGTATGGTTTCAATTGCTTGTTGATAAAGTGCAAAAAATAAAAAGAGTAAGTGTGAAAAAAATACTCCTAGTTTCACTCCTATAAAATAATTCTCTTGACCCAACAACATCGTATTAAACAACTTATTTGACTTCCATAAACAGCGCAGTGTAAACATGTTATCTGCATCAGAATGTTATGATTGTGCTCATACATGTAATCTTATTCCTTGTTCACACATTGCATCCTACCAGTAATTTGCTGGTAACTTGCTTCCGATTTACCAGTATTTTTGAAAAAGTCCTGTTCACATATGATCTTTTAAAAGGCATGTACCAGTAATATACTAGTAAAGACTGTGTGTGAAAGAGGCTCATGTCTGTTAACTGCTCACAGCCCAAACAGGGTCTAATATCAAAATGTTAAATGACAAACATATACCCCTTGCTCTGTTTTTTCTGCCTCTTCATGTCTCTCACTCTTTATCAGTAATTATCACCTTTTCTGTATGATGATCCACAGTATAGATGTCTGACACATTATTCCTATCGAATGATTTTCATTTGGCCTATATCTCTTAACACACATACACACAGTTATTTGCAGATCAATCAGTAGGTTTGTCACTATTAATGAGAGAAAATGATAGCATCAATTTTTAAACAGTGTTTTAAACACTGTTAAAAACATTTTTTAAACTAATGTGATATCACAGCATTGTCCTCTGTACATGTATGTGGGTGTGAAATGTGCATTTATTTAAAGAAAAAGTTCAATGGTTTAATGACAGTGTGGCTGCAAATAGTGAGCCTGCAGTTGTAATTTCACTGTAGCTTTACACACAACCGTGGTTTTTATACACAGGTAGTTGAAAGGGCTGAGTTACAACTTGTTTGGTGATTGGCTGCCATGCATACATCAGCTGATGCAGGTTGTTTTAGTGGGAAAGCAAGTTAATACACTTTAAATAAAGATTATAGAGTTTTTAAAAGTTGAAATTTAAAACTTCATAAGAGAGTTGTTCACAATAAGGGTAGGAACATGCAAAAAGTAAAAATAAATAGTTTTGATTCCATGTTGACTAAGGTGTGCTCCCAAACTGGGGCTGTGTGTGTTTGATTGCTGAGCGTTTGTTGTCAGGCTTGTATTGTGAACATTCGTACAGCCTGATGATGCCACGAGCATGTGCTCAACGAATCACACCCTCACCCTCACACACCTACATTTAGAGATTAAAAGGCCTCAGGGGCTATGGGTACACTCTCTCTCTCTCTCTCACACACACACACACACACACATACACATTCACATGCAGAGACCAAAAGGCAATTTTCACCAGCATCATTGTGAGACCCACTTCATTAAAATCGGATATAGAATGGCGAGCTTTTACAACAAGGGGAAGGAGAAGGTGAGGGGAAAGGAGAGTCGGAATCAGAACCCGATTCCCCCACCTCCTTTTTCTTTACAATCTTCCCTGCCATCCGTACTGTTCTATCAAGAATAGCAGAAGGAAAGCTATCTCATTACTTCATGTTCCTAGGGCGATGTGCTTTGGCTTCTGGGTAGGAGCTTTAGAGCTTGAATTAGCACATGCTCACTATGTGGCTTGTTTAATTGTGTAGCTTGCAAGACAACAGACGAAGCACGCTGCATCATCAGAACAAACGTCCCGTCACCGATTGCTGCACTTCGCTGCATTGCTGCGTTTGTTGTGCTGTTTAATGAACTCTTTTGGGGCATGCACTTTGTGCAGACCTTTTGCATGCTGCCAGCAAGAAGTGCTTGACCTGACTGTAGTGTGTGAGCCGGGGGACTAATCCACTGAGGGTCTCTGATCGCCTTGGCATTAGGACCAAGATAAACTCATGATGGAGAGCTACAGTATGTTTGTAAATATAATGAGGTCTCAAAACCTCATTATAACAATATTATAGGGGTTATATAATATTGTTTGTTTTTGCACTTACCACATAAGCATTTTGTTATTGTTTACTCACCTTTATGTTTTTTTTGTCAGTAAAATATCTAAACAATGTTTTTGAGATTTTTTATCTGCTTTTGGTGTTGTCATAAAGATCAGTGTAACAATTTTTCAAAATGTGTTTTACAGAACAAATTTAAAAATAACAGCTTGCCCATGATGTGACACTTATTGTACACTATATAATACATATTGTAACATTTTACATTGAATATAATTATGTTGTTTGGGAATCAAACCCATGATCTTGGCATTGCTACCAGTTGAGCTACAGGAACACTACTACTTACCCTAAAGCATTTTTGCAAAGTAGCCTATATGTAATACTTGCCCTGATACTGAAACCAGGATGAATAAAGTTTTATGATGAGGGATGGTTTACTTAATACACTACAAACTAGGTTACAGAGACAAGAGAAGTCACCGCCACCTCTTTTAAAGGGCAATACTTTTGTGACTTTGGACAGACAGGAACCTGCCCTGTAGTTTACTTGGCTAAATAATTTAATTTGTTTACTGTTTAATGCTGTTACAGCTTGATTGTTAATTTATCACAGGTCACAAGTAATGCTCCTCTCTCTCTCTCTCTCTCTCTCTCTCTCTCTCTCTCTCTCACTCTCTCTCGCTTTCTCTCTGTCAATGATCTGCATGCTGTTGGATTAGAAGACATTACCTGTGCAACAAAACGAGGAGAATTAAATAACGCTCAGTGTCATGTTCAGATTGGAAATGGGGAAGAGAATAACCCTCTTTGAAAGCTGTTATTAAATTTCATGAGAGAAAGATAAGCCCCAGAATTTGCCCTGCCTGGCTCCCCTGCTGCACATTCAGTGCTCACTGGCCAAACAACATTACTGTCCTGTTTCTGTTGAATAGCACTGTGCTGCATTCCTCTCTAATGCACACACACATTTGATTGAATGAACTCTATATTGTCATATCCAGTTCCTGGTTTTACTGTATGCCCCTTTTAGAATGTTCTAATAACATTAAATCCCTAATTACCCATATGATCACATAAAATACAAATATAGTAATATAAGTTTAGAGGTAAGACATATTAAAGGGTAAATCTAAATCAAATTGACAATTTTAACGGATTCTGTAGAACTGAATGAAAAATTATGAGAGTTTGTTTTATATTTGTGTGTACTTTGTTCGCTGTTAAAAGATGTTTCCTATCCTAGTCTAATATGCAGAGACAACTATAAGTAAGCCATTTTTGTAGGTTTGTTGTCAAGGGGGAATTGTTGTACCTTTCAAATCTAAAATATGTGGTGGGACTGTCAATTTTCTCGACCAATAGCAGCCAGAGGGGGTGTTCAGGAAACTTTTAAACAACCATTTTTTGTTTGCTGTTCCGTTTACTGACATTAGTGGCACAGAAATTACACACTCCATCTTTAAATGGAACTATAAGAAGCATTTTTCTGATTAATCTTTTTAATAATCACCAATTATTATAGCTGTTGATACCACACTGTAGTGTTTTGTGTTCAATATTCATTCATATGAATTGGATTGCAGTGCATGCTTGAATAGCCACAGTTAACAAAGATGAGAGTAAACAGTGTGTCTGAAAATCCCATTCCCCTCCAAGGAGTCAGTGAATGTCCAGATTTATTCTCTCAGTGCCATGTGAATGACACACGACATCTGCTCTGGTGCAGCAGTCCGCCACAGATAATCCCATTAAAACAGTTTATTAAAATGGGAAAGCACATGAACGGATGTTGTACATCCCTTTGCTGCCAATGGAGTATACAGTTACACAGGAATGAGAGAGTGTATTGATTTATGGAAGAGTTTGTCAATGGGTTTGATAACAGAATTTGGATGTCATGGAATGATAACATTGTGTGATGGTGCTGCATGCTGAATATGACCAATATGTATTTGGATTGAGAGGATCGAATGTGCATTAAAATTAATGTTGAAATTGCAAATGGTTAAAGAGCCCTCAAATGAGATGTGTAATTTATTGTTTAGACATTAGAACTAGTGGCTTTAGAAGTCAAGTGTTTTATTTCTGTATAATTCAACAGAAACTATTACTGGCCTACAGTCCACACATAATCCATGAAATCTTAAATATCTTAAATTAAAAACAATTGCTTCATTTTATTTTTCAGTTTTTAAAATGTATTTGTTTAGTAGGATTTGGTATTGTGTAATCATAACAGAAAAACCTTTACAGTGTTTTTCTGCTGCATGTAAAGAGCAGAACATTCTGATTTGTAAACTGGTCCGCTGTTGCAATAGTCTTTAGGTTGGTGTTCATAATTCTGTCTTTAGTTTTTCTAATGTATTCTAGGGAACCACAGTCTTTAGTCTTTGGAGAAACACATATATCTTACAAACAGATCGTATTATCTTTATTTGAGAAGGTCTTGTCATTTTTCCATAGGTTTGCCAATTAAAGCATATAACTGGCTGATGAATTTCCATAAATCATAACTGATATATATCCACACTCCCTCTGGAAACTTTTACCCGAGATCATTTGCATACATATTGTCTCACACCTTTTGTTTTTCTCATCTCCAAGCCCTTCTATTCAAGACCTTCTCTACAATCTTCTGACAGTTGAGATGGCTATATGTGGCAGGTAACTGAAATAATCTCATCTCGAAATCAAGTTGCTAAAATATACACTCAAATCATTGTTGTGTCTGTCTCAATCGGATGTTAATAAAAGGGTATGTAGGGATGAGCTTTGGCTTGCTTGATAACTCATTTTCCATTAGAAACAAATGAAAAGAGAAAATAAAGCTGCGTTTTGTATTAATTAAAACAAGGGAAATCCTTAAGGAGAGGTTAGAATCGCCAGTCAATCCTTTATTCGGGAGTATGCAGTATGCAGTACTACATCCTTCATCCGCATACCATGATGACTGGTGCCAATTTTCACCTGCTGTTCTCTGACATTGAGTTCTCTTCCTCTAATGGTACATATTTGCTCTAATGCAGAGAGAGTTGAGAAGTGTTTTTGCTTCCTTTCAGATAGGGGTCATGGACAAATTACATAGATGAATTTTGAGTGAAATAGGTTAAATGTATACTTTTGATACTGCTATAGTGTAACCTTAGACATCTGTAGAGTAAGTGAATAACTAAAATAATTCTTTGTTGTTGTTGTTCAGCTGAGGCAAAGGTTCTGTTAATGTGCTTTTTGTAACCCTAAATGTCTTACAGCAATCTTCAAATGCCTTTTTTTAAGTAATTTAAAATCACTTAGAAATCAGGATATTTGAACTTATTGCCATTAGTTGCACCACAATAGATGGAGTCATGTTGATAAAATTATTTTTATGGAAATGTTTCCTTACTGAAACCAGATAAAAATGTAAAAGACTAAGAATTAAGGAATAAAAATACTGAGAAGTACCTTAGTATTACTATGCATTTCGTAATTTCATTGCGTAGCAATAGAGTGCTGAATCCACCTGGCTAGAAATTAAAATTGGCTATAAAAAATGTGGCATTAAGGTATGTGACTCATAATGAGTAAATGAAATGGACCATAAACTGCTTGGTTGCAAATTGAAGTTACAGTAAATGCTTAACTCAACAAATAATGTACTTTGAGAGAGCAGCCGTGGCTATTGGCATTGTTTCCAACTGATAGCAGGAGGTGGTGCATTCCAAGAGCTCTGTTAGCCAGAATATTTCTGGAAGAGGCACCCTGTTCCTGCAACTTCCTGTTGTGGCTTTGAGGAGAGAATGGCTCTGTTCTTATTTAAATGTCAACGTTTGGAGGTCAGTATGGCCTTGTCTTTTCTTTCTATTGATCTGGCACTTGTACTGGGTTTGATCAACTGACCCAGCTGGCCAACATTCATAGACAGTGACACTTACTCTACTGTAGGCCTGTTTTTATATTCTGTTTAGCAGATGCCATGTAGAGGAATCCTTCAAAGATTTAAAATTAGAAACAGTAGTAACAATCAGAAGATGGTATCAAATACCATCACTTACTCTCCTCTCACGCTCTCTTGTTATTGTAAGCAGTATTGATGCACTGCTGTGACAAAATCAATACCTGAAGAAATACTTTTTATATGGTAACTATTATAACAAAGTGCTAGAACACAGAAACAGATAGGATCACTTTATACTTTCAGATATACTTTAGAAATGTGAGAGGATAAAAGTCACCTTTAGAGGGTTCAGGAGAGATCTAAAACTGCACTGTATCAAGATACAAATGTCTGCAATCAAAAGTCAGGGGTTTCAATTGGAATCCAAACAGCTGGTTAATCACAATGGGGTATGCAAGGTGATGATGCTGTAGGCAAGCAATTTTAGACCAAAAAAATTCAAAACAGGTTAATGTTTCTCACAGGCAAAAAAATTTACGTGTGCACCCTCTAGTGTACAAACAAATGTTAAGGTAAATGTCAACGTAATAAATTGCGCAATAAATTCAATATATATTTTGAGTGTGCATCATATGTCCAGCATTTATAAATAACTAAATTTGCTTTGAATTCTGTGACACCTGTGCTGCACTTGCTGATGCGACTTCCATGCAAGTCTGCTATCAATCCCACAATCCACCTCAAGAGTGTGATGCTCGACTTCTGTAGAAATGAATTGAAAAGGCTTGCTCACCTTTGCTCAAAATGTGCCACATTAAACATGCCGTTATTGACATCATTACAAGCGAAAATAGACTTGTGGGCATAGTGTCTTGATTTGGCAACTACAGTCCTTTGTGAAAGTTGTAAAGATAAAGCTCCTGAGCTGTGAAAGAACAATGATTGTGGTAGCATCATGATACAATGTTATGAGATTGTTTAACATGGTACTTTGAAATATACCATGCTGAATGGTGATCATTGTTCATGTACGCCAAGATTTTTGGAATTGTACACTGTACTGTTGCTATTTATTTTCCAGCCACATGTTTATTGTAAGACAGGCAATCCTGCGCAATATGTTTGTGTAAACATTAGTCTCTGAAACTCCCAGCGTTCAACACACACCCGTCCTTCACACAGCATCTCTCATTCTCTCTAGCCACTGATAGACAGAGTGAAAGAGGTGGAGGAAATGTAGAATTGAAAGCTGACCTGTGAGAGAACAGGCGTCTGGTGCGAAGACGCCGAGAGCAGCAGAGCCCCTCCCACACAGCTTGAGTGGGTGAAATTTTCTGTTTATCTTCAAGATCTGGCAGTGACAAAAAAGGCTGAAAACGGTCTTTTTTCTCATTCTTGTATTTCATAAGAGGTGCTCTTATGGCACTCTTATGAAATCCTTCCCTTGTGTAGATATCCAGAGTAGAATTGCTGGATGTCTTGATATAGCCCAGTAGAGCATTTTTCCCATGATGCTTTGCTGTAGCTTCTACAGTACATGAGTTTAAGTACAGTCAAAGAATTGCCATTTGGATTATGGAAAGTTGCTTTGCCAGGTTTCCTTTGTCTTTCATTTGTCTTACTATTAGATGAGTGTAACCATGGTCATTAGCTTGCATTTGTTCACTTTAAGCTCTGACCTTTATGGTATTGAAATACACCACTGGAAATTTAAATAACTTTGCAATAGATGGAAGTGTATGATTTTGCAGAGTTGCTTGCAAAGCATACACTTCCAGCATCTTTGGTGCTGACACGCACTTTCATGACTCTGCAAGTTAAAGCATTGAGAATTGCAGGTTTTTTACTGGGAAATGCAATTTCTCTTGGTCATTTGCGTGCATGCAATTCAAAATTACAATATTGTCATGAGTCCATGTGAATGTTGCGTTCATCACAGTTTCTCTAATAGTTACATTATTGCTTCCTCTATGGTAACATTGTTTACTTGCTACATAGTAAACATTAGTGCATTGTTGGCATTAATATAGAGCTTAATCAAATGGCATACTTTATTACTGCTGGAGATGATTTGGTTACTGATATCATTACCGGCTCTCTATGGCCTGATCCTAAAGGCTTAATTTGATCTTGGCTTTTACAACACACCATTAAAGATTAAAAGGCTGAAAGAGCATTAGTTGAGGCCTCGCTGTTAGAAAATGTGTGTAGCTAGATCAGATTTCCCTAAGGTTGCGATACCCTTCTTCAAGAACACAGAAAAGCTGGCTTGTACATCTGCTGCATGTACACACTTATTCACACTCTAATTAAAAATGTTGTCTGACATCATCGGCGCGCCGCCAATACGCAAGCTGTTTGCGCACAGTTTCCTCAGTTGCGTTTCATCCGTGGCGCTTACTGTACTATTTACAGAACATTGTTTGACTTTTTCTTCAGTTAAGTTTGTGTCTGTGGAGAGATTTGTGTAATGCAAATTTACATATTTCTCACCATTTGTCTTCAATTTCCAATTCAAAAAGCACTATGATAAAAGTTTTCAACACTAATGGGAACATATAAATGAATCACTGACACCAACGACACTGTTCTCCTTTATTTTGTTGGCTGCAAAGTAAAAGTGTGTCTTTATAATTCCATTAAACAAGGGTTTTCACCCTAAATAGTGCACTTACTGTCACCTACTACTAGCATAGATTATCGTCACTATCCCAAATTGTTTGTAACATTTTCTATCGTAGTGTTATCAGCACTATTTTTAGCTACAGCAGCATCAGCGCACTCTTCCCGCTTCTGTCTCATGTAATTAAAACTTATGCCGGGGGGGTCTGTCATAGAATTCGAAAGTCACAGATCAGGCCCGTGAGTGTAATTTTTTAATATTTATTGTACAGTTAAGTTTTCCAAATAAAATCTTTCAGCTCTTGTGGTTTGCAAAACGTTTGTGTTTGACTGTATGCATATTTATGTGCATTTGTATGTATCATATGTATATTTAAGTGCCAGTGCACATTTATGTAGATACACCAAACTCTTTTTCTTCTCAGTGCTCAGTTTCTCAGTTTTGTCAGCCTGGTGACCCATAAATCTGTTATTTGCGATAAGTTGGCATGTGATAAGTTTTTTAATAATCCTTTTTTTGTTTTTTTTATTTTTTTTTTTTTGGAAAAAAAATAAATTTTTTGGGAGAACCCCAAACTTTGAGTTTTGCAACCATTAAACACTCATAGATGCACAAACAGCCCATAAACAATCAAACTAACATCACCATGCAGAATCACTGCTGACATCCACTTGAGTGGAATCTTTAAGCTAAGCAACGATATCAATCTTTTCAAATGTCCTACCAGTCTGACCAGCCTTTCCTCTCTCTGCTTCTCATGTTTCTTCCATCTTTGTCTCTCTCATAGGTTCTCTTGACATTTGCAAAGGTTGAAAGACAAAGTAGCTCTGTGTCCTGATAAGGGCGAGGGCTCTTCAGCCTGAATGTGAATGTTCTCTCATGAGACCAAAGCAGAGCCGGTTGTATTTGACAGACAGGGCAATGGGTCAAGTTTTGGAGGATCTTGTAATGGAGCTGGATGGGGTTGACAGGAAAAGACAGATGTAAAAGATGAAGGGTGACCATCACCTGTAGGATAAAAAATTGTGGAATTGGACAACATTTTTCACCAATTCCAATTGTTAAAAATAATCACACCAGCCTATTTTCATTTAGGTATCAAACCTTCTCGAATGCTGTTTTCATATACATTTTCTTACACTGTTAATTAAACAGCACAAAGATTTGCCATGACTAAAAATGAGACAAAGCTTGTTTGTTTGTCATTTTTTTCATATGCATAGTGTTCAAAAAAACTGTTCAACGTTCATTGTTTTTTTTTGTGTAAGCTTTCTGCTAATTCCGTGTGAAAATCTGCTGACACGGGCTGCAAAGACAACACTACCTGCTGGTGAGAGGAAATTTACAACCCCACAAAATAACAACAGCGTTGAGGAAAATAACACATTTCTGTTTGTTTTATTGGGAATTTTCTCCACTTGTTTTCTGTCTCTGTAGCCCTGTAATAATAAGATTCTGACTCTCAGCGTTAACATGATGAATATTGTTCTTACTCTTGGATTATCATCCAATAAGAAAGTGACTGGTGAGCTAATATTAGTCTGCACCGAGCGTTGGTTTACCCATGAGCAGGTTGCCTAGGAAACGTTACATAATTGGAGCATAGAAGATGCCCCCAGCTGATTGGGTGATGTAGACAAGGTGATAGATCTCTCAGTGTGTTCTGTTCACTATGTTCCGTCTATCTGCCTAGGAAGGAAATGACCTTGTGACACTGCAAATAGTGGCTAGCATTTCGATAGCTTTCTCTTTACAACACAGTGTGGTGCTTTCTTTTATCTCTTAAATAATGTGTGACTAAATAAGTCTGTTGGGGAAAGCAAGTTGGTTTGTTAGTTCATGCTTTACTAAATAATTGCTGTCCTAAATCCATACAGTATGACTTCTGTGAAATGCAAAGGATGAAATTGTCAATACTGTGCTGGTCATTCAATGCAATTATAATGAATGGACATGATATTCCTTTGTGTTCTAAGTCAGTATGTGCTAATCTTCCCCTCCAGTGAATTGTTTATTGCTGTTAACCTTGATTTCAGATCAGTCTAATTTGTGTCAAACAGACCAATCACTGAAATCTATCCTTCTTCTATTGTGTTGCACAGAAGAAAGTTGGATTGGTTTGTTATGACATGAGGGTGAGTAAATGATGACACCTTTTTATTTTGGAGTAAACCCTCCAATAAAACATTGTTCACAGAGAACACAAAGTGACAGCCCATTCTGTTTCCCCACAGGTGCTGACCTGGGCGGTCTGATGGATCTTGAGACTCTCTATCAGGGTGTGGAACGAAGCATAAACCAGAGCCGACGAGCCCGCAGACAGTCCCCCGAGCGAGCCTACAACATCGAGGTTTTGCTGGGGGTGGATGACTCCGTGGTGCAGTTTCACGGGCAGCAACATGTGGAGAAGTATCTCCTCACTCTTATGAACATTGTAAGTGTGTTTAGGCCACCCACGCTGCCTGTTGTGTTTGGGTTACCCTTGAGAAAAATCAAAGAACGATAGAAACTACCCTGTCAACAGCGCTGCAGTTCTGCAGGCAGAAGACAGCATTATAATAAACAAGTAAGATAAACGTTGCTGGTAGAGAAACATTAGAGACAGAGTGTTGACACTAGAAATACTACTTTTATTCTCACGTATAAATGGAATGTTTTGAAAGGGTTTATGTTTTTAATCACTACTTTTGACTGTTTAGGAGTAGTTTCTTTTGGTATTGGAGTAATAGAAAATCAAGCAATCTTGAGATTTAATGGACTGTAAGTTTGTCTCTGGAGAAGACTCTTGGCTGACTGAAGATATGTCTGATTTTATTTTGTACAATTTGCCAGAACCAATGTTTAGCAATTTTTACAGTTTAGTAACTTAGTACAAATAGATACAATATATAAAATAAACATGAGGACATGGGAAAAATATATGTATGAAATAATAAAACAGCATAAATGAAGTACAACACAGATGCATGTCTGCTGACTGGTAGCCTGGCATACTGTGGGTCAGGCCCTTTTAGACACACACCTTATATCCTTTAGTAACTCAGACCCTACCTAGCTTACAGGGAACATTCACAGAACATTGGATAACATTCTCTAAATGTTATCAAGTTAAATGTTATCTAATGTTATCAAAAACCTTTCTTGCAGTAATGTTATTAGAACGTTTTTTTAACGTTACATATCATATGTCAAAAACATTACAAGTTGTTAGTGGAACATTTTAAAAAGTTACAGAAATACTTGAAAGTTGAATAGCATTGTTATATCCAAGCAATAATGTAAATACTTGGATGTTTTGAATGTTCCTAAAACATTTAAAAGACATTTTTTACATTTTTGTTGGAAATGTTACAGAAACGTTCATATTACCTAAAATTGTTAGCTGGGTGAATGCTTTAGATGGTAATCTTTTATTCATGTTTGTGTGAGGATGATGCTAGTGTCAAGCTCAGGTAAAGCTGGATCCAGCAGATCAGTGGCTTTGCGTCATGCAGTACGAGGTGATGGTAAGCCGGGGGAGAATATGCCTCAGGACAAAACAGCTCTCATCTGCTCCTCACTATCCATCCTTTAATCTCTACAAATTAAACCTACGCAAAGAGAGACAGAGAGGGAGAGCTAATAGACTAAAAAAACACAAGCTGGGCAGATATTATATCATCAGTAATGGTCAATGATGGGAGGTAAAATCAGACACATATTAGATCAGTTCTGCAGTCATTTCTCTACATCATGGATCACTCAATCAAAGATAAAATGCAATAGAATGAAACAAGGTGAAAAATTGGTTGTAACTTCATCATTTGTCTCTATATTGCATATTTTCTCTGGTTATCATGAGTCCCTGAACATTTTCCGCAGCTGTGCCACTGTTATTTCCTTTTCTCCTGTCTTGTTCTCGTCCTAGGGGGTGTTTCAAACACCGCATATGGAATAAATGACAGGAAAACAGATAAACAGAAATATATAAATAACATGGCGTCTCCTCTCTCTCCCACGCGTTGAGTTCTCGCTGCTTTCTTCTTGAAAGTTTACTTTGCTCGCTTTCCGGTGGCATGTCTCTCTCACTCTCCGGGAGTCAAGGAGAGGCATAAAAGAATGTGATAAGGGGTGAGAGCAGATTTTCGCCCTTTTCTCCTTCAGCTATTTTCAATAATTTTTCCTCTAACCTGATCATCGTGTGTATTTGCAGCACATAAGGGCATGCAATGATGTGTTTTGCGTAACACCTGAGGTTGTCATTATATTGCGCTGGGTTTTACGTTATGTCTGTAAATGTCAAAGCAAAGCGAGAAGGTGCTTTATTCCTTCTCTCAGCAGTGTTGTATGGTCAGTGGCTGGTGTCTCAGAATACAGGAAGAGAGAGTAGGAGATGTTTGTCTGCCCGAGTACAGATTAGTCTACTACAGGCAGGACTGCATGTGGGCGGCACAGCCATTTCAGAAGGGCTTCAAAAATGCCAAAACTGATGCATGCAGTATGTGAATGTGTGTGTACAAACAGTGTGAAAAAAGTGTGTTTTGTGTTCCTCAACAGTGGTTCCCAAAAAAGTCTCAACTTTGTTTTAATAAGGTTATAAGCAGTAAAACAGTAACAAATGAATGCTAGATGCTAAACTGACAATATTAGACAGTGGGCCAACATGAACAGAGCATACTTTTTCATTTTCTGCCAAGGCTACAATAAATACAGGTTTATTTGTGTAAATCACACTTATCATGTTATATATGCAGTTACTCAATAACTGCTTTTTTAGGTTTTCCAATTTAACTTATGTTAATACTTTTGTTTTAACATGTTGTTGGGCCCGTATGTAATTTATAGTATTAACTAACATTCCAAACATGGATTTTGAGTAGATTACTGTTTTCTATTGTACAATTAAACAATTTTGATGCATGGATGGGTTGCCACTTTGTCTCATTTAAAATATGAAGGGATAATTCACCGAAAAATTTAATTTATTCACTCATTTACTCACCCTTATGTTATTCTGAACTTTTTTCTTCTGTGGAACACAAAGATGTTTTGAGAAATATCTCAATGGTTTTGTGTCCATACAGTGGATGTCAATGAGCACCACTGTTGTTCATTTACCAACGTACTTCAAAATATCTTCTTTTCTGTCGGTCAAAAGCAAAAAAGTCATCCAGGTTTCGAATTACATGAGTAAATGATGTAAAAAGCTTCATTTTTTCGTGAACTATCCCTTTAATCCATTATAAGTGTGCGACCTGTGACAGAACCACTGGTCTGCCGTGTTTGTGAATGTAATGCTCTGATTCACTAAATTAATTGAGTTCACTAATCTCTGTGTGGGAGTTGTTGTATTTGTGAATGGGCTTTTTGTTGTTCTGGAGAACCAGTCCAGTGACCTGCTCTGCCCTCAACTAACAGAACTGAGTGAAACAGTTTCTAAAAATGCAGTAAATCTATTGATCCTCTTCGTAGGCCCATGGGAAATGATGAGGAATCAATGTGTCAGACAGGGTCCAAAAGACCCTGAGATCTATTGGCTACCGCCCACCTCTCCAATCCACCAATCAGCTATCATTTACCTTTTTTAGTGTTTTAATACTGAAGATAAGATCAAAACTGTCAAAACTTTTACCATCATTTTGTATGACAAATTCATCAGTTTTATCTAGAAAAATCTTGATTTGCTAATCTAAGATAAACGTTCCCATACCTGTAGCACAGCAGATTCTGGCACACACCAGCACAGGCCCGTAATGCTTGTACTTGTTTTAATATATTTGCTCATGTGAGCAGCTCATCCAACCTGTGTAATGGATCAGAGACCTTTGTGTGTAGCATTAATAGTGTGAATTGAAAGTGGATTTTATTAATTGCTTCGCTCTATATTAGTTGCTCCTCAGGTGTAAACAAGACAGGCGGACCATTATGTAATCAGCTCTTCATAGACACGTTGTTCTCGTCCTTAAATGTCAGACAGGTAATAATGGTCCAAAATGTCAAGTGAAATGGCAGGGATTCAGTAATGAATCTGAGCAAATACTGTCCATCAGTGCGTCCCCTCATGTCTCTGAGCGTCCCTGTACATTATACAGCAAAGTAAAGAGGACACGTTTACTTCACACTTTTAGACTGTAACAGGCCAGTGATGATTCAGCATTAAATGCATGTTTGGATTGTACTTCATTTTGAGACATTTAAAGTATAAATGCAGCACATGAATAGGCTGAAACTGATACAAATAATGTTTGATAAAAGTCTAAGAATATCTATATTACTTTTTTTTGCTATCCATTGATGTCATTTAGAACCCCTGTGTCCCCCTTTTTTTCTTTATTATATAATTTTTTTTAAGAGTATCCGTTGTTCATTGTTATGGCTGCTTTGTCCTATCACACACTGTTTCTGGGTGGTTTGATTTATCATATATACGATTTTATTTTGCAGTGCACAAATATTTCTCATTAGTCTTCTTTTTTCTCATTTTTCTTCTACCCCCACAGCATGTGCTCATAACATAAACACTCTATTCTCCACCTGCTCTCCTACAACCATATCTCTTTCAAATGTTTTGCTCACTTTCTCCTCCTCCTCCTATAGCAGTGAAGCCACAATGCCCCATTCTGCATTATTAATGAGATATTAATGATTTTCTGACTTCCCGACCTCCAGGTCTCCATTAGTTACCTGTAGGCTGATGAAACCCACTGCTACTGAACAAGGCCAGCAGAACTAATGAGACCTTCCCTCTCATAGTCATTAACATAAACAAAGGGGGCTATAGGATTTTTATCCTGTCAGAGGTTGAGGAAGAATTCTGTTTATGTTGATTAAGATGTGTGACTCAAATTAATTTTACAATATCCATCCGACTTCACTTGTTCAACCTTTTCTGCAATGTGTGAATGTGTACTGAATTTTAGTGCCAGTCTGGGCTACATTTTCCTTTGAAGTGGAGCATGGAAACAAGGCAGTATTCATATCCCATCATGCAATGCTTCTCCTAATGCAGAGTCCTGAGGTGTTGCACAGTGTGTGTTCTGTATGAAAGTCGTGCCTCAGTTTAACGATCATTAACGTTCAGAACACTGGAGTCATGGTCACCTGGAAGTCATCTAAGCTTTTACCAGTCATTTGTATTAACACTGTTACCAAGGCAACTAAGCCTAAGAGCCCCGCTCTTTAGAATTGCTGAAGAAATCTTGGCGAACAGTTCGGAAAAGTCCTGTATAGTAGTTTCAAAGATAAGCTTTGTCAGCTGCAGACATGTATATATATATATATTGATTTGGAACTGAGGGAAAAAAATTATGTATTCCTAAAAGTTATGGATTTGAGAAGAATAAGGTATTTTTAAACAATCACTCAGTTATGTTATACAGCCAGTATTTCTTTGCATTGTGACCAAACAAATCAAAGTACTTTAAAGATAAAATAATAAATTATTATTTCCCAAAAAGTGGCAGGGCAACAAAAAGCATTTGCTATATTTAACGTCCACAAAAAAGTTAAATAGAATGATGATGGGGGAATGCTTGGAATTCAAGTGAAAGAGAGGCTACAACTGTATGCACTGGGCCCCACCCTACTCTGAAGTTTACTGGTTGCTTAGCAACAGGTAAATCATACATGTTAAAAGCAGGGGAACCATTACAGGGATGCATAAGCTACTAAAAGCAGTTGTATAATTCTTATACTTCTGACCTTTTTTCCCTTCTTCCTTTCCGCCCTCCTTTTAAACTCCTTTCTTTTTCTCTGGCTGCGTCTCTTATTCTTGCTCCCCCTCTTCGCAGTCTGTCCATCAGAAATCTCATTATTGTTGGCTGTGTATACATCTCAGTGTCTCATTAGCAGGCTTCCAGAGCAGCAGAGGACACCATGTCTGAACTTCTGTACCAATTTGTCTGTCTCTGTCTCCCTCTCTGTCTGGGAACTGTGTTTCCCACAGTGCATTAGGCCCATCCCTCAGTGAACTGAATAAGTAAAGATGGGTGAGGCACAGGGTGAGAAGTCAAACTGCAGAATCTTGGGAAATGAAAAGGGTCTCTTGTGTGTTATCGGTTCCATCACAGGTGTCACTTTGGACAGCTTGTGTATTTGTGTTTCTAGGTGTGTATAGGTTTTGCTGTCTTTGTAAGAAACCAAATGATCAGGCAAAGGTTGTCACAAGGGCTGTACTTAACAGGATGCTGGTTTTAAACACCTAGTTCAGAGTTCTCTTAAATTATAATAATTGGTGTAACTTTGCCATAATTGTTTTACTGTTTAAAACAACTAGTTTTTTTCTTTAAAGCCTATTAAAATGGCAGGTTCAGTGGTGACAACTTTTGTGAACACTATTTAAGTATGTTGTCACTAAAGGTCAAAATATGACCTGTATCTTTTCTCCAGGGCAGTAACCTATTTATCCAGATTTTAGCCACAGAATTAGACCACCCCCTCTTTCCTAAACACAGTCTCTAAAGACATTGACAGTGTAAGCAAACACAGAAAAGCAAAATGACTGACATGCATAAAGCACCTCAAATCTTCTCACTATTTAAACAATAGCATACAGAATATATTATTGTGTACAGAGTTTAGGCTGTCACTGAGACAGGTGTAAAATCTCAGGACTTCTCTGTGCTTGGATGGGTTTTTTTCTCAGAACATTGGCTAGTGTTCTCTGAAAGCTGCCTCAAAGTTATCAATAAACATTCTTGCAGAAACATTAGTAGAAAGTTGTTTTAAAGTTATACAGCATATATATCATATATATATATATATATATATATATATATATATATATATATATATATATATATATATATATATATATATATATATATAATTATTCTTAAGTTATTAGAGGAATGCTTTAAGAACATAAAGCATTACAGAATTAGCATTCTTATTATCAAATGGTAACATTAATACAATGTCTAAGAAATGGACATTCCTAGAACTTTTAAATCTTTACTTTCTTTTAAAGTTATCATTTTTAATGTTTTTATTACTTAATGGAAATTTTAAGGAAATGTTCTTACAACCTAAAATTGTTAAGTAAAATAAGTGTGTCTAGTATTAAGTTGTAAATGTTGAATCTAATACTGCTTTTCTCTCTTCACAGGTGAACGAAATCTATCATGACCATTCTCTCGGGGCACAAATTAACGTGGTGCTAGTTCGGATTGTTTTGGTGGATGCCAAAAAAGTAAGAAATCATCTGTAAATCAGATTGTGTCAGATATGTAGGAGAGTAAACATGAATTCAAACTTCACCATATTTACTTGGTGTTCCTATAGCTTATTGGTAGATCTTGGTGTTAGCGGCACAAAGGTTATGGATTCCATTCCTAGAGAATACACATACTGATAATAATTGTGTATGTTGAATACACAACTGTAAGTTGCTTTGTATAAAAGCATCAGCCAAATGTATAAATGTAAATGTACTTTTCTAATGCATTTTCCTGGTCATTTTGTGCAGGATTCATTTGTGCATGTTGTTCTAAAACTAAAACAGATCCTTGTCTAACCTTGATCCTGTTCTAACCTAAAAAAAACTTTTCCCTTTTACAAAAATCCCCAAATGATACATCTCAACCCTCACTGTATTCGTTTAGCACCTTAGCAGTTCTGCGCCGTGACAGTTTGACATATTGTATCAGCTGTAAACATGTAAAGACACACACCCCTTTTCGCTCTCTTTTCACTCTTTTTCTCACACCTACACATAAACACACTGCCAGCTTAGCTTACATGCACATCTTTTCCCACCTCCTTCTGCTGGGTGCTCACCATGGCCTGGGGCCTGTTATTCCACCGGACTGAACACACAGGAAACTAAAAGCATGGGGTTCCCAGAGGAGCTTTTTCAAAGTTGCACGCCTTTACAGTTCAACACCAAAGCACAGAGTGCTGATGTTATGCAATTGCCTGCTGAATACCCCCCCAACCCACCCCCATTACATACACATACATAAACAAACACACATAGCACCCTATGGGACCCAGCAAGGTATTCTGGGAAACAGAATAAAGAATGCTGTATAAACAATCAATGATAATCCTGACTCATTCATAAACGCAGCTCCATAAAATGCTTCCCTTCCTGTAACCTAACATCAAGGAGAGACTGGGCAGCCCAGAACAACATATAAGAAAAAAACACCGGACAGAAAATTCTAGACACAAAAATGTCTCATCCTCAAATGTCTCATTCTCAAATGTCTCATTCTCAGAAATCAAATTTGCAGAGTTATGTACACAAATTGTATAGCACTCTGCATTCATGTTTTTGTCCTATGCTACTATTTGTTTGTTTAAAAGGTCCCAACACAGTTAAGGTTGTTGGCCTTGATCCAAAAATGTATGTGCTGCAGAGTGCTATAATCTTTCAGCTTTTTTGAATAATTTTAAGAGCGGTATTTGGAAAACCTGTTTGAAAACATTTAATTGTTTTTACAATTCCATTTGATCCTGCTAATGAACTGAGACCTTTTAAACTTTGAACAATAAACGTTTCTTTTAAGAACATCTGAATAATTTAATGTCTGAAATAATAATTGCATGAATGTATGGTGAAGTTAACATACAAAACCATAATCCATCAGTATCAATGGTTCCCCAAGGAAGAATATGTGCCCCAGAAGTGCTACCCGGATCTGTAATCTGTAAGGAAGATATTTTGAAGCCACTTAAACATGACAATCCATCTCTTCTCTATCGCTGCAATGGAGCTTACCATTACCAAAATGTCAGTTCATCAGACAGAGGAACAGCTCACACTGCAAACACTATGGTGCCCCAAAATTCTACACCTCATACTGAGATACACTGCCACCCCCAGCCATTATGATAAATGGTGATTTTCCTCTGTGTCAGACAGTGTGTGGGGTTTCATGGTGATTATGTGCGGTTTCAGGTTAGACAGAGGTCTGTTGCAGGTCAGGCAGATGGCGTTTTCTGTGCTGATTTGTAGAGATTGTCCCCTGGCCTTAGCTTTGCGGGATTAAGTTCTTAAAATGCAAACTGTCCTGCTTGAACTCATCAGGCAGTTGGCACACAGGTCTCTGTTTACCTCTTTATCAGCTCTCTTCATGTCATGATCAAGTATGTAAAATTATGAACAAAGGCAGTCAAGTGCACTCCCAGTATCTACAGTAGTTTACAGTATCTACTTTTACAATGGGCAAACAGCTGTACAAATCATTTTTCAATAGTTTGTATTAGGCAAATACCAGTCTGGACAGTTGTTTAGTCTCAAGCCTTCCCTGACAGTTTGTGTTTAATTTAAAAACTGGTCCGAATTGATTGATTGTAGCATATTTTTCCCCAAAGCTTTCAGAACACATTGAGCTTGTTCTTACAGGATTACCCTAACAATTACTAAATAAACTAAGTGGGTTAGACAAATTAAGTTTATAAGTATAGTTTTAAGTACAAGTTTTTAAGCCTGTTTTATTTAAATAACTATTTAATTAATTGCATCGTAATTTACTAATAAACAAACACAGGTTTGTTTCACTAACATTTGAAAATAAAAGATTGCCTCACATTTGACCAAACCTGCTCACACCCACAGACACACAAAGCGATTCATGGCTACTATAACTCACATGCTGTTCGGTTAGGATGGGGGTGTCCTGGAATCATACAACGGTCATCCACGGTCATCTAACATGCAGTGACGCTTGGTCTGTTTACTTCTGCTGAATAAACAGGCATTGCTAAGAATGCTCTGCTTTCATGAGATCAAAATGTTCTTAAAATCAAATATTTAAATGTATTAATATTACTATGACCTGCGTAGGCCAAACAATATGCATAATTATTGAGTATGATTGGTTTCCAAATGCCTCTTGAATTTTGATGGATTCCTGATCTCTGCAATCAATAATTCACTGCAAATGAAGCACATATAGTCAGCACAAGCCATGTTTATCCTCATTGCAAGTAAACTCATATTTAATGTAGTTTTTATACCTATACAGCATTATATGTTTGGTTACATTTGTTTTTTAACCTTAGTGACCTATGAGATTAGACTTGTGACCCATTGTGCCTCTGCTTGGGCGCCTAGAACAACCACTCTAAATCACCCACTTATTTCAATAGTGCAGCCTTTAAGACTGTTAGATCTTTCTCTGTCTGTATCTTTTCCCTCCACCTCTCCCTCTCTCTCTTTCTCGCTCTTCCACAAAGCCTGGTTCCTCCACACCCACTCCTCTCCTCTGCAGCCCCAATCAGCATGCAGCCTCGCCCGTCTTGCCAGCAGGTTGTCCATCATTCCCAATTACTGTGGCAACGGTTGCTGCCGGCAGCGGCACGCACTGATCAACACAGTGACCCTGCGCACCTCCAACAAGCTTCCAGCATCGCCGTTTCTTCCGCATATCAGCTCCACTCTTCCCCTCGCCTCGTATTGAAAAAAAAAACCCTGACATTGTACAACCCGCATCAATCCAGAGAAAGCGTACACGTGTGTTTAAGTACGAGTGAAAGCAGCGTGTAGATCAGAGCAGATAAAGATGCAGTGATCTTTTAATGAGCGCACTTGTGCGTCTGGCATGCTTTGCGTTGCAAACAAGAACAAGACGAACAAGACGAATTCTCCTGTGTGCAGAATTCAGAGAAACACTCTGTGATTTTATCTACAAACATGTCGGTGGTGGAATGATGATATGATAAGCAACGCATTATAAAACGGATAGTTTCTGTCCTTGATCCTTCGTTGTTTGGGGTGCGTTCGAGGCCGCTGTAAATTGTTCTATACACATACACTCAGTACATAAGAATCATATTTGAAAAAAATAAAATTACATTTTTGTGTATGTGTGATTATAACAACCGCGTCAGGTGTATAGAAAACCGGTTTGTAAAAGCAATAAGCTCCGGGAAGCCGTGGTTTACAATTAATTTATAACCGCTAAGGCTTGTTGGGCCCGGAGTTTAGTTACTAAATATTTTACAGTAGACTTCATACATTTCATAGTAGACTTTGTACACGGATCTATTAAATAGATTTGACCAAATTTCATCAACGCACATTTATTGAAGCGCAATGAAAGAATAGAGCCATACAGGCTGTGCGGAGTTGATGCTGAGCGGAGTTGTCTGCACGTTTGTCTTCATTGGAATGGTGAAGTCGCCCCCTACCGCACGCTAGGGGCGTTACAGCATTCCGCAGCGTCGTTCTTGAAGTCCATGACCCTGAAAGAAAGCGAGGCTGAGGGAGAGAAAAAGGCAGTTTAGGACACACATCTGGAAAGGATCTAGTACTTCCATGGCTCTCGTGGCTGGCCACGTCATGAAAACACAGCAGCGCATTCCTGTCTGGATGTTGGATGTTTCCCCGCACACATTTATCTTCTTGGGCAGAGCTGTGTTTACATCTGTGTCCACACGAGCATGAAATGAAACTTCGGTGTGATAATATCAACAGCAGCAGCATGCCTGCTGTGGTTTACAGCGTATGTTTTTTAATGATATTAACATTTAATTTCAACAAGTTTGATTTGATTATACAGTTTGAGCTGATTGAGTACTTATCGTTGAAGTGTACTGAAGTTTAAAGTTATACCAAAGGATGTCTGGCCTCTGATTAAAAGGATGCTCTGAGTTTAATTCGAGTTAAGATTTATTACCTGAATCTGTGACCCCAGAAAATAATTGTGATTTATCGCTTAAGTTTGTGAAACAAATGTGGTGTATAGTTTGCTTAAGGGAAGTCTGTGGGGGGTGGGGGGAAGTACAAGGGTGTTTGTTTGAAAGAATTAGTACTGAGTATATCATGTTTACATAGTCTTGTGGCTCTACTTTAGAAACTGTGAAACCTTTGTGTAACATTCATCCGTGTGCAATGCCTTGCCTGACAGACTGCCATTGTTAAAGCATTTCTGTAAATGTTGTATTCATTTGGTTTAACAAACGGATCTCTAAATTATTTTCTTTAAAAGTGCACTGGAGCCAGACAAAAGTAAGACCTGTGGTGCCAGCAAAAAGTTGTTCCAGAGGCAGAACAAGTTATTACTTTTTTGATCCAAGACTGACTTTTTTCTTTGGAATATTGTACACAGATGAATCATGCACCACAACACCAGAAACATGTGTTAAGAAAGTAAATTGTACGTTTGGATGATGGTTTGAGTATGGCTGACATCCTCTGATTGATTACTTGCAGTCCTCAAGCCTCATAGAGCTGGGCAACCCTTCTCAAAGTTTGGAGAACGTTTGTCGCTGGGCTTTTGAACAGCAGAGGAAGGACACCAATGATAAAGAATATCATGATCACGCCATCTTTCTCACACGTCAGGAGTTTGGGCCTACGGGAATGCAGGGTAAAGTATAAACCAGCTGTCTCTCACACACACATAAACCAGCACAGCATCAGCAGCCTCCAGACACTAAAACATGTTGCTTTTACAAATGCGAACACATACACGATCACACTGCAATGGACATACATGTATAATGAAACTATAAGGACATATAATGATCTGTAATGGATTTGTAGGAACATAATGTCCTGTATTGGATCTATAAGAACATGGATTGCTTGGAGTGCCACAATGACCTTGATATGATCTTGACTTCAGTCCTGATACCCGTGCCTCAATATATCAGTGACAGGAGTGTGTGTCGTGAAGATGAGAGAGGACAGACTCAATTAGGTGTTGTTATGTTGCTAGGTTACGCTCCTGTCACAGGCATGTGTCATCCCGTGCGGAGCTGCACCCTTAATCATGAGGACGGTTTCTCATCTGCTTTTGTGGTGGCGCATGAAACTGGCCATGTGTGAGTATATGCTGCACCTCTGTGTGCCTGCTTTTATTGAGATGTGAGAAGATATGCATGTTAAAATATATAAGCAATGTTGTTTTGGGGTCTTTATGGTAAATGTGCAAGTTAGTCATGGATGTTTGCATGCCTCACCCCTGTAGCTCAGTCTTGTGACCTCTGTTTTGATTGTGAACTTTCTTTTGGAAAGCGTTATGTATATATTTGTTTAGGTACACCTGTAACAGTCTTCATTTGTAAAAAAAAGGTTATCAAATGAGGCTATTAATGGGTTGCCATGATTTTGGACAACCTGAAAATGTCAGGAAATGCCATGTCTGGA
Source organism: Chromobotia macracanthus (assembly GCA_036877525.1). Classification (NCBI taxonomy): domain Eukaryota; kingdom Metazoa; phylum Chordata; class Actinopteri; order Cypriniformes; family Botiidae; genus Chromobotia; species Chromobotia macracanthus. The sequence goes on from JAZGTH010000017.1 coordinate 8,754,844, forward strand.
GAAAAAAAATCTGAATTATCACAAACATGTCTGTAGTAATTCTAAAACGTTTAGTATGTCTTAATTTTGTGAATACAGCGTCTGTTGAATTTTTTAAACGACACAACCAATATTAACACACAAGTGAAAAAGTCATGGAAAAGTTGGACAAGAAGAGGTTAAGAGTTTGTGTGTGTGTTATAGGTTGGGCATGGAGCATGATGGGCAGGGGAATCGTTGTGGAGATGAGGTGCAGATGGGGAGCATTATGGCCCCACTAGTGCAGGCTGCTTTCCACCGTTTCCACTGGTCCCGTTGTAGTCAACAGGAACTGGGCCGCTACCTACAGTGAGTACTGGCAAACAACCTGGAACATTCTCCTGACCCTGTGATGAGAGGGCCAACTAGGGTCCTATATGGTAGAGTCTGCTCATTGGTCCTAGAGGAGAGGGGCCCATCTTGATTTTAACACTGTACCATTAATCCGAGGTCCTGTGATTTTAACACTGTCTAAACATTGTTTTAGACACACGTACACAATCACTTATTTGGTACATTCATTAATTGAGTATTATGACTGTGGATTATATACCACTCCATTTCATCCATTGTAGTTCATATGATTGTCTCCGTGATGACCCATTTGAGCACACATGGGAGGAGCTTCCACAGTTGCCCGGACTGCATTATTCCATGAATGAACAGTGTCGCTTTGACTTTGGGGCTGGATACATGATGTGCACAGCGGTGAGTCTTATAGTCACTGCTGCACACTGTTTTCATTTTCAAATAATGCATTATTGTTTTGAGATTGTAAAATCTCTATGAGCATGTATAACCATTCCTTGACTACCATCAGCTTGCCACAACAATTTGTACACCATTTGTGAATCATTGGGTTTACAGTAGATTACTGTGAACCAGTATGATGTGTTATACATGCTGATAATGCATTATGAATGTTACACTCTGTTAAATGAGTTTTGATATACGTACATGCCAAAGGAAACAAGCAGAAGAACCCACTTGGAAACTCCTGGCACAGTAGATGTCTAATATGAAACAATTGGACAATTAGAAAAAACAGAAACATTTCATATAAACCTCAAATTATTTCAGTTGTCTAACTTTTTAGCCTTTATGGACTTCTTTAAGGCTGTCAGCTCAACCAGAGACCCTCACTAAAAAAACTAAAATCAATTTTCAGGGAATTGTTTTGTGATGTAACATATACAATATTATACGCTTTGCTTTATTGTTTTAAATAGCTTCTATATGTTTAAATATTTTGCCCGTGGAGCCCTTGAAGTACCTTTAAAGATCCTTGGTTAAAAACCCAAGGTTTTTTTGTTTCACTGTTCAAAAAAATATATCACCACCGTTTATTTATCTCCAAATACATTCGGTTTATCAGATAATCAAAACCAGATGGCAAACATTTGATATTTGATGTTGTTTAAAATAACAGATAAAACTTATTTCAAGAATAATTTCTGCTCACAATGAACGAATGAAATTCCAGCTAAACAGCTCTGCTTGGTCTGTACTTTATTGTCTTGTTAAACATTCCCTTAGCTGCAAAAGGTGGGGCCATCCGGAGCCCAGGTAAGGTGTTCTACTCAGTCGCAATGTAGCCTCGTTCGTTTGAACGTGGTTTAGTTCAAATGGTCTTACTGTTAATTGTTTCATTACATGTTTTTGGTTGGTGTTAAACTCATTGTCATAATGCAGACATGTACACAGCAGGATACTAAACCCACAGTCATCTGTTTCTTGTTTCTTGTTAACTCCAACATTTATGTTGGAATTATTTGGCATAGTTTTCTACTTTCCTGTTTGTGTTTGAATTTTACAGTTTGTGTATTGTGAAATTATAAGAATGTTCTGGGGTCAAAAAAGTTAAACGCTGTTTTGAAAGTAGAGCTGCAAATTGTAAACATTATGTGTGGCTGCATGAGACTAGTGTTACAAAATCACATGCCAACGTCTGTGCAGTGTCCAATCTCTCAACATCTTTTGTGACTATGTAAAAGAACTCCTTACAAACTCCTTAACACTTTAATTTTCACTTTATATGTGCAAATGTCCAGAAAGGGATGTGAGGAAGTGTTGTCTGGCCACAAAAATGACTTACAATGTGTAGCCTGAGATGTAAACAATTTTAAGGTTTAAGTCAAAATTCTTTTCTGTGGTGCTCAACATCATAGCAGAGTCGACTTTTTGTGAACTCAGAACATTCTTTTAATGTAAATTAACCAGGAAATTTCTACATTCATTAGAAAAATAAAGCTGTCTGTGAATATGCTGCAGGCTGGGGCAAGTTCCAATGCAGCTGTCTCAAGCATTTAAAAATCCCTACAGGTGTGAAATAACTGTCTAGCAGTTTTTACACTACTTTGGAGTCTAGTTTGGCAAACTCTAAACAATGTTCAAACTGAGATAACAGTAACAGCCAGCTGGCTACTGCTGAAAACTGAGAAGTGATATTGCACTTGGTCTCTCGATGTGTCTGAAAAGCTTGTTGGGTTTAGAATCCTGCTAAATGGTGTGTCAGCTTTTTGACATTGTTGCCAGGGACTGCGATCTTAACTCTCTGAGAAAATAAAATAAAATAAAACTACAAACAGAAGGTTTTTTTTATTAATTTGAGGCAATATTCCATCACTGCTCAACATTTCGTTGTTCAACTGTAGTCTTGGTCGCTGTACCACAACTAAAACAGTTTATCATCTTTGTTTTGGTTTGCATGAATTGGCTCAGTTACATATACAGCATATAATTTGCCCATGAGTGAAGATGTTTCATACTTCAGTATTGTTACATGTTACATGTTTGTTCATGCTTAGGTGCTCAGCAGTAACACAGGGTCGGGTTGTCATACTGTATGCTGTTGCAGTCATGTACAGTATGTTGAATAACACTGTTCATCTGACATAATTATTTGCTTAGTTTTTAAATATCCTGCAGAAAATTAAATAATGAATTACTGCAAATTAGAAAGAAGGACAGAGTTGTTGCATACATCAGTGTAGTGATTTTGCTGGTTTTGCTTCAAGATCCAAGTTACACTGGGTGTCAGTGACCCAACACAGTACCAAAATTGCTCATTGCACAAAATGTCCAGAAATTTATTAATATTACCATCCACTGCATAGCAATATGCAAATTAACCAATATTAATGTTTTTTGAGCCATATTTTCATATATAACGGCATCTATGTTTACATTGGGGGTGTTAGAGAGTTTGAGAATTAACTTCCTCTCTCTCTTCTTCTATCTCTTAGTATCGCACCTTTGACCCCTGTAAGCAGCTGTGGTGTGCTCACCCAGACAACCCCTTCTTCTGCAAGACCAAAAAAGGGCCGCCCATTGATGGCACTATATGTGGTGATGGCAAGGTACCACCACACAGCCTATTATGCAAATACACCCTTAGGTTTCAGACTCGATCGCTTCCTGTGTTTGAATGTTTGCTTTCTTCTTTCTCAGCACTGTTTTAAAGGGCACTGCGTGTGGCTCACTCCAGACATCATAAAACAGGATGGAAGCTGGGGCATGTGGACCGAGTTTGGTGCCTGCTCTCGCCCCTGTGGCAGGGGAGTGCAGTTTCGTACACGAGCTTGTGACAATCCACGGTGCGTACGAGTGTGTGAATGTGTTTTTTTTTTTTGGTTTGCATTAGAGTATTCATTGTTTTTAGGTTCAGGTGTTTTTTAGGTTTTAGGATTTACAACAACTTCATAGGTTTGACATCTCTGTGTCATAGCAACAAGGATTATCACTGCACAGATTTGTTTTAATTAAACATTTAACACCAATGACTGTTCTTAGCCAACTCTTGTGATGTTAGCTTGACCAAACCAGCATACTGTTAAGAGGACAGTGCACCCAAAAATAAAGATTTTGTCATCATATAATCAAGTATTCAAACCAGAGAGTTAATTCAGTTAATTCAGATCAAAAGGAGATTTTAGACAGAATACTAGCATCATTCTACATTCACTTTTATTGCATCTTTTTTGGAGGCAATTACAGTAATTGGTGACTGAGGCGAATATCCTGACTTCCTTTAGAAAACTCATAACACTGTATAGATTATAAAGAATTCTAAGTACATACAACCTTCAAACAAAGCTTAAGCTTTAAACATTTTTTATATTTATGAATGGGTTTTATTATGCCAACATTCAAAGTTTAACAAGATGAAAATTCTTGTTTATCACAATTATCTTTTCACATCCTTTAACTTCCTCCAGCCCAGCTAATGGTGGACGTTCTTGCTCCGGCCCTGGTTATCAGTTCCAGATGTGTAATACTAACGAGTGTGAGGACCCGTACCACGACTACAGAGCCAAGCAATGTAGCATGATGGACAACAAGTTGGAGTACCAGAGCACTTGGCACCACTGGCTGCCTTATGAACACCCTGACCGTGAGTCTCTGACTGTAAATATTACGAATAGACACTGATCTAAGACACAGCTAAACAAAACAGAAAACTGTTAAAACAACTGAGGCTATGCAGATCTGAGTCCAGCCTGCAACATGTCATGTTACTGAAGTAAAACTGAAATATTAAGCTTTTCCCAGACCTTGTAGTCCAGCATTAAGGCACTGCATTTATTAGCCAGGGCTATAAATGAGCTAAGTGATGTAATGCACATCTACACACAACTGTTCTCACTTACACTGTGGGCACACATGAAATTATGATTTCATTCAACCCCTCCCCCCTTAATTTACATATAATTCTACACAGATCATGACATTACTGCACACATGTGAGCAAAGCACATACAGTCCCCAAAGAGTCATTAGCACTGTGGATATCCTTAGTTTTGTGATCAACATAGGCCCATCCAAAGTAAAGCTCACTCAAAAAGAAGAACTTTATGAGCCCTGTATGATTTGTCATATCAATTACATCAGAAGCAGTAGAAAACACATACAAACTTGTGGTTTTTTCCTTCAGTTTAAATGAAACTTGGATACATTTGATTAGATGAGGTCAGCTGTTTTTATGCATGATGTGTTTTGGACATTGTGCACTCATAAATAAAGTCTACACTGTTGGCATTGATTTTAAGTTGTGTGGGTTAAATATCATCATTTTTCTTTTATCCTGTGTAAACGCTTTAAATTGCTGGGAAATTCAACAGACTTTGTATTGTTTGAGGGCATGTGTTGGTCTTTATGGGAAGTTGAGCTAGGCTCAATAGAATTTCCTTCTGGAATATAAGTATCCCTGGGGGAAGTATTGGGATTGTACAGGCACATGCTGGGAAATGCTCTGGGATGGTATAAGGCACAGTAAAACAATGGATCATCTAGAGTGTCACACTTAATCAGTGTTGTTTGTGTTTAAATAATTCGAGGAATTACTGTAACTTTATTTAGACTGTGACTGTTCTAAATTAAACCAGAATGCTGTGTAATAAAGGGAATTTTTCAAATTTTACTAGATGATCTGATTTACTAGATGATTTCTGTTCAAGGAAAAAGATTCAAACAATTTAGCAACTATGCTTGTTATGTACACAGAAACATGTTTTGCTTTTCTTAGAATAAATGTTCTTCTTAATCCCCCTCAGTATTTACTTTATCTTGTTGTCGTTTATGTCTCCATCTCAGAATATCTATCCTTTTTTCATTCTCCCCAGCTAAGCAACGCTGCAAATTGTACTGTCAATCCAAAGAGACGCGAGCTGTAGTGAACATGCAGACTCTAGTGGAACCTGGAACACAGTGCTCGTACAAAGATCCCCACAGCGTGTGTGTTTACGGAGACTGTGAGGTGAATAGCGGTGTGTACCTTCTGTAAAAGTGTGTGTGTGTTTAGCCTGTTGCTGATGGTTTGGCTCTCTCTTTAGAAAGTGGGCTGTGATAATGTGGTTGGATCAGCTCTACAGGAAGATAAGTGTGGGGTCTGTGGGGGGGACGGAACCAAGTGCAAAACTCACAAGTTTAACTTCACCTTTGTGGAGAAAAAAGGTACGTCTCTAATAGCACACACACCAAAACCAAGTGAGCTGTCTATGTAGGCAGCATTTTATACTATTATAAATTCCAGCATGAAGAATAGCAGCATGGTTACGTTGCCTTCTAAGATGGCCAAATTCTGAGGCAGCAGTGCATGTAACCTTTGTGGGAAAAGCAATCTCACAATGCATTGCAAAGAGCTCAGTGAAATATAAATTGCAAACGAACTGAGAGAAAGGTTGATTAACAAATTTAATTCAGTACCAAGAGCTATCCATGTTAATAGTTTAGGTAATTAATAAATTAAAAATGAACCATTTCTGGGCTGTCTTTGATTATTAGAGGATCATGTTGTTAGCTTAGCAAACTAAATTCAAATCAGTTATGAGAAATGCCATGTATATGACATTGAATTGCTGTTCACGTACAGTGTTCTAAATAATGCTTTATACATTCCTGTGTAGGCAGCACAGCAGGTTTTGCAGCAGAGCAGTAGTCTGTGTAAGCAAGCACTAATTAACAGATGTTTTCCATTTGGCTTAGGTGTCATTAAAGTGCTTGAGGTTCCTAGAGGAGCAAGACACCTCCTCATCCAGGAACTCAATGGGACATCTCACATTTTAGGTGAGGCCAAATGATTCCCTGTAGTTTTTCATCAATTTGTTGCTGTTTTTGCTTAACGGCTTAATAAAGCTCTCTCTTTCCCTCTCTCTCTCTCTCTCTTTCTCTGTTTTTCATACATGAATAGCTATTAGGAATAAAGCGACAGGTGATTTCTTTCTAAACGCACATGGAGACTTCCCAGAGACACGCTCAGTGATAGAGAAAGGTCTTGAGTGGGAATATGAGAATAAAAACAACAAGGACACCATTCAAACTAACGGACCCCTGAAAAACGATGTTGTTGTCATGGTAATCTCCTGTAGAAACACATGCACGTGAGCGCACAGGCACACACACTCTTTAGCTTGACTTATTTGGTCTCGTTTGACTTTCATTGTATTTGTTTGCTAGATCCGAATGCATGGATCAGCCAAGCTGAAGGTGTCAATCAAATACATCACTGACAGTGACAGACTGAGTGACAGTGCCAATGAGAACAACATGGTCCCAGATAATGCAGTGCCATATTCCTGGGTGGTGAAGAGATGGACTCCCTGTTCAAAAACTTGTGGAGGAGGTAGTTCACTGTTACACCACAAGGAGGCACTACAATCTCATTTTTGGGGATAATTTTATAAATAATTTTATATATATATGTATGTATATATGTATGTATATACACACACACACACAGCCACTAGTGTCTGTCACATCAGTCATACATTTTTAGGTGTCAGCTGTAATTGACCCTTGGCTAAGCCCCACCCTAAAATTGTTAGTGACCAGCCATGTTGTGAGAAACACTACTGCTGTTAGTGTATTTAAGTTCTGTCTATGGAAGTAGTGTTTCTCTTTCCATGCTCATTATGTGTATTTAAGTTTGTACCTTCTCATGCACAGGCATTCAGATGACACGGTATGGTTGCCGTAAGAACGCAGAGATGAGAATGGTTCATCGTCGTTTCTGTGAGAAAGTGAAGCAGCCTCCTCCTCTGTTTAGAGATTGCTACCTGAGAGAGTGTGCACAGCCCATGTGAGTGTGTGTGTGCTTGCAAGAGTTTCATTATATCAGAAGCCTAGGAGATAAAAATGTCACACATTACTTTTAAAAGTATCACTCCCAACATTGTCTGTCTTGAAATTATCTTGTAATTATATTCCACATCCAGAAGATGTCAGCATTAGTCTTTCTAAATTACGTTTCGAAAGTGTCCTCACGGTACAGTACATTGACACTAGTGACATCATAGCTGCTGTTGTGCTGGATAAAGTCTGACTGTGTTTGGGGTTGTGATCATGTGTGTTCAGCTGGGTGGCTGGAGAGTGGAGTGAATGCAGTAAATCGTGTGGGAAAACGGGCACTCAGACACGCTCAGTACGCTGTGTCCAGCCTCTGGGTGACGGCAAGTTCAAATCCATACGCAGTCGTTACTGCAGCGATGAGCGCCCAGAGTCCCGCAGAGACTGCAACCGCAACCTGTGTCCTGCTGAATGGAGACTGGGACCCTGGTCGCAAGTAAGACAACTAATACAAACACACTAACTCCAAGTTTTGCCTTTACTATAGTTTTGTACTATAGTATTATAGTGCTATATTTTATGTCAACTTGGGATCAGCTTTTTATATTGTAACATGAATATGTATACTCTGTTGTAATGTTTTAATTTGTTTGTGTGTTTGTAGTGCTCGGTTTCCTGTGGTAATGGGACTCAAGAGAGACAGGTGCTTTGTCACACCCGTGACAACACCATCGGACTCTGTCTAGATTCTAAACCAGCAGCATTTAGACCCTGCAGGATGGATCCCTGCCCAAGTGCGTAAATACATTTCTGCTCACACTTTCCTGATAGCAACACACTTCATAAGACATAACAACCTTAATGCATATAAGATCAATACATTTAAATTTAAGAGCTGATGAAAACATATAAAGCAACGTTTTTATGTTTACGTGTAGTATTGTCAGTGTACACTTAATCAGGAGTGTCATAGCCCAGTGGCAATCCTTGTTTATTTAGTTATCTTCACTTAACCAAAGAAAACTAAGTTAATGCTTTTTAACATCATTGATGAACATTTCATGACCTGCTCTGGTTTTGGTGCACAGTTTTGGTGACTAATAACACAGTTATCAATAACACAGTTGACAATATTTTTTTCTGTCTGTCTCGCTTTCTGTGAGATTTTTCTAATTCCTCCTACCCAAACCCACTTTCTCCTCTTCTCGCAAATGACAGGAAGCACTTCTGACTTCAACAAGCATGGCAACTTCCTGATACAGTGGTTATCACGTCACGACCCAAAATACCCTGTGCAGAGGATGTCAAGTAAAGCTTCTCTCTCCAGCCATGTCGTGGCATTGCGTTGTCTCTCGTCTCTGAGCTGGACCTTCCCTCTGTCACTCTGCCTGGCTTTACAAGGCAAACTCCCCTGACTGCCTTCCTCTTCTGAGGCTTGCACGCTTCTCTTTCCTGGGTGGTGGTCCTCTCTTATGGGGCGTTTCCGATAGGGGGAGGTCTCTGTGTTTCTCTCTCTCTCTGTCTCTCGCTCTATCTCTCTCTCCTTTGTGGAGCTCTGTGTTGTGAACGCTGGCCAGTAAGAAATTGTTGACAAAACAAACATTTAAAAATTCGGGGATGAGGGGATTTAGGATTGGATGGGCAGCTTGCGGAGCTAGCTGAGGTTTCTGCAGGGGTGATGCATTTGCATTGTCCATTAATGCCCACTGCAAGCTGTGTCCACATGGCTCATGCTCCTGAGGCAAAAGCCATTTTGAGGTGCTGTCTGAGCTTAAAGGTGTGAAGAGAAAAAATAAAAAGTGGCTAAGAAAAAAAAACAAAAAAAAACTTTAAAGCTTTATTGTGAATGTGAATTTGTCACAATGAGGAAATCTTTGCTAAGTGCTCATTTCACAACCTAGTTCATTCTTGAAAACCAACGGGACAGAACACGCAAACAAACACAAACAAATGAGATGGTAGAATTTAAGCTGTTAACATGGGATGTACTGTTGAACCACCATTGTTTGTGCTGGTGGCCGATGGTGAACATGAGGTGGAACTTGATAAACAGGGTCGTTTTACTACACATGATCGCCATAACCACCTCATCCTCCATCTTCTCTTTGACTGTTAACCAATTCAATAAATGCAGCTTATTTGTGCTTGCAAACTTTAAAGAAACATATAAATATATTTGTATTTATATATGACTATAAATCTATATGGTTCCAATAATATGAAATATTAATAATTTGTTTTACCATGAATAAGCTGTAGCTTATTAGCCTAACATTTTGACTGCTATTGATCGCTTTAATTCTTGACTGTTATGTGTATTTTTTTATTAATTTTACATAAATACAGACCTGTTAATATTTAATAAAAGAGGTTAAGTGTTCAGGGGCGGGGACGACACACACAAGACACACACACAAGACACACACACATATATATATATATATATATATATATATATATGTATATGTATGTATATATATATATATATATATATATATATATATATATATATATTTATGCAGGACTTGCTCAGCCAGTTTCTTCTCAGTTTTTCCCAAGAGAAGTGGTATAATTTTTCAGATTCATTTGGAATGAGAGAGTCATCTTATGTTTCATAAACATTACATATTCATCACACATTGAACGATGTGAGCAACACGTGCAGTGTTTGTTTGTGGCGCCTTCACGTTTGCGAGAAATTACGACACTTCTGTGTGCGTGTGCACATTTTCCAGCATGCATTTTTACGATGGTTACCAGTGGCCATACAAGAAATGACATAAATATACCTCATGAATTTTCATCTACATCTGAACAATTTTTTTCGAGAGAAGCATAGAACGCAAGTACAATGCCTTACTACGTTTGAATGTATCGGCATTTATCTGTGAAAGTGATGGTTTAGCACACAGAAGCTTGGTTTGTCACATGAAACAAGAGGCAGCTTCAAACTAAATGTATAATAGAACCAACCAACCAATCAGATACATCCAATAATGGATGCTAACCCATTGGATATGAAGAGCGGTTAAATGGAAAGCTACACTTAGCATCTCTTTATCACTTCAGACTCGTCATTGTATTGTGAAACACATTTCTGTTGTGACTATGTAGCGAGCTATCCGAATTTTCATGCTCAAAGCCGTGGATAAAAAAAGACGAAAAGCCAGACCTTGCAATGAGATACTGTAAATAAACATTGGTGTTTACTGTATTTAATAACATTTATGACTGTTATCTCCTTACTTATAAGAAAAAAATGCTAATATTATGTACTATGGGTAACTGTCATGTTACTTCACTGGCCTAACTGCGTCTTGGCTGGCTGTTGTGGGGAAATTGTTTGGGGAATATTCAGATGGACTTACGTGCACTGCGTCTATATGCACTTTGATTTATCAGGGAATCTTTATTAATGTTTTGTAAATGTTTAATATATGACACATGTATGTGCCATGCCAGTTTTTACATCATCATTGAAATCCTGTATTTTATTTAACCAATGATCTATTTATTTATTTACCTGTTCATCTGAACTACCAACGGATTAATTGTTCTCCAAGTAAAGAAGTGTTTAACCAAAGTTACTGTGAACTTGTACCTTTCAATACAGTTAATTTATTTTTCTGAAGAAGAAAATTCTATCTGTATGGTTAAAGGGGGGTGGGCGTGCATTTCACTGTTTAAGTTTCTGTCATGATCCACTGCAAAAGTAAGAATAAAAAATGTTATAAAAATAGTAAAGAATGTTTTTTTTCTGGCTTGTTTTTAATGTTGTTGCTTTGCTCTCTGCCTGTTCCTCTGTAAAGGTGGGATTTTTTTAAAACCTCTCTTTTAACATGCCATTTTCAACATGCATTATTTTTGGTAGTGACATAACTTCAATTTCTGAACTTCAGTCATCCAGGTCAATTTGAACTTTATACCTGTAGATGAGACACCAATAAATAACCACATTCAAAAGGAACACACAGGAAACTTGCATTTTAACTGATTATCCAAACATTCATTAATCCTCTAATATTCTTATACATTGCTAAACTTCCACATTTGCTTGTTGGTCAGTTCATAACTCTGAGTTTCTGCATTTGCATTTTTCCTTCATTTTTCAAGTTTGTCTAATTCTCTTTTTCTGCTCTTTTTTGTTTGTTTAAAAACAGATTTGTGTGAAAATATAAATGATACAACACAATCAATTGCAGATATTCATCTTCATATATTCACCATTCATTTCTTAATCCATTCATTCTTAGATAGTCCCTCTCTTGTCTTGCAGGACAGCGTTGTCATGGTGACCGTTCTGCGTTCTGTCACATGGAGGTGCTGCAGCAGTATTGCTCCCTGCCGAGTTTTCAGCGCTTGTGTTGCAAGTCCTGCAGACTTAGTAATTCTACAAAGACCTCTGCAACAACAAGTAAGCCAATGTCCACGTCAGTAAAATCCACCAAAGGAAGATCTTCCACCACAACCCTTGGTCCCATACACACAGAGTCCTCCACAGCTTCTCATAAGCACCAGTGGACCTCCACAAGTGCCTTTGTTTCAACTACAGAAGGAAGAAGTTCTAATACAGTGGGCACACCTTGGTTTCATACGGCCATGGCAATGTCAACAAGTACTCTTGGATACACCACAGCTCCTAATCACCAATCCACTACAACTCACATACAGGTGCAAGCTGCTCCAGATTTCCAGTCAGAACAAAACACAACTTCTGTCATTCCAACAGAAAGTCCAAACGTTGACAGTATAATCCCTGTTACTGTAAGTGATGTGAATGATCTTAATTTCATTCCCAGCACCACTGTCCAATTTTATGCAATGAGCAACACACCACATGTGGATAATGGAGAATTGTTACAGTCAACGACAAAGAATGGTGCCAATGACAAAAAATTAGATCTGCCGGATATTGTTCCTGTGACGTTCATAGCAGAGGTGCTGACTACGACTAAAGAACCCAGTCCAATAGTACCAATTTCTACATTCACAACCCCTGGTGCACTGCGGGCAAGTACAACACCATCCAGAACAACAACATCCTTGACTACAGCGACAGTGAAGACAAGCAGTTGGCCCAAAAAGGTGGATGAAACAAGCGAGAACAATGCTATTGATATACCTTATCAAATAATCCCATTGGACAACGAGTTTCCTCAAAATAACATAATTCCCAGGAGAGGACGTGTGTTCCTGCGTGAGAGAACACGAAATAAACGCATCCAAGAGCTTCTTGAGGAGAAGCGAAACTTTTTAAGACGCATGAAAAGAGCGCAGGGAATTTGAACCCTGACAGGTTTCTCTTATAGAGATACATGAACATGTAGAGATACATTGAATCCAGATTCCATCTTGGTGCTTGGGTCAAGAACTGGAAAATGACCACAATATTTTAACTCACTTTCTTCACACACACTATTTTAAAGGTGCTGTAAGCTATTGTAGCCATTTTGCTACCTTCTGATAGAGCTGGCTAAATTAAACTATCCTTATCCCCATGAGCACACCCCCTCATCAAAAATTCAACCCTCCAAACCATGTCAACCAACCCGATATCAACATGATTTTTCAGCCTAATTCAGGGACATTGTTAGGTGGGACATTTTCTGTGTGCTTTATCCTAAAAAATACAAACAAAAAGGTTTGCACAGTTGCTTTGAACCTTGGTGATAAATTTACTTACCACTATATTTTTCCACTAAATATGCTTAATGACAGGTACAGACAATAGGCACATACTGATTTTTATCCAAATGTCAATAAAATGGGGTATTGTGGGTAAACTGGCATAGAAATATTGTAATAGTTTATTCAGTTGTCACCAGTTCAAAATATACATGTGGACTTGTATGTGGATTTACCTGCAGATTTGACCATAATCTTGGGTAATTCTACATGGGTGAAATGTCTTACCTTTGGTAATTGTGTGGCAATCATGGTACATTAAAACAGAGAATATATTTTGAAGAATAATTAGAGTAAATGCATTTTAAATGTTCTTTCATTGATGTGAAATGAATGCTACTAAATTAAAGAGTTAAATTTAAATGCTGCAGCACATTTGTAGTCTGACAAAACATTTATCACTCTAGATTCTTACCTGCATTAATCTCTCATCTGTTCTGACTTTTTATATCTACGGTAAGAAAACGTGACAGTGTTACTTCTACTGATGAGTCATTTGACATGAAAAATTCAGGGATATACTGTACTTAAAAAAATACAGATTATGCTTGCAAATTATATTTCTTTTATATCAGTATGAAGGCTTTTGTTAAAACTTTACAAGATCAGGTCAGGATGAGATATTTTAATTGCTGAAATATTAATGTTATGAGAATTATGTACTTCCCAATCCTCAAAGGTCTCACCATTTTCTTTTGTGAACAGCAGAAAAAAAAAACATCAAAAATAAATACATTTTATGTTGCAAAAACATTCAGTTTTTTAAGACTATTTTTTATCAAATGGATCCAAAAGCCTGGGACCACTAGTAAAAAAAAAAGGTTTGTATGTAACTGTATTCTTTCAATATAATTTTACTTTCAGCTTATTTAGGTTGTCCCCCTTTTGCTTTAATAACAGCATGCACTCATGCTAGCATGGATATGGATAAACCCTGATGATTCATGTACAACCCCAAATCAGAAAAAGTTGGTATGGAAAACACAAATTAAAAAAGTAGTGATTTCTAAATTTACTTTGACTTGTATTTCATTGCAGACAATACAACAGCACATTATTTAATCTGTTCCTCAATAAAAATCATGTTTTTTCTTCAAAAAAAAAAAAAAAAAATTCCTATTTTGGTTCTTGCAACACATTTCAAAAAAAGTTGGAACAGTAAAGCATTTACCACTTTGTAATGTTGCCATTCCTTTTCACAACACTTAAAAGACGTTTAGGGACTGAAGACACCAAGTGAAGAAGTGTTTCAGGTGTAATTTTGTCCCATTCTTGCTGCAAACAAGTCTTAAGGTGGGCAACAGTACGGGGTCTTCGTTGTCGCATTTCTCTTCAAAATGCGCCACACATTCTCTATTGGAGACAGGTCGGGACTGCAGGCAGACCAGTCAAGTACCTGTATCCTCTTCCTCCGCAGTCAGGATTTTGTAATGTGTGCAGAATGTGGTTTTGCATTATCTTGTTGAAATATGCATGGACGTCCCTGGAAAAGATGTCTTCTTGAAGGCAGCATATTGTGCTCCAAAATCTCTATGTACTTTTCAGCATTAATGGTGCCATCACAGAAGTGCAAGTTACCTTTACCAAGGGCACTGACACAACCCCATACCATGACAGACCCTGGCTTTTGGACTTGTTGCTGGTAACAGTCTGGATGATCCTTTTCTTCTTTGGTCCGGAGCACACGGCGTCCATTTCTCCCAAAAAATACCTGAAATACTGATTCATCTGACCACAGTACAAGTTTCCACTGTGTGATGGTCCATCCTAGATGCCTCAGAGCCCAGAGAACTCGACGGCGCTTCTGGACACTGTTAACATAGGGCTTCCTTTTGGCACAGTACAGTTTTAACTGGCATTTGTGAATGTAACTACGTATTGTGGTACTTGACAAAGGTTTGCCAAAATAGTCCTGAGCCCATGTGGTGATACTGCTTATAGATGAATGACAATTCTTGATGCAGTGCCACCTGAGGGATCGGAGAGCACGGTTGTTCAGCTTAGGCTTGCGCCCTTGTCCTTTACGCACTGAAATTCCTCCACATTCCTTGAATCTTTCAATTATGTTATGCACTGTTGAAGGTGAAATAAGCAAATGTCTTCCTATCTTTCTTTGAGGAACATTGTTTTTAAACATTTCAATAATTTTCTCACGTATTTGTTGGCAAACTGGCAATCCTCGGCCCATCTTTGTTCCTAAAGGACTAGACCTTTCTTGGATGCTGCTTTTGTACCAAATCATAATTACAATCACCTGTTGACATCACCTGTTTCAAATCACATCATTATTTAACCAATTTACCTGATTACTAGCCCTGAATTGCTCCTGTTCCAACTTTTTTGAAATGTGTTGCAAGAACCAAAATAGGAATTTTGTTTTTTTTTTTTAAGAAAAGCAATAAAAATCATGAAGAACACATTAAATAATGTGCTGTTGTATTGTCTGCAATTAAATACAAGTCAAAGTAAATTTAGAAATCGCTACTTTCTTTTTTTTATTTGTGTTTTCCATCCTGTCCCAACTTTTTCTGATTTGAGGTTGTAATCCCAGCATGAGTGTGTTACAAGGAACATCATGTGCACTTTATTGGAAGCAAAGAAAACTAACCTTTCATACAAAGGAGTTAGCATGGTTTGTATGACAGTGTTCCTCATTTACAATATTACAGTTCTTCAAGTTCCAAAATCCTAAAATGTTCCGTGTATTTTAAGGTTTAAATGCAACACATTCCAATTTCAGCTCCAATTTTCATTGTGGTCTCAGATGTTTGGACCCTGCTGTCCAATATTTCTTTACTGTACAGTGTTACAAACAGTTAATGTTTAGCAAAAAATGTATCCTTCTCTCCTCAGTGTTTAAAATCTTTGGAACTACTGCAACAATGCAAAATTGGATATTATATAATCTTCAGCTGTAGATGTTTCCTAGACAAGATGGAGTCCTTGCAGTTTAATTTTAGGAGAGCTTTAAAGAGCAGCTGCTGCTCTCATAAACCTGATCCTTTATAGAACCTTCTTTTGCATACATTTTCTGGTGGTCACACCTAAATTCTTTTTAGATTAGTCTAAATGGCCGAATGTGTAGTCCTCTCAAAGCTCCCCATAGACCATCTACACCACTTTATGCCACCTCAAAATCATAGTTGGAGATTTAGCCCTTGTGACCCTATTGTTTTACTTTCAGAGCTGAATATAGCCCCTTTCACACAGTAATCTTAGTAATTTAACAGCAGATTACTAGAATGACTGTACCACAAACAGTGCAGATTAAATGCGTCATCTGTGTCACAATGTTCTGACTGTCTCAAAGCAGACTTTAACATTAGCACGTTCTGTGAGTTTACTGTTAATCCTGTTCTGTGTTCACACATAGCACCTTATCGATAAATTACTTATCTTAATATTAAGATTAACTTAATATTTTTGAAAGGTCCTATTCACACATTATCTCTTAACGGTAAATTGACAGTAATTTACCAGTAAAAACAGCATGTGTGATACTTGTATCATTTCACTTTGTGAGAACTTTTTCTTTTTTAGATTGTTGGATTGTTTCTTTAAGTCCTCAAGAAAGAAGTGGACCAATTAGAACAGAGAGAATTAGAGCTGCACCTCTGCTAGGCCTCCATTCCTCAATTCCTTCTCTTCATTAACGTTTATCTTCAGCCTTGCTGAATGTCTGCATGACCATGCTGCACTCATGCAGTCCTTACAGATGGGTGCGCATGAGTAATGGAGGAAGCAATCAGAGGAGTTCAACTACTGGTAAATTGTTGAATTCTTGTTTTCACATGCTGTTTTCATTAACATGGGTTTATCAGTGATGTTTTGAGAACTGATGCTGGCTGTAGTTTGCAGACTCTTGTCAGATTGTTCTTCAAGCAAATTAAAATGCAGACCTGAGGCAATTTAAATATAATTGAACTAAGAGTCAGAGGTAGGTGGTCATGTGTCGAACTGTTTCACTTCCTGAACAAGAAACTTCTACAACATGAGGTGAATTTAACTCTGATAATCAGGTGAAGATGATAAGAACTGATAGCAACTGGCCATCTGTAGTCTCACGTAGCCAGACCAGCAGAAGGTCTGGACTCCATAGCAGCTTTAATTGGCCAAGGACCACCCAAGAGGCCATCTGACAGGCATGTAGAGCAACCGGTCATTTTGTACAACTTAATGTCTCCAGACGGACCATTAAAAAATGCAACACACATCTCCTGAAATTCCTGATGAATTCAACTAATTAGATGGCGACTTCAAAACTCCTGAAGTGTTTTCAATTTTGAGCGCCTTATGCCTCCAGTGCAGCCAATGGTCTGTGGGCATGATGTCTGAGGCTCAGACTAGGCCATCTGGGACTTCAGTAGTCCAACAAAAGAAATAATTTACATAAAGCAAACCTCAACAGTATCTGTCTGTGGACAGGTGAGGGCTGTCCTGTCCGAATCTAAATAATGCTATAGAACTGTCTTTAGTGCACTGTTGCTTTAATTTTATATTTTGTTTTTTAATGTGTTCAGACAGTGTATTGATCGAAGCTGTATATTGGAAAGATTTTATCATAACTTTCATACATAACTTTGTATGAAAAAAGTGGTATGTGTAAAGTATGTGAGAAGCTATTTTAACAGCACAACAGCAAGTATTTTAAAGCTATGATATCTCATAAAAATTCATATTTATGCCCTTAAAATATGTTCCCTTTGTTTCTTTCAAAAATATTTTTGCAGCATTATGGAAGCGTAAAAATCTCTAAGGAAGGATGGGTTGATAGACTATATTATAAACAGAATATAATTCACACCCTAATAAACACAACCTAGCATTTGGCAAATCCGTGGCCTAGTTTATAACTGAGGTTTTTCAGGAAGCTTAAAAAATAATAAAGATTAAGGTTGTCTTTATTAAAACGATTTTATTTAGAAATGAAAATCTTAAAAGATTCTTGAGGCTAAAATGAAGACAAGAGGATTAATTGGATCTCCTACTCAGAAGCATCTATCCATGGCTGTTTTCAGGCACTGAATTTATAATTGACTGGATTATATATTTGGCTCATTAAAATACTGTAGGATTACAAAAAGCTGTCACTGTCCAGAGGCCAAAGAGAGCATAACTATTTTGTGAATGTATTTGTATTTGTTCAGAAATCTGGACAGCCACCTGTTCAACAAATACCTTTACTGAGGGTGTGTGTAACAAAGGTGAAGCCAGTGTAGAGATCATAAAAACAGGCAAAACTTTTTTTGGCTAGTAATAGTATCTACATCATAACCTAATCTTTAGCCCAAAACCAAGAAAGGAATCACTGAAATTGGTGAGGTGAATAAATACTCATATAGATCTATTGAAATATTATGTAATAAATTGTAATTTATAGGATAAATTTTGGAATTGGAATTTTAGGAATTTTAGTCTAGATTTTAAAAAATATAATTTAGTGTTTGGAATTCAGCATAGAGAAAACATGATTGTGTCATTGGACTGATTTCTATACAGGATATGTATTAGGTTCACTCATTACTTTCTCTAAACAATATTTCTGTTTTTCAAGATATAGGTATTTTCTGTTGAGCAAAAAATGACAGATTGAGATTAAAATGATTGATACACACCTGGATTGTGGGAGCTCAGACAGTAACATCCACTTCCTGTAATGATTTTTGGGGCCAATCAGCTGCCAGCCTGATAAATAAGAGATGCTATAGCTTCCAGAATTCATAACTGTATACTGATTAAATCTGATAAAGTGAAACTGATAAGATGGAAGATAGATTTTATCAAAGGTTTTGCTAAAACACAAAAAGTCTCATTTTCCTGGTTACTACAGCTTTACCAACCATAGGCTTGTATACATAAGCTTAGCAGTTTACAAATAATTTATCCCCTCATCTTTGACAAATATTGCTGAATTTCTATAAAATATATCCCACGTCCAAAAGCTATTTACAAAATATACAGATACGATATAAGATGGCTTGTGATAATTACACTTTGAGAAATCCTTTACTTTCATTTTTCACCCTTTCAACACCTTTTCATTTTCTCTGAAAGAAATGCATGAAGATTTTGGGAAAAACCTATAAAGTACTGAGAAATGCACAGAACCAATTGTGAACAAGGTAATATGTTCTTTTCAGTAATCTTTTTGAGGTTTGTGAGAAAAAGATTCTGCAGCTGAGGTTCTGATGTTAAAGCAAACACCTTATCAAAAAAAACAGATGCTGCTGAAAGAATTGGTCCTGAAGATGTGGTCATCATCTGTTCTTGAAAGCACTGACTCTCTGTTCTTCAAAAACATCTACTGCATTTCCTGAAGAACCTGCAGTCCTTTAGATCAACACAGGCACCAGAGATAATGAACATGCTCAAAGGATGTTTTATTGCTTAGGAACTGCTATTTAATTGAACTATCTTCTAATATTCCTTTGGAGAATAAAAACAGACACAGAAATGACCTTTACTGGCTTACAGCTCTAATAAAACTAATGTGGAAAACAGCTCAAATAATTTGTTCTTAACAGAATTTGATAAGAAATGTTTGAGTTTATATTGAAATATATAACTTTGAATTCTAGACTGCAGAACAAAATATAAGCAAGGGACATAAACAAATCTGCATATCTCCATTTGTTTTCTGTTTAATCTCATTGCTGTCTAGTAGAACCAATTGAGATATTAAATAGATCTCTTTCTTATGCCCCTTTTTGGTGTTTATTTAGAATCTCAAACATTCTCATGTTTCTGCCGACCGACTGATCACAAACACAACATCTTTTCACAGTGGCACATTGGTTTTTCTGAAGCCAGTATACCTGTTTTGCATAGTGTAATGATTCAAGACTTCACAGTTAGTGGAATAATGAATAAACAAACAAATAAATAACCAAGCCACCACAGATGTTTGGTGCTGATAGGAGTGTGGGTCTCTTTGAAGCACCAGTAATAATGGCATGGAGGTCTTTGATTCAGAGCAGCTCACTTATGTACCCGGTTGATTAAGAGTGGTGGCAGCTATTTCAGGGCCCTGCGTTTGTCTAACTGAAGCAATAGAAAATTGTTTGTCATGACATGTCAGTCTCGGCAGTACACATGCAGGTACATGAACTGTATGACCATCATAAAATAAACATAAACGCAGACTGTTGGTGTATTTCATTTTCATTTATAACCAAACAATCGTAGTGGATAAATGTGGTCTAAATGGCTCTGCACATTTGTTTTTCTCCACATTGGCTCATGACATTAAGAAATCAAAAGAACTGTAAAAATTGATATTAAGAAATCAGGACACATGTACATTATTCAGTTATTTTTTGTGGAATACATGTCAAATTTTGTTTTGACATGTCTGGCAGTACTGATGCAAAACAAATGCATGCATTTTTTATGATCCGGCTATTATAAACATTGTGCAAGGAGATACTTGTGCAGGGGTAAAATTACCAGCAGAACTGTATATATTTAAATGTATAATTGCTTGTCCAGGGCATTTGGTTCAGGCACAGTGGTTGTTCTATTTGTGTAGGGTTGTGTGGGGACAATTTAATTTGTTTTGCTCCATCTACTTACTTCCACACTCTCAATTTAAATTGGCTATTTAGTCTTATCACTGAACTGTCAGACACACTGATGACGTTTCAAAAGAAGTAGATTCAATAACACTGAAGCTTTGTGCATTGTAACAGATTTGATATTTAGCAAAGGCAGTTATCATTCATTATAGGTGATAAGTTTGAAGATACAAATATGCTACTTTAGCTTCCATAACCTCAAACTGACTTTCACTGGTTGTGTTTCTGAGAAATCCATTTGCTCACCAATAATGATATAAGGTGTTTGATGATTTCAGTGCTCCATGACTTTGAATTTGACTGTTGTGTTGAGTGTATTAGGAGCCTGATGCTGCTTTTCTTTGGAAGTGACATTAAAATGTGCTTCCAGAGTTCTCTAAAATGCTTCAACCCAAAGGTACTTAGAAATTATTTATAGGTACTTAATGGTCACTTACCATGAGGTCACTTACTATGACACAAAGCATCTGACTGACTTTTTAAAATTGATTTAGAATAAAGTGCTATGTTAGCTGATAAATCTGCTAAACTTTTATAGGTTCTTATTGGTTGGTATCCTTATCTCTTAAGGTAAACAGATTTTGAACCCCTAAATGGTCCTATTTCTAGATATTGTAAAAGCTTTTTAATGCCTTTCGGAGTTAAGGACAGATTCAGCAAGCTGTTGACAGCTACATCAGGTGCTAAAAGCATGTGACTGATTTTTACTTTATTTTGAATGGGTTGAGAAGTGACATTTTTCATCTACATCGCATGCATGTGGCTTAGAGTCAATAAGTAGCTTATAATAAAGATTTGACAATACATGATATATGCCTGGTATATTTAAAACTCAGTCAGTTGTCAGTTCAGGCAATGGAGATAAATGAAAATCAAGCTGGTTCAATTTCCTAAAAATATTACAAATTCTGTGCTGATTTAAACTGTGATCCCCACATGCTTTTATGATTTATAGCATCCGTCTATTTTTTATTTTAGTTTTTATTGATTGTGTTTATTTATATACTAGTGGAAGGCCAGGTGGAGACTCATGGAAATGAGAAAGACATCAAAAGGCAAAATCTGAGATGTAAATTAAGCTTTGCATCCTTGGGTTGGCTTGTCTAGGGAGTTTTCGCAGGCCAAAAGCTTGTGTGTTGCATACTTTAGATATATATCTGTGGCTCCAGTAGATGTCTCATGTTTATAGATTTGGAATGATGTACTGCTGTACGCCAGCTAACAATTTTAGGTTGTAAGAAAGTTTCCCTGACATTCCCATTATGTTACAAAACGTTAACGTACAAACGTTAAAAATGTTATTTTGAAAGTTTTAAGAATGTTCAAAACATCCAATTTTTAAAATGTTGTATTTATGTTATCGGTTGGTTATAGAAATGTAATTCAAATGTTTTTTTAGTTCTGTAACTTTTTAAAATGTTTCACTAACAATTTAAAAATAACATTTTTGATACATATATAAAAAACGTTGTACTAACATTACTGCAGGAACATTTTTTGATAACTTTGAGAGAACTTTTCCAGAACACTAGCCAACATTCTGAACATTCTGTTCTGATAACTGGGATATAACCTCCTGCTGTCTAAACGTTTGTTCCAGGTGTCTGATGCACAGGCAGTGATGTAAACTTCAAAGTTTCCTCTTCCTGCAGCTCTGCCCTGAGTAAAAAACATCTTCAAACCTACTGTCTATTAACAAGCGTTAATGAAAAGATTTGCATTTGTAAATATATCAAGCAGGAGTCAACTGGTTTGTATGCAAACAAAATAATGTGATAACGCTTGTACAAAAATTTGTATGCGAAGAAAAAATCAGTGTCTTCTGTTTGTCAGTGACCTTATTTGATCAAAGTCATCACACCAGATTCCTGGCTTCACACTTTTCCAGCCTGCAGCAGCGTGACTTAATGAATTTGCTTGACCCAGCAGCATCGCGCCATGCCCACATAGTTCACTATAGCTGTGTTTCTAATAAACTGATCTAACATTAAAGAAGCCCTGTAAAATCCCCCCACTGTGTTCAAGACGACCAAAACTATCTGCAGTGATTAAAATTAAGAGAGTAGGAAATAGAAGAACTGGGACACTGATTATGTGACTGTTGAACGCTTACATCACCAAACAGTCTCCCAAGGAGAAACCAGATACTTTTTCTCCCTTTTCAAGTTCTGTCGCTCACAGACCTTAAAAGCCCCGTGTGGGTCGTAAGATGGTTCCGCCCATATGCTCCTCGTCGCCTGCTCAAGAAGAATAAAGAACTGCAGATCTGATAAATTTCTCTGTTGTGCAGAGGCAAGACTTCGTTTCTGTGGCTTGACGGACCCGATGTCTCCTCAATGGCCTTGTTTTTTCAGGACATGCACCCTGTAGTGCATTTACAATCTTGTCCATGGCTAAGGCCAACTGAGGGGCCAAAGCTACATATACATGTTACGCCAGATAATAATTGGTGTAGAAATTACATGAGTGCAGTGGCTGATGCTGATGCAACATGAGTGGAACATCTCACACAGCTGTTGCAGCACTGATAAGAGTAAACGTCAGCCCCAGATATTATAACGTGCAAATAATACTACAGGCAGTTAACTGTATCCACTTTATTTAGTTGATGCAATTTGTTCTCACATATGTGAGAAATTATTGTCAAATCATTGCATGCAAACAGAAACAGTAGCCGAATCATTGTTCTGTTTGTAATAATGTTATATTGTGAGTATTCAATTGCAAATATTTATATTTATATATTTAGGTTTTTTTAATATAACTTATATGGCATTAATCTTTCATTATTTCAGAACTCTGTTTCTTAGTAGGAATACGTTTAAATCAGCTAAAAAACAGGCTTTAGAAAAACTCTGTTCCAAAAATAAAGTCTGTCATTTTAAATTATAATTTGAAATACGGATTGTAATTAAAAGGTCATTTTCTTCCCAGGTCTGAAATAGTGACCTGTAATTTGTCTGAAGACCCTTTGACCTTTCTGGTGAGAATCAAGTTTTCTTTGGTTTCAATTTTCTGCTAAAAACTCATGCGTATTATTTGAGACACCTAAACATCTAACCTGTCAGATACAAGGATTAGGAGTATACATCTTCAGTGCTTAAAAGATTCTTGTGACATTCATACAGTGGCATCCGCTGGTACAGATTTATTAAAACACAAGAGGACTTTGATTCTCCTGCGCTAATGAACGATTCACCCACCCTTTACAAAGCCAGAATGAGCGTGTTGAGGCTCAGCACAGATGGCAGAACTGTTGTGTTATTGATAAGCAGACATCACTAAACCTTTGAGATTTCATTAAGAACATCTTTAAGCACAATAGCATGTGTTGCTTTGCTTTGAAGATTTTATTCTTCTACTGTTAAAACATAATATCTACTCTTGCTTGTAATCTGCTATGAAAAAAGTCGCTGTCAGAAACATGTTTTCCGAAAACACAAAAGAAAATTGTTCAGAAAAGTGGAAGACAGGGAATAATGCACTAACATTCAAAGAAAACCACAGCAAAAATAACAGGTGACAAATAATTAATGATAAAACGCATTTGTGTAATGAGAAGACTGTCGTAACAGCATATGAGCTGCAATTCCAAGAAGCAATTCCCTATTGAATTCCATTATCAAACACTAATTATTTTTCCATGATTAATTACTATCAACGTTTTGATATTAATGTGCCTAGGGAAAATAGTGTATAGAATACAATTTATTTGATTAATCGTGCAGAAGGACTAAGACTGCAAATTTGTGGGCAGAACAGGAAATCAGGTGATCTATAAAAAAACATTGGCAACATATATAATATCACACACTCAGAATGCTCTTTCATAGCTCAGATCTGGAGTTATGCTTCTTTCAAGTATCAACTTAGTCTCAGATGCTTAGGAAAAATAAAAATAGAAGCAAATAAGGCAATTTTTGTGGCTTATTTGAACTGTAAAAGTAATATACATTGTAACTAAAATAAAAAATCTGGATTTGGGTAAATTTGATGAGTAAAGTTTGAGATCATGTTAAAATCTTCAATAACATTGACTTTTAATTCCAGACTTGGAACATCTGAACTCCATATGTGACATTATTGTGATCTCTTCTGAAACTCTAACGGAAACATTTGTGAGATTTCTTTTCTCAGACAAAATATCTGAAACACAGGAGACTAAAAAAATTTGCTCTCTATTTAATCTGATTGTTATCTAGGAGTAATACTTGAGAAGTTTCCTCTCTTGTGGGCACATACTTGTTTCTGGTCTATTTTGTTTATTTTACTTGATCAGCTAGCAGGTCTGTGGAATCAGATAAATTGGTGATATTAGATCTATGTGAGTTTACAGATTTGCTAACCCACAGCAAATCTGAGCAGCAGAATCCCTCTGTTACAGAAAAACACTTTCTGTTCCAATGTGTGACTTACTGAATGACACTTGGAGAACACTGGAGTGATTTTCAATGCCTCCTACAGCTTCTAAATAAAGCTGAAGGAGTCTGAACCTTACTGTCAGATGTCATGTAATGTATTAGTCTTTGCTACACTGACCAAGATTCTCTTCTAGCAGGATGAAATGGATCCATCAGTTGTGTGTGTGTCCAGCCATGTGTTCAGTTTTAGCACTGAACTCCACCAAATTCCATTATTTCCATTATTATGCTACTAAAGCATGACTTTTTCACCTGTAACTAGAAACTGATCCTGATTTATTTTATAGAACTGAGAATGCAGCAGTAACTGATTTGCATTACAGCTGTTGAAAAAGTATCTTATGTAGTCACATTTGTTTTAGTACTGCATGTGTGTGCATTGATATTACAAATAAACCTCATAGATGGATTACAGGCAAGGAATCATTAAACTGAAGTCTAAAACAGTATGACTGCAGCAAAACAGCTCATCTGATGCAGCCCTCAGGCAGTGTACACTGCTGAGATGGACTCTGTCACAAACCCAGACTGTTCCAACCGGGAGTAAAATTGGTGATGACAAGATAGTCATTTTTGCTTCTCCTGTTTTCTCAAGTTTCCCAAATGGAAATGTTTTGACTGGTTCAGCTTTTCAGCACAACGGACAGTCCTAAACAAATTATATGTGTGGTGGCATGTAAGCTCTGGGCGATTCTATTTGCCAAAGACTTGTGGCATTTTTGCTTTTTTAGTTCAGCTATATCATTTACATAAAGATCAGCTTAGCCTTCATTTATGCTCCTTTGTGCTCCATTGTGTGCAACAGTGGAGGGGAAGAAGGCATATGAAGTTGAATGGAGGGAGGGTTTGTGTGAGGTAATGGTCCTGTGGCTTAGGGCATTTGGTCTAGTGCAATAGCTCCAGATTGGTGGAACAGGAAAGAAAACCCAACATCTGGCACAAGAGATAACAGCTGCGGGGTTTGAAGTCTGCCACCCAAACATAACCTGTGTCTACTGTGTGTTAATGGGCCATGATAGCTCTTTTAAAAGGTTAGTATAGGTGACTAACAAGCACACTAAACTTCCCACTGTGAAAGCCTTTGCATATTCATAAGCCAAAAACATGCAGTCAAATTCTGTGTACAGACACAAAAATGCAAAAATACTGTGTACACAAATGCCAGACTAAAGTAAGACTGCTCTGACCCACCTCAGCCCCTGCTACCCAGCTAACAATTTTAGGTTATAAGAACCTTTCCCTAATGTGTCCATTAAGTAACAAAAATGTTAATTTTAAATGTTCTAGGAGCGCTCAGAATGTGCAGTTTTATAGACGTTGTTAACATTATCGCTTGGTTGTAAAAATGTTATTCAGCATTTTTAAAACATTTCACTAACAACTTAGAAATAATTTTTTGATATGTTGTATATCAAAAAATGTTACTGCATAGAATGTTACTGCAAGAATGTTTATGATAACTTTGAGAGTACTTGTTCTCAGAGGGTTCCCTGTTAGCTTGGTAAACAGTATTGGAGCAATTTTGAGGCTCATGGTTCTGTTTAAATGACACAGTTCTATGATTTAAACTGTAACAATTTACAGCTGATATCTGTTTAAAACACCTTTGGAAATTTATGACAGTACAGTATACTTTTCTGTGAAACTGCTTAGAAACCTATCAAAGTGTGGGATTAAAATGCTTTCTTAAAAAGATGAAGTTTAAAGATTACCCCAATGTATAGTTACACAGATTTTGGTTGCTATGACCAGATGACGCATGCAAAAAAAATAATGTGATGGTTACGTGTTTGATTGCAGTTCTGAAACTGAGAGTTTCAGAATTTAAATTTATGCCAACATTTCACCACATTACATAAACGTGAGATAATACATCATAGTGCTGGCAGGTGTCTGAATATATACATCTATATCCAATCAGATGACTGGATTATAAATGCAACTCTTTCCTTAGCTGATGTTGATGATAAAAAATGCTGTTTCTGATTCCTTTGTTTTTTTTTCAAATGTGTTTGCATAGTTCACAAGAGTTCACAATGCTGTTATTTCTGTCACATGCATGTATATATTTTAAAACTTGTCTAAAGAAATCCCTTCTTGAAGAAGACATTTCTGTTCCAGGCAGAACAGAGACAGAATGTTCAGCAGAATTATTCAGGAGTGTGATTTGCATGTCACTTACTCCTAGTTCTGCATAGCCCTTCAATCACTGGGCCTCTGGCAATGGACCCGAATTTTCTCCTTTCACTAATAATATTTTTTCATCCATCCACCTTGACAGCAGTGTGATGTTTCTCCTAAGCCTCCACCCCCCCACCCCCCAAAAAAATTCTTCCTCCTCTCAGCTTGTGGAGGTCACATTAAAGCACTGATAGGATGTTGTCAGGCATCTTAAGGGCCCATTCTCACTTTCTGTGCAGCACAGAAGCATTAACAAGATACTACGAATCCATCAATCACTCTTAACTGACATACCCACAGTGTCACTGCAATCCCTCGAAGAGAATTGAAATTAAGTCATTGAGACTTCTCTTCATCAGCTGTCTGGGTCTCTGTGCTTTGTAGCAGTATCTTTATGAGGCTGTGATATTACTCAAGCGATCATATTAATTCAATGGGGATGTTGGAGGGATTCATAAATATTTGGTTCATGACTCTGAGCTCAGAAACATTAAAGTGGAAAGCAAAGCTTTTTATTTTAACTAGCAGTAGCTGGGCTAATCAAACACAACTCAATAACTTGCAGTTGATGACATTTATAAGTGGCAATAGGCAATTGAAATGAAAAACTGTTGAGAAAGCTGAGATGTCCTGTGACATGACATAATATAACCCATGTAAAACAATTTTAACAGCATTTTGGTCATTCTGTTATTAATATTATGCATGCAGCATTTTTGACCTCATATTGTCAGGGTTCTGGCTTCATGTCTTGAGTGTCTCCTAGATTCTTTGCCAGGATCCTGACATCCCTGTGTTTTGTGTCAGAGCATGTTGTCTGGATCCTGACTCAATCCCAGTCTTGGTTCTTGTTTCTTGGAGCAGGATCTAGACTCATGCTCTGTCTTTGTGATCTGTGGAAGCATATGGCCATTGTTTGTTTACTTTGTGCCATGTGCTCTCCTGTCACATTTCATGACCCCGCCCTCTCATTTCCTCGTTAATCCTCCTGTTATTAGTTTATTCCTCCCACCTATCTGCCCTCTTTGCCTGCCTTGGTTTTTCTCTTTTTTAATGACCCTGTGGTTGCTGTCTTGTGCTTGTTCGTTGTCTACTGTCAGATGTGTTTGTCGGATGTGTTTGTCGGATGTGTTTGTGTGTCCGGTGTTCAGTGTCCAGTTATTATTTTAATCTAGTCATGGTGCTGGGTTTTTGTTTTTCCCCCTCAAGGGAGTTCTTGTTTGGATTATATTTTCCTTGTTGGTTTCTGTTTTCCTTCTCGAGGAGTTTTGTTTAACAAAATTTATTTTTGTGTTAAGCTGGCTTGTATTTAGGTGTCCATGACACATATTAGGTGACATGGAATATTTGTACTGTGGAAAACTCACCTGTCATACCACATAACTATTTTAAATGAATTAGTAAAGGCACAAATACGTTTAAAATTAATAACTGTCATAACAGTTATTATAATAACACATATAATTATTATAATTTCAGGTATCAAAATCAGATGTCACTGATGTCTGATGGGCCTCATGTTTTTTCTTTTTCTAATTTTTCAAAATGCATCACAACAAACTAAATGGGTTACACATTTGTATGAATTTTAACCCACTATCTTGATGTAAAAAAAATATCCGTCTTCTGCAACTTCAATATTACCCAAGAAGTCAAACAAAGGTGTGCAGTCAGATAACCTTGTCATTATGAGCAGGATCTATGTTATGGTGTAAGAGCAAAAAGTCTATTTACTGGGTTTTTCCTGCTGTGACAGACAGCTTCATGGTGTATCTGCTGTCAGAAGAACCCTATCATCAGACAGTCCATTTAACCGGAGCGTGAATAGTAATTCTCAGCCACAGACTGAAATGGTTCAGTGCTTGGCATTTTGAGTGGCAGGTGGATGTTTGGCATCAATTTTCCTGCCACCAACCATAGCTGAAAAAGAAAAAGGAAATTGCCCCATAGTCACTTCTCAAATCATACAGTTCCATAATTTCGCATCATGAGCTTCTATGTGAAGTAGGAGAATATTATCTTGACAGGAGACCAAGACAAGAAACAACATACATGTTACAAGTAAAATGTGTGGATTAAATTAAACCTGTGGGGTTACTGATTTGTCAAACAAAGGTGCTTTATTCCTTCTCTGCAGGATAAAACATTGCGGCTGCTGGGATTTGTGACGAAGCCTTTAAAAGAAGGAACAGACCACATGGTGGTGGCTTGAGTTGCCCTATTTTTCTCAAAGATTCAAATTCAAACTCCAAATTTTGAGTTCTTCAGACTACAGTCTAAATCACACACCGTGACAGAGACATGTATATAGTATCTAGATTTTGGGGTAAAGTTAAATCTTATATTATCTTCTCTGCACTTCTTTTTTTCACTTTGCTATTCTGTTTTTGTGTTCCACAGAAAAACATACAGGCTTGTAATGACATGAGGATGAGTAAAAAAGACAGCAATTTTATTTTTTGGGTGCACTGTTCTTTCTTAACCTACATTTACCTTCTGAACCCACATTTACCTTCATATACTGTACAAACATATATCATCATCTGATGTACACAACTTTCAACACTTTATAAATCATAGATTTGGAACTATTTGGAATCAAACCAGAATATATCAAATTAGACTTAATTGGGCATCTCTCTCTCTCTCTCTCTCTCTCTCTATAGATGTTCTTTCTTATTATATTCTTTTCATGTGATAATGTGAGGCAGGATACAAGCTTAGCTGTTTGGGTAACACATTAGATTTGCTTGGCTTAATTTCTCATGAGTTCAGCATTCCTAAACTTTCAACACAGGCTCTGCACAATAATCCAACAGCTTAAAGTTTCCTCTTGAACTACCAGAGTTAGCAAATCTGTGCTTTGCGCAATCCAGACTATGTTATTTTTTTATCTGAGGAGATGCTGTTTCATTTTAGCTAAGCCAAGGGTCCTTCACTTGGAACCAAATGCAATGGAATTGCAAAACACTTCAGAAATGAAACCTTCTCTTTCCTGTGTTGGTGATCTTCACAGGGGACTTCAGAGAGCTCTTAAATCTGTTTAATCAAATACACATCTGGCTGAATATTAACCGAGCTGCAGTGGGCTGTATCCTGTTTCTGTCTAATGGCATGTTTGTACTTTACACCAAAACAAACAAAGATCATCTTTATGTCTATTTCCCTAATTTACATATTCAAATCTTGCTTGATGCTTTCCTCCAAAAGTCTGAGCTGCTGTGAACCCAATGTGTGGCTTTATTTTATAATATTATAATATTAACTTTATTTTTATAATTTTATTATATAATATAAAATATATAATGTTTATGTATAATAATGTTATATAATGTTTTTACACTACATTAAAGTCATATCTAAACAATATCTATATGATATGTTTACATAGACTTTTAAATGCTGACCAGATGCAGCATGTTTTTATTTAATATAAACGTACAGCTGATGTATTAAGCAAGTGAAAATGACGATGAATAATTGAAAGTTAAACCCTGCTTTGAACTCCTAACCTTATTTTTAGTATAAATATTATATGATACATTCCTGTATAATCAGGGAAAAAAGTATATTTAACCAGCATGTCAATATTTAAAGCACTATATATCAATGTATTAAATAAACATCATTAAATAAAAATTAAAGACAATGTATGAAGTGATATTACAGGGAATAAAATTCCCCATATACACATTTCTACAGTTTTGCATTTATATAATTTTCTCCTGTCAGTGCAGCAGATGAACCCTTTTAAAATTCCATCAATGTGAGCAAGATGAGGTCACACCTGTCTGATTTTCACAGTGTGAACCAACAGTAACAGGAAAGGTAAGGCACTGCTGTTTTATCCATGTAATCAGATTTTTACTGTTCCATACCTAAAATTGAAATGTGTGGGAATGTGAAAGGTATATCAAACACACAGTAATATGATTTCATGTGCTCTGTTAACAAGGCAGAAGATGTTTTGTTGGAGCTCGCTTGAATAAATGAACTAACTAATGGGCTAGACAAAAGCTCCTAAATTGTTTTACTCATGCAGAGTGG
Organism: Chromobotia macracanthus; assembly: GCA_036877525.1. NCBI lineage: Eukaryota > Metazoa > Chordata > Actinopteri > Cypriniformes > Botiidae > Chromobotia > Chromobotia macracanthus. Next base: position 8,786,333 of record JAZGTH010000017.1, read on the forward strand.
TATGAATTTGGTTTATGCTTTTATTCTATTAAAACTAAGTGTGCCTAAATGACATTATAAATTAGAGGTAACACAAAAGGTTTAAAAATAGGCACAGGTTTGGTTGGTCTGTGATTTAATTATGATGCAACAAAACTTTAAGTACATAAATATATTATGAAATTTTATGTTTATGTGCTTTTCCTTATAAAACAGATAGTTGTTTGTAAACTATATATATTGTGATAAATGTAAAAATGGATTCATACTGAGTTTTGTTCACAAATAAAGCATTCCCCACCAAAGATGTAATTATCTATGAACAAGCTCACTCAATGAATGTTAACAGATCTGTTCTCCTCCATTCTCTGTGTAAGGGAAACAAATATTATTCCAAATGAGAAATATTGATAATTACATTGAATCTTAATCAATGTAATACATTGATTTGACATTCTTATAGATCAGCAGGATTAGGCACCTAGATACTCTAAAATACACAAACACACAACACACATAAAGTTTGGCATTGAAGGTTAAAGAAGAGTAAAGATTACAGTATAAGATTATTGGAAATTCAGCAGATCAACAGCCTGAAAGAACCATCAGTTTCTTAATTCCAACACACCTCAGTGAAAGGGCTAATGATAGTTAATGCCTTAATTACTAAGACCAAGTATGAGACTTGCACTTCTTGCCAATTGAAGGAAAGTGTCCTGATGCAGTTAGTTGGGGCTCCAGTTGATCTTCGCTGGATGCTGTATTAAAGTGAGGGAGAAAACCAAATCTCTGTTTGATGCAGAGGTCTTTGATGAATGGAAGGACTAGGCCGCAGCCTGGCACAAGCTTAGAGGTCAACTTCTTCTAGTTTAGCATCCTGATGAGAGTCCTTGAAGGACTATAGAACACAAGAGACGAGATGAAAGACCAAAAGAAAGACCAAAGATGAAAGACCAAAAAAAGATACTTGTGTTCTTGGACACTGGTCTTTTAAACTGGTGAGGATGTCAAACCGTGAAGAGTTGTGTGATCCAATTGGAGGTTGTCCTCTCAGAGGGAAAGTTAACTCTCTCTCTCATGTCTTCCAACATGCTGTTTCACATATGGAATTTGATTGGATGTTAAGATGGAAATCTTCAGAAGTTTTACAATATTAATATCAACCAAAGTTATCAAAATGTTGTGAACACTAATGTCCAGGATATGAAAAATGAAACTCATAGATACTAAACACATGTACATGTGATCTTGATTAACAGGGTGACTAAAACATTCATTTAAAAGTGCACTTAGCATTAGTATATATACAAACATAAAACATTAAAGCCATATAGCATGGGGAATATTGGATACGTGTGTTTATGCATTTCTATTATGCATTTTTAAGTGAATATGTTTACAAGTAAAAATGGTTTCCTTCTGTGTTCTCAAAGGAAATTAGGTGAGAGTGAACCTTTCTACGTTCCTTTGGGTTGTATAACAGTCTTATCTATGTGTTACTATGGTCACCAGAGGCCTGGTTTTGCGTCTGGGTGTTAATGGCAGTTTGGGGGTAGTTTTACAGACACTCCAAGAGCATAGTTTGTTTGTGGAGATGTATATGTAGTTATATTCATGACATATAACCAGTTATTGTGTATCCTATTAATAATATTAAAATAATAATACAATTAGTAAATAATATTTTAATGAAAATGCTCGGTTATTAATAAGAAGGCAGTGCTTAAAAGGACTCATAACTCTGCAGTGTTTGTTTGAATTTGCTTGAATTGGTTTCCACGCACAGTCTGTTGTGCTTCATTTGTGCAGTCATTTGTTCTTCATGCTTGTAACAGCTGAGGATTTACTGTAAAAAATGTAAATAATCGCAAAAGACTGTAGAGAAAGTACAGCGAAGTGCTTTGAGGGACAAGTGATGGTGAACGATTGAACGATTTTTTGCAAGTGAGAAATGGGAACGACTTGTGTAAAAGACTGCCCTGTTTGACCCACTTCATGTTCAGGCTGTTTAAATTTGTTGGCTCTTGCATATTCTATGGTTTATCATGCTATGGTTCATTTTAATTTTACAGATTTGAGATTGATTGTGTAATCAAAACCCTGTTTGATATACTGTAGGTTTCATTAGAGCAGTTTCCTCTCTTTCTGCTTTTACCTTACCCAATTTCTCTCTGCTTCCCCTTCCTTCCACTTCCTCTTCATTTATTTTCTTCCTCTGTTTAAAAGCTCTGTGATTGGATAATTGTTATTTTAGCATTTGTTATTAATGCTTTGGAAACTGCCACAGGAGCCATGGCTTTGTTTGATTTAAAAGAGCTGTTCCATCTCCTGCTTGACAATTACTATGTAGAACAGGGTTAGTGTATCAGTGGTCATTTTTCAGAAAAAAAGGAAGAAAGTGGGTTACTGCCAAATTTGCATTCTCAGATACCTGCTAAATCAATCACAAAATGCCCAGATTCAGGTTGTGTAAAGATTTTCAATCAAACAGATTGGATTGCTTGAGAGCTGTCAGCTTTCTGTGGTACAGAATCTATTTGTGGGAATGCTTGATAAAAGATGCAAATTGATTGTTTGATGTGTATTATTATAATATTTCTGTATTATTGTATTTGTATCTTTTGTATGTATTAGTATAATTAGAATTCTATACATATATACTAATATAGAAGTATATATATATATATATATATATATATATATATAATAATATAGAATATATATAACATGTGCAACCATGTCATTAGTGCTATATTTAGATCAAAACATTTAAACACAGCTATGCCAATAACCATGATGTAAGATCTTCATTGTTAATTGTACGTTACCTTTATACCAGCTTCTTTCTTTATAGCTAAAGATAACCAGTGATGATTTGTTCTACCAGCAGATATAAATTTGTTAACTTCAAAAGTGTCACAATCAGTCAACAACTACAGGGGTGTGAGAAACATGCTAGATATTTCAAATCCAACAAAATCCTTTCTGAAATGTCTCTAAACCAGGATTAAGTTTCACCTTCATTTGCTTTTTTTGGATTTGTGTGCCTTCTGACTTTCTGTGACTTTTGAAAGCACTCCTCTTTTTGTAAGCTGTGTTTTTATTTAATGCTTTATTAAGTTTTATATCTTCATAACAAATTATTGAAAACTTGGGAACCAGGTAAAATAATCTGGAACTTTAAACCACAATAAAGTGCCATTTTACTATTACTTAGATAAACCATGTGGTGTTGTATTCCATTTAGCACATATATTAGGATACACTGGCTTTAAAATTTATATAATTCTCTGTAAAGAGTAATCAAGGGAGTTGTTTTCGTATAAAAATTGATTTTGAATTATGAATTAATATAAGGATCTGAGTTTCTTAAAAGATACTTGTGTGTGTTTTATCTTTTAGTTGACTGCATTTCTCACTGGAGAGTACAGACATTTTTGTTATATTTCATTTATTATTTTCTTCAAATATGCATATGGTTATTCTTCTATATATATTTATTTTAAGTATTATTTCCATTATTATATGCATTTTTCATTATGTTTATTACTGTTTTTTTAATCTTATGTTGGGTGCTGTGTTGTCTTCACAAGTATAGAGATAAGGGAATGGGCTTTATCTCAAGGTTTTCAGTAGCGTCATGGGACAATTTGGTGAAGCAGTGATCACAACATTGCATCATGACTTAATCTCTTGCCTGATGTCCCTCCTACTCAACCACGAAACAGATTCAGAGATTGTGTTACTGTAACTCACAACAGAGTTGACTATTTTTGAGTAACAGACAAAATCATCTACCTGACAGATATACTGAGACCTTGTATGAGAGATAGTGAACTGAATCTAAAACTTGAATCTGTAGGATCTCACATATGTAATAGTTTGTTAATTGAATAACACAAAAATAAAGCCAGTTAAATTGTTATTAAGTATAAATTGCAATTCAAATTGCATCAAACATTTTACTTACTGTATTTGACAGTGACACTGTGAGCAATGTTTTAGGGCATTTATAGAAGTGATGTGCAGGGATTATTCACAGTGTAAAAACGTTGCCGCCTTAAATTTCTAAATGTAATCAACTTGGCTATACCAGTCATTTCAACATAACATTTTAAATCCTGACTAGTATAATTTAAATAAATAGGTTAAGTATTTTTTTCTTTTTCTTACATTTCATAAACGTTACAGCAACTCAAGACCAGGCAAGATTACAAAGAGTAAGCTGAAATGATTTTTTAATAGTGCATGTACAGTAAGATTTTTTAAGAAGTAAATCAGTTTTGATTTCCTGATGACTTTAAAGAAGGTGTATTGACCTTCTGCAAGGTCAAACTTTTAATGTGCTGTACAACTCCCTGTGCTGCCTGTATTAAAAGTGTCCCCCAAGGATCTAGCGTTACACCAGTTTTAACTAAAACATGGTATGACTGCCAAACAGACTTTTGAAATCTACCCAAGGTTATTTATATTCTGTTGCCAAGCATAAAGATTGTATGATACTTGATCGTTACATGCATAGTATGGATGGTAGACATGGCCCACTTAGTTCTTTCCTGATAAATGTCAGACTCATATTCATTTAATATCTGTGTCTGAGTTTGTGGAGAGCATGAAATGGACTTACATTTTTCCCTTTCTGCTGTCTTTCAGGATAGTCACCAGCAAAGCGCTTTGGGACTGTGCATGTTAATGTGGCACGAATGTCATGATATCATTTTACTGAGCATGTCCTGCTCCAGCCGAGTCATTACTATTGAGATGTACAGGACTGTTAAACAGGACTGTAAACCTTTCTCCGGGTATTATAGAACTCTATAGTAGACCTCTGATTTGACACATCATTTGTTTTATCTCTCAATTCATCCTTTTCCAAGTTAACACAAAACAAGCTATAAAATTCAGCTACAAAGCTATACATTTTCGCTCTCTCTCTCTCTCTCTCTCTCTCTCTCTCTCTCTCTCAACTGCAGTTTGATACTGATCCTATTTAAATTCTTACAAATGTAAACGAGAGAGCAGAATTTCCAGAGCAGCTAATCTAGGGGTTGCACGTTTTCAAAGAATGAACTTCATTACTGCAACGATTTCTGTACATGCAGACAAAATTAAAATGTTCAGTTGCAATTCAGTTGCTTTTAGACAATAGATATGCAATTTTGAGCAAAATAAATTACTGAAATAATCAATCTCAGATAAAGTGCCATAGCATCAGTATGGCATCAGCCATAGCAGTTTCTATTCTGTTAGCTCTGGTTTCTTGGAAATAGTGGAAGCAGTCACATCCTCCCTGTGACAACATGTCCTGCCTCCCTAGCAGATAACCAAAGATGTCGGCACCTAGCCATCTGCACTCTGTTTCTCTTGTCCCTGCTCATTAGTTTTCTATGGCTTTTCTGTTAGTCTATTAGTCTATTAGATCTATTAGTCATTATGGACCAAGAGGTGAATAAAACATGCTCATTTCAGTTAGACGACTTCTCTTTGTATAAATGAAACAGGCTTTATTAGAAGTGATATGCAGTTACAGTTTTGCATAAATCCTTGGTCAGTTTCTGTGTTATTGCTTTAGATAAAAGCAGCTACGGTAAATGCATAAACAAATGTGGATCTTTGAAACCAACCTTTGACACACACATTCACACAAGCAGAAATATAACAAATATAAATATGGTTAGATTAGAGAAACACAAGGAAAAAATGTATGCTTAAATTAAAAAAATAACTGAGATCTTCAGAGCTCAGAAAGAGCGACTGCATTGTGTTTTCTGCTGCTAACCCATCTAGCTGGCAGGCCAAAGAGAAATGTTAGTGGTGGCAGGTGTCAGAGTTGAGGGAGAATAAAAAAAGACCTTCTTCTCTACTGTCTTAATCTTTTATGCTCACTATCAAGATGTAGACCAGTCAGATTACAGAATTCTGGAGGAGCTTTAAAGTGAAAGAGAATGAATGATAAGAAAGAAGGAAAGAAAGAAAACAAATATACTGCTCTATTATCTATCACTATTACACTAGATTAATATAATCGCTATTCACAAAAAACTTTACACACATGCGAGTCAATTACAGAAATTCAATAAGACTAATGCATCCAGCTTTCTGTTTACAGAAATGTTTGACACATATTAGCTTGTATTCAAAGCCATTATGTTTCTTATGATATATCATTGATATTATTTGAGTATGTGATCATAGATCATCTATAACATAATTCACACTGTGCTGTGTATTGATGTATTCATGTAGTGTCTTTTAAATGTGATACTTCTATGACAAGTCTTAACAATAAAGATGCCTGGGTCAAGCATAACATACATTTAATAATGGCTGATTAACATTTAAAATAAATTCTGATTGAAATCCAGATTCCACAAGGCTAATATATACTTTTATCTCAGAATATCCAGTGTCCGGTTTGGAGACCTTCAATGTACTACACATTTTAATCAATCTGAAATAGCATATTAAAGATTGTGTTATTACAGCTTATTGTGTTGTGTGTATGAGGGGACTGTGATGGAGGGGATTTGCAGTCAGATTCTATAAGGTTTATTTATCCACCCTTGGTCTTTTTCATAATTTATTGAGTTACTGCATTGAATCATGCTGTGTTTAACAGACTTTTTGTCAAATGTCAACTAAAGGACCACATAATCCAATAAAAATGTAAAAGGTAAAAAAATTATAAAAATGATAAAATTGACCATTTTTATGTAATATGTAAGAATTTCCCAAGTATGGTGGATGACCTTAAAATGTACTACATTTAATATTTATTTCTGTATAGTACAATAGTCAATATAAAGCTGATGATGCTCAGTGGTGCTGGCAACAGGCAAAATTAATTTTGTTTATTGTGCAGTGAATCCACAAGCCATTGTTTTTATCTTCTGCTCTCCTACAGGAAGACTGTCATGCTACTTCATCCAGAAATGATAAAGAAATGCCAGAGCACACTATAAAAAGAGTGTTATTGACCTCTTGAGACACTTCCATTTATGTAAAACTGATGGTTTAACTCTCGTGGATCCATAAACCGAAGAAATAAGATAAATACGTTTTTCCGCTGCACTTAATGAGTATTAAAACAGTGCGCTTTTATTAGTGAAACTAGTGATTTGGAAGAATTTATTACATAAATAAAAGTGATTTTACTGGGGATGATCATTGGAAATTGTTGAAAGACCTCCACAATCTAAATGCGTCATATTGGCTTGATTTGATAACTTTGCCTAATATCTTTGTAACAAGTATCTTTGTAACAGCTGGCACAATGATGGGACAGTCTCCCCACTGAGCCACTGACTCAGAGTTAATCATGTGAAGGTCAAGCTTTGGCTGTTGCATGAGGGCAAACTGCCATGATGTTTCTTCAGCCTGGGTGTTGTGCCTTTGTGCTGTGATGGAAATGTCATGTAGGTGTGGGTGAAGAGGGCAGAAAGAGAGTGAGAGAGTGTCGTGACTCATAATAATTGCAGTGGAAAGGTCGTTTAATAGGCAGAATCTCAAGAGTGATTGAGAAAGTGCTGTCAAGAAATACAGGCACAAAGTTTAGGTGGGAATAACACCACTATGAAGTCTTCTAGTCGAAGTGTTAGACTTATTTGGCTGTATGAAAAAGCATATAGATCATAGATAAATACAGAGGTCTTGGTGACCAAAAATCAAAATTTTGGACTCGTTAACCTTATTACAGAGACCGCCTCTTGTGGAACCCAGAGCCCTCCCTTCGGTTATTTGATCTTACAACTTTTCGGTTACAATCAGCATCTTATACACTTTTCATCTTTCGTTTTTAAGAGATTTGGTTCATGTAGTCCCTCCCTCGGGTGTCTGGGCATGTGTGCGCACTTTCACTATCTATAGGAGCAGCTGTACGCAGTGGAGAGCATTGTGCACCGCGCCTCGCGTCGCGATGTTCCTTGTGGTCCTCACAAGTCACAGAGCAATTAAAGCTGTCCAATTCCTACAAACTCTGACAACTTTGTTTTTTTAGAGTAGGCTGCAGTGCGACCAAAGACTTACACAGCTCTTTCTGCTTTATCAGTCAGAGGAAAGAGCAAAAAGAAAAGAGCTTTGAAGGGATTTCGGATACCTGCTTTTCCTGTCACCGTATCTCAGTTCTCATCCGTTGCCATGCAAGTTCACATCGGCGGCATTCTTTTGTGCGGAGTATCCGGTAAGTTATTTTCCTCACGTCTAGTTTATCCTCGTTCAGCCTAGTGGAAAAGCAGTTACGAGTTCACTCGTTTTAATTCATACAAGACAGCTGACAGTTTAATTGACATTTGGCTGACATTTTATTTTATTTCATTATTTTTACATTTTAAATGCAATGTACGCTATAAGGTTGCATGTCTGTAAATCAGAAGGAGGCTGTAACGTAATTGTGTCATATTATCCAACAGATGTTAGCTATAATAGTGCGCTTCGAGATCGTCTCTCAAATTCTAGTGAGTTGCCTACCTAGACAGCATAGTTCTACATTCACGAACGTTACTGTGATGCCCAAAAACTGTCAGGTGACAAGGCAGGTGACTAGGTTTTAAAACACAGCCATGGTTCCGATTCACGTACACTTTGATTTTCCGTGCAACTGTAATATTGTTTGTGTTTTTATCGGAACAGAGTGGCTAATTAAAATATTTAGTTAATTTAAAAGCTTAAAAAAATAGGTTACATTTAGAAAGGAATATGTTATCATAGATTAAGGGTCTGTACCATTAACAGTATTTATAAGAATAATAATAACACTGTTGGTTATACTATGTACTGTATCTGTTGTCACGGTATGAGATTCATCACAAGACGCCAACAAAAGCAGATAAACTAAGTCCTTCAGATCCAGTTACCACGTTATGAAAGCAATACAAACTGTGGTGCTCAAAGCATTTATCGATTTTTACTCCCTTGGTAATCAATGAAGTTAAGGAGGCGAATAAAACAGTAGTAATGATGGGTGGTTTACACGTAGCAGGTGACTGATGATATAAAAAGGATATGCTGTGCATCATGGCAGCATGGTTTGACCATATACAGAGCACAAACCCAGATCATGCAATTTAAATCTATTTGGCAGATGTTTTAATAAGTGATTTACAGTGCATTCAAGCTATACAATTCATCAGTACATGTGTTCCCTGGGAATCAAACCTGCAACCTTTGTGCTGCTAACGCAAAGCTCCACCACTTGAGCTACAGGAACACCAGAAGCTAAAATATCCAAATCAGCATGTGGGCTTCTAACAGGCCACTTCAAAGAAGACAATATTTACCCTTAATGACATTATCTGTTAATCTCTGTTAATCCCCCCTCAGACTATTTAATATTTGTGTTGACTACAGTGACATATCTAGCGCTGTCTTTGGAAATTTGAAATCAAAATCTATATTTTGCATATATGCACACTGGACTCATCTCCATTCATAAGCTTGATATTAAAAGAGCCAAATCATTATCTGTCAGACCATCTGTCAGATCATGACCCCATTCATGCTATACAGCTTGGTTTTTAGAGATTTACCATATTATTTAACACTGTTGCTGTGAATATGCTGTGCAGAACATTATTCATAGCTTAATCTATTATCTGTGATGTCTTGCTATAAAAAAAATCACCATCTATTTTAACAAGCAACCTTGTACCTTGCACACACCTTCATTTTCTCTATTGTCTAAACCCTGCCGAGCCCCTTGCTGCTTTTTTCCTTAAGAAAGCCCAAATAACCTGTGACAAATAGCCCCCACTGTTCACCCTCAAGCTTTAGATGCACTATGGCCATTCTTCACAGTGGCACACGCTACTACTTTCAATGCTGGACTGTTTATTCATAGATTTATAGGTTGCCTTGAGGATGACGAACAGTAATTTGAACCATACAGAAAGGCAGTGATGAAACCCTGCATGTGAAATAAGAAGAAAAAATTCTCGATTTTTATCAATGTGAGAATCGTAGTTTCAGGTTATAGCATACTACTGATCAGATAAATAACCAAATTTAAGAGTAGTCATATTTCGGTAAGTTGTTCCTCAAAGAGATCTGTGTCACCTCAGAGAAATGGCTGCTGGGGAAAGAATGTACTTCTTATTTGATAAATGAGATGTGATTATGCAAAGACGTGAAATTTATTTTTTCTTTTTCATCATGCTTAAACGCGTCTGACAGTATGACAAATGGTTTAATGTGGAGACCATGAGATGTATTGTGTTTGTCAAAATAGTGTTTAACCTGCAGCACCTTAACATGAACTTAACTTAAATAATGGGTACATGCTGTAATTTTTGAAAACACTAAAATGGGCACAGTACATCTAAGCATATTAAATAAAGCAAACCTAATTTTTGTGAATATTAAATTTAATTTATATGAAATGAAAAAACAGACAAATCTATAAATTATGCATTATTTTAACTAGAAGTGCTTTAATATTTGTATTATTTATCATTTTTTTTTATCATTGCAGCAGTACGGTATTTGTAATATGAAATGAATAAACACCTCACAGCTCAAGAAACAGATAAATGAAAGGAACAGATGAGACAGCAATGTAATCTGAAATTGTACAAAGTTTCTTTGTTTTCTCTTGTCCTTCTCTCCTCTGTAGTGGTGCTGACCATGTTTAATGTATCAGAGGACCGGGCGCACTGCCCACTGGGCTACTTCCCCTGTGGTAACCTCAGTACCTGCCTTCCTCAGTTGCTGCACTGCAATGGCATGGATGACTGTGGGAATCAGGCAGACGAGGAGAATTGTGGTTAGTTCTTTCTGTCCTGCTTCTCATTACCCAGAATTTTTCTTTGTGGTTCTACAGTTCTATTATTACACTGCTGACTGGAGTACTTGATTCGGATTGGTCAATCGTACCATTCAGCTGTAACATTTCTGAATAATTAGCTGTGTCCATGGCAATTGACCAGCTTCTTCTAAAAGAAGTCAATAAATATTTACTGGCCATGTATTTATTTTGTAAACCTGCACTGGTTCTTCTCTGCAATGTGTTGTTGTTGTCTTATTTTTCACTTACTGTCGCATCTTTTTTCCATCTGTCTTTGATATATGCATGCTTTGTTGTTTCTTTTGTGGATTTCTGACCTTCTTCCTGTCTGTTTCTTTTTTGCCCCTTTTCTCTAATTTCTTACTGTGCAATGCAACAGGGTGTAAGCTGAGTTTAATTCCACCGCTGAGTGCTGACTAATGATGATTACTCTAGATACTCAAATTACAGTAGCATAAGATAATTTTCACTCAGATGTACAAATTGTCAGCATGTTTAATTTATTATCTTTTTGAAAAAGATCTCATTCATCTTTTTGAAAAGAATGGATCTCATCTAGTGTTGACCAGTTTGAACCAAACTGGAACAAAATTCAGCCACACAAAGATTATAAATGCCTTTAGTTTTCTTAGTCTGATATGAATGTGACATGACATAGTACATTTGCTGTTTAAAAGGGTTAACATGGACAAAATGTCTCCATTATTAATTGCATCAGTCATGGATTTGTAAAGATTTGTTTACTGCTGACCATATAAACAGTCAAAACATTGATATTGTATGGTTCAGCATCTGTCCAGATAAAAATATTGTATGCATTCTTTACATACGAATACCTACAAACAGGATGGGTTCACCCTGTAAAAAGAACATTAGTTAAACATGGTTTAATGTGTGGCCTAAAGCTAAAATCCTACGCACCAAAAATTTATTTTTTTCATACAGTATAATCCCCTAATAGTCTCTAAGGTTGGTCCTTTAATGTAGAGACAACTAATGAAGAACCAATTTAGTTTTGGATTGTTCTGCTACCCCAATAACATTGGACCAATAACAATTACATGCCAATTATGTATTTTTTACAAGAGAATGTCACAATGTTGTTTCTCTGTGTAAATAAGCGGTAATCTCCCATCGATCCTGCTGTAATTATTTGCTCAAGCTCTGTCACAATGAGTTTTAATGGCCCTAGAGGATATGTAGGTGGTTTTAAAAATGTTGTTCATGTCAAAAACAGTGTATGACCAAGCATTTGGCAACTGTCTCACAGCATCCATCACCACAACTGTATCAAGCACTTTAGTGTCAACATTTGTCGCCTACAGCAGCGATCACCGCGTTTAACCTTGTCTTACTTGCTCTTGTAGCTTTTGTACAACAGAGGACACAAGAAAGATTAAGAGACCCTGTGTCAGCACCAGACTGTGAAAGGTCAGAGTGAAATGTCACATTGTACATAATATCTTAAGATTTACTTAGCCCAGCGTGTTAAGCCAAGCAGAACAAGACAGACAAGAGCTCTGAGATTCTGTAGCAGCCTCTAATGCTATTGCAAATCCCAACGATTGGTATTCAGAGCGTATGAGATTCCACATTTCTTATCACCTTCTGCCTGTCACAGTAGAGTTATCAAAGCTGTTTCACAAAGGTCACTGTTGGATTTTGGGCTAACAGTAGGCATGAATTATCTGAGGTGGTAAAGAAAAGGCTTAGCACCTGGAGTGGAGATTCCAAGATCTTCTGTTTGCTGCTCCTCTGAAAGTGGAAGATATAGATGAAAAAGTGGATGACCTTATTGATAAGCTGTATTTGAGCTCTTGAAAGATCATAAAAGTAAACTAGAATGATAAGAAAAAGTGGCTTAGAGATTTTGTAGATGATAAAGTTTGGATAAACAATTGAGCCTCTATATAAACCTGAAGCTGGATGCGGGCCCACCCACAGCCAATCTCATTTGTTCTTTCTCTCATCCCCTCTCCTGTGGATGAAAGACAGAATCATGGTCACGTTTTGACTCTGGGTGATGCCACAAAGAAAGACATTTGTTATTTTTGCCCTGAATGCTTTGAACCTCAAGAGCTTTGTCAGATTGCAAAATCTGAGTCTCTCAGGAACAGAGGGTCCATCCGTGGGCTCATATACATTTTGTCATTGGTAATGGCACACAGCTTTGATTTATCATAGCGCACTGCACCCTGGACAATCCATTATGGTGATGGCCAGTCTGTTTTAAATCATCTGTTGTCTTTAAAGGAAGCCTTTTCTCTCATCCAAAATTATTTATTTTTCTTTCTTTTTTCACAAACATAAAATCTTGTGGGTGTCAATATTGATTTCTGTGTGCTTTTTTCTTGTTCTAGAAAACTTCCTTCATGTAGTGTTAGTGAATTTTTTTAACAACACAATTGTTTTGTTAGGTGGAAACTGGGAATTTGTTGTTTGGAGGTTTGATTTTCCTTCCACAATCCTGTGAATCTGAAATATCTCACAAGACTTTACAATGCAGTTGTTTATGAGTTTTTGTGGTGCTAAATAAACAAGGCCTTAGATTCATCTTGTCAGTCAGCAAACCTTGGTGTTTGAAGAGAGCAGATTCTGGTGTTTACAGCAGCTAGTACTGCTGTAAGAAGCCTTTATAATCACTGGTGAATATGTGGTTTTTCTTCTTCTAATTACAATTGGTAGATAATATGATTAAGAGTAAATAAAACGATAACAGGTGTATGTAAACTGTGATTTCTACAAATCTACAAATTTTCTCTCAGGCTTGCTTGAGTGTGCAGTGATTTATGAATTATCAGTTTTTTAGCAGAAACCTTGTTTTCCCATGAGGTCTCCCAGCCAATTTCAGGCAAGGTCCACACCTGCTGCCCTCACATTTTATAGATGTGATATCTAAAAATGGTGAACTATAATAATTCAATTTAAAATAGATTAATGATGAGTTAATCAGCTCTGTGGGCACAGAGGCCTGCCTTAGCAGGCAAAAAAAAAAAATTGATATGCAATATATATATATATATATATATATATATATATATATATATATATATATATAATAGTATGACAAGGAACCTTTGAAATATTTTCATGTTCACAAACTGTGATTTTTTTTAAGTGGTTGTTTCTTTCATCCAGACATTTTTAATAAATCCTTAATGTTTGATTAAATATGTATCAAAGCCTGTATCTTGTGTGAAGGAAAGTTATTCTAAGATATGAAGAATAAAAGTTATTTAGTGATCTTTATGTGATTAATAGAAGATAATGACCAATGTTCAATGTGTATTGTATTGTGTATTAAGACTATGTTGACTGGGAGAATGGTGGGTAATGTGCAGATATGTACAATATCAATGCATTAACAGCTTCTAAAATGTACATTTTTAAAGCTACAATCCATACGTTTTTGGTTAAGTGCATGTCAGATTGTGTTCAACACAATCTCTTTCAATTCACAATACTAAATTTATAATAATGAATTATAATATGAGTGGTCGGCCTGCAAATATGCCTAGCTGTGTTATCAATGTCTAAATGTATGTGTCTTTTATTCTGTGTGTGTGAGTGCGTGTGTAAACTCCATCATCTCTGGGATGCATCGGAGGTAAACACATTACTCTAACTAGCTTGTTTCACTGGATCTGAATTCCACACTGTCATTATTCATTTTACTGTGACGAAAAACAAAGTGGTGGCCCCACTCAGCAAAGCAAAGCTTAATAAATGCTTTCAAAGTTACATCAACCAATATGTGCTGACACACATAGAGCAATCCAAAACATGTCTTTATCACTTCAAGCTATTGCTGTTTATCTTTTTGGAGTGATGATCACTGTTGTTGATCTCTGAGAGGGTTTAAGTTGACTTTATTTATTTACATTTTTTAATGATGCAATCAGTGCATCTCTAGTTCAAAGTGTTTGTAAGTAAGTTTAAATGTAAACTGTGTGAGTTTTTAGTAGAGGGAGAAGGGTGTGTGTGTTTTTGCTGTATTTTTACAACTCTGAGTCGTGTTGGTGATTACAGGTTTCAGGGGAGAATTCTGAAGCAATGTAACATATTTAATACCCAGGATGGTGTGGAACAATCCTTTTAATCCTAAAGCTAACTCAATCTCTTCAAACTAACCTGGGTACAGAGCATAAGTAAAGGGGAAGACTGCCTGATGACTTTAGATGCCTTAGAATATAGTGCACAAATTATATGGGCTAACTTTATGATGTATTCACTGTGTCCTATGTTTTCAAAAGATGACAGATGCAGTCGTTATGTTTTGTCATTATATGAAAAAACTGCATGCATGTCTTTTAAATTTCTTAAAAAATAATACGCTTTTGGAATAACGAGAGTGTGTAAATACTTGGACAGTTTTTTTGCAGTCTAGAGCACTTATTTGTACGTAGCTTAATAAAGAACTGACGGACGGTCGCAAAAGCATTTGTCACGGGTGTGAATATCTGCTGACTAATAGGTCTGTGCCATAATTTGTCTGAACCTCGGCATGTGGAACGGAGTCTGTGTAAAGGATTTTACAGTCACATTAATTATAGTTATCTTTGACATTGCATCTTCTATAAAGTTACCATTTCATGGTTCTCACTTCTTCTCTGCTTGCCCTAAAATGAAACCCATCAAAGTTTAAACTCATCAAACTTTAACAGAGGAAAAGGAGGGGGTTGTCTTTGTTTGAAATTGGTCCTGATAGAGGGAGGGTCCCTAATTTTCTCTCTGCTGTCTAATGGCCCCATCATCCTCTCATCACTTAACAGTTGATGAGGTTGTGAAATGAAACGCTGGCTAAACTGGAGCACTGCTGCATGCAGAAATGTTTCTTCAGCAGTCTTTGTTCATTCAGGGGAACTTCGTGGCCTTTTCATTCAAATAGTGGCACTCAAAAAGTACAAACACGTAAAAATCATAAAGAATTATTGTCACAGTCCCACTCTACGTGAACAGCCTCAAAGATTTCTAGTTTAGGAAAGGATTTAGGCAAGGACAGTCAAAATAAACTATTCATAATTGGAATATTACCCTTTCAATTACAAAGTGCAATACTCAAAGCATTTTTGTGACAAAAACTTTGGAAGTACACTGCCGTGACCAGCAAGGTCTAATTTAGAAGAAAGTTTTAAAATTCTCTTCTTCTGAGGTTACACACGTGAGATGAGTCTGTTTTGCAGGAAAATTGAAATAAAAGAAGCCTCCGGTCTCCACAAAAGTATCCATTTACTCTCTATCTAATCTGATTGCTGTCAACAATCAGGACAAACAATTTAGACACTAAAGACATCTTCTTTCCTATGGGTGCGATTGTCATCCAAAAGCTAAAATGATTTGTTGGAATTCAATGTAATCTGTATATTGTGTTTATCAAAGACTGAAAGCTTCAATAATGCTTCTGATTTGTATCTTTTGGACACTACTTTGTCCTTTTAATTCTCTATTATAGAATGTTCTATGAGAGGTGCATCATGGGATCTCTGCTCTGGCCATGCATTCCATCATTGAGGGGTAATCTAGTCTGAAATCTGTTAGAAAGATTGTCTGAGAACTGGGCTTATGTAGAAGTGGATACTTTCAATACAGGTCATATGATGTCAGCACTTTATCAATGATCTATTCTCATCTTTTATCACAGAATCTGCCTCCCAGAGTGATTTGCCCCCTACTCTTGATATCTTAGCCTCATGTTAGAAAAATGGATGGGTTGTGACCTCTGGATGAAATAGTCACATTTACAAAAGAGGAGGACAAGCTGTTGGCAATAACAATATCATTGACATTTTAACCTGAATAAATAAGCTCATCTCGAGTTTCATTGATATATATTCAAGTTGATGGCTCATTTGAATAGATTATTTGAATGGACTTGTGTATAAGAGATGAGTTATCTAATAGCACTCAATGAAGTATTTAACATTACACCACAGGATGGTAAAGAGCTCAAAATGGTTCACCTTTTAATCACAGCCAAGATAATAGCAACTTGGCAGCAGCATCTACATTAAATTAAATTGAATTAAATAAGCATACAGTGACATACAATTGCTTGCGTCTAAGATACCTTTATTTGTACGAAATCTAAAGCCACACGTATCTTTGAATGTAAATGAATCATGAAAGTATCTTTTATCAAGAAAGCAATCCCAGAATGCACTAGATAGAAAGAACAGCATTAAAAGAAAACATTACACAATCATTCATGTTTTTTCTTTTTATATATTTATTTTGGACTGTACCTTCTTTTAGTAGACAGTAGTTCCATTTGATTACTACACCTTGACTTTCATTTGTAAGCATCTGATTGTGCTCTGCATTACCCAAAATCATGTTTTCATCATTACCCACTCATGTTTAATTCTCATGCAACAGACCTGCACAGAAGGCCATTAATCTAAATATTATTCAGGGAGGAGATATTACCTCAGCAGTGAGTCTCTGTCATTTATAGTATCTATCGCTAAGCTTGGAAAGCTCTGCAATGACACAGAGATGATTCAGTATGGTTGTGCTTTGGGTCAGAATGTTAAAAAAGCTGCATAGCAATGATTTGTGTTTTGCAAGCCCATCTTCATTTTTACTGTATAATCATTGATATCTCACCTGAAAGTAATACATTACTAAAGAAATTTAGTAAAGAAATACTGAATTCTTCAGGTTTGAGGTTTGGTTAATGTATTGTATGGGTTTCCAGTCCTTTGATAACAGCAACAATTCTGCTGCAATTTAGGACTGTCTTTTCTAATGGCTGTCTAAGAACAGTATGTCGTCCTAGTTGTGATATGGCTGAATGAGGAAAAAAATGACCTATTTCAGGGCTTTGTTGGGATAAAAATAGCCAGATTACCTGTTGATGGTGGATTTACGCCATTGTAAAGCTCATTGCAATGCTGTTCACCCATGTAGTGTGTTGTATGGTGTTAAAAGCAATCCTATTGTCTTTAAGTGATAGAATGAAGGAAAATATCAAACTTTAACACTTTCTGTTGTTTTTTCAAAATGAAAGAAGAGATTTTGCCTAAACATTAATACAGGAAGTGCAGGTTAATTGTTAAAAGGTGTGATAATAAGACCAAAAGAGAAATACAGATTTGTTTTTTCATGGAATACATAATAATAAACCATAAATCAATGCAAACCTGCTAAGGTTTAAAGCAAACCTGCTTTAATTAATTAATCATTCGTTAAATGAGAACATTAGTTAATTTAGATATTAATTGAGATGCAAATCAAAATGTTTTTCTTATGCTAAATCTTGTGCCATTTCATTATAGACTACTTATCATACTGACAATATGAATCTAAGAATAGAACTGTTGTAATTGTTTTACTTATTTCTTTTGTAAATTACTGTAAAGTCATTTATTTCTTTGGGTTGCCAGGTGTCTTCCTTGTTGGAAGCAATATCCATTTTTTTCCATTACAGTTTATGGAGAAAGTCAGTGATGAATTTACTTGCAGAGAACATGTCTAGTTTGAAACTGTGGTAAGAAAGAAAAGACAATATATTTTCATGGATGCATAATAGAGCACATATGACATTTAAATATATCCAATCTAAAAAAGGACAATTATCTGAGGTAGTTGGACTAAGGTTTCATTCACACTGCATCCAGTTCGGATTCGTTTTTCAAATCCAATCTTTAGAATGGATTGTTTTCACTGTCCTTTTTTAAATGATGAAATTTGATTTGTTTGTAGTCATTATCCAGTTATCAGTTTCTATTGTGATGTATGTGTTAGCCTGATGCCAGGAAACTTTGTACCTTTTTTCTTGTGTTTATTTGCTGTTTAGACTTCAAACAACTAAAGTGAGTCATATACATCTGAAACATATACACCAAAGAAATCTTTGGTGACTTTTTGTGTCTGTTTGAACACAGCTTAAGTAACGACAGCTGCCTGACACAGCTTACTTTGTTAGAGTTTATTTATTTCTAAGACTGTTTGAAGTCTTTGTAGCACAGCTTAGATGTTTAATTAACATTTGCATTTCACCCATGCATAATCAATCACCTGCGTGACGAGAGGAACTCCATAGTAACTGATGGATAATGAGCTTCACAAGCAATGTGTCGATGTTTCAGCCCCATTGAAGTTACTCTTTAAAACACAATGTCAGAGTTTATATGCTTCTTTAAAGACCCCAGGAAACATTTCCTGTAGAAAAATCTGTGTATTTAACTTTAACTGCAATTTTACTCAAACTCAAAAAAAACTTTTGCTTTCTCTTGTGAGCCAATCTACATCTAAACCTTAAATATCACTGGTTATTCCCTTTTCCAGAAATCCCTTGTCTAAAAAAATCATGATACCAAGATGATTCAAGATGAAAGGGCAACAGAAAAGAATGTGTAGATTGTGTAAAAAATATCTTTATAAATATCCAACATTTTAGTTTAACACAATTAGTTTAACGTGTTTAACATACTGGATACTGTTAGGCATGTTGTTTCTTTTTGCTCTAGATACAGTTCCCTCTGGCTTTGGCAGGTTTAAAGGTGTTAGCAGACCAGCATCTCCTTGTGTTGACCATTTGGGATGACCGGTGAGATCTCTGGATTATTCTTAATCTGGTCTAATTGAGTGGATTCTTCACTGAGACACTGGACATGTTCAGCATTAAGATTCCAGCTTGACTTTGCCTTTCACAGTATTATCTTCTACATTATAGAAATTTTAAGCCTCTGTGGGCAGTGACAAACAGCATGTGGGCTAGACCTGTTATCATTTCAAGAAGGCCCTTGTGCCAAAAAGTGAGGTTACATGGCTTAGATAGTTAATGGTTAATGAGTGATTGATTACAGCAGATGGAGAAAGCTGGACATTCATTTGTTTGAGATGTTACATTTCCTCCTTGACATTTCCTCCTTGACTTATAGGAACCAAAGTCAAGAGGATAGACATGGGTTGCAGAGTAGGTTAACGTGATTCATAAAAAAGCAGAAATCAAAGTGTAGCATTATGTGTAGCTTCCCCTGAGAAAAATATCTAATTAGCTTAAACCTATTCATTACATTCAAAGTGCTTGGACAAAATAGTTTTTAAACACTTGAATTTTCCTTTCTGGTGTTAATTTTGCCATCAAAGTACTGGCAAAATACCTTTTATGTGTGTTTATGCCACAGCAGAGGGCTGGACACTGAAATATATGACTGTATTATATAATTTTCAGAGGAACAGTTTGTAGCTGTTGCAAGCAGTGTCTGTTTGATTAAATGACTCATTACTCAACAATTCTTGTTTTTTTTTTTTGGCAGGGGACAATAACGGTTGGCCTCATCTCTTTGATAACTATTTTGGCATCCCCAGCAATAACCTTGGGACCAAGTCAAATGCATGCTGTGAGTATGCTGGGATTTTTACATTTCAGAGAATCCAGCTAAGTAACAATTTCATAATTTTGAACCCCATAGGGGAATTATGTGCATATTTTGCATGTGTCCTCTTTGTCAATTTTCCTGGCTTGGTCCTTTGAACCAAGGTATGGGTTCATAGGGGAATTCTAAAATCATTCAAGAAGTGATTTGTGTGTTTGAAATTTATGTTGTCTGATTTGTTAGCACATTTGGTGAGCCTTTTTTTATGCCACAAAATCAAATCTAACATGGTGATATAACAGTTAGGGATGGTCAATTAGGGATGAGACAGTTTCAGTCTGACAGTTCTTGTCATCACCTTCAGGGGCCAAATATGGAAAAGACCTTCATTAAAAAAAATCACACTAAAATGTCTAACTCACAGTGTCCAGAGAGTTAGATTGGGCATGTGGCTGTTATTGTCCAAAATTATGTCAAGTATCAGAATATTTTGGATACTTAAGTCACACAAAAATGTCAATGTTGTTGTAATTGCATTAGATAACAAAATATCAAACTCAAAAATATCAGTCTCATCTGCAAGCAAATTACATTGGGCTTTCTCAGAACTAACCACTGTTGAATAGATCAGTATTGCTGATCACCAGTAGATGTTGCGTTTTTCAGTTTTGATGGTTTAAATTTCAAAACAAACAATTTTGATTGACATTCTAAAATTGACATACTAAACAACTCCTGAATTCACTTAATTTGACTGTGTTTTTCCTCTATGAAGAGTCTATTCATATTATTTGGACATCCTCTGCTTTGATATGCAACTGGCAGAGACATTTTGACATGAAACATTTTTGTCAGTTGCTGTCAGTACAGCTAGTATTTACTAGGTGAACTACACAATTACAATGCCAAATATTCAAAATCCCTCCATGTGTTTGTGATTTACGCAATTTGATTTTTAACCACAGAATCCATCTCTCATTTTTCATATCTTTGCATGATAGGTTTCTGTGGTTCTTTTGATGAATGTGGTAATGGGTAATCGTGAACATGGCTGGACAAAGAGTTTAATGCCACAGCACAACAGCAGCTGTCTGTATATTGCTAAGACTCCATTAATCGTATTTAACAGAACACATGAAAAAATATTTTTTTGGTTTAAATGATTCTGATGCTGGTGGTATTTAATCTTTTATACATGACTTTTGATTGTTTCAAACTTGATTACACCATGTCTAAGGCAGGAAATGAAAGAGAAGATTAGAAAAACCTCTCATATCTCCAGGTTATGTGGTTTATAGGTGATAGGCGGTATTGATCATGATAAATGCATGTTTAGATGGAGCTCCTACTGGGTGTTCAAAAACCTGTTACAAAACAAGTGCATCATGACGATTATTCATTGCAAAGTTATAAAAACAAACATGCACTTATGTTTGTTTTAACTTTAAACTGCATAAACTGCATCAACATCACACTTGAATATGCAAGATTTGGTCATTACCAAACATTGTATAATGTTCAATATTTAATGCACTTACTGCTAGTACAGTAGTTAATGTACATTTGAATATAAATACAGTAAGTTGTGTGATAATTAAACCATACTTAAATATGTACTTTATAGATTTCACTATATGTAGCTATCACAACAAAAATGAAATGTGGTGACATCCAAATTCTAAGATTACTGTTGTTTTTGTTTTACATAAAATTGAACTATTTATCATTTTCATTACAATTTATTACAGCAGCATAACAATTTAGGTGAAAAATTGAAATATGAATGTGAAATTCAGAATTTCTCCCTCTTTTCTTTTATGACAGCATACAAGCTGGCATGATCTCCACAAGTTTGAGCAAAACCTGTTCCATATTATCCCAGTATTATCCCATAGATTTTCTCCAGATTTACAATGTGATCTCAGACTCTCAGATTCCTTTAATGTAATGTGATGTGATAGTGCTTTGTAATGTTATAAATGAATGTTATTCTAAAGTGCTAGCAGGAATATGAAAAGTATTAAGATTTTTAAGCATGCCTGGTTTTAACATGTTCACACTTTACTGCTCATAAGTGCTAATTTTTAATACTGATATTGAGCTTTATATTCCAAAAGAGCTAAAGCAGTTTCAGTTATGGTAGATGTGATGGAATGGAAACAAAACAGAAATGCCCTACATGCACCCCAGCACATGGACAGTAGGTTATTAATGAGGTACAAGCAAAACCAAGCAATCCAGTCTAAAATGGACTGAATAGCCAATTAAAATACAGCTTGTGTTTTGGGACTGATGACTTGTTGTTTTCACCCCCTCATTACCAAAGACTCTATAGATTTGTCAATGCACTTTTGTGTTGTTTAACACAGACTCTATTAGAACAAAGTGTTGGGGCACAGATGGCCTGTCAGAGGCATTTACATTCCCTGGATTTCAGGCCTTTGCTCTGTTTAACTGAGATAAAGACTGTGAGCCATCTTGTGTGGCTAAATTAGTTCTGGTATGCTATATTGAAATATCCAACTGCTAGAAACATAAAAATACACTGATTTGTTGTCACAGTTAAAGGTAAAGCATGTGGTATCTGTGCTACCAGCGACACCAGACAGAATTGCAAACACTGATTTATCTGAGGAAATTTCAAACACTGCTTCCAGCTTTCATTGGTCAAACCAACAAATTGTCCCACCCTAAAATCATGCTATTGGTTGATCCAGTGATCAGTTAGGCTTTTCAGACAAACAGATTAGATGCCACTTGTGGTGCAGGAATTACACACTTATATACAATTTTAAAACAGTGATTGTTTCCACTTATCTCATCAGTCCCAAACTTACACCACTGGTTGACAGAATGTTACTATAATACTATATGAAAAAGTATTTTGAGATAAAAAAAATATTACGTACTTTAGCTTTATGATTAGACTATAAATGTAATTAGAAAATCTTAGTGGATCTTATCCATAACACTAGCCTGCTTAAACCAGTTTGTAGATGTAAATACATTCAAGGGTTACTAGTTCAGCAAGACTGTTTACATATTGCGGTTTCTAAGATCAAATGCAGGCTTACTTTGTGAATTTTATTTGCTATATTTTCCCTCTCTTCTTTGTTCTTTTCCACCTCTCTCTCTCTATCTGTCTGTCCATCTGTCTGTTTCTCTACCTGTCTCTATTCTTTCACTCAGTGCTTGGGACAGTCCCAGTTGAGTGCCAGTGCAGAGATCTGGAGCTGGACTGTGATGGTGCACACTTCAAAGACGTCCCCGCTGTATCTGTTAATGTCACCATGGTGTAAGTTTCATGCCCTGTGTGTGTGGAGTGTGGAGTTTGTGGGGGTGTGTGAAAGCCATAACTAAGTGAATGTTCAGATCAGTTGTTGGACCAATGAGAGACCCTGTTGATAAATAGAAGCTTACAAGTTTGCGTGGTTATGAAAGGTGAATATTTAGGGAACAAAATTAGTTTCATAGTGTGTGTGAATGATGCCAATGTGAAAACTGCTCCAAATAGCTCCACCTACCATTGCCAAGTACTGATTGTACATTTGTGTTAAAACAACTGAATTTAATGCATTACAACTTATTGCATAAATTACACTAAACTTTTACCTCTGAACATGTACATGGCTCACACATACAGGTTATCCACTAATCATAAAGATACTAAGAGTCTATACATGTTGTTTTGTGTGAGCGCACTTGAATTGTAGAGAAGCAGAATCTATTAAGATTAGAGAATGTTTGTAGTTGTTTATATTCAAGCGTCAGGCAGACATAAGAAGATTGAAGAGCTTTAGGCAGATATATGTGTACATGTGATTTGTTGAGTGCAGTTCCAGTTCGGATTAAAAAACGTAATTATCCTTCAGAACACATATGTACTTCAAAATGTATGTGTGGGCTTATTAGTACTATATGTAGTACGTATGTTTACTATGATATGATGTTTATAGATCACTGTAGTGTGTGTTATGTGATTTAATGCATTTAAAAGAATGACTCTGTAGAGTCTGTAGAAGTGATAGTTTCTAGCTTCTTTTCATTTTTATGGATTAAATTAAATGTTTTTGTCAACCTTAGTCCTGGGAAACATATTGTGTTGATCCCAAAAACATACACACACTATTTCCAGGCATTCATCAGGTTTACTTTAAACATAAGCAATTATACTATAAGTAAAAATATATATAGGTCAGCCAACAGTGTTTCCAACTACCTACTTTATAAAATAACAATTTAACTCGGCATGTCCTCGTTTTTGCTTTACTTCAGATATTTTGGAACATTGAAAGCTGAGACAGTAGAATTAGAGATAATTATGGCAACATTATTCTCTCACAGCATAACTGTAAAGCTCCCTTTTTTGTTTCAGTTAAGTAACTCATAAGAATCTGTATTGTTCACCTAATAACTGTAGCTGATGTAAATCTTTCTAGCAGTTCTGGGGTTAAAGCATGGATTTGAAATGCATATTTATGTATCAGGCAAATCCTGCATCTTAATTAAGGCCCAATTTCCTGTATTGCGGCCCTGTTTCATTTTCAGCAGTTCATTAGTATGCTGCTGCCAAAAAGTGAAATCCACATCTACCTTTCAGCAATGCGGAGAATGTAGCACGTATTAAATCCAGCATCACTCTCTGATTTGAAGTAGAAACACAGGATGCCTTCTCTCTAAGGCCATTGAGGCCTTATGAAGATCATTGTCTCCCATTATTAGGCAAAACATAACTTCAGTTTTTTAGTAATGTCAAATATTCCCTTTTAACCTCTGTTTGTGCTCCTGAATATCAAGTATCGCAACTATTAAACAGAATCCAGTTCAGTTCAACTGACTCAAATCAACCCCTTTCATTCTTTGACACTGGATATATCTACCCTGGATGGACAATACATTTTTTATTAAATTGGCAATATAATAAATATCGCAATGTTTTATTACAAGATTTATGAGTGAATGTAAATGGATTTGAAGTAGAACAAATGATTGGGTCAAACCAAAGTATGCTGATATATATTATATTAATGCCAACATGTTCATATTACATCTGTGTAATTCAATACAAGTGGTGTATGATAATTTTCAAATTATGGCAATGCTATGACATCATATGTTGCTTATGTTGTTCAATGCCCCACTCAAATGATGGCAAATACAATTAAAGCAATAACTGTTTCCTGTTATATAATGAATGTCAATACTTATAAAGCTATTGGCTTTTTAATGGATATTCTCATCTACAGAACCTAACTATAGCTTTCCCATGGAGAAAATAGATAAATATAGATAAAATAATAATTAAATAGATAATAAATGTGATTTTAGCTTGAAAAACAACACTACATGTAAATCTTAAATATCCAACATATAAAGTCGCTGTTGAAACAGATGTAATCGAGTCTCTCTTAAACAACATATGTTTGTGCATTTTGCAATAACATTAATATACATATGTTATTTTTATAATTATAATGTTGTGATTTTAAAATTATAATGCTGTGAGCTGGCTCAGAGCTGGCCATATTGATTCATGGCATAAACCAGTTCTTTAGCTGAAGAACTTTTTGACACATCTATGGAAAAAATTAATGGCAGAAACATTAACTCTGAAACTGAAAAAGTCATCAGTCACTCTGTACAAAAATTTTGCCTGTGACTCTCTTCATAGATCTTGTTCTCCTTCATATTGCAGGTCTCTACAAAGGAACCGCTTGAGAAAGCTGAATCCAGATATGTTCTTCAAGTACCAGAGCCTTCAAAAGCTGTAAGACCATCTCATCTTCACCCAATAAAACCTTCTTGTCATTTTTCTGCAGTATTGCAGATGTTTATCACATTGTTGCTTGCCCGTCTTCCCATGTGAGAAGTCTGTAAAGTAGAGGAGACTTTGAGTAAGAGTAAATGTTCCCTATGGAATAAAATATTCTGTGCTCTCTGCAGGAGTAAGAGGCAAACATATGTGAAAGCTGAAGAACTTAAGAATGTTCTGTTTTTAACCTGAAAAATATGGCTCAATATTTTGTTTTGTTTAGTTTTTCTTTCCCAGCTATACACATTTTTTTTGTACTTGCATGGCTCACTCAGACGCACATGTTTGTTGTGAGTTTCGTCTGGTCTTGTTTTGCTCAGAAGTGCCAGCTGACTCTGACAGAATCAGAACCTTATTTTTGTCCTTCGGCTAAACATCCTTTATCTAGTGACAGATGGCAGCTTTGTTGTATGAACAAACTTAATCTTTCAGCAGTGGCAAATAATGTTGTGGGAATAGAGACCACAATGCTTCTATTGTGGAGTAAGCAAATGGTTTGTAAATAATAAAACAGTAAATTTAATTAGATTCGTATTTTAAAAGAAAATATTAGTGGTGCATGTTGTGCAAAATTTCCTGCCATGACTTCAGGGTGTTGCCAGAGTCTTGCTATGTGGTTACCAAGATATTCTAAATGTTTTTAGCACATTGTTACATTGTCACACGTTTTTAGCATGTTTTTAAAGACCTGGTGTAGAAACTGATAAGATAGTTTCCCACACATTCAGGTAAAGGTCCTACTCCAGACATCTACCTTTTTGTTTAGCCCTAAGTTGTTTTTTATGTTCACTAGAGTGTAAAAGATATTTTGGATTTCTGATTCAAGAGTTTTAGTTTTGTCCTCAGGGGTTGTTTCTTCTTCACCTTGAAAGTAACACAAAAAACAGAGTAAAAAAATAATAACACAATACAGGAGCTACCTGAAACCTGAGTCAAATGCATCTATTTATGATGTGTCTTCTGTGCATGTAATAGTGTGCTATGTAGTAATGTGAATCTATCTGTGTTTCAGATATCTCCAGCACAACAGAATTAAAGCAGTGCACCCTCATGCTTTCCGGGGCCTCTACAATCTTACAAGACTGTGAGTTCTAAACACTCAGATCACCTTTATGTGTTACCTTTATCAGAGGATGTAGAATGAGCAAGCTAAAAATGAACGTCTTTTTCTCATCAGATATCTGAGCTATAATCGAATCTCCACTTTACTTCCTGGTGTTTTCCAGGACTTGCACAAATTAGAATGGCTGTAAGTCTTTTCTCATTGTCTTATTTTAGGTCTGCTTTATAATCACAGGTCTTAAAAATGTCTGATATAGCTGCATATTTTGAAACTGTGGGAAACTCCCAGAATTCTTTGCAGCCTATTAGTGCAGTTCATGAGTGATTTATTTCTCAGTCATTAGCAGTCTCTGAGCCCTGCTCATCATGTTCAGACCTGCTCTGAAGAAGCTGGAGTTTTGATTAAACTTCTATGACACACCTAATTGAATGGCATTGAATTATGGTTCATACCCTTTTGTAGCAGTTAGTGTCCTGTGAGCGAATATGAGACAAAGCACTTCAGATTATTAGACAATGTTTTTTTAATGAGCTTCTCTATTTTTTCCTGAAGGATTCTGGAGAACAACAATATTCATCATATAACATCTTTGACCTTCTCTGGTCTGCATTCCCTCGTGCTCCTGTGAGTTTTCAGCTTGATTTTGGTCCCTCATATTTACTACATTACAAAAAAAGGCTTTAATATGGAAATCTTTTATTATAATGAATGCACACATGGTTTTCTATAAGGATGTGCAGGACTGTGTGCTGTGTCTTTCAGAGTGTTACTGAACAATGCTCTCACTAAGTTTGATGACATATGCTTGGAGATGCCACGCTTAAATTGGCTGTAAGTTTGAATACAACATGGTCATCAGAAAACACTTTTGTTATTCTTTTAAAAATCAGAGAGTTTTGTTATTTTTATCACCAGTGTTGAAATGAGAAAATAATGATAATCAATATGCGCATTTGTGTAACAACATGCAACACTATTTTGTTAAGCAAATGCTAATAAGAATAGATTTTTCGTTCTCCTTTCTATCAGTTTTCCTTGCCTTATGCTCTTCTATCTCTGTTTGTGTTTACAGGGATGTTGAAGGAAATAAGATAGAAACTGTGGGAAATGTAACATTTAGGTCCTGTAACATGCTAACAGTGCTGTGAGTCTTCTCAGCCTTCCTCTACAAATGTTATAACATCTCCTCACTTCACATGTTTAACTACTATACAGTTATTATACAGAATTTCAGGCCTTTCTTTCCCAATCCTCCCCAAAAATCAGGTCAAAACATATTTATAGACTAAACAGCTTTTGCTTTTCATTTTTAATCACTTCAGATATCACAGCAGGAGACCTAATAAACTTACTTAAAAACATACTTCAGGTAAAATTATCAAGGTAATTTTGAATTTGTTTCTTCAACTATAGGCACTTACAAATTCAATGAGATCAGGTAGTTTGTCTGCTAACAATTTTGGGTGTTACACAATGCCCAACCTTAGAATTAAAAATGCATTACGGTGACCTTTATATAAAAAAGTTTAAATTTGCTAGTTAAAAGATAATTAACTGCTGAGAAATGAAAGTGTCAGTAGTCGAGTAAACTTCCATTTACATATTAAGCAGAATAACAAGTGTGCATTGGAGCCATGAATATAATGCAATAATATCCTATTATAATTTCACTGATTATATGCAAGAGTGGCTTTCTTGATTAAAGATCATGTCCCATTTACCTTCTGATTTTTTTGTATTCATCATTGTTGGCATGTTGTTTTGTACTCTTAATCATTTCTGGAACATTCCATTTCTCAGAAATGCTCCACGTGTTTCTGTCCAGTGAAGATAAGTGTTTACTGTCTCTCCAGGGTCCTCCAGCGAAACCGCATCAGTTACATCCATGAGCGAGCATTCTCTCTTCTTCGTAAACTGGGCGAGCTGTAAGTTCTTTTGCATTTTCATCATAAACGTTTGCCAAAATAATCACCACATAGTGTTTCCAGTAGTTTAGTCATGACTTATTTCTGTGCTATTTTTGAGAAATAAGCAATGCGATAAAACCTGCTTGAGTGGATTTCCTTATCAGTTTCAAAGTCAACACTGAGGTGGTCTTACTCCCATCCAGCCCTACTAGTTACAAAACATCAGTCAAGAGTTTGGCAGTTTGATCAGCTTACTCATTACTTCTGTCAACAGAAGCCTTTCTGAATGCATGTGGCATAAATATTTTCTCTCTCCACAGAGATTTGTCCAATAACAGAATTGAGGTGCTTCCTCCTGATCTTTTTGTCAGTCTTGGAGATTTGCTTCAGCTGTGAGTCATTATTTAGATAATGACACATTATAAAAACCCAAACTGGGTCTTATGGCTGTACACAGAACATATATCAAAGGTTTGATATTGAAGTGTATCTCCAATCAGAAGTTCTCTCTGCCTCCCATTGGTCTGCAGGAATATTTCATATAACCCTATCATGGACTTGAGAGTGGACCATTTTGACAAGCTGTATAAATTAAAATCACTGTAAGTTCATTTAAACTCACTTTAAGTATTTCAGTAAGTCAGTTTAAACTCTGTAAGGATATATATGATTTTTGGTATACAGTAGCTCTAAAATGTTTTAGACTACATTTATAATATTCATGATACATTGTTGTGTATTAGATAACAAAATATCAAAGCAAATAATATTTGCAAAATCAGCCTTGACTTTTTCTCAAAACTTAATTTACTTTTTGAGTCATTGTTAGCAATTACTGTTAACCAACTGGTCTCGAGGACATTTTTAGTGAATGTATAAAGTCATTTGGCTTGAGCTTTACAGAGGTGCCCTATAGCTGAGAAACCAAAGGTGTAGTTCATCACTTTAGCTATATACGTGTTTTACTAACCTTTAAAAACCATAAAGTGTCCAAATATTTATGTTTCTTTAAAATAAATGCCACTTATTAAATAAATGTAACATGACACTCCAATTTGTCACAGCTTGTGTGGTTGAGTGTCAAGCCACACATGGCCATTCTCTCCCATTTTCACCTTTATTATTTAAAATCACACACATATATACATGAAACACCACCAAATGCCCGCAATTTCTGTAATGTGTTGTTTGTAGAACCCTTTCAGCACAACCCATTGGTCATACCTGAACTTCCTGTGTGCATTGTCGTTCTCTCCTACACACTAGATAAAAAGTATCTGCTTTTAGGGCACTTCAAAGACTTTCAGAGATTATCTTGGAAACAAAACTGCATATTTGTTGGAGAAAGAACAGGAAGAGAGGAGTAAAATATCGTAAGCTGAATACTGATATGCTAATGGTAATGATTTTCTACATGGACCCCTAAGAGAAAGCTTTCTGTGTCACAGGAGCATTGAGGGAATTGAAATTGGGAACATCCACAGACAGATGTTTGAACCTCTCAGAAATCTGACTCATATGTAAGTGCTGCTTTTTGAAAGATCGTATGAATTCCTGACTGTATGTTCTGCTCACAGTTTCTACAACTTGATTGATATGTAATGGGGTTTAAATGTTGAGATGAATGTTAGGCTGAGGTAGATGTGTAGGATATTTTGCTCGCCTTTGCTAACAACTGAGCATTATTTTTGGTTTAAAACATAAAAACTAAAAATGGCAGATTTATGAAAGCCAAATGCAGATTTCAGTCTCCTAATGTTGTTTTTTAAATGTGGTCTCTTTAGAATACTTTCATTACTAAAACATTAGGACAAGCTCTTTAGTTTTTGCCCCAGAAATTGACTGTTTAATTAACTGAAACTGTTAATTATTCACATAATTGATTTGCCCCAGCAAATGGATGGAGTAATTGGCAGTGATTACGATGTGTCCTCCTGAAAAACGGGACTAAATAGAAGGATATCTGGAATATAACTTTGAGTGTTTGTAATTCCCTTTCCAATCTTTTCACGTACTTGAGAATGCGCTGTTGTGTGTTTCTGCTTTGAATATGTTGCAGCGTATAATTCGCAGTGTGAATAACAAGAACACTCGAAGATAACTCACAAGTAATTTGTGATGCTTCCTTTTCTAATTGAGACGAAGAAGTTGCTTTCTTTCATTTGTTTCTGTGAAATTCAACTCAAGACTTCCTTGCTGTCTCTGGAATTCTCTGGAACTGTATCAGTTCTGTTGAGTGATGTTCTCTCCTCTCCTTCCTTTCCCCTTTTCTGTTCTCTGATGTAAACATCTTTCACAGTGAAGATAAGGATGAGTAAGAGCAGCACTCAGTCATAGCTGCTGGACAGCTCTCATATGTTAATATTGCTCATATATTATTTAAAGCACTAAAACGAAAATAGAATGAAATCCTGTCAGGGTTAAATCTGATGCAATATCTGAGTATGGAAAGTAATCAATTAGTATACTAGCTAAAATTAAAATGATAGACAGGCAGACAGACAGACATACAGATAGACAGATGGATAGATGCTTTGAAAATGTTTGACATTTCTTCCTCTCTCTTTGTTCTCTCCAGCTATTTTAAAAAGTTTCAGTACTGTGGATATGCACCGCACGTCCGCAGCTGCAAGCCCAACACTGATGGCATCTCATCTTTTGAGGACCTGTTGGCCAACATTGTGCTGCGTGTCTTTGTCTGGGTTGTCTCGGCAACAACTTGCTTTGGCAACATCTTTGTGATTTGCATGCGTTCCTACATTCGCTCTGAGAACAAGCTTCATGCCATGTGTATCATCTCTTTGTGCTGTAAGATGGCTTTCTTGCAGCTTTTTATAGCACACGTTGTTGAACACAATTATTCACAAGTTCTGTATTCTATATGCATGTACATGTTGTGTTTAATTCATCTCATTGGGGTAGAAGCACACATAATGTTACACATAATTAGTCTCAATTAATAGACTAATTGAAGCACTAAAAGGAATTATTAACAACTAAATAATAATAATTAGTTGTTTTTCTTTATATCAAGCAAAATATCTTTCAGCTTGTTTTACATGTAAAATTTATGGCAACTCATTTATGGCTAAAGTTGTTTTTCTGTATGTAATGCTGGATATCAGTAGTCAAACAGTAATTAATACTGTTAGAGAAAAATAGACTCACCAAGAAGCATATAATCAATACTCATTATACCACCCACAGAAATGTTGTCATGGACCCTGTGAATTACACAATGGCCCTAGACTTGATAACACATTTGCGCAGTTTGTTATTGCTATTAAATGCTTTTAAATTGCTATTAAATTATTTTCTTGGAAAACTTTAATGCAGCTCATGCAACTGATCAGAATATGTAAACAGACAGTTTGGGAATCATTACTGGCTGCTGATACCGCCTGCTCACACTGTGCCTGTACTGCTTGCTAAACACTGCACCATCACCCAGAAGCTGAATCGCTCTTTAGCTGTATTTAGATGAATATTGTTTCCCTGCCCTTTTCCAGGAAAGTTTTCTTAAGTGTCTGTGGCTGAGAAATGGTGCTAAAACTTGATTTTAGGGCACCAGCAGGGGAGAAATGGGTCAGGAGAGAAAGGTGGCAGACTGCTATTAGAGGCTTTTAATTTTAAGCCTCCTGTCAGTTTAAATCAAGTGTTTTTGTTACACTTATTGCTGGGTTGAGGTTTATAGCTGTAAGTTTGACAGCTCTTAATGAGGATCACATTAAAACACCAATTTGTAAAATGATAACTGTATGCCTCTTTTAATACATATCCATCTATCTT
Organism: Chromobotia macracanthus; assembly: GCA_036877525.1. Classification (NCBI taxonomy): domain Eukaryota; kingdom Metazoa; phylum Chordata; class Actinopteri; order Cypriniformes; family Botiidae; genus Chromobotia; species Chromobotia macracanthus. The sequence continues at coordinate 8,818,983 of JAZGTH010000017.1, forward strand.
ACAAGACTGTTTCTCATGTCTCACGACATAGGTGCAGATGGTTTGATGGGCGTCTACCTCTTCATGATTGGAGCATATGACCTAAAGTTTCGTGGAGAGTATAACCGCCACGCCCAGGCCTGGATGGATAGTGCATCGTGCCAGGTGATTGGATCTCTAGCTATGCTCTCAACTGAGGTCTCAGTACTGCTTCTCACCTACCTCACCCTGGAGAAATACATCTGCATTGTGTATCCGTTCCACTACCTGACCCCTGGCCGCAGACGCACCGTTACTATATTGGTGGCCATCTGGATCTTGGGATTCATCATTGCTTTCCTGCCTCTTGTCTGTAAAGGAGTGTTCCGGAACTTCTATGGAACCAATGGCGTGTGTTTCCCTTTGCATTCCGAACAGCCGGAAACTCTTGGTGCACAAATTTACTCCATTGTCATCTTTCTTGGTGAGTATTCTTTTTTTTTTAGAAAGATGTTCCACTACACATTTTAAAGGTATAAAAGTAAAACATCTTTGAGACATTATGATTCCCAAGGTACAGTTTTAAATTTATCAAATTTATTTTAAATATAATAAAATTTTATTTATTTTATCTTTAATAACTTGCCTTTTTTCATTGATAAGAGTTGTTTTGGACATTTTTCCTGGTTCTCAAAGATTGTGCTCTTTGCCATTGTTTAATGCCATTGCTCAATTTCTTTGGTATGACAGAGGTCAGATATAGAGGTCTAAGTTTGGATTGGCGAAAAGGGGTGGGGTCAGGGACAATATTGCGAGTACATTGAGAAAATGTGGTCCAGCAAAGTTCAATAATCTCAACAATAACTTAATCTTTCTTGACCTTAACAGTGTTTAATGTACTATTCTCAGGCAATTCAGCAATTTTACTGGTGCCTGTGTTTTATATTGGGACCACTGTTCAAAACATTAATTGTTTATTTAGTATTTTCCAACTGTTGTATAACATGTCAAAAACATATCCTGTTTTCAAACAGGTCTGAATCTGGTAGCTTTTCTCATCATTGTGCTGTCCTATGGAAGCATGTTTTACAATATCCAGAGAACAGGAACACAAGCGACCAAGTACACCAACCACATTAAGAAAGAGCTGACAATTGCCAAACGCTTTTTCTCCATTGTGATCACTGATTCGCTGTGCTGGATTCCCATTTTCATTCTCAAGATCCTGTCACTTATGGATGTAGAAATTCCTGGTAAGTGCTTCATAGAGGGTCAATTTGTTCTTTTCTTTCATTTCATTTTCATTTCGCTTCAATGTCTTCAAGTATTGAAAATGTTAAAGGCATCCAAACAAGTCAGTTGTGCATATAATAAAAAGAATCCATGAGGCCATAAGATTTAGAGCTAGTATGTTCAATATGCAAAACATTCTATCCACGTAATATGCAGCAGCTGCTTGTGGATTGGTGCAAACATTTGGTTTACAGTGATGAACCCAAGCTAGCATCTTTGCTTCTGCTACATTTCACAAAAAAGTATTGTGGCAATACGTTTTTTCCCTTGCTTTCTCTTTTTATGATATTTTTTTAAAAAGAATTAATATGCAATTGTAAATGGACTCTTGCACCCTCTTGAAATTTCATAGTCATCAGCAAAAAATGACATGAGATTTCAAACATGAATCTATAATTTTCTTCTCAAAATGAACCTTCTGCAGGAACCATCAGTTCGTGGGTGGTAATCTTCATTCTGCCAATCAATAGTGCTCTAAACCCTATTTTGTACACACTGACCACGCGGCCCTTTAAAGAGACACTTCTACAGGTGTGGTCCAACTATAGGCAGCGGAGACCCCTCTTTAGTAACCATCCAGCACATTTGCCTTCCTTCACATGGCAGGAAATGTGGCCTTTGCAGGAAAACAGCCAAACGCTCTGCTCACCCGACTACATGGCACACCCATCCGAAATGACCAACACCTCTGGAACAACACAGTTACTGCCAGTTGAAGTATCAAATGGGACATGAGGTAGACTGATGAGGTAGGTCCTGCAGTTCACTTCACCTCATGCCTCACAGCCAGGGGCTCATTATGACAAAGCATACATTTTTGTATGTTTGTTGATGTTTACATGGACTTACTCACTGCAGGGATAATATAAAGGACACTGCATGTAAGGAGTGCTTGCTTTTGTGTGTGTGTGTGTTTGGTCCTGGTATTCACTATGTAATGGGGACCAAATATATCCCCTCAAATATAGTAATTCCAGTAACTTTTGACTGTATGGAGACATTTTTGCTCCCCAAGCTTATAAATCATACAGAACGATCTATTTTGAAAATCTAAAACGGTAGAAAGTTTTTGTGATGGGTAGATATAGGGGCAGGGTTAGTGTAGGGGGTAGAATAGAGTTTGTACAGTATAAAAACCATTGCGTCTAGGAAATGTTCCCATTTAACATGAAACCCAATGTGTGTGTATGTGTCTGGGAGAGTACTGAATGAGACAAAACAAAAAGAAAGCTAGAGATAGGCAAGATATTTGTAATAGTACAGTACCAGTACTCACTCAGGAGCGATAAGAGTTTCAGTACAATACAGTAAAATATGTTTTGAATGATAGTGTACTGTACCTGTACATTTAATACTTTTGAACAACAAATGTATTGGGTCACACTGTAAATTGTAATCAATTATTAAGCATAGGGTTTAAGTTTAATATTTTTAATATTATAAGTTCTTAATTTTGCTAAACAGCGGATGGTACCTATTGTAGCTGGTGCATATCAGCTTATCAGATTTTTAAAACAATGACAGTTCACTGAAACCTGCTGAAACTGACAGTTTCTAAAACTGCAGTGAACTAAATGAACACAATTTATAAACATTAAACTACCATGAACAAAGTCAGTTTATAAAAACCTTTTTGTGAAGTGAAAGATCAGAGTTATAAGCGCCCCTCCCCCACACAAACAAACACACTGTCGCAATTAAGCACAATTGTTTCATTGTATTAATAAGCCATTCCAGAGGCTTAATCAGTTACAATTAAACTACACAGTCTTAAACAGAATACATTATCCGATAATAAAGGTGTTTACTTAGATGATACACATTCAACTTTTGTCCCAAAATTGCTGTATTGACTGACATAATGTTTTTTAGTGTTATATACTGGTGTTAATACTGGTGTGTGTGTATTCTGTGTTGAAAATGTGCAAAATGTTTTTTGTTTGTTTGCCTTTCTGAAAAAAGATGTGTAGCATATGCTGTACAAATATTGTATAGATAAATGTTTATATATTGTTTATTTTTATCGAATGTCACAGCCAAACTGTTCCAGATCATTTATGTTATGGTGTATGGTTCCTTCAAACACCATTCAGGCACTTTACAGATGTTGTCGGAACTGAGAACCTCTTGGTTTACATAGGACATGCCATTCTTTACTGTGAGCTACAGATACAGTACATTAGACATATCAGCCAATCCAATTTTACATATCAGCCAATCCAATTCAACAAACCAATTTTAATTGTCTTTCTCTGTTGAGAAAGTTGGAATAAAGTGATGGCATACATTCAGTGTTTCCTTGTTTTTATTTTTGGATCATAAAAACAATGTCTTGAGAACTGGCTAGTTCACAGTGTTTTGGAAATCACTGTGCTTTTGTGCATATAGAAACTTGTACATTATAAATATTATATTATATTATATTTAACTTATTTAATTCAAATTTACATTTGAGACAGTCAGCCTAAACACATCCTACATCCAGGTCATATTTAACATATATTTCACATAAAAAGGTCTTGTTACTGTAATGCAAAAAATTAATTGTTATATATACACAATTTCTTTCTTTCTTTACTTTTTTGTGATGAAATGTGACCTGGACATGTTTTTGTATAAGTCATCCTACAAAGTCCTCTTAACTGATGATAATTAAAGCCCTCTGTATAGTCTGATTGAGATAAACTTTTGAGGCACAAAGCTTTTATGTTGAATGACTCAGTTTTAAAAGCAAAAGCTTTGTCACTTATTGATTAAACCCATTAGTGTCACTGTGCTCCTCTCTGGAAAAGTGCTTCTTCATTCTGCACCTGTGAAGTGTTGGGTTATGACATTGTCCCAAACCACCAACCACAGAGGACAGTTTTGTTACTGTTTTTGTGACAATACAGGTTACTTTTAATTTTATGAATGCAAACAATAATGACAAATAAATAGCTAATTTTTCAAGAAAATGTGCTTGTATTTTTCATTCAATCAGTGTTTTTTTTTAAAAGTGTCTGATTCATTGTTTTCATCACACCAGCAAATGTTAAGCTAGCTTGTCTATGAATGTTGCTGCAGACCTGTGCTTCTTCAGATGATTCACATGTAAGTGTAATGTAATTTTTGTGCTTTAGGTGTCAAGATATTCAATGCCATTAGGATATGATTCACTCTTATTGTAAAGTTATATATAAAAGGTATATTTTAACACATATTTGTCTATGACATCTCGTGCTATTTACTGGTAGCTTACAGTGGGTCTAGTGAACGTATTGGAATAATGGTAAAACACCATTTGTCACCATATTCAAATAGATACTAATACTAATACTAATTTAAATGATAATAAATACTGCTCAACAAATCTGTTGTTAAGATAATTAATTGGTGGATAATAACTGTGATAATAACTGGTTGAACTACTGCCACCCAAATATTATTATGTATTATTAAAATACTCAACAAATGAATGTGGAATACCTTTAAATAAAAAAATGAAAATAAACTTTCAATAATAAATACTGCAAATACGATCATATAAATAATTCCGGCTGCATTTTCTTTTATTTTACGTTTGCATTTATGCATTAGGCAGATGCTTTCATCCAAAGCAATGTACAGTACATGTGCTCCCTGGGAATCATTTGCATTTGCATCTGTCCGAATCCACCGTCTGAAAAACTAAAGATTGTAGAGCCCCCTACGGTCGACTGTGTGGGTTTGCCCGACAGTTAATCGGATGGATCATATTCGACGCTTTGGCCTGCGCTCTGTCGGTTCTATCCTCATGCGCTTACGATCAGCGATCTGTCACTTCCGGCGCGTTCTCTGACGTCATTTTGAGCTGCCTATCTGTCGCGCTTCATAACTTCGGTTTATTATGACACTAATTTTATAACAGGGAAAGAGTAGGTTGTATTTGTTTTTACACATTACCCTGGAAGATCACGAGTGACACAGTCACAGCTGCAAATACGGACATATTCAGCCCTCTAAATGTTTCCAGCTTGTAGATACTCCCTCCAAGGTACTGTCAGACTTTCACTGCACTAACTTTAATCTAACAGAGTTCTGCTTTGATTTTGTAAGCCTGAAGGCATGTTTAGTGTCCGTATGTATGTATGGAACAAGCCATATGATTGAATATAACAAGGAAGTCGTGTGTTATATGTTTATCCTTCTAAGTAGTTGATTCAAGAGCAGTCAGAGAGAAAGTGGGGCAAAGGTCACTTAAATATAGGGTAGAGTAATTGTGGATGCCCTTGTGTCTGAGGTGAACTGTTTGGTAAGATCTTGCTTATAGTATATCCACTATCATTCAAAAGTTTGGAGTCACTATAAAGTATTTTAAAAGAAATAGCTTTTTTCTTTTACCAAGGATACATTAAACTGCTCAAGAATACAGTAGATACATGTATAATGTTACAAATGACTAATTATTTAACTCTCTTAGCAATTGAACAGTTTGTTTAACACACAGCTCAATATACCATTTCTTAAGGATTATGTTACAGTAATTTCACAGTCAACCAGAGTTAAAATTGGGCTTTGTGGTTTTTTTCAGGACTGAGGTGTATACATGCACTAAAGGCAGTTCAGGCAGACCATGTTGCTCCTCAGGTGTTTTCAACACGATGTTGTTCCTCAGTCTCTGTGCCTCGCATTACCACACATTACACAGTGTACCCCAGAGATAAGGACCCACGATGGGAAGGTCAGTTCTGTGCCATATGTTACCTTCATACATTTCCTCTAGGGCAGAAGGACAGCACACAAGCTCAAGAAGTTGAGCTTACAGTCCTACAGTACTGAAAAACATGGAAATATCAGGAAAATTTAAGTTATGAAAATGAGTAAGATCTTGGAAATGTCATAGACATAGTTGTTTTAGTATTGCTCTGTTCTAAACAATTAAGTTATTTTTAATTTATTTATTAAACTTTTGCTTTTTCTGGAAAGTAAAACTTGCTCACAGGTTCCTTATCCAAGAATCATAAACAACAGAAAAGGTCATTGAAAATACCTTCAACATGTTTTTGGTCAAAAATTGTTGGAACTTTTTATTTACCAGTTTTATTGATCAGCATCCTCCAGAGTATCTCCAGTTTCTTGTTAACCTCAACTATACACTTAAAATATACACTGATAAAAAATTCTTAATTTTTTGTGATGACAATTTCTAGATCTTATGATTTAAGATGATTTCAGGATGATCTTACCATCTTGCTGATTTGCTTTTTAAGACACTAATCTTTCAGTATGAGTGACAAATACAGAGAGTGTCATTGAAAATCAGTGCAGGTTAACTGTTGTGTGTTCATCAATGTTAATATCTTGTTGTTTGAGCTATAAGCTCCTTTTAGCAGCTGGTCCTTGTACAGATTATAGTTCTGTGTACCTTTGCTTCTGACATTATAGTGATATTTTTAGATAAAAACCACAAGCCAGGACTTTGCCTTCAGCTGCACTAAGAGGCTTAGATAATGATTCTGATTGATTGGTCTTGTGTTCTTGTCTTCAGGTGTGGATATGGAGCGCTTCACTGATGAAGCAGATGTTGTCATTGTGGGTGGCGGCCCAGCAGGTTTATCAGCAGCCATCCGACTAAAGCAGCTGGCCAATCAGCATGAGAAGGAACTGCGGGTTTGTGTGGTGGAAAAGGCATCTCAGATCGGAGCTCACACGTTGTCTGGAGCCTGTCTGGAGCCCACCGCACTCACTGAGCTGATTCCAGACTGGAAAGAGAGAGGGGTACAAACACAACATATACTCAATATACAGCATGGTGTTAATGTTCTATTACTGATCGATTACCAGGAAATACAATCCCAGGAAGCTTAAAGACATTGAAGATCACTTTGAAAAAAAACATCTGCCCAATAATTAAATATGCATACTTAGAATTTGTTAAATGGTTAATTCACCCAAAAATGTAAAAGTCTTGTCAGTTATTCATCCTTATGTCATTCCAAACCCATTGCATTGTTTCATCCATATAACACAAAAGAAGAAATTTTAAAGACAGTTGATACTGCGTTTCTTTGTGTTATGTAATTGATGTGTTGTGAATATTATTATTTATGTTTTTTTTCAGTAGTAAACACAAACAATAAACAAAAATGAGCAAATGACACTGATTGTGGTTGATGTTTAACAGGCACCACTGAATACTCCAGTTACAGAGGACAGGTTTTCCATTTTGACAGAAAAATATCGCATACCTGTTCCAATATTACCTGGTAGGTTATTGCTTCTTACATAAGGCCCTTCAGAGGCCACTTACACAACTTCTGACAATGAAACTTACACAAGATAAATGGTCTCCTTGTGTTACAAAGTCCTGAATGCTTTTGTAACCTTTATTAGTTTTGTATGAATAGTTCTGCTCATAATGGGGTATTTTAAAGCCATTTGTGATTTGTGAGCACAGGTCTGCCGATGAATAACCATGGTAACTACCTAGTTCGCCTGGGGCATTTTGTGCGGTGGCTCGGGGATCAGGCAGAGGAGTTGGGAGTGGAACTGTATCCTGGTTATGCGGCATCTGAGGTCAGAATGCCCTTTAAAAATATATTTCACTTTCTTGATTAGATTCACTTTCTTGGTTAGTGCATTTGTACTTTGTAGGTGGTGTGGCTCACTTATTAAAGATTCCATGCCCATATGAGATGATCCATGGATTGTGATGGTTGTGTAAAATAGTTTACTGCAGGTTACTCCATGATTAGCAAGGTTTCCGCAGTAAACCCTTACATTTTCTGTAAATTAAATAGACAAAAGCACCAGATTAGTAAGAAAGTAACATCCTGTTTTTGATTTGTCTTTTGCACAGGTGCTGTTTCACGAGGATGGAAGTGTGAAAGGAATCGCAACTAATGATGTCGGCATTGCCAAAGACGGCTCTCCGAAGGTTTGTCATCACCACTTAGTTTTATGTATGAATTTACCTCTCCAAACAGAATATCTCATAGCAGTTTGATAAAAGTGTTTCTGTTCACCCTTAGAAGTACAGGTTCAAAACACAACATATTCGATGTGGATGATTTATATTCATAAGAAAAATGATTAAAGTCTACTGAATGTCCACGCTGAGAACAGTGGTAGAAATTGTTAAAGGTCATATATTGTCCTACCAATCTGAAGCATAACACATGCTGTTATCTGCACATTTCACACTCTGTTGAACTCCTGCAGGATGTGTTTGAGAGAGGCATGGAGCTCCATGCTAAAGTCACTCTGTTTGGGGAAGGCTGTCATGGACACCTGGCCAAGCAACTCTACAAGCAGTTCAAGCTCAGAGAGAACTGTGAGCCGCAAACGTATGCCATCGGCCTCAAAGAGGTACTGCTGTGCTGTACAGTTTCCTCACTTGAATGATGCTATATTGCTATATGGATGCTATATGGATATATTGCTATTTTATGTTTCAAACAGAGATGGCGATAGAGGCAAAAGTTACAGATGGCAGCTTTAACATTAAAAAATAACATACAACTCTTGTTCTTTCCTCCAGCTTTGGGTTATCGATGAGAAGAAATGGCGTCCAGGTCGAACAGAGCACTCGGTTGGCTGGCCTCTGAACCGAAACACATATGGAGGCTCCTTCCTGTACCACCTCAATGAGGGAGAACCACTGGTGTCCCTGGGCTTTGTTGTAAGTCACAGCACTACTAAAATGACCAACATTGATTGGAAACATTTCACTGGGCTAGCGATCCTCTTTGAAGCCTTAATCCTAAAGCTGATGATGTCTTTGTCAGGAGTCTTTGATCTGCATTGACGTTATTGCCCATATAACATCATGTTCTTTTATGAGATAGAACAATGTGCAAAAGAGTATGAAAAGCCTTTGAAGGTCAAGAGGTATTTCATGGAATGCTTGTGATTCATTGAAAATAGTCTCACTTCCAATCAGTAGTGCCATGATTGCTGGTTATTATCCAATGTCGTCATGGCCCACAATGGCACTCAGTCTGATTGGTCACAGTTGTCTGGGCATACAAATCAATGTATGATTGACAGAACTAAATCAAACATTACAATTGCTCTGAATTGTTTAAATGCATTCCAGCACTGCAGACCAGCTAGCAGAGGCTTTTCAGTTCTTGTGATGTGTTAAAATACATTACGTCCAATTAATATTAAATGCCAAAATTTTACAGGTTGACTGGCATTACGTCTTAAAGATTTCTGAGGCATTTAGTATTAAGTTTGATATCCAAACACAAAACTGTACATTATGCAGATTTTATGAGTCATGTCTTTGAAATGATCAATTCTTATTTCACTTTGATTAAATTGATGTAAGTTCATTTTTAACAATTTGTCGTGGTTTTCTTTACAAGACTGTTTACCTTTACTACCACTATTTTGTTACATTTTAGGTCATGTATAAATATGCTCCTTAATGAAGAAGAAAAAATGAAAACAAACTTTGGTTGGTCAATGTTTACTCAGTCTCAAGTGGCTGATTCCTGGCCAGAATAAGCTGTGACAGACCAGAATTTCAAATTTACACAAAGTTTATACAAGTACACACATCTTAGGTGAACTGCAAAATCTGTTTGCGTTTGTCTTCTCAGGTTGGCTTGGACTACACGAATCCCTACCTGAGTCCATTTAAGGAATTCCAGCGTTGGAAACATCACCCATCTATAAAATCCACCCTGGAAGGTGGCAACAGGATAGCATATGGAGCCAGAGCCCTCAATGAAGGAGGTTTTCAGGCATGTTGTCAACTTGGAATTCTCAACTGTGGTCAATCTTTTTTTTTTTACTTTTCCTCTTACATAACCTGTTACTTTCACATTCTCCCCCTCCAGTCCATTCCCAAACTGACATTCCCGGGCGGCATGTTGATCGGCTGCAGTCCGGGTTTCATGAACGTGCCCAAGATCAAAGGCACGCACACAGCGATGAAGAGTGGCATGCTGGCGGCTGAATCTGTATTCAAAACTATCACTGAGAATCGGCAGTCTGAAACAGCAGGTAACAGCTCAGACCTCTTTGCCAACTATTTGAGGTGCAACACACATAATATATTAATACCATCTTGGGGCATTAAAGGTGTCCAGACCAGATGTTTTTTTCAGCTGTTGTAGAATGTTTAATGGGTTTTTACTAATTAAAAGGTCTGTGGTTAACATTATTTAAAGACACTTTCCTGTTTTGTTATACTCCAAACATTACACACAGTAAAACTTGAAGTTTGAAACTGTAAAATGTAAGTTGCTATCAAGTTGCTACATGAGCACTAAACCTATGTACTAGTTTGTGTTTGAAGAATTAGGCTATTGTGGTTTTTAGGTAGGAACCAAGATTTTACAGTTTTTATCTAAATTTACCTTTAAACAACTGTGCACAACACTTTGGTCTATTTTCCCTGTCAGGACTTTATATTCCTAATTACGAGGAACAATTGAAAAAGTCTTGGATCTGGAAGGAGCTGTATGGTGTAAGGAACATCAGACCATCGTTCCATAACTATTTTGGCCTCTATGGAGGGATGTTGTACACTGGAATCTTCTACTGGATTTTCAGAGGAAAAGAACCATGGACTCTGAAGCATAATGGTATGATGTAATGGTTGGTTGCTTATAGCAGACTGATTCATAGTTAAGTGTTCTAATTTCTCAGTTATATGGACTATTCTTTGCATTGTCTGATACATACCGCACACAATTATGGTATTATTTCCTTTCATAGCTTGCTGACTTCTTCACATTTCCCTAGGAGTCAGGGTATACAGCTTTTTATCAGTCCATGAAAAAATTAAGTATTGATGATAATTCGGGGGCAGTTGTGGCCTACTGGTTAGTAAGTCGGGCTTGTAATCAGAAGGTTGCTGGTTCGATTCCAGCGCTGACAGGTAGCAAATTAAGTGCCCTTGAGCAAGGCACCTAACCCCCAATTGCTCCCCGGGTGCAGCAGTGCTGCCCACCGCCTTGGGTGTGTGTGTTCACTCCTCACCAGTGATGGGTTAAATGCAGAGGCCACATTTCGGGTATGGATTACCATATCTGACAAATGTCACTTTCAACGTGACACATTCACAAAATAATCAACCATGATTTGTCAAATGGCCCTTTCCTTATAATGGTTCTCAGACAGAATTAGCTGCAGTGTGGACCTGAATTAATGCAGATACTTTAAATGTTACTTGTGTGACTGTAACTTGTGTTTAAATGTTACAATGTGACTGTATTTTTTAGTTAACAACTGTGGTGAGCCATAACACAGTAATGTTTGTTTAAAAAGTGTCTCCAATACTTAGTATTCTTCTTTGTAGTAAACAAATGATTTATCACATCATAGGTCTGGACTCTCCTAAACAGGTAAGGACTGTACACCCATAGACTATCCAAAGCCTGATGGGAAGATCAGCTTCGATCTTCTGTCATCTGTAGCCCTGAGTGGGACCAACCACGAGCACGACCAGCCTGCCCACCTGACACTAAAAGATGACAGCATTCCTGTGGCAAGAAACCTTTCCATTTACGACGGCCCTGAACAGAGGTTCTGCCCTGCTGGTACGTAACTGATGCACTCACTCATTCTGCTGCACTCAACACCAAATGGTGTGAAAAACTCCTGCTGATACACAAAGCATTTAAAATCCAATTAGCCTTTTGTTTGCACAATAATGCAAGATTAGCTGTATTAATCCTTGACTTGCTGAGATTTACCTGTCTGCCAGTGCTTGGTTCTTCCTAATTTTGTCCCTCCTGTTCCACAGGAGTATATGAGTATGTTCCTCTAGAGACAGGCGATGGCATGAGGTTACAGATCAATGCGCAAAACTGTGTCCACTGCAAAACCTGCGATATCAAAGACCCCAGCCAGAACATCAACTGGGTTGTGCCTGAGGGCAGTGGGGGACCAGCCTACAACGGCATGTGATTTCAGTATATAATACAGGTTACAAAATTACTTTGGGCCTTTATTAAACTTTCAGGGTTAGCTGTTATGAAACTTAAAGACTTGAGAGTTCTTCCAATGTGCCTGAAGAATGCAACAGAATGTCCTTGTGCACTTAAAATGAACATGAAGTATAATTATGTCACGTAGCTTTGCATAATTCAAGTTTGAATCAAGTTGTATGATTTAAAAGATTTTTTTATATAATATCTGTGTCTAAGGAACATATTGTTGCAGTTAAAGGCAGGATGTTGGCTTTTAGTGAAAATGTAGTCTACTGTGATGTTAATACAGGACCTGTAAACAGCTTTGTATATATTGTTGAAGTTGGTAACTGTAATTGGTAATAAATTAATGGTTTCAGTCTCTTGGTTTGCTCTTCTTAGAACAACAGTTTACATTTTTACTCTGAAAATGTTTTATTTCGCTCAACAGATTTGGATGAAATGGATTTCAAATGTTTCAGGTTTTTTTTACAATCACTGAATAAATGAACAACAGTTAAGACAAATTAACCCAGAGACAAATAATAATTCAGTCAAGATTAATTTAAAGCTCATTCTATTCTTTACATTATTTTACATCTTACGCAGTAGGCACAGCAGCCTTTAGACCAGCTCAAACATTTGTGCACTCAGACAAAACATATTCATAATAAACTGTACAGATAATATCTTTCCAAACTGCATATTTTGCTTTTGCCTTAGAGACTCCAAAGCTTTTCTGCTGCGTTCTAGACTGTAACACTACACAGAAAGGTATGAAATGTGTGCAATGAGTGAGAGTGAGGTCATGGTGTTTCCTTTATGCAAACATTTTGGCATAAATCTTCTTTTCTTTCTCCTTGTCTTCCTTCACTTGCTTCTTAACTCTCAGCATTTCATTTCCAATTGCTTAAAGACAAAGAACAAAAAGTATTGAGCCACGTTTTAGGAACAAAAAGGGGTTTGTGTATAACTGTTTTACCTTTGTCTTCTGGAGTAATCTCCTGTGCAGCTTTTAGATCATCCTGAAGTTTAAGAAAAGAAATGATGAGCCCTTTCTTCAAGTCAAAAGCCAGTAACAAACTGCTTTTACAGAACTAAGAACATGAAGCAATTTACTATATTTGTACCATTGGTTCTTTTAAATACAAGTTTAGATGAGATGTATTTAGGTTGAGGTTTAATTGTGTGAATGAGCAGAGGGCTTCTTTGTTAGATAAGCTCAGTTTCTTCTGTAATTGGAGTGATTGTGCCTGATAAATTAGAAAACCCTTGGGTGTACACTGGAGTTAGATGTCACATTTAAAATTTGACCTTTAAGTTAGCTGTTTTTGTCTTTTGTCAATTATTTATTGCAGGTCTATTTCCGAATTTATCTATAAGATTATTTATTCAAGGTGCATTTAAATGTAAGATGGGGCCTCTTCTATTAACCAATAGACACTAAAATGATTGGGTAACTACCTCATAATACAATACACATTGTAATATACATTACTATATATTGAGGTTCAATTATAATGTAATTCCAACACACGAAGAGTGCAAATTACTTTCATTAAATATTCCAGCTAAATTCGATGTAGAGGTAAATAGTCCTATACAATTCATATGTACCGATAAAGTTTAACATTCAGAGTATCTGAGATTAAACAAATGTGTTTTTGTCTCTGTGTGATGCCAGTACCAGAGCTTTACTAAACTCCTTCAGTCCTTGCCAAGCCTGGGCTCTTCTGAACAGCGCTTTAGTGCTTGTCTTGCTCAGCTTCAGGGCCTGAGAGAAAACCGAGAGAAAAACAAACATTGCAACTATTCGACAAACCAGGAGAAAAGGGAAGCATTACAAGCCTTTTGAACAAATCAGCCATTTAAATGCATTTTAACGCTTCTCATAAAAGAAACAGTACATCTGGTGTACTATAAATGGTAGCGACCCTGCCACGGTTATTTCAACAGTGTTGAATGACTCAGAAATGCTACTGTTGTGAAACATCTTGAAATCTGGAACCAGCTGCATCAAGCTTCTTCAAAGCAAGCGGCCCTTTGCTTTTTATACCCTCTAACCCAGATGCAACTGGACACTGTTCTATCGGTTCAAATGTCAGGAGGTCCCGCGTTACCTCATCACAGCTCTCGATGGCTTCCTGCCAGAGTTTGAGCTTGAGTTCGCAAGCAGCAGTGTTGAGAATGCAGCTCAGGGCTGTGGGCTGTAGTTTGATTTGGGCACTCCCATCATCTAACGTGTTGGCACAATGCTCTAAGTACCTGTGAATCAAAATGTCCTGTAGTGACGCTGCTAGACTGGCATGCTCGCCAATGTTCTACAGCAATGTTTGGCAATGTTTACTTTTAATGGCATAGTCAGACAATGAACTAAAATGTCAACATGACATGAGAAATTTTGAAAATACCTTCGCTATAAATTGCACTTTGAAAAATACTTGACAATCTGAAATTAAGCCTCAGAAGCTATCTCTTTACTGTCACAGAACAAGAGGGAAGTAATAAGACTTTTTAAGTGCTCACCTGAGAGCTTTTGAATACTTCTTGATGGCGGACTGCCAGTCTTGACCTTTAAAGAAGTTATTTCCAATATTCTTGACATCCTCTGCCACAGACAAGACATTATCTGCCTAGAAAGATGAAAACATAATATAAATAAAAGTTATAACTTTTTCCAACATAAGTGAATAACATTTGGGCTGTGACAGCATGCAGTATAGGATTATATAGTTTGTATAATTTCTGTTAGCCAAAAGAATTGTCAGCCTAACTCTCAGTCTTACTTGGTGAATATAGGGTATATACAGAATATATGCAAGGATAAGGAAAGATGCAGGGATATAATCACATCTTTGAAGTCCACATCACAATCCTCAGGGAAGTCTGGGTATGTGTCTCCTGAGCTGTCATTTGGAGAGATTCCCCAATCATCTCCTGCTTTATGTTCTCCACACTCAGCAATAATGCAAGGCTAAAGGGCAGACAGAAATGACATAATCTATGTACATATTTTGTTGCACACTGCAGATCTAAAAACATCCCTTTCCTTTTTAGGAGAGAGACTGTTCTCAGAGGCCCATACAATGTCTCCTCCTTTAAAAACATTAATTCATCATATTCACTGAGCTCACCTGAGCAGAACAGGTGACAGACTAAATTTCATTACTGTTAAATCTTGATCAGAATGCCTAAATGCCTGTGAAAGAAAGATCTCAGACACACCCATTCTTCAGGACCACTTAAGGTCTCTGTCAGCTTCCATTTCCAAGCCTGAACATATTGCATGTTACATAGCGTTGATGTTTTTAAAGAGCAAAAGAGTTTGCATGCAAAATTGCTTACCTTCACAGGATTATCATCTTTAGTTTCCATTCCCTCCAGCATCTTCACCACCCCCATGCCCTTTAGCACCTGGCCAAAGACAACATGCTTGCCATCCAGGTGCGGTGTTGGAACAGTTATTATAAAGAATTGTGAGCCATTTGTGTTGGGACCGGCATTGGCCATGCTGAGGAGCCCCTCTTTGTCGTGCTAGGAAGGAGGTTAAGCATCACTTCATTTACCAAGAAAAACAAAAAAGTCCTTGGTTTATTTAATTTAAGAGCAATTTCCGAACAATTATGCGAACAGAATTTTTGATTAACGGAATAATATTAAAATAAAAATCATGTTCCATGAAAAACACACGTTTGTAATAACATGATGGTGAGTAACTGATGAGTTTTCATTTCTGGGTAACACTGCCTGTAAAGTAAAGCAGAGGTCAACTCTTTACCTTATAGTGAAAGTTTTCATCCTCAAACTTGTCCCCATAGATGCTCTCTCCTCCAGTTCCATTATGATTTGAAAAATCTCCACCCTGAACCATAAAATTCTTGATGACTAAGAAAAACAAAATGAAAAACATATCAGTGATATTTTATACTAGTAGTTTACAAAGAATTTTGAAAAGGTATGGGTTGTTAGGCACAACGCCAAGGTATATTCTATAATAATTTAAGAGTAATTTGCAATAGCTTCAAGCGCGGCTCAACAATCATAATGTGTCAGATACATTCCTTAGCAGACAAATTATGTTCTACAATTTAAACATTCCCAGATTTTCCATAACTCTACATTACATCACCACACACAGATCTTACAGAAAACAGAAAGTCATGTGACTCACTGCGGTGGAATGGACAGCCCTTGTAGTACAGCGGTTTGCCAGTGCTGGCCCCGATCCCCTTCTCACCGGTGCACAGAGCACGGAAATTCTCTGCCGTTTTGGGGACCACATCGGCAAAGATCTCAAAGACTATACGACCCACTGTAAAACAAGTAATGAATTAAAAAAAGTTGTTGTGAAAAAGGACTTTTATGTAAATTGTGATAGCAAGTTGATGTAAATTGGTCGAAACATGCATGGGTCATTCTGATATAAACGTCAATGTTTATCGTATTTTTGGTCATATATAAGAAATTTTTCCATAAAGGCACTGTCAATTCTGTTTTTTTTCAAGATCTGTAATTTTTAATATTTTAATAGCATGCCAATTTCTGTAATTTAAACAGGATGTAATGTTATAGTGAGACAAGCTACTTAATATCTAAAACATTGCATAATTCATTACATTACTGAGGTTTATGCTGTTGATGTCACTTCCGGTCGAATGGTATGGTTAAGTAACTTGCATTTGTCTGCGATATCACAAATAGTTAACATTTTAAAAAGTGGTTTAAAGAACACAGAGAAAGATAAACAAAAACAATATTTATCAGCGCCGAAACAAAAACTTTGTGTATAGTTAAACCCCTGAATGAAGTTTAGCGCATCTACTGTCTTTGTGCATGTGGACACAACACATCATCAGCATGCAACCGTTCAGTTTTAATGTCATGAAAACCAAAAGATCCCAACCTCTTTCTCCACCGATATCTACATCAAAGAAAACCCGAGGGTTGTCTGGATTGCCAGGCTTAGCCACGGGTGTTGGGTTTGTCATTTTTTAATTTTCAGTGTGAAAAGAGTTCCTATCTTAAACGGGTAGCTCACTATTCTTGAAAGCGCACTTTAAACTTGTAAACGAAGCATAACTGAGCGTTTAGCGCCCTCTACTGTTTTGGAGTCTAATACACAGAAGACAGCAGTGGGTGCTGTCCAGTGCTGGCACAGAAGAACTGTGCTCAACAGAAATAACTGCCCAGTAAATGCTGAAAGCGATCTATTATTGTGCATTATGCAACGTTAAAGGTTTAAAAAGTAGTATGCTATATTGTTGTCACATGACATTATCACAGTAACTCAAGTGGTGTCCGGCTCATGAACAAAAGCTATTATTTTGCATTTTTAATCCAATTGTGTTGCCAAAATGTCATACCTTTTGGTTTTCTAATCAAACAATGAATCAAATAGTATTAAATATAAACAGAATTAAATATGAATAGTTATATGGAGCCCACATGGGCTCCAAAGGGGCATAATAATGGCAGGGGTTGCCTGCCATTATTAACTGGGACTGAGCACTGATACAGACAGGGGATCACATTAAACCTACTTTCGGCTGCAGGATTACCACATGCTAGCTCTTATCGACTGTCTGAATCTTAGGTGATTCTTGCTAAGATGATCTGGGCTTTATAGTTCTGGAGTTACAAGCTCCCAACAATATCCTGCAAACTGAATGAAGAAAATGTATTATTTTGTATTCTCATTAGACACATTCTCGTTGTATAATGGGTTGCGTAATCATCTATTTAAATGAAATAAAGCGATACATCTACTAGCACCCACAAACGTGTCATGTAGGTTTTATACATTATTTCTATTACAAAATAGTACGTAATCAAAACAGTAAAAAAAAATGACTGATGCCTGTGTTTGACTAAATCCAGATATAGCTTTAAATGGGGTGGATCAGTGGCTCAGTGAGTAGCACTGCTGTCCCACAACAAGAAGGCTCCTGGTTTAAGTCCCGGCTGTTTTATGTGTGGAGTTTGCTTGTTCTCCCTGTGTCAGTGTGGGTTTCCTCCCACAGTCCAAACACATGGTGGTTAGGTGAATTGGACATGTTTAATTGCCCTTAGGTGAGTGAACATGAATGAAACTTTGGTCATTCCTAATACTGTGGACATTAGTAAATAGTTCTTGTCATGAATATAGCAGCAGAGGCTAGAATGGTGTTATATAAATATATGAAAATAATAAATTAATATGGATTAAATATATATTTATATAATATACTTTGATTTGTGAGGAGATTATATTACTTCCAGCATTCCATAACAGAAGCATGATGAGCAAGAAAATTAACAGTAAAAAAGAGATACATTGATACATGTGCTTTTCTCTTAGTTTTAATCTTTTTACCTCCGTTTTATTACCTGTTTCAGATATCCTGATATCAACATACACAATCTGTACCTTACCTCTTTTCTGCCCTTTTGCTATCATTGTATTACTGTAAAGTCTGTTCTGTCTCCTTAATACAACACAGCTGTAAGTTTATATTGAGTGCTAAGAGAGTTCCTCTTGTTTATACCTTTGTTAAGCGGCAACTGTTTATTGTTGTCCTCACTGTAGGTATCATGTGTGCTGTGGTTCCATGGAAGTGTCTCACAGGGTGGTTGTTTGTCCCAAAACCGAGGCAGTGTGCCTGCGCAAGTGTTGAATTATTGATTACAAGAAGAGCAAATCTTCCTCTCAATCCACTGTACACATTTCCTGCCAGAGAAATCCATCACCACCTAGTGTAATGGGGAGAGCTGGAGGTAATTTAACCCTACCCACAGTGGTTACTGTTGTGTTGTCAGCTTACCACTGGCTGTGAGTTACTCTGTCTGCCAGAGTGAAATTTGTCAAGCTGACAGTAAAGCCAAAGAATATATTTTATCATTTGGACACACAAGGTAATAGAGCAAAACGAATAATTAGGCTAAATGTAATGAAGTTACAATAAAACAATGAACAATGAAACAATTATAAAACACAAACTGAAATGCCAACAAAATTTTTTATTAATAAATTGTATAACATTTCTATAAAACATATAGAGTGTGCATGACAACTTGCCCAACCTGACGTTTATGAAAGCATAACCTTGTCCTGGGAACACAACTCATCTTTTTATTAAGACTACCTTTATTATATAGTTGACATTTGCCTTAATGTATACTAGTTTATTTTTAATGTATTTACATGTGTACCAACAATCACTTACAAAAATATGATATCAAATTTTAGTTTGGAGGATAGAATAGTGTTTTTGAATTAGGTTTAGTTAAATAAAAATACACAACCAATATAGTTGTAAAAAAAAGCTAATAATATAATATAATATAACACTGTCATTTGTGAAATTTCAAACCAAGTAACAAACTGAAAATAAAATGAATATACAAATGTCAGAAGGAGTTATGATTAGTTATACCTGTGAAAAGTACTTTAGTAAACAGTCATTTTTCCCAGTGCCACACTGCAAACTTCTTCATTCCCTTAACTTCACATAATAATTGTTTGCTTGATAATGAAAATAAATAAAGGGTCATCCACTATCCCAGTGCGACTGGGTAAAACAAACCTGTAAAACAAGGGCAGGGCGTTACTATGGTGCATATGGTTTCCACAGAGCCCGTGTTCAAATGGGATACACTGAGTTTATATGGATTATTTATTAAAAAGTTTTCCACTTTTCCACAAGTTTGCCTGAAATCAAAAAAAAAAAAAATGGTCACCAACACTAAATAGGCCTTATTGATAAACAGACATTTAAACATGCAGGCAAACAGACAGACTGCCAAACATTCATTAATTCAGGTGACTTTATAAAAAAGGACACTTTTTTATCAGTATATGCTTTTTAGTTTGCTTTTTTGTTTATTTATAATGTTGATTTGTCTCATGAGAAAAAAAATCCAGCATGACAGATATGTTTCCAGCAGTACAGTCCCTTTGTTCCACCATAAACTAGCGGTAGATAAACTCTCATAGCATGTAATTCAGGTTCTGTGCAGTGGGTGGCGCCAGAGCACTGCATGTTTTGTGCTCACCGTTTGGTGGGCGCAGTATTCCGCTGAATTGACTCGCCCATGAACACTCTTGAGTCGGTCGGTCACCATGGTGGTGGCATACAACAGCGAACCCAGACAGCGCACCATCCGTCGCTTTTGGAGAAAAAGCGCTGGTTATAAATGCTATCTTTGATCCTCCCCTGCTTTGCAAGCGACTTAAAATGGACAATCACCCAACGCTTGGATTGCATATTCATTTAAAGCTGGAATTTTGAAGATGGAATAGCGAATAGTGGACAAACGGAATGCTGAGAATCGCGCTCGTCTGCGTAAAATCCAGACCCACCGCTTCATTGCGCAAACGTTTCGGCAACACAGAAATCGGCTGTCAGCTCATAGCCGAAGCTTCAGCGGCTGGAGAAGGAAAAGCAGACTGTCTGGTCTTGTAGGATCGAGACTAAGGACAGTAAGAAAGCTTCGGGCTTAGGCTGTGGCCTGGGGACAAGCTCTTCACTCTGCGGCTGCTCTCATATATACAGCTACAGTGTTTTTGTACAATTTTAAACTCAGTTTTGAGACTCCCTTTGGATTGTTTTACTCAGCTGTGTAGTGTTTTCAAAACCATGGCGTCCTATGTGGATAACAGTTTTCGGCAAGCGGTGATGGTGAATCCGTCAGAGAGGACGCAACAGGTCAGATAACAGTCTTTTAAATCATTTATTGTGTAAACTGCCGGCGATTAAATGCTTCCAGGTCGCATCTCTGTTCTAGTGTTATGTGCATGATACATGTTTGTCTTTTTGGATACATTGTTGCAGTGTTGACAGTTCATCTCAATAGAATATAGGTTAATGGATACAGATAAACGCCTATACGTACACATCTAGCTTATGCTTTTAGTTATGATGCAGACACTGCAGTCTGTAATGCTTTTTTATTTATTTTGCATGAACATTACAAGTGTTTGTAAACTTTGAATTGTTACACGTCATTCTGGCTCATGTAAGCGTCGGAAACTGTTTAACATGACCTACAGCAATGGTTTGGTGTGGTATGATGAGACAGTTTGACGTTTATTCATTAAATTGTGAACTATTGTGCTGATATATTCTGAAAGACGAAGCGATGACATTTTGCTTGCTCTAGTCTCCACCCTTTTACGTGGCTTAGCCGGCGACAAAAAATATTTTTTTTTTTCATTCGTTTTCTGTATGTAAAAGTCACAATGGATTGGCGGTCGCGTTTGAGCAATTGCCATTTTAAAGCGTTTGCGTCGACTGTAATGATTTGAGCTTAGAAAACGAATCGATACCAATGAAATAATTGTGTCGTGCACTTGAGGTGACCGGCTGCTTTGTCAGACATAAAAGAAGCGATAGGATTTTTTCTTTCTACGTCTGGGTAGTTAGATTTTACCATTTTACCTATTGCAATGGATTACAATGGTTTTCTTATTCTATATACTTTGATGGAGAAATAACAATTACAATGCATATAGTTTAGAGTGCATTGTTATCATACAGTGGAGACGAGTTTCCCAAAACCAGCAGGCCTGCTTCACATTTGCACACTATTACTAATGCATGCATATGCATTATATCACATATGCATAAGCATGATTTGAACAAATAAAATGCTTGCATATCAGGTTGAGCCCTAAGACATAGCAAACTGATTGTCAGATCTTTTTTCTGAAAGAGCTGATTACGTGCACCTGGTTGTACCTGGATTTAACCATTACAGACAACAGATACTTGAGGGTCAGTATATGGCTTTCATTAGTGCGGAGAACTCCATGCAGCTGCATTTCCTAGAGATTACGTGATTCTGCATGTCTGCTCCCATTGAGCGATGGAGCTTTTAAATCT
This sequence comes from Chromobotia macracanthus, assembly GCA_036877525.1. NCBI lineage: Eukaryota > Metazoa > Chordata > Actinopteri > Cypriniformes > Botiidae > Chromobotia > Chromobotia macracanthus. The sequence goes on from JAZGTH010000017.1 coordinate 8,840,980, forward strand.
TTCTGGGTTGTGCTTGGAGTTGGCCAGTTTTCAGCAATCCCAGCAAATCCGTTTGAGTGATCAGCAAGTGTGGGGGACTCCTGAAATCGGAATAAACCACACCTAAGACATGGAATCGAATTCCACAACTAAAATGCTCACTAGCTGTAGTGCACCCAAAATATGGGATAGATTCAGTCCCCATGCAAAAGCATGATGTAATCTCGGACAATTCATGTGGGCTAAAACTAGCCGGGCATTGAAATATGCTTTAAGACACCCTTAATGTAAAAACTCTCCTTTATAGAGAATGACGCAGGCAATTCTAATGGAGCTTGAAGCTCATTATGGCTTAACAGCAACAGCCTCAGCTCTTTGCATTAGCATGCTGATGGAAGGGGTAGAAAGTAGTGGGGCTAAAGCCTTTGGGGTATTATTTTTGACAGCAGCTGGTATGAAGGGGTCAAGGAGTGCATAAACAGGCCGACAGTACTTCATGCTTTGACCTTTGTCGGTCAGTAGATCAAAGAGCAAGAAGGCAGAGTTCTTATTGTTCTGAAGAGCTGGATTTTGTATAATAGGTAAATGTGAAAGTTAAATATATCTGTTTGGCGTCAAGAGACAATATCTTGTTACATTTTTTTTTTTGATGTCCACAGACATACTATGAGAAACTGGTCATCCTGGACTAATGATTTCCTTCTGACAGTTTCCTTCCTTTCTTTCACAGAAAAAGGAAGTGCATCACAGTTCTGTCCATTTTTTTCTTGTTTGCTTTAAAGAATCTCTCCTTCTCCCGGTTTCTTTGTTATTCACTAATGAAGCAGCTTTGTTTGCACACAGAGGCCAATCAGTGAGCTGCAGGTGTCTTCTGAATTCTTTTAAGTGCAGTGGCATCTGGCATATGTATGAATCTCAAACTCTTTTCATTCAGAGGTGCAATATTACCACTTTGTTTAGAAGAATTTATACTCTCTTCCCCAATTCTTATTACCATCATTACAATAGTATTTAGTCTTTGTTATGCTGCTTTTATACTGATTTAAAAAACAAATATTGTATTACAGTATGTCTTACTGTAATACAGTAATGGGTATTTTTATTAAGAATAATTGGAATAGCAGTAAAACTGCTAATTAAAACAGAATGGGAAACTGTCAACCGTTTTTTCTGAGATTTTCCTGAGATTTGACCCCTTTATCTCAGAAGCAGTTGAATATATTGTGACTTGTTAAAGTCAAACGTGTTAAACGTGTTAAACGTGATGTGACGCATTCCATGCATTCTATAGACTGACATCTGGCCATCCTTGCTGTCTACGCATGTTTTTTTAAAGTCAGTGCTACATTTCAATTGTTTGCAAGAACAGCAGCTACTCTTGTGGCCTCAGGACTTGTGTTTGTCTTTGCTTCTGTATTTCCTAATAGCACTCTTGCTTTTCCAGCTGAGTGAAGTCACATGTTATGAATGGGAGTCGCTGCCTTGACTGAAACCGTTGGACACATACTGTACATACACAAGCCTGGGAGAACAAAGAACGGCTTGAGTGACCTTTCCCATCTCAGTTTACACAGAAAGAATAGACAGACTGACTGGTGAACATAAACAAATAATGACAATTGCCATGCTGTTACCAGAACAAGTGTCATATCATCATTCCTGCCTGTTGTTGGTGACCTGAGAGATAATAATCTTTATAAATAAACAGCAGCAATGCAGATTGTTGACTTGATTATAGAATTCCATTAGTATCTTGAGGTCTTAAAACTTGCAAGTCTATTTCCAGTATAACAAGGTCATTTGACTTTAATTTGCATGGTAAAAAATGGTTTGCCAGCAACTAGATTAATTTAGGCACAACAAATGAGGAATGCCTGATGGCCGAAGTTGGAATTTTACTAGGATTGGGAAGGCAAATGAAATGTTTGTGGGGCATTCCATTCTAGTTATTGCTGGTCCACCAGTATTTGACTGTGCATCCGTTTGCCTTTCTGTTGCATCTAATGAGTGTATCCAATGTAGTGGAATGCAGTATTTGAATGCACCAACAGAATCTTAAGTGTCCATCACATGCTTATTTTACTAAAAGATATAAAAGGTGCAGTGGGTCGGTTGGTGAGAGACTGAGTTCTATCTTCTTTGCACTAGTTTTCTGCTTATGGATTTGCTGAAAGTCTGCTTAAACTTTCTGCTTAAAGTTTGCTTCCCTTCAAAGGTAAGAGGAACATGCCTTACAATAAGAGAAAAATGCAGAGAAATTTTAAATTTGAGATTTAAATTTTTATTTTAAATTTAATTTTAAATTTAATTTTCATACTAATGATAACTACTTGTATTTGTATGATGTATGGAAAAATGTTTGATAAGTTACATTAGTATTTTTCATATAATTTTGCTATACAAATGGTGATGGGAATCACAAGAAACAATGTATTGCAATAGAGAAATGTGTCATGGTGCTCAGTCTTTGTGTTTCATGACTTTCAGTTTATTCTGCAGGCTCACAACTCAGATAAAACAGATTGTCTCTTGTCATGGCACTGTACATTAAGTAGTGGCCCAATGCTGCTGTGCAGGAAACACTGTGTTAGTGGCAGACATTCAAGAACCGTTAGCCAGTTCCCAGTCCTATTTCCAACACCTTTAATACAGCATCAATTCAAAACCAGATTAAAATTAGGTCATTGCTGAATATAAATGGGTGACTTGGGGTAAAAGGAGTGATTTGAATACAGTACTTGGGCAAGTGTAGGGGTTGGCGGTCCATGTCCCTTCTGGTGATTCCTTTGATCCTCACGTCAGGCGTCTTATGACGGAGGGGAGCTCGTCTTCATCCTCGCTTTCAACAGATCACTTTGATCTGTTGTTCTGTTCCTCTGCTCTGATCCATTTGTTAGCATCTCTCCCTATGATCTTCTTCCATAGATGAAACATCTCGCTCAAAAGCTACAGCCAAAGTGCACAGAGGTCTCTGATGCATGATCTACTTATCACATATTGTGACTCTGATGGTGCTTTAATTAGCAGTGTTCGCTAAGGCAAACGTCACAGTTACCATTGGTCATGGGTTTGCTAGTTTTTGAAGAGATCAGACTTATGTATTGAAAACTAGTGAAAACTTCATATCGTTCGGTTTAGTCTTTTGTTCTTCAAAACCAAAACAGAGATAAAGAAACTTGGTTTGATGTCAGTAGATAGTGATTGGCTTATCTCAAGCATCAAAGGTACACACAAGTGTGGTACACACAAGTTCTGTAGAATTATTTTATGTTTCAGGTGTTCTGATGGCATTCGATTGGGTTTGGTAAAAAACTAAAATATATTCCTTTTTTGATGAAAGTCTTGACCTGTGCCTTTTTCCTCTAACCCTTTAAGCAGCTGAGACATTCTTTCTGATAGAAAAAAGACAAAGTATTCTGATGGTACAGTGTCTCAATTTATTGAATAAGTATTGCTGTTCTGGGTAGAAGTGGCCTGATGGCAGGTAATCTGGGACTAGCTGCTTTGAATTAAATCCTGATGTTAAGTATTAGGGGAGAAACCACAAAACCGGTCTGAGATCAGTGATTAAAGTTTCCTGAGTACTGTAGTAATCCATTCTGCGCTTTACCCATTAGCATCGGTGAATGTAGAGCAAAGCATTAGCTGATTAATTACCTGATTACCTGCAGTGGACCGAGGATTGTTTACAAAAGCTTCTTTCATTCAGTATGTAGGACATACGCCACAAACACAACATTCAGTCTGATTTTCAGTCTGATCATTCAGTCTGATCATTCAGTCTGACTTTTTCAAGTTGTTGCTCATATGATTGTGGGTCTTTTAATTCATCTATAAGAATGTTTTATTTTGTTAGAGTCAAGGTAATATAAATGTAGTTAAATGTGTTTTCCTCAATATACTGGCTCTGTTTATGGCCAGTCCACTTGGCTAACAGAAGGAGCAGGTTAGACACATGAGCTCAGTATTGTGTTTCTTCTCCATCATGAACAATGGCACGTCGCCAGGTAGATAGCACTGATGAGGTCATGTTTCCTTCTGCTCTTTATGGCTCAATGGACCTATTTATGAGGTTCAGCAGTGGTTTTATGGTGGAAAGGATTTAGGCCAGGAGATGCCCTGGCCAAGTGCCCATAAATAAGCAACATTATCAAATTAGTTTTGTTTAGTAGCATTGTGTGAATAAATGTAATGGCTTTTTTCTTTTAGAACTGGTATCAGTATTGAAGGTGTTGGTGAACCATCTCAATTAGTCAACTATCATGTCTTCTCAATTGATTTCCTTCACTGTGATCTTAACTAAAATGTGGCCAGTCACTTTTCATGTACTGAGAATCCTGAACTAACAATAACACAGCCGTTTACGCTTACTAATCCAAACTAATCCGTTTCCTGCTGGAATCTCTGACAGTTTGACTTCTGTTTCACATGGATGAAGGAGCTTTGTTGTTCCCTGGGTAAGCGTTGACCTGGGCTGAACCTCTGCTTGGATTCCCTTAGCCAGTCTGTCAGTAACCAGATTAAAACAGCCACTTACCCCAGGTGTGTTTCTTAAATCAATGAGGTTATACCCAATCCTAGCTCACTAAGTTTAGAGACATCTCCCCTGTACCCTGTTCTCTATTTTAAGCAGCTGAGGTAATTTAATTTGTACTTTACTATATCATGGATGCAGAATGTTTGACAAACAAGAATATATCCGGTTAGAGAGACGAGGTGAATGTCAATGAATGAGAGCAAAGTATTTACGCTTGTTTGTGTCAGATGCTTGATGCAGTTTCATGTGCAATTTTCTGTGATGTCAGAGAATCCTAATAGATATTGACCCTAGATGAGAAAAACTTTGACCTCTGTTAAAAGCTATGTCCCTAATGGGAAGCTACTTGCCCCATCTTCTCACTCTGAGGGCAAGAGTTTGGCATTACATTATCATAACGTCATTATCATTCATACAGAGTTGTATACTGAGATATACATATACTAAGGTTTATAGTGCTCAACCCAATATTTAACGTTTATGATTAGGCTTGCACAATAAATGGAAATCGCACCATGGACATGTATAGTGGTTATTAATAGTGGTTGGCATTAATTGCATTATTTAATGCAATTCATTTTTCTTAAAGCTGTTATATTTGAGCAATAATAGCTGTATATCAAAACACAACATGTTTAGTTAGTTACAATATATGACTTTATCCCAACATTAGGGGTAAAACAATTACCTAATGAACACAAAATGTTACATTTGTGGCATATATGTATAGTATTTAAGTGTATTTGGCTGATTATGCCTGTAATAGACTTATCTTTCAAAGTTTTTTCATGCTGAAGTTGTTGTGCAGAAGATAAAATAGGTCAGTGATCTTTTTCACTGCCAGCAAATGTGACAGAGCTGTAAATGAGAATTTAAAATCCTCAGACTTAATGTAGGATGGTATTTTTCTGTGATTCCTACAAATCAGTCTATTTTATGAGGAAAGACAGGTGGCCTGCTCAGATAGTAGATGAATCTTGTTTTTTCGGCTCTTAGCAACATCCTGCTTGCACGGAGCCTTCCTTGCATCACTTTTTCTTTTACTTTGCATTAATTTTTCTTTTTGTTCTGACACTAAATTTGTGTGGTTTTAGATCTTGTTTGTTAAGCTTTGCCCTGTCACACCAAGCACTATTGTGTGACTATTCTAGTCCTAATCCCTTGTGTCTAATAAAACCAATTAGCTTAAACCCATCTTCACTTGGCCATTTGTATTTGATCAGTAGAAAGCTTTGAACTAGGTTACAAACAAGAGAACATGAAAGCCCTAATGTTGCCCCATAACAGACCTCTGCTGTGTGGAGGCAAACCAGATTGTCTTTACAATACCAGCTCATAATTTACTGTAAAGTGGCAAGGTCCACTGCAAACGCTTCAAGCTCACCTTTTTAATTGCCTCACAAAGCTATTAAGTCACAAGTACATCTTTCCCCAGGCAGGTGATAGATCCCTAAATGTGATTGTTTATGTCATGTGATTAAGTTATAAAGACTCACTGATTGTTTAAAGCGGTAGCATCGGCTGTTTGTTTAACATTCATGTTATATCACATTAGCTATCATGTTACACATCTGATTATCAGCTTTTGCACCTGGTCGTCATCTCTTCACCCTGATATGTGGGTGTCCGAACACAGTTGTTAGCACGCAGACCTCACGCCATGCTTTTGTGTTGAGAGCATATTGTGCATTAGCATAATCACCAGTGATGTCTAATGGATAGCTATTATAATGTGCGTCAGTGTCAGTTTAGCATTATGCTGATGAAAGCGGTGTTTGATTGTGGTAGCAGAGAAAAAGGCCAGTCATTCATCAGAATGGGCACCTCCTCGCACAGGCCCCTGAAGCTTTGTCTCACTGAGTGTGGTCTCAGTACAGTGGACCTCTGTTTAAATCAGCTACTGCTTGTCACAACTAATCAGCCTCACTGTAATTATTCTGTCACGTAGAGTGGTTACTTACTCCATGAGGACTTGTTCAATAGGAAGCATGAAAATTAGGCTGTTTTAGTGAATGTGACATCTTTCAAGACAGCAACACTATAAATGAAGTCATATTTATTTAGAGCTCACTGCAGAGACGTGTCACAATCAGGCATAAGTGCTCAATAGGCAAAATAAAGGGTTTGAGAAAAGAAAACCAAGTCAAGATCCTGTTTTGTTTATTATATGAACCTGTCTTAAGGGGATCGTTCACCAAAGTGTGAAAACTCTGTCATTGACTCAATGTCATGCTGTTCCAAACCAATATGACTGACTTTCTTTCTTTAGGGTATAAAAGTGAAGCTGAATGTTGACGCTTTTCTCTCCCCAGAGGCGACAAAGGTCAAGATTTATTAAGCTTTTGTAATACTTCATTCTTTTTGCTTGACAGTTGTGAATGAGGAAAGAACAGTGAGAGCATCCTTCAGAATTCTGTGTTTGTACAGAAGAAAGTCAGTCTAGTGTTTAACATCCAAGCCCAAATGTTGACAGATTGTAAACTGTGCCTTTAAATATTAGCAATTGTTTAATGAAGATAATAAACATATCAAAATTGTTTCTGTACTTTGCCTTTCCCTATACATCAAATCCTTAAAAAAACATCAGTTTTCCTTTTTTAATTAAACTGTGGGGCAACATCCTGAGGATGCAGCTTGAAATAGCTTGATCTGTTCTTCATACGCCGTCACTGGGAGCTTCCGGGCTAGTACCACACAGTTACTCTGTAAACAGGAAGTAAGCACTGAGTTGACCAGATGAACAATTGAATAAAATAGTATACAATTTCAAAATCAAAAAATGTCATTAGAACTAAACAAAGCATTTTTTCTTTGTGCTCTTTTTTTCAATTTGCTCAGTTCTTTGATACTGTTTTGCATACATTTGTTTTACCAAGTTTGAAATTGCAAGTTAAAAATAAAAATGTCAGTGGAATAATAACTGTGGCCATAATTTGGCATTGTATGTGTTATTTGTATCTAATAAAATAAAAATGTAGTTAAACACTGTTTTCTATGACAGTGTTTTAAAATAGGTAGAGGGGGAAACCTGCATCATAGATACATGGTCTATTTGAATGTGGTATTTCCTGTGAATAATACATGTGTAAAACTTCTGTTTTTAAGGACACATCGCACAGAACATTCCAGTCAGCCTGCTCAGGGTTTGCTTTTGGAAGTATTTGTACTCCAATTTATATTCTGTGCTTAGCATTGTCTTCAAAGAAGGAGGACCATGTACCCCACAGGCCTAAAATATGCAGCCAAATACTTTGAATGCTCAGAAAAGGAGCACTTTGTCTCTGAGTCTCCTAGCAACTGAGTGGACTAGAATAACGGGAATAGAATTGCATACAGAGAGAGACTTCAATTGATACGCTATTGTCACGCTCCCCAAACACTGGCCAATAGCGGCACAGAGGTTTTTTTTTTTTTTTGAGTTTGAAGAACTGGGGTGCAGAAAAGCTTGGCTGAATAGATTAGCCTGGAATTAGGCCCTGAACGCAACACTGTACATAGCTCTTGGCTTTTAGCTAAGACTTGACTCTCCCTTAGCTGAGTTTTGATGATGTAGCACATCCCGGGCAGCAGAATAGCATTGTTTTGCCTACGCAGCATCTGTGATTGTTCATTTAATAGTCAGGGGAGAGAAAGAACAGCATGACCTTCCATAGCTTGAGCCCTTTTTATCCAATTAGCCCATATGCTATTTGTTGATGAAGTTATGGGTCAGATGAGATAATGGTGTCTGAAGGACCCTACACAGCCTTTCTCACATCAGTTTTTTTCTAACTGTCCAGGATCACTTCAGACATCACAGCCTCAGCCATTTGTCAGGGTGACATCTGATAGATTTCTGTAGAAATAATTTAACGTTTTAATTTAACGTTTTTAAAGTTTAATCACTTCCATGTTGTTTTTAACCTTGTTTTTCATCTCTGCAACACAATAGACATTAGGAAGAACCCTGAGCTTCTGTTTTTACATACAAAGAAAGTGAATAGTGATTTATTTGTTTATTTCACCATAACTGTAATTACTATCCACTTTAATTTTATAAAAAAAAAATGAGAAGCTCCGATATTTGGCTTAACATCTATACATCTATATTACATAAATAAGTACATAAATAGTTTCTGACTGCTTAATGTTTAAAAAAGTGTTTTATTTCTCCCCTCCAGTACGTTTTCAAGATAGTCCGCACTGTTATGCAACACATTAATAGGAACAGAAATTTGGGTTGCTGTGTTGCTGAGGCTAACAGCATGTACATTTGGCTTCGATCCCAAGCAAAGACTGCTGTGTTGTGGTTCAGGCATTTTGTGGGTCTATCTGTCAGTGTGGTTTTAAGGTGATTTGTGATATTGAGTCATCAGAAAGCAATTACACATTCTGTGATAGTTGATTAACACCAAAGGATGGACATAAACAAAAGTCCAAATTACACCTGAATAACATCTTTGGTGATCCAGTTAGAAATTGCAACATTAAATTCAAATGAAGTCCAAAAGAGATGCTTTAGAGAGTGGTTGTTTAGGTACCAGGTTTATGGTATATGGCAGTTTGTGTCAGCTGTCCACTCTTGTTGAGTTTATTAGACGTAAACATCTATTTCTGTTTAGTTTGTGTAGATCTGATTAGAGAGTCCTTGTTTTATTGGTGTAGATGTAGAAAACTGTCTTTGTCTCATGTTTGTGCTCTTACCCAGTTCCTGCTGTCACTCACTGCATAACATTTATTGACACCTTCTAAGTTAAATTATTCTGTTCATCTTTTGCTATTCATGTTATCGTCCAAACTCTTGTAGAGGGAAATAGAGGGAAATAATAAGGTAGGCTGCCAGTTATAGATGTAATGCAAAAGAACAAATGGAGCAGGAAGGTTTGTTTTTAGAAATCTTGTTCTAACTCCAGTGAAGTCTCCTCGTCATCTCCTTGTTCTGCATTATTTAACACGTATGTTCTGCTGTGTGATGACTGCGATGTTGGCAGATGTCGGGCTGGTAATGAGACGCTTTCTGCTCTTTAGTTTGGAAAGTGGCACTTATTTGAATTTTCGGCCATCTGCCACTTTTGTGTATGATCAAAAACTTTTATTTTTTTAGTAGTTTTACGTCATGGTAACTATTTATCTTAATAGTTTTTCTGTTTTCCCTGATAATTCCACACATGGTTTATATTTTAATAACCATGTGGTAATGCCTTTTTGGGATAATTTAATTAATTAAATACTTTGAGGCTGATCCAAGCAGTACTTCACATTATCTAACTCTTAAATTAAATATTAAAGGCTCTGAGCAACCAAAGCACCACTATAAACTATAAACAGAAGAAAAGAAATAACTGGACAGGTAAAATCACTGAGAACTACTTGAGGTGCAAGAATATTTGACCAGCAGTAGATATAAAGGATGCTTTAAGTTGTATCTCAGATCAGCTGTGAGTGGACAGCAGCAGAGCGTATCTGTTAATTATTTACATTTATTTGCAGCATGAATAATGCAGCCTCGGTGGCTCAAGTCGCTAGTGCTGCACTAACAGTTCTGATAAAAGGTGTTGACTCCACAGCAGGAGGTGTTGGAGCAGAACTGCGACCCACAATCATCTGCCCTCTCATCACTTCCTGTTTTTGTCTTTCTAATTGGCCAATTGCAAGTGATATGATTTAGTTTATTGCTTTACTTTCAGTCATCAGTGCATGCTTTTAAAATAATTACATAATTCTTTAGGGAAATTAACCATGGTATTACTATAGTTAGATAGTATAGAATTATACTTATAGAATTTTTATAACCAGTATCAGTTTTATATTACAAATATCATGGGAAAAAGTATGGTTACTATATTGAAACTGGTAAATTTGTGGTCATTATAGGTTCAGATACATAAAAAAACTAACCTCTTTATCTTTCTCCCTCAGCAGGTATCTCAAACAATTGTTGGAACTCTGTAACTTTGTAACTCTGTAACTTTGTACAGCACTTCTCATGTTATTGCCTCCCTGTGATGAATCTTTGTTTTCCTCACCTTTTAAGTCACTTTGGATAAAAGCATCTGCTGAATGGAAATGGAAATGTTTTACTACAAATTATTGTTGAAATATGGTAACTGTAGCAGAACGGTAGTTCATTTTCAGCAGCACACTTTACTATTTACACCTGATTCAGGATCAGCCGCTCTGGAGCCTAATGTAAAAGGATGCATGTAACCCATATCAGTTACAGCATGTGACGCGTCAGCTTGCCCAGCTGCTCGGCTGTCATAATAAATGTCTGCAGGCTGCTGCAGAAGCACCTGCAGCTTAATCACACATGCACTGCAGGGACAAGCTGCTCTGTCGTCTGGCCTCCCTGCTGCGTTACTTTTAAATAGATTGACAAGATGCTCACGCTCCCCTCTAAACTGCATATTGTTGCTGACGTGAGGACAGGTGTGGCATGTGTGGTTGCATGCCCATGCCGTGTGGAATTATGGGTATTCTGTGCCCATAAAGTTGGATGCAATGCAGAGGAAGTTTTTGGCTCATTTTTTGCTTACTCTTAATCTTAGCACGTTGTTTGAGTGTGTGCATCCTCTGTTGCCCGCTCATGCTTCAGGGTAGCAGGTATAATGCAGCTTCTTGTATGAATAGCGATATCTTCATCAATAAGCCTGTTTGGTGAGGTCATAATGTAAACATAATTGATTATGTATTGTAAACAAGTGATTGTATACAGGTGAAACAAAAGCTCCAAATATCAGTTCTACACATTGACATACTTTAAAATGTTAAGCAATGGCTCTCTCCAAGTGTTCTACAGTAGACCTTTGTGGAGTATGCCATAGACAACCAAACAGACCCACCTCAAAAGAGACAGACCTCCAAGGAGAGCGTCTGTTTTTTGCGTCTCTTGTGCAGCTGTGTTCTTATAGGATTAGAGCTGCCTGATGTTTAGCCCATTCACATGCACTAAGCTTTACTCCTGAGTCAGGCTGAGTTTGACTTGTATTGCTCCTCACACTCTTATTGAGTTATTACAATGACAATCTAAGCTGTTTAGCATCAGTTCCATACGCTGGAGACTGTACAGAGGAAATATTAAATGTCACTGGATCAATAAAAGCTTTAGATGTGGCACGGCTTAGGCTTTCTTGGGTTTGTTGATGCGTGTAAATGGTGGGTGGCTGGCAATTATATCTCAATGTTCCAACCAGATTTATGCTAGTAAATCAAACTTTGTAATTCAAACACATTTTTCTATTTAGTTTAAATCAGTGAAGTTATGAAAAAATCATGTATGAAAAATGCTTGTGTGCTCGCAAGTCAAGGAAGGCTGTAACATCTTCAGGAAAATTTGTGACTAAATAATAAAATAAAACAAAAATTTTAATTCAACATTAAAATGGTATTAACAATGCTGTTTAATTTTACAATGCTAACAAAAAAGCCCAAACATATTGTGAGTGTATGATGTATCACCCAGCTCTAGTGACCAAGCAGGCCACATGGTCTTCATGTTAATTATTTTGGAAGAATTTAGATGACAGCGTAACTGTATCCACTACAGTTGGCTGTCGGTGAATGCATGTTCACTTGCTAATGCCATTGACCTTGTTTTTGTTTGCAAAGACTCCACCTGGTGCCATGTGCTGTTCTATGGCTAAAAATACTCTTAAGGCCTGCACTGGTGTCAATAGGGTCTCAAGGACAGTGCAGTGAGAATAAACACACACGCTCATGCACAGTTGGCACAGAAAACGCAAAGACATGCTCTTAAATGCCACAGCGAGGGATCTGTAGATTGGCACACGCTCCTATGCTGGTTAGACTGCTGACCGGGCTTAATGACTCAGGCTGGAGACCTCATGTTAGCAAAGCTGTCTGATTGGAAAGCTCCAGACATGACCAAACATCTCTGTTCATATTCTTTGTAGTATATATTTCTGCCATGCAGACCATTGATATTAGTCTTGGAGACAGTACAGGAAATGTTGCCATGTTTCTTGAAATGAGATGGTTTTACAAATAGCAGCAGCAGCAGCAGCCACTTTAGGTATGCTTGACCTCACTGGTCACTTTGGCTGTCGCACTGACATCACATGGGGCTAATTAAAATGTGCAAGCAACTTTGGTTTGTTTGGATCTGTTTGCCTCCCTTGCTAATTGTTGTCAGGTTTCAAACGCTTGCAGTTTGGTTTCATACGCTTGCATCCTTCTGCTTGCAGTTTGCAGAAGGATGTATTATTGATACTATACTGTTTTTTATTATTATTCTGTTATTGATACTAAAACATGTCTTTTATGAGTGGCATGGTTTCAATAATAGCATCAATATTAAAATTGTGTTTAAATCAGATTTAAACACAATTTTATGTTTGAGGTGGACTTGTGACAACCACGCTAGAACCTGTTACAAACCACTCAAAACACCATAGCAACCACATTTCAACACTTGGCAACCACCCACAACATCATAGCAACATGGCAGCAGGTTGTGCAAGGACATACACTACTAACATTTCTTTAGGAAGTATATAAAACATTTTGTAATATTAATATAAATAATACCAATAATAATAAAGTATTATTACTAAGCATGAACTGTTATTAATAATAATATTAATATTGATTTGTGAGTGTGATATTACAATAATGTTATTATTATTATTATTATATTACTACTTTAATGTGATTATGTTAGTATAATAAATAAATAATCTGGATATGGGTTCTTTTCTCTGCTTTTTATAAAGCAGTATTGATAAATGGGCCTAAAAGGGTATTTTTTTTAAAACAGCACACTTTCATACAGATCCTCACGTCATCATGCAGCTATCATCCCAAGAATCTTGATCACTCCCCACAGGCACACAGCCCTTCCTCTGTCATGAGATCTGTGTCTGATGGTGTCTGTCTTCATGTATAAGATCTGTGACAGAGATCAGTGCTGGTGCTCAGTATATATCCTGGCTGAACAGCAGGACAGCCACCATGTGTTATGTGTTGTTAGAAGGACACTTCACAGCAGATGAAAGGGACAGACATTCTTAAAGAGGCAGTTACGGAGGTGACAACAAAATAGCAACATGTTATGGTGAAGTGATAATTATGCTGCCAGAAAAGCCATTTTTAAATCTCATTTGTTGGAAAATATCATCCCACTTGTCACATTGCATTATAGAGCATTATGTGACTTGGATAAAACGGCTGACTTCTGTTTATCTGTGTAAATTATGGGAATAAAGTGGCATTATACTGCTGTAACAACTTTGCATGGCCTGATAAAGCTGCTGTGTCTTCTTGCATTTGTTGTATTTTTTAGGAGCATATTGTGGCATATTTTTACATTTATACAGGGAGCAAACAAATACATGTCTAGGCTGTGTGCAAAACCCAGTGAGCATTTTAAGACATTGTAGGAGGACTACAAACACGAAGGATGTTCCAAAAGTTATGCAGACATTTTGCTAGATAGCTTATTTTTTACACAGTTGTAAGGCATGTGTCCTTCCTAGGTACATGCCTATGAAAGCTTCTTTTTGTCCAGTTGCAAAGCATGTGTCCTTCCTAGGTACATGCATTCTTATATGATTTGCAAGAAATATTCAAACTATAGAACCTCTTCTGTACAAAGACAGTGTCCAGTTTTCAAAGAGGCTTTATCTTACACCTTTAAAGATCTTTTTATTAACATTTTATTGACATATTTTATTGTGCTGTAATGGACCATGATATCAAACTGTTGATATTACTGATATTATGTCTGTTTATATTACTCTTCTCTTACTCTTCTTCGTGGTCCTGATGTCTGGACTTTATTACTAAACGGTGGAATACACACCAGATCTCCTAATTGCTCTGATTAGGGACTTTTATGCCAGCTACCCTGCCAGTATAACAATTTGAAATGCAATGATTGGTCCCATCGGACTGACGGTTTTCTGATAGTGTTGTGCATACCACCTGCTCGGACAGCTGATTGCAGCAGTTTATTGTTAAAGAAGGAAATTATAGGCACTGATCATGTTGATGCTGGGAGTGCAGGTTGCCATGACCACAATGATGCTTTGACAGGAATGTGAAGAGGCTCTTGACCCACTCAAGATGCTCCATACTGGCCTGCTTTCAGAATGTTGGAATACAGCCGGCAAGAGTCACTTTTAGGTAGTGAAAACAGCCAAACAAAGATGATTTTTTTACTTTAAATTCCCACATAGTTGATAATGTTATCCCTTAAAACTCATCTTTGATCATCAAAGTGATTTATTCACATTTTTTCTGTAAAAAGTTTTTCTTCATGCTCTAAAATAGCTTGACTGTAACCACCTTGCTTCTTTAATATATGCAGATTCATGAATATGCTAACTAGTCTTCACCTCCACTCAATCACACCAGTGAAGGCTACCTGATCTACTCGGTCCACTTGTTGAGGTGATTGGTTACAGTATGTTAGTACCACGCGCAGTTTCCTCCAGGATGCATTGTGCATCCTATCCTATGATGTAGTCATTTGCGCATTGTGCCTGATATGTGCATTAAGGCGTTTCCTTATAATGTCCCTATATAATCTCCTAGTAAAGATGTTTAAAGGACTCAAATTTGAGGCTCATATTTGAAGGTATTATTGATAAGCTTCCTTTATGATGTGTGCAGAATACATACAATAGGCTGTACTTGTACCTGTACAGTCTCATGGTTTGTCTCACTAGCTCATTGGCTAGTGTCAAGGGTGCTGTTTAACTACTAGGCCTATTGTTTGCATAGCTCACAGATTTCATCATTACTACTGACACACACACTAACTGGACTCAGCAGGGTTTGTTACCAAGGCACCCACTGACTCCCATAAGAGTTGCATAACCACTAAAGGGCTGAGTGCCCTGGGTTTCTCATATTGTGTTTGACCAATCACAAACACAGTGGTCCCTTTGTCACGAAGCATGCTGAGAAAGCAGTCACAATGTAGACGAAAAGTGGAGCGTTGCCTTGTGTAAAATGGAGAAAATAAGTGCTAGTTATGTGCTGGTGATTCTTTACAGATTTTAAGATCTCCCGTTTTGTATCGTGTATAAACAATGCATTGTAACTTATGCTCACTCTGCAGTGTGTGAATGATTCAGCTCTATCATCCAGGTTATTTTGTTGTAATGTCTCGAAACAGATGCTATCTGATGCTACAGATGCTGTTATGTGAATTTTTGGGTCTAGTGGTCTACAGTAAAACTACAGTAAAATTACTGTAAAATATCTTCATATGAATTACTGCTTTATTTAAAAGCTCATTCTGTTTTTAAGAATACAGCACTTATGACTTCAAAACAATGAAGCTGTAGATCTTGTATTATGTTCTCCAGTGTAGAGAAGGAGAATAAGGGAGTCAGATCTCCTCGTGGGGACACTAGAGCTGAAGAAATGGGGTTCTGCACATTCTTTCCATGTTGAATTTAGAAGTAATATAGCCACAGTGTTCTGGTGAAGCTTCATTCCAGCCAGTAGAGGTGCAGCTTTTCACTCTAGAAAAGCTGGCGCTGAATCAATGAAATCCTGCACCGGTCTGACATCTAGTGGTGGATTTGTGCAGTGTCCAAATGTTCCACTCATGGGATCTTTTGTTAGTAGCAGACTTGTCCTTCATTTATATAAGGTGCTTGCTACCCCAACAACCACTCAGAACGTCCTAGCGACCACAAGACATGTTAGCAATCATAACATCTTAGCATAATTATAAAAACATTTCCTTAAGACAATGTAAACATTTACACCTGGATTTTGATTCCTATGAGCCTCAAAGATGAAATAAATGTGTAATCAGACAAAAAAAGTGGCCAGAAAAAAACTTTTTTTTTTACTTTCTAGACTTGTTTCTTTTCTTTTTTTTATTTTGATGATTGATTACACAAATATCTAATAGGGTAATTTACACAAATTTCTAATAGCTATCCTTATCATTGTCCAAAAATGTTATCAAAACCATTGTTCTTCATTTTTCAGCCACAGCCCCCTGCAGTTTACTGTGAGTAACAGCAGGGGGGGCTAAAGAATAAACAATGCTCAATTCACCGGCCTCATCTGACACTGAAAAAATAGCGGTCACCTTTGGTTTCCAATACACCATATTTAGTGTGACCTTGTCCACTGTATCCTCTGCTCTTGTCCTCACATTAGGCCTACAAGACAACATGTGTGATCTGCCATTAGGGAAAACACCTTGCTCTCTGTTCAGATCTCAGAATGCATTCAGACAAAATGATACCACCTGCCCTGTTTGGCTTCATATTCTCTTGACCAGTATATCTGAGTCTTTGTTTTTTTCTAATTCTTTGACTTGTGTTGTTATTGATCTGAAAAGTAGCCTATTTAAAAGAGGGGCTGGGGTTGGTGGTCAATTGTGCTGAAGGCAAAGAAGGAAAATGTTTAGCTAACAGTATGTTTGCATTTGTGTTGAGTTCCCTGTCTGACTGGGTCTCTCAGTTCACAATCAAGCGAGCCTGTGTCCGAACATAGAACCTCTTTTGTACTCTTTGCTATCCCAGTGAGCACAAAGGCAGCCCAGTTCTGGCAGCAGTGATCCTGTGCATGCAGAAGGGGACAGGGTGGTGTTGTGTGCTCAGCTACATAGATCCACTGTAGTCTGTTTGACTGAACAACCACTTATAGCTCAAGCATTTTGTCTCTGGTGAAAGGACCAGTTTGAAGACCTGAGGCTTATGTGTATGTTGGAAAGCTTAGAACGTCTGAGAACCTTAGAATGACACCACTTTTGAATGACCACAACTTTTGGTTAATATCAAAAGCTGTGAAAACCGCAGATATAAAAGGAGGCATGTCAATAACTATAATTTTATAGAGATTTTATAGATTTATTCTGTTATTTTGTAATTCTGCAATGTATTCCGGGTCTCACCTGTTTTAGGAGATGATAAAAATGCTTTGTAATCCTGCTCTGAGAATTCTGGGAGTATGTGTGCTATGTGTGTGAATAGATGAACAGATCTTAATTTTTTTCTTTCTCTCACCTGCAGCACTTGGAGATAGTATATTCCTACTTGCATGGAATGGAGGCGCTGTCCAACCTTCGGGAGCACCAGCTGAGGTAAAACTGAGGGAAGGGTTTGATAAATGGAGGGATAAATAAATTGAAACATGCAGGAGTATTTTTAGCAGCAAGTGTGGGACAAGATGTATTGTGAGAATAAATGATAGACAGATGTGCAGACAGAGGGATTGAATATAATGTGAGTATATATATGTGTGTGTGTGTGTGAATATTATATTATATTTATACACATGTGGATGTGTATAAATAGTGGTAAAAAGACTTTGCTACATATTATTGGTATTCTAGAACATTCCACACTCTTCCTGACCCCATTTGACACCCCTTCAGTGGTCCATACACATCTTCAAGAATGCTGGTGTCAGATGGACCTTTTATTCCCCAATAGAGCTGAACGTTTTTAAGGAATGTATTTTGAAGAATGTTTTTGTCTCTCAGAATGTTTTTGCTTTGTGGTGATACGTGCAAGTTTGCTTAAACAGCAGTTTCTAGGGTAAACCAACATCAAACTAGGACAAGCTATGAACAGTTCTCAACAACAGGCAGTCTGTGTTGTTTTTCCTTTGGAAGAACGTGACACTAACTAGTTCTGTACCCGCAAGGCATTTGTTTCTGAAATCCATTTTCATGTGCAGTTTTGATTTTTGTTTCAAAATATGAACTGGGAGGGTATTTCATAACTGCAGACAAAATATGATATTGATTTGTGCTTTTGGAGCCATCTACTGTATTAACTCTGAATATGTCACTTACGTTTTCTCCATCTCTCTATCTTTCTCTCTCCTCATCATACTGTTTTTTCAGGATTATGTGTGAAACGGTTCGCTACGAGAGACACGAAGCCAACGAAGTGCTTTATTAGTAAGTAAAAAAACCTTTCAATCCTGTTTCTTTTTCTTGATCTCTTGGTTAAAATCTTTACCTTTGTGTAGCCTTTGTAGGATATTACATTTTTAACATAAATACAATTCATCTGTAACACTTTATAAGTGGTTCCATTCCATAACATTAGTGAATGCTTTAGCTAACATGAACTAACAATGAACAATATATTTTTACAGAGTTTGTTAACCTTTATAAACGTTAATGCAAATAAAATTGTTCATTGTTCGCTTATGTGTTATAAATGAAAAAAACTAAACAAATTAACACCCACTGCCACATAAGAACCACATAAAAGCATAAAAGAGCAGGTACAACTTTTGATTTAAAAATGTACAGTAGTTTATTGAAATTGACATTAAGATTAATACATGCTGTGTAAGTATTGTTATTGTTAGTTTATGCTAAATAACAATAGTAAGGTAGTTAACAAATGTTAACCCATGTAACCCTGTTGTAAAGGGTTATCTAATAATCTTTAAAAATTTTCATTTTTAAATGAAAATTTCCATTTTCAGAAGATACCGTTTCAATGTTTTGCTGAAGCAGAAACATTATATTCAGCACTACATGAGTCTGTTGTTGTTATAATGAGAGCTTTACATGACAGTATGAGAAATACAACATTTCTTAGCACTACACACACAGCTATTGATCTACAACAACTAAGACACACTGACCCACTTTTGGATTTCCTTTCATCTGGTGATCACGGCGTATGTGTTTTTAAAGGCCCCTCTTGTATCCTATTGTTGCTGTTTGAAGTCTGTGTTAACATGGGGCTGCCCAGTTTCTAGCACCCGGCGCTTTCCGCCACATGCACGTGTACTCAAACGCATATATTTTCCCCCGGGCTGACCCAGACACTCCCCTTCAATTTCACACACCATTTTTCCTTTCTACTGGAGGACGACAAAGTCTGTGTCTCCCCCTGCAGGTCACAGGCCCTGTCGATGAAGGAGAACGTCTCATTCGCTTATCAGCCCTGATAACATCTATTATGGCTATGTGAGCATGAGCTGTTAGCATTAGCAGCTGAATTAGGTCACTTTCAGTGGACTGTGTAAGGAGTATTCGGCAGCGTCTAGTCTTTGGGTCCAGTCTTTCAAACCCAGAAAAGACTGTACGGCACAGCAGCATTACTCATTTCTAAGGACAAAGAGGGTGTTTACATTACAGGTTCTAAAGGTACGGAAAAAAACGACCCTTTTAATTCTAAGGGTCAGAAAAATGGTAGGAAAAATAATGTTATGACTAATTTGAAGAGGAGTCAGGAGTCGGTCATGGTCTTGCACGCTGCTGTTCATCGGCTGCAGGGAAGAGATGACACCAAAACTTTTTTCAATCTGCCATGCTAATAATGCAAGTTTGTCCTGTTTTTGTCTAGTAGGCAAATGTCTATAAAACAGTTTATATTTTAGGTTCATGTTAACGCCTGCCTATGAGTAAGGATTTGTTTGTGTGAGTCAGTCATTTGTTTTATGTGGTTGTTTTTATCCACACACTCTGAAAACTCCCAGTGGAAGACTATTTAAGTTCTAACACTGCACAGTAGCTCTGCTTCACCAGCCCTGACTCTCTTCCTCAGGGACTCCATCCACAGCTTTTATTAGACAGCTCGCTACTTTAAAGCTCGGCACTAATAATAATCTGTAGACTTCTGTGCGGTGCTGCTGATTTCCCTCAGGAGAACCCTCTCTCACAACAACATCCTCTGAAGAACCCGTGCCATATAGACAAACATCACGCTGACTGAAGCGATATAAAGACTTTCTCCATTTTCTTCTCTTGACAGAGTTTTGGAAGTACAATATCACGCTGGGCATTTTATAATTATTGTTATAAAAGTTTTAATGTTGTTACTGTGATACATTTAATGTGTGCTTTTTGTTAATAATGTTAAAGCAATGCTTACATTTGTTAAATATGTTCAAAAGCTCGGGGGAGTTTTCTCGCTGGAGTTTTCGCCTATTCATGCAAATTACATGCTTATGATATATCCAGAATCGCACATTTATCTTTGTTTAATTAAAGCTTGTTTAATATCGTAAATGAATGAGTACATAATTAGTCTTATTTTGTAGCGTGGTCTAGAGACCTGGTGAATGATGTACAAATGTTTATATTGTATAATATTTATATAAATTAACCTTTAATAGTCTGAGACCATTAGTAAAAAGCGATTTGAGAATGTTCCAGAAAGCATTTTATGTGCTTCCTTGGACGCTTCTGTCAGATACCTTTGCAAAATTGCTTACATTTAATTCATGAACTAAAAATAAGGCAGAATCTTCAATTAAATGATTTTTATGATAGAACTTATAGCCAATATATTGATAACGTTACAGTTACAGCAGGGCTTCAGTTGTCAATATTAGTTAACAATAGCTAGCATGATAAAGTCTGTTTAACTTTCTAGTATAATGATTTTGAGTTCATCTGTTCTGTCACATCAGTTTTGGCTGTAGTCATCCCACATTTCTGCAGTGAAAGACCTCACTAGAAATAAAAACCCTATAAAAGCTCTTGATGTGTGTAGGAATAACTGCCGACTAAAGGCAGCATTCCCATAAAAGTCTGTGTGTGTGTACACGACTGTGATGCGTATTTGTTAGTGTGTGCACGCATGGAGTAGCCCTCTATAATGGCGTCGGTAATCCATCATGCTGTACCCTGGTCTGATGCACACACAAACACACAGCAGAAGGGTTCTATCCCAGTAGAGGTTCCCCTTTCCTGACTCAATCTGTATTCCTGCTGGGACTCTCATCAGCCTCAGTCGCTGCAGGGCACAGATGAGAAATGTAGACACATCAACACAAACATAACCATGCTGGTGCCTTCACTCAGCTAAGCTGACAATGCGGTGCTCAAATAAGCATACAAATATGTAACACACAAACATTGGATAACATAGTGAATTGAAAATGTTACTTTTTTATGAATACTTTTCAGTATTGAATGAATGATATACTGTATATAATATTTTGCTTTGGCCACCATCTTGGATGGGTTGTTTCTTGTATTGCATTATGGGATTATCCTCTCTGCACAGAATGTGAGAATGTGGCAAAATAAGGTATTTTAGAACTGTTGGAACAGTCTTGGCACACACAGCAGGTCAGGAATGCTTATGTAGGCAGTTTACTGGGTTTTGGAACAGAGCCATAGTTCATTTGTGTTATAATTGCTTTTGTGAATACACAGCAACACTCTTACAAAAATGCTGCATATGGTTTCATACAAGATACCAATAAAATACCAAAAACTGTTACTTGTTTTTACTTTAAAACTGTAGTAAATGAATATGGGTCTCCTGCAATCAGTGTTACAAGCTTAAATATTTATGTAATTCATTTCCTTTTTTAGTGACAAGGGGGGGCTAAAATTATCGCCATAGTTTTATTATAGTAGAAAATACATGTAGTATTTTACCTGTAGTTACTGTAGTTACTGTAACTAAGCTACTGTAACTTATTTTTAATGGAAGCTACAGTTAATACAGTTATAAACAGTATTGTATAAATATATATAAACCTTGTCTGTCTGTCTGTCTGTCTGTGAGTGAGTGTATCTTCATAGTAACAATTTTATAATATATTCTGTGATAAACTGTGTATGCTAATGTAAACAGTTGTAATGCTAAGGTTTAATGAAGATCAACAGATAAAACCTCCCCAAGGACAAATGAATAAAGAGCATTTTGGTGACCATATTCCTCCAAACCCTGCCTCTCTTCCAGTTCTCATTCCCTGCTCTCCGGTCCTTCCTGAAGGGCTGATGAGCATTTGATGAGCGTTGGAAGAGCGTGTCTATGACCCAGTTCCGTCAGGGCTGCTGCGTTGATGGCGCAGAACATCCTCATGCTCGCTGTCTCTAACACTCCATCACGCCTCTCTCTCCTTCTCCCCATGCATTCTGCTGATTAATAATTGAGAGTTTCATTTTTGTCTGCTTGCGGTTGGGAAAAAAACGATTAAAAGCTGAGCAGAAGCATGCTGATGAAGGGAACGAAAAAAGAAGGGGAAGAGAAAAAGCAGGCAGTGCTCGTGCTGGGTTTCAGAGAGTGTTGAAGTCGCCTCATTAGCCCTATAGAGACGATGTAGCAGCAAGTCATTTATGTGTGTGTAGGGTTTTCAGTTAACTTTGAAGGGCTTCCCAAAGTTTGCAGAATTATCTCTCTGCTTAAGGGTAAAGAAATTGTGCAGTGTCTGCAGTAGCTGTCCACTGATAAGGGCTGTTTAAAGGTTACAGTATCTAATGAGCAGGATCACAAGTGGTCAAAATAATGTCTACATATATACAAAATAGTATTGTTTAAAATCCTTTTGGTCTACTTTTTTACTTAAATTATAATATTACCATTGTTATCTTTTGATGAATTGTGAAGGTGCCTATGTTGACAATAAAGGCTGTTGTGATGTCAGGTTTTGACACTTGTAGACTTTGACTCAGTTTCGGTGAGGATGTGAGAATGTGACACAATTGATCACTCAGTCAACACTTGTCAGCTGTGACCGCAGTCCGAAGATGTATATCATACAGCCTGAGATAAAAGAACAGTCTGCTTTGGCTTTTACTCAAGACCTCATTGTAGTTATATCATGTAATCTGTCAAGCAGTGATTATAAAGGACTTACAAATAGCTATTATATTATTAAAACCTACAGTAGCTTAAGTAACATGTATGGTGAGTATATAACTGACAATTATTCGTCAGCTAAAATTGATTATTACATGCTCATGTATTTAAACTATTTTATTGCCAAGTATAAGACAGAAGTAATTTCAGAAGTACTGTAAAATTGTTCAAGCAAATTTAAAAGTACAAGTGCTTTAAGCACGGAAAAAGCACATAAACATCAATGATGTGTGCAGTGTTCCATACACATGCGTCATTTACTACTTGTTAGGGCTGTCCTGCAGTTCATAAACCCCAGTGCTGCTTGGGCCTGTTATCTCAATGGAGTGTGTATTGACTATTCTGACTCTGTGACAGAGATGTCCACTGCTTCTCTTTCCACAATCTCACTTTTAACACTTACTGGAGATGCAGACACGGAGCGCCACTCGCTGGGAGTCTTGAAGACGTTTCTGCCGTCTACCCAGCATGCCTCAGAGATGTCAAACGTTCCTGATTGCTTTGTGACCTGAATAAAAGCAGTGTTAAAGGAGACTGTGTGTCAGTGTGTTATTTCCTACACACACACATAAATCAAGGCATTGAATTTAAACTGGCATCACTTACAGGAGGAAGCGGTGCAGAGAGTAAATAAACTGCCAGTTCCGGCTCGGCTGTTCAGTTGTTCTGGTCAATGTTTTCCTCTGGGAATCATTGTCTGCGCATGAGTGTTTCACAGGACCAAAAATGATGATAAAGTGTTTAAATTTGACAGCTGATGTTATGTGTGTCTGCATCAGCTGTTTTGAACCATACAGCAAACCAGACCACATGTTCAACATAAGCATGTTTTGTTTCCTGTCAGACTCTTGATTTTTTTTTCTCTTTCTTGCTTACAGTCCAGATGACATTGGCACATGTTGGTACATTCTGCTGTCTGGATCGGTCTTTATCAAAGAGTCCATGTTCCTGCCACGGTCCAGGTATGTGTCAAATACGAACGTCATGCTCCGTGACATTATTATTAACCTGCAGAATACACATTTAACCTTTTATCTAGCTTAAGGTAGAGTAGGTAGTTTTGGCTAGAAATGGCAAGCTAGCTTTGAAAGCATAAGCTGCCCCCTCACTTCAGAGCATCCTCCAAAGCCATGTCTACTCCAACACATACATACATAGTTTGGACTGAATATAATGTTTGGACAAACATTTTATGGTCTTCCTACTGTGCCTTTTAAGAGAAGTCATAACCAAATCACAATAAAGATTTATCAGTGTTGGCGGAGCAGCTTTAATACAGTACAAATCACACACAATTACATTTCACTCACACATGCACACAAGGAGTGAGGCAGCATACTGAAGGCTGAGACTTATGAACAGTGGCCAGAAAATGGGCATGGAAACATTTTAGATTGGATAAAATTTAAAAAATAAGGCAAGCCATACAAAAACACTTCAGAGATGCTCTAGATTTAGACTGTAATAGACGGTGACTCAGGTATTCAACAGATAAAAACGAACATTAGAGCAGTGCACTTCTTAAACTGAGCAGTGTCTTTATAGAACGCACACAAATGGCCATTTTTTCCCAAGAGCCACCACAGTAACTCTGTGTACTGATTCTTATCTGAGACACAGATCTGCAATCATATCTTATCAGCTTTCTTTAGCACGACATGCACACTGTTTCTCTGTCACTATTTCTACTCTTTCTTTCAAATGAAACATTTTGGAACAAAGACCTTCATTTAAATGCAGCCTGGTGAAACTTGTCTTTTTAACTGCACCTGGAACACTCTCATTCGCTACAGAATGCAGGGTGCAAGTGGCTAATTGCATGGTGATTACATCATCAAATGGTTTTTACATCATAATGTTTTGTGAAGTGCTGGCAGAAGTCAGGGTTGAGTTTAAGATGGCATTTGAAAATGGCAGCCCTGGTAGCGTCTTGTACCTTTTCTACTAATGCTTATGCAAGTGAGAGCTATTTAACATGGTATTGTAGGATTAATCATCATCAGTTGTTTCTGTTGTGCAAATTCTGTTCGATCTCATCCTTTAATAGTTCCATTGTTTTCTTTAATCGATCTTAAAACAAGGTTTGGAATCCTGAGATTGTTAGAGGTTACTTGTGTAAAAAAAATACTCTGACAGTACCATGGTAGAGTGATAGCATTAATCATAGCATAATAATAGCATAAACACTTTGGTACTGTCTGTTCCATGGTACTGAATGATTTCCATATTAATGTGCCATCATTTACATAGCACTTCATAGAATTCTGTGGTATTACCATGTTACCCTCTAACAGTTTCATGAAAATAATAGGAAAAGAGGCAAAGGTCTTATCCCTCCGGTTTATGAATATTAGTTAGCTGCCAGCCTTCAGGCAGGTAAGTGGCTGCTAGCTATCATAAGATTAGTGTTTTAAACTCTTTCTTTCTTGGTTTGTTTATTTACAGCAAGACACCAGATGTCATTGTAATTGAGTTAAATTAGTAACAACATTCACAGTTTATTTTTATTCATTAAAACATCAAACATCATTTAAAACATCAAGCATGTCTCTGAAATGCATGCTTGTTCTTAGTTTGACTGTTATATACTTCTTCTAACAAATTTTCTTTTATTGCTCACAGCTTATAATGTTTACACGCTGACCACAGGCAAAGAAAGGGCAGGGTGATTTTCCTTTGGAAGCGTTTTCTCTTGGAAGTATTTTAAAAGGCTTTCTATTCTTCCCTGCAGCGATACACATTGCCTGCGCTTCATGAGAATATAATCTGTGGCATCGGTGACTGTCCCAGATAATGCAAGTCACTTCCCTGCATGTATCAACATGCCTCATGTGTTTTCAGCCACAGTTTCTCAACTTTGCATTCCATCCACCAGCCAAAAAAAGTTTGCTTTACAGTAAATGCCTTTTAGTGTATTAATTGAAACATTTTTGAATATTTAAGAGTTTTTGGATAATGAATAGTTCTTATTCACTGGTTTACCTGAACAATACAAGTGCACATTAAATTTAAAAAGTATGAAGTATGAAAAGTATGAATCTAAGTATGCTTTCCTTTGGTATTGATAACTTTCTCTTTTTTGGTGCTGTAGGTGTCTCTTGCGCTCTCATCATTGATCTTGGCTATAGGTTGAAAGGTCACATTGTTTGTATGTAGATATTAGCCCCTCCCTCTTGGCTCCACAGGAAGTAAGAGTCTGGCAGGAATGTTGGCTTCAGTCGATCACCACTTACTCTTAGTGGCAAGAACGCACATTCCCCAGCACACGCACACAGTAGACAGGGCTGTCAGAGCGGAGCACTCACAGTGCAGTGTGTGGTGTGAAGCTGGATTATCATGTAGTGTCTGTAAAGTGGTGTTTAGTGAGGTTGCAATGTGTGTGGATTTTTGAATATTAAGTGAGGACCTTAAACACACTTGAAGATTATTTGTGGATTTCATTGTGGATATATTTTGTGACAACAGTTCCTTATCTTCAGGTAAAGTATTTTTACACCATTTTTACCTGTTTTAAGGTAACTTAAGATATATTAGGTGAACTTAAGGTATATAAAGTACAAAATGAAGTGTTTTAATCTCTTAAATATGACAGTACATTTTTTATATGCATACTTTAAAACATAAAGGGTGAGACAGGGCTTGTTTCTTGTGGTAGGTTTCTGGTAAGTGGTTTTGTGGCAAGTTCTGTTTTGACATACTTTAAAGTCCTGGGTGTAGAAAAATCTATTTAACATTTGCATCATTATTGACTTAAACAATAACCATTATATGCATATATGTATATGCAAACAATAACTCCTATATGCTAATATATGGTGTAAGTTAAGTTATTAATCTAATTAAGCATTCAATATCATCTGATTATAGCAAAATGTTTCATTAAAACATGAAGCTTAAAAAAAAACATAAAGGTTAACCATACAAAGTCATCAAGCCATTGTTTCAGCAATTTTTTCCACAAATACATTTAACCGATTGTGACATATCATATTTAGCATAAGAAGACATGCATCTGTTGTCAGGCTTTGCTAATTATGCCTCAGGCGATGTCATGCATCATGTCTAACAGGTCTGAGTTGCATTGGTGCTCCTGAAAAGCCACTTGCGTCGCATTCCGTCTGTGCTTGTCTGCGACCGCAGATGTGAGAAGCAGTGGAGCTCTTTAGCGTTCGCTGAAGCGTTGTAGTGGAATCCAGTTATTGCTTTATCCATTTCACTGTACTGCAGCCTGTCCTCAAACCCTCCAGTTCATCAACTTTTCCCATATGACTTTCCCACAGACAGCACTTGTGTAATGAGCCTTTAATCTGTGCTCCGCTTAACATGAGGGTTGAAAAAAGGGAGCTTATTTACTTTGGAGGCTCATATGTTCTTAGCTGCTGTGTTTGTCACAGACACCCAGGAATGTTGTGTAATATGGAATGTAGGGACTGGATGTGTGTGTGTGTGTATGTGTATGTGTGTGTGTGTGTATGTGTATGTGTGTGTGTGTGTGTGTGTGTGTGTGTGTGTGTGTGTGTGTGTGTGTGTGTGTGTGTGTGTGTGTGTGTGTGTGTGTGTTGGGGACTTTTTCCCTTTTTCATTCTTGTGTACTCAGTGCAGCTATTTTTTGTCTTTCAGTGAGTCATGTTATGGATGATGAATCTGAGATTTGTATTTAAGGAGCAGTGGAGCAGCAGGTGTGTTTGGTCATAGTGTGTGGTCTTATACTGGGGAGTAATGTGTGTAAAGAATGTCCCACCTGTTAGTTCAAGTATAATGTTTTGTTACCATATTTGCCAACTGGGACTTCAGTAGCCTATACTGTATGTGTAAAAGTAGAGATTCAAATGACATCAATAAACAAATTTGAACTATTTTCCATTTTCCCAGTGGTTTTGGCATTCTGCTGTATAGTTAATAAAATGTAATAAAATATGCAATAAAATCTTTTAGAATATATAGCATGTGATGTTAATGTTAATAACATTGTGATAAAATATATTGTACATTTAAAGAAAAACATACATATTCCTACTTTAAGGAATTGTATTACATGTTTTCTTTTTGAGGCAGGTTATATTTAGCAGTTTTAAATATATTTAGCAGTTTTTCTGACCTCTCCCCCAGTTAAACCTCAGTGTCTGTGGATGTGTACATGTTTTTTGTTACCTTTGGACCAAAGTGTCACTGGATAGCTTATTTGTTTGGCAAAAGTGTGGCAAGCATCAGTAATGGTAAATGAACAAACCAAATTAAAGGTGAAATTGCAAAAATAATAGCTTTTTTTTAAAACATGTTTCCCCACTGTTTTCCATTGTTGGAATATTATGGAAAACCTAAAGTTTCCTTGGCCCCACCTTTATATTTTCAGTACAAAGTATTCAGTGTAGTCACTCTCACACTCCATCTCTTCTCACTGTACTTCTTTCATTAGCTTGTGATGTCATATGGTGGACTTTTCCAGCCAGGTCGTAGTTTTTTTCCCAGTGGAATATTACTGCTTAGGCCAGGAACACTGCCACAAGTGTGTGGATGTGTTCTACTGGCTTGGTTTCTAAGCATGTTATAATTCCCACAGAATCTCGGAATTCCGTAATTGACTGGGCAGTTTATAACCTTTATAACCTCTCTTCTCCTCTAGTTTTGGGAAGAGGTCTGCGGGGAGTTTACGTCGTGGATGTGAGTGCATCGTTCTGGAACCATCAGAGATGATTGTGGTGAGTAATTTTGGGCCAGATCTTAACATCACTATACTCTGTATTGGTGTGTTGCAAGTTGTGGCCTATGTAGAACAGTCCAAATCTGACATTTACATTTCAGTTCTGGTAAGGTTTCCATTTCGGTTAGGAGGAAGTTAATTTAGAAGTTAGCTGTGTATGTAGGCAGCACATTAGGTGTTGGAACAGAGCTTGCTGTATATGCTTGGAGTTTAGTTCTCAGAAATGGGATACAAATGTTCTGTAATGCTTTCTTTTTAGTTTGGCTTCTTGTTTTTACCATGAACACACTGTATTGTGGATTAGTTTCTTATGAATTTCTCAACTCACTGCAATTCATTTTCCACATGTCGTCTGTTTAGACCATGCCAAAAAATACATGTAGTGACCAAATCCATTCCGTTTGTCCTATATTTTATAAAGACAATTCATATGAATATGTACACTTCACAAGTACGTCAGGAACCTGGCTATCTAAACAGGCAGCTCTGGATTTGGTTTACCTCTTGATGTTCTCTGCTGTGCCATGAAAACATGCCTGCATGCAACAACATCTGCATGGGTCCCTATATGCGTGACCGTGTACGTTAAGTCTCAGGTTTTGCGATGGCTGCTATCTTTGGCAGTTCATTGTGCCGTCATTGGGTAAGTCATCTGTTATTACTGGCCCAAGCTGCCCTGTAATTACGGGCAGAGGCAGGATATAGATACTGCACTCTCGCTCTCTCACACTGCTCAGTATATTCCCATTGCTCCGAGCTCGCAGGCAGTTGCCATAGCAGCGGTTGGTTCGGTAGCGAGAGATTTGATGTGTAATCCCAAAGGCAGAGTGGGTGTGAAATGTGAAGCCACAGCAAAATAAGAAGAGCAAGAGGAAGAGAGAGATAATCATGTCACTCTTTATGGTGTAGTGTCACAGTGGCCAGCACATTTAGATGCAGCTCATACCTGTGATGTGTTTGACGATCATGTGGTCTTGAATGCATGCAGAGCAGCATTATGGTCACATGGTACTGGCTGTCAGCCTTTGCACGGCTGTGTGAATGCATTACCTGCATCTGGAGCTACAGCAGCACAATATTCAGCACTGTGTTGCTTTTAACTCATTGGATCGCTTATAAAGGAACAGTGGAAGAGTGCACCTGTATATGAAAATTCTGTTGTTTTTTACTGATCATGTTGTTCCTGTAACTTTCTCTGTGGAACATTAGGAGAAATTTGAAATGGTTCATGCTGCTCTTTTATATAATGTAAGTAAATGGTGACTGGAGGGTGATAGGCCATAACATTTTACATCATCCTAGCATCTCCTTTTTTGAACTCCTTTGAGTGAACTATTCCTTTAGGCATGAGCTAAATTGATAAATTATGCTAGCCTTTTGACAGCCAGATTTTATTTATGCTAAATCCCCTTGGATATGCCTAAGCACCCCTAAAGTACATGCACCACTAAAAGCATAGTTCACCCGAAAATTTCTCCTTTGTTATTTACTTACCCTCCTGTCATTCTCCTGACTTTTTCGCAGATATTTTGAAGTATGCTGGGAACCAAACACCATTGGCATTCATTAGTTTCATTGTATTTTTGGGTGAACTATTCTTTTAAACTAAAATGTATCTGATTAATAGTGGTAGATTAATAGTAGATTAATATTGCAAATGTCTGCAGTGTAATCTAATTTCTATTGGCCAGTCAGTTTAATTGTAGAACCTGCACAACATACACAGTTCCAAAGTCCTTGCATACATATATGTCCTAGCTTACAGTTTTATTTCCTCTTCAAAAACTGCGTCCCACCCTCCATTTGTGCTCCTGTCTTTGACGTAGGCGTTTGAGGCACAGCCCACACACACACACACACACACACACAGAACAGACAGGCTCACACACCACTGCTATTTTTACACAGCAGCAGTAAGAGGGGTGGGAGGGAGGGGGCGAGGATAGAGAGGGTGTCTCACTTGGTTCCTCTCCTCCCTGCGCAGGTGGACTATATGGATGAGAATGAAGAGTATTTTCAGCGACAGGCATCGCACCGGCAGTCCCGCCGAAGGTTTCGCAAGATCAACCAGAAGGGCGAGCGGCAGACCATCATCGACACGGTCGACCCCTATCCAGCCGGCAAGCCACCCATAGGACGGGGATACCATACGGTGAGCCACATACTTACACTTTACCTGTACGACTCCTTTAGTCTTAGCTCCTCCCCCTGTATGATTGATTGGTGTTCCCACCTGTTTGGCTTTTGCTTTCCTGTTTGTTCATGCGCTGGTAAATGTATGTCATCCAAATGCTTGTGTTTGTCCTGTGTAATGTTTTTCTCCTCAAGTGATGCCTGTGCATAGAGGTGGGTGGTATGACTAAAGTCTTTTATCATAATTAGTTTTATATCGCAATATATATTACAATATAGTTGTTTTTACTGGATATTAAACAAAAATGATTTATACTCTGTTAAATAACCATATGAAAATTAATTTTTCTTTTTATTTGAAAATTGATGGACTCAAAAAGATTGTTGCTTGGTAATCACAAACAGCTATACACTATTTTGCATTATGCTAAACAACACTGTAGTATAAACCATACAGTAAGATCTCTACCAGTTATACTGCCCAGCCCAACCTATGCATGATGTTGAATGATATTATTTGACTGCCATGGCAAAATATACACATAGCATGTGTGGTTTCCTTACTTTGACCAGTTTATTTTATCAGCAGGTATATGCATATGGTATTACATTTGGTGTGTTCTATTTGTTTTTCTTGCATGTGGCCATGAAAGTTTAGTGGACGTTTCATAACAGCAATGTTATTTAAAGCTTTAGGTAATTTGAAGTCTGTTCTTAGTGAACATTTTAAAACTTCTCTGTCCTGAAATTACTACTATGAAATTACTATGTGGAAGGAACATTTAGGAGGAAGTTTTTTTCCTCTTCACTTTGCTAATATGTGCACACTTGTTCTGCTGCTACACTGTACATAATGCAGCCTGAACTCAGTTTGTAAATATGAATGAAAAAATTGTGTAAACCTAACAGGCAGGTGGTAATTGATATGCAATGAATGCTGTCAGTGGAGTTTGAATTTTATTTAATATCAAACTCTAGCTGTGAACCACTGTCGTCCTCTGTAGTTGCCTAAGCAGTGTGTGCGGGCTGATTTATCTCTTTTAATTACTGTATCTGTGCTATTGTTTTCATAGTTGTTACTTGTTCTAGTGTATTCTACATTGTTAGCTTTATTCTGTTTAGAATGTGGCCTGATCCCTCCTCCTGTGTTTGAATGCTGATACATCTTACCATTGAAAAAGAAGAATTAAGGGGTAATACAGTGTAATGAGGAAACAAATTGTCTTCACTGTAAATCATACTGTAATTTATGTGACATTTCTTACAGGCAATAGCCTGTTTAATTTAAGCATCAAAGGGAGAATGGAAAATGGTGGGGGAAAATCAATTTATGGCAGTTTGACACAAAACCTTAACTCTAAGAGAGAAAAAATATTATAAAAAAAGAAACAGCATCACCAATTTAAAGTGTTAAATCCTTTCACAGTTGTGAGAGGGAACAGTGAGAAGCTAGTTTCAGATCCGATATACAGCGCTCAGGTTTAAAATGAGGTACTGACTCATTATAACACTAACTAATAATACTAATGCAATTTTCACAGATCCTTTACAGCTTATTACAGCTGCTTTTGCCCTTATGGATAAAGAATCAGCATGATGTCTTTGTTTAAATTTGATTGCAAGCTGTTGCACTCCTGATTATATTTCCTTTTGCCTCTTAAATGTTATTTGTAACTACATAGCAGCAACATCTCACAATTTTTATCCTTGTGTGTGGAGGATTATCTGTCATTTTCCATTACAGTTGTTCATTGTTGGGCCTGTGGTGGCTGTTGTATGATCTCTCTGTAGGGTGTTAGCTTGTGTTGTGAATTCATCCCCTGTGTCAGTATTGTGTTTGTTTGAGATGTGCTGGTGTTTATCCGCTCAGTTCCCACTGTGCTGCTCCTTGGAGTGAGGATGTTCTGTGCACTTAGTAGAATAGGACAGAGAGAGAAATTGATTGGATCATGAAAAGTGGGTGGTCCATACCAGAATGGAGACAGACCTGAATATGAGCACTACTGTTGACTAGGGCTGCATGATATTAAAGAAATATGCTAAATGTATATGGCATGCGATACCATCATGCTTTTAAATTTGTAAAAGCAGTTTATATTATATTAAAATATATTTAAAAACTATATTTAAAAATGATATTAAAAACATTCTTTCTGGAAAAACAAAGCCTCACTACAATTTCTAATAGCAGTCTCTCAGTCTGTATAAACCTAAAACTGACTATACATAAGTATTGAAATCATTAAATTATTGCAAACCATTGTGATATGCATGTTGTGATGTACACATTTGTGATATTTCAATATGTATATATATTGTGCAGCCCTGCTTTTGACTAATAATGACAAAAACAAACCTTTTGTCTTTGCAATAACCTGCACTGATGAATCATACACGATCACAACAGGATGGATTCCATTTTTAACTTTAAAGAATGAGGGTTGTAGCTGGTTGGTAGGAGAACCTGACCTTGTATGCACTCTAGATAGAAAATGAAGAACAATGTAAAATGGTTTCCATTAAATCTTCTGCAGATTTGACAGCAAAGCTGCACTTTCATAACTTCTCTTTTATGGCATTGGCCTCCTCAGTATTTTTCACCAATGTTTCATGGAGGTTCAAAGCTGGACCCTCACATGGACACATTGTTGATCCTCGCCCTGAAATCTGCTCTCATTCATTCCCAGCATTCTTCTCATTCCCGTGGGAGAGAGACCAGTGTTCCCTCAACATGTTTGGGAATTCTTGCTTTGTTTTGTACATCAGAATTCGTTAAGCATCACTGTGCTGAATTGTTTGTCCCTTGAGATACATTACAAGGAAATGCCACAAAATTATTCCCACCACCCTATCCAGTCAGCTGCACAGCTTTCCCAAACTACTGACTGTTGTTGGTCCGTGGGAAGAGATTTGATCCTAGTTTTGTTCTCAGATTAGCGGTGGCATGGTACGGAAATTCAGAATAACTCCTTCAAGTAGAAGCACAGCAAATCGGATGCTAAGCTGACTCTGGCTAATCCTGCCATTTTCATAAGCATCTCCACAGTGGGATTTTCATAAGCGCTCAGATATAGCCAAAGGTGAAGACTCTCATTCATCAATCATGTATCAGACTTTGTTATCTCATGTAGCTTTGTAGATGTTCCGTGTTGCCTGCATTACAGAAGTATCATCTGAGTCTTTAGAAAAGCTCTACCCTTTGTGCCCTAGACAGATTCATCATATATGAAGCATTATGTACAGTAGGTGCACAATCATTTATAGTAGAACAGTTTGAATGTGAGTAATGAGGTGTAGTTGATTCATGATAATAATTTTAGTTTTACAGGAATAACATCAGCACCGTATAGAAAACTACACTTTGGGTCTTTATCCTCTAAGAGGGTTTGTTTCTTAATAGAATGACTAGAAAGCTCTAGCATCTACCCAGACAGTAAATAGTGACTGATTTGTTTTCGGCATACACTGGACACCATTTTCTTTCTCCATCAATCCCTCCTTTTTCCGTTCTCTCTGCTACTGTGGGGCAGCTGGTCTTTAATGATTATGAAACCCTTGTTCAGTAAATGAATACCAGCCTTTTCCTCTTGCATCTCTTACTTAGCTAATCGTTGCGTTTAATAACTAAACAGCCTCCATTAAATCATCATTTAAATCATTGTCACAGCATTTTTTGTATTTGGTTGCATAATTAGCTGAAGTTCCCTTTTTATTTAAGCTTCAGGGCTTTTGGTTGTAACATCCGGCTCGTGTCTCTCAGCCGTGTGTGTGTCTCTGTGCGCTACCCTCTGTTGTTTGTTTTTTGTAGCTGCTGTGCTTTTCTAAACGATGTGTCCCTCAGTTCCTCCCGTAGTATGACTTGCAAAGTGCTTCCTAACCAGGTTTCTGTGAGCTTGCTCTGCTCTTCAGTAAGTCAGTCTGATAATAACTCTCGTCTCCTCTGCTTCCCTCCTCATACCGGCTGCTCTGCAGGAATGCATTAAGGCTCAGGTATAGTATTTATTCACTGTTTCTGTGTGCATGTGTGTGCGTCTCACTTCCTGCTTAGCTGTGATTTTATAAATACAATGTGTTTGTGGTTTAGTGGATATATGTGCATGGGTTATATATGAGCTAATAACCTTGCGATCGTACCAGTATGAGTTGTTTGCGTATGTTTTGCATTTGAAAATCAATGCTTTGGTCCTGCACTGATGTAAAACGCTTGTTGCTGTATGCAAGCAGTATAGATTTGTCTTAGATAGTGGGGTTATGTGCAAATATAAACTTTTAATATGCATTAACTTACAGCATTAACTTAGAGCTTACTGTATGATAAATAGTAAGACAAACTAGATTTTTACATTTTGTGGGGAGTATATGAGTGATTTTGCCTATGGAAAACTTTTATTGCTACTCGCTATGGCTTGGGTGTTTTGGGTGGTTGCCAGGGTGTTACTATGCAGTTGCTAAAATGTTGTTCTTAGCACAACTCTGTGTGGTGCTAGGGTATTTTAGGTGTTATTTCCCCCAAAATTTTGTCTAACGTATTGTCTGCCTTTATAAAAAAAACATGATTCTGATAGGAAAGCAATAGCACTCCACTGTTTAACAAACCACACAATATGAAGTATCATTCAGGCACAACTGCTGAGTTACACATACAAGCACAAAAACAAATGATTACAAGCTAACACAAGCGCCACAGCTAACCCAGTATGATAACAGTGGTAATTAAGGACTTAGTTAGATCTTAATTGTGTCATACTAGCAAGACTAGCAGTGAAAACAGAGGTACAGATAAGATGTTTGTGTGTTATTGTTCTGCATGTGTGTTTTTTGGCAACCCAGGCCTGATGTGGACTGCTGATGTGTAGACTGCTGAGCTGATACCTGTTTTGCGTTAATTAGATTCAGCGAGGAGTGAAGCAAAACGATTAGGGGATTGAGAGTGTGATGTATGTGTTGGAGAATGGAAAGGAGTGAGAGTCTTGTCAGGTGTTCTTGTGAAGAGTTGGGCTCTATTTTTAGAACCATCCTCAGCGATTGCTACTGCAGCATCCGCCTGCACTGAGACACAAAGGCCTAGTCTACACTTAAAAGGATTTATACTATCATAAACACACACAAACAAACCCACATGCATGCTGTCTGATACATGTCAAGAATATTTTTAGAGAAAAAAGGGAAGACGTGAGTATATTTTGGCAGGTGTGACTCTTAAATGAATGGTTCATATATTAACCACAGCTAAAATCTACTCTCACAAATGACCCAGCTAACAATTGTAGGTTGTAAGAATGTTTCACTAACATTTCAGTTAAGCAACAAAAATGTTTAAAACATTATTTTGAAAGTTAAAGAAAGGTTCAAAACATCAATTTTTTAAATGTTGCATAACCTTTATTACTTGGTTGTAAGAACGTTATTCAAACAATTTATTCTGTAACATTTTTAAAACGTTTCACTAACTACTTAAGAATAATGTTTTTGATATACGATATACGAAACAACCTTTAAAAAAGTTCTACTAATGTTACAGCAAGAACATTTTTGATAAGTCTGAGAGAACTACTTCTGAGAACGTTCCCAGTTAGCTGGGGTATTGTTTGGAGTAACATTCTTTCCAGCATTACACAGAAGAGTGCGAAGGTTTTATGTTTCTTATCTGCTTGGCACGTCGTAGGCAGACCATTTGCATAAATGGCAGTTGACATTTATAAGATCAGCTCTGTCAGAGCTGTTATGACAGTTATGATACATTTGATGGTTAAGCCGCATGGACATTTCAAATCACAGATAACAGTGGGGTGTTCAGGCCTAGATGGACAGCTGTCAGTCTGGAGATGCTCTACCTTGCAAAAACCTTGCAGCCCTCGTTATTTCTGCTGTTATTTTATACCAGCTGAGTTACCTTCACACTCTCCTTGTCGTCTTTTAAGCATTTCTTTCTCTCACTCACAGGCAAGTTTTTACATCTGTGTTATAGATTAC
Organism: Chromobotia macracanthus; assembly: GCA_036877525.1. NCBI lineage: Eukaryota > Metazoa > Chordata > Actinopteri > Cypriniformes > Botiidae > Chromobotia > Chromobotia macracanthus. Next base: position 8,877,842 of record JAZGTH010000017.1, read on the forward strand.
CATGCATGATAGAAGTGGACAGTAGTATTAAGATTTAAGTTTCCCTGTAACTTTTATATCTGAAACTTCCTTTGTCTGTAGCAAACCCCCTTAGAACTGTGTCGTAGTATGACAAAGACTGGAAATCAAGTGTTTTTTAATATCAGAACTAAATGATTTTATCCATGGTTGATGTTAATTTAACCACAAATGTATAAAAACAGTTAAGTGGAATTAGAACCATAATAAGTGAATTCTATAGGATTTCTATAGCTAATTATGACACACTATTCAGTAGCACATTCTTTAGTAATAAGTATTCAAAAGCACGTTCTGTAGTATTTTTTATATGTATTCTTTTATTTTATCTGTTTTTTTGGTGTGTCAATTAATGTATATATATATATATATATTAATATTATTTTAATATGTTTATAGTAACCATTTATTTAATGAGCCCAGATTTTCCACTCAGTATTTCTCTAAAATGGACACAATTTGTACACAGAATACATAATTCATATATGTGCCTTTAGATTGGACATGTAAATGTTGTAGTAATAACACATTGGAATTCTGCTGATTTACTTCACTGTGGTCCATCGCACTGACCTCTCACACCCTTTTAAGTTAGCAGAATACCATATTTTGCTTCTCCATTGTTGTAGACCACCAACCCTTCCTCCATTTCCCCTTCCTTTTCTTAAGAAAGTCACTCCAGCTCTCATTTGGAGAGGAAACCCCTTTTGTGTCTGTGTTTTGACAGGAAACCAGTAGAATTGGAAGTATGCTAGTGAAACATGGATGCTTTGAACCCAGGCAGGTTGCATGGGAAACAAGCAGCTCGAATAAAGGAGCTGATCACTGTCTCTTTCTCTGCAGGACACTCACCTGTGTTGTCTGTAACATTGATCTTTGATTAGTCTGATGCTAAACATTTCCCCCTCAAGACATATCAGCTCTGCTTAGCCACATAAAAAAACAAGCTTTTTACACAGAGACAAAACACTGTTGCCTATTTGGTCAATGCACTACACTTGAAAATCACTAAGATGCAAGGACTTTCACACTTGAGTTTGGCTGCATGCTGTGTGTTTAAAGCATGTCAGCTTCCAAAGTTAGTTCATGCTAACTGGAGCCATTACACCTGCTAAATGAATGAGAGATCCTGATCCCTAATCAATTCTAAAACTAAATGAATATTATAATGTTGTACATACTGAATTTGAATTAGATGAAACGTGCACACCTGTTCATCATTTGAATTCTATATTAATGCATCAAATTGTGTTGCTTGGCAACCATAAATAGCCTTTATTACCTAGTGTTACCTAGTAAAGTGTTATAATTTTAACACTTTACCCAAAGGTTCCCTTTTATTAAAATTAGATAATGCATTACCTAATATGAACAAACAAGTTAATGCATTAGCTAATATAAACTAACATTCAGAATTATATTTTACAGCATTTATCACGATTAGCATTTATGAGGGTTAATGTTAGTTGATACAAATACAAATTGTTCATTATTTATGTTAGTTCATTGTGCTAACTAATGTTTACAGGTACTTTTAATTTTAAAAATGTATTATGTTCAAAAATAGACATGAACTAAGATTAAAAAATGCTGTAACGGTATTGCTCATTATCAAATCATGATAACTAATATAGTTAACTAATGTTAACAAATGTAACCTAAATATCGAATAATCATTGAAGATTTGTGTCTTTTATCATATTACTGTTTCTGCTGTTTTATAACCTTTTCACCTTGTCTAATAGCACCCTTTAACTACATAGCAAAATCACTGTAACACATGGCCTCTTTTGGCACATTGTTTTTATAACATAGGTAGTTTGAAAGCTTTTTCTGTGTTATCAAGGCAGGGGTTCTTTTTGTTATGCATGCAGTGTTTTCCACTAGCCCTTACACTGCGAGTTAATTACTGTGCAAGTCATTTAGAAGATTACTCCATAAACCCGCCATCACTATAGACTTTATAATGTAACGAAGCAGGTTAAGTGATTCATGAGTATATTTCATTTGTGAGAAGCCAGTAAGATTCATGGTTTCATGAATCTGTTTCATGGTTCATGGTTTTCCAATAACAAGTGTTTGCAAATGCTGAACACAATAGCAGGGATCTTTCTTTACTGTCGGCTTGTAACTGTAGGCCCATCTTTCAGGAAAAAGAATGCAGTTTAGCCCGACTGTATTCATATTTTGAAAGGCTATGCATTGAAAGGAATGATTCGAAAGAGTTTCAGTCGATGTTAATCCTATCTGTCTGTCTGTCTCTTTTTCTCCGTCTATCTCTCTCTCATTTCCTCTGCGTCCTGACTCTCTCGTGAATATGTTTGAGAGGGATCTTTGACAGTTGTGCTGTTTTCAGCAGTAGAGGGATAACAGTAGCTTATCCAGAGGAACTAATATCCCAGTTTGTATTCTGAATGGCTGCCCAGAGCTTTGCAAGAAGCATGGGATATTTTGCCAGCATCATCACTTCTTAATCCACTAAATTTAGTTTTTTCATTGATTGATACATTGATCAAATCATTTATCAATAATGTTAATGCACAACAGTTATATTATTGCATGTCTTGGCGTACTGAGCTCTCATCGCCCTTGTGTTACACAAAGCACTATTGATTAAAAAACTATTTTAACAGCTACTGTTGTTTAAAAGAACTTCAAAGTAGTCAGGGAAGGGTGATGAACCAGTTCCAGTTTTAGAAAAGATTACAGCTAAATTATTATGTGCTTCGATCTAAAAGCTGTTTGCTCACACTACTTCAAACCGGTATGTAGATGTCTTCATGTACACAGAAAATCTTTGTTGTTTTGCTTGAAGCAGAGACCGCCTGACCTAAAATCAACCTTTCTATAATGAGCACCTTTTGTCCCTCAAATGCACTCTGGGTAATGGTGAGCCGTCCCTTGATGTGACCCTGTTATCGTGGTGACGTAAGGACGCACAGTTTTCTTCCGATGATTGGTGGTTACTCTGATGACAGGATGTGGCAGCACCTGAGCTTGTTTTTGTCAGGCATTACATCATTGAAGGTGATGTCATCAGGGGGCTGTTTAGGTCCCTGTGCATAGCTGGAAACCGTCCAGAATTTCACGGGGTAATAGCTGTCTGTATCTGCACGCCCACTTCACTCCTCCAAGCACAAACAATAAACATGCAAACTGGCTGTTTGTAAGCTACCCTGTAGCAAGGTGCGTATGTCTAAGCATAAATGCTACAAGCATCAAGTTATCACGTCATTACCATTTACATTTTTTACAGTAGTATACATCTGTTCACCTCAAGATAGTAAATATTTCAGAGGTACTGGGTACATTACCACTTTCATCTGCCATGGTAAATGTATGCTGTCATAAATAAAAATCACAATGACACAAGAGAACGGTTATATAAAATTATGGGTAAGGATCAAAGATAATCAGCCACTGTGGTTTAGATGTAACATGGCTTTTAAAGATGTCCTCTGTAATGAACACCATGCGTTAATTTCTGGCTTTTCAAAGTCAAATAGCCTTGACCTTATTTATACATTGTAAATTGATGTTAAAATTTGACATCACAGAAAGGACATACTGAATCCACAATGCTCTGTGCTATAATATGTAAATCAAGTCATCTGATTGGTTGTTTATTGGCCTGCTGTCCTCAATTGTTAATGTTTTTCTTTGTTATTCAAATTCTCAGCTAGATATCACAGCTTTACACCTCTCATGAAACAAAGAAACAATGATTTAATGATAACATTTACTTTCTGTCGTTGCTGTATCTCTCTGTCTGTCAGTCAAAACGGACTTTAGGCAAGCGTGTGCATGTGTTGTAAAAGGGTGATCTCACTTCCTTCACCACAAAGCTAAAGGGTCGTATGTGGGCAGGACGGTCAGACGCCCAGAGGGGTAACAGGAGCATGTGTGTGTGTTTGGTGGGGGCAGGGGAGTGAATTGGCAGTGTTGTCATAGCAACACAGAGGATGTCAGAGAGCCATGTGCTCTGTGTGTCTGTCGTCTGCTACTGTCTTCCATCTCTTTCCATCTCTTTTTCATTCTCTCCAGCGCTCTCTCGCTCTCTCCCGCCCAAACCAACCAGGAAATGGCTCTCCACTGCGGTTGCCATGCCAACTGCCTGCAGCCCGGTGGTAAGTGGAGGGGCGCGTGATAATGACATTACTCTCGCTGGGCTAACTGTGCTCATCTCTCATTTCTCTTGTCTCACCATCCCTCTTTTTCTCTCCGCCCCCCATCCTTGACTCATTTTTTTCTCCTCTCACATTCTGCTCTTCTTCCTTTTTACAGTTTCTGTATTTGTGTCTCACTCGCTGATTTCATCACATATTCCCCTCATCACTTCTCTCTCGCCATTTCAGTGAGCAACTGTTTATATGTTGATGTGGGTAGTCGACCAAGTGTTTTTGGAAGTTGACATGTCCTGTGGTGCTTTACTGTACACCATGTAATACTATTTTAACAGCATTAAAGAAGCTAATTCTTTCATCATCAGTGTGCATGCAGCGTTCATGAGCTTGCATATTTCATATTCATATTTACATATTTGTACTTTTGAATATTCATTTGTCACACTTAGAGCTGGGCAGCAAGATAGTTAGTACCAAGCTAAGTAAAACTTCCCAGCTATTATATAAGCCTCATTCACACCATAGAACCAAAAATTCTGAGTTGAAAAGGCAACAATTATACAGTATTATTATATGGTAACCAGAAATATATATATACTGGTTTTATATCAAAGTATATATACATATAACAAGACTTAATGTATACATTTCCGTTATACATTCTTATAAATTTGTATGTTGATTTGGAAGGGTCCACCTATGTTAACTATACATATGCATGTATGTGTGTATAATAGTGGGTACCGATGACTGCTCTTTTATCATCAGTAAGGGGGGGAGGTTCCTTTTCATAAGCCCTTCTATTTCTCCACACACACACACACACACTCTCACACTTACACACACCCCCCTGCTTTGGACACAAATGAACCGGGAGTGTTTAACAAAGACAGACTGGATGCGTGAGGCTGGTTCCCTGGTCACAGCCTCGGCTAATGGTGCATAAAACCGTGCGTGTGGAGACGGTGAGGGAGCAGAGAGAGAGAAGGGAAGGGAAGCAAGTGCTGTCAGCCATTTTTTCCTCTTTTCCCCTCCCTTACCTCATTTTTTTTACAATGCTGTTGGTCGCCATTGGCTGTCGTTGGTGGGAGAGTCTTACCTAATTACCTGAAACGCAGAAGCATCGCCTTAGCTCAGCCCTGTTTGGATTTTTTTATCCGTTGCACATTGCTTGGTCTCTCCTTTTTATTTCCATTTTTTTTCTTCTTTTTCATATTTTTGTTGTGGACCTTGTGGATGAACAGATGTCATGTGTACCTGACAGTGAGAAAGGTTGATTTTATGTTTAAAAATAGGGCACCGTGTTGACCGAGACATTGAAACCAGCGCATCATCTCTCAAGATTGTATTCACTCTCCCTCCCCTTCCCTGGGAAAGATTCTCTTCAGCGAGGAGGGGGTGAACGGGTGGGATACAGGGGAAGACTCACTGGAGGGTCATCGGGGGATAGAGCAAGAGAGAGAGAGAGAGGAGAAGATTAGGGGGAACAAGCAGGATGCTTAAATTTCGCCGTGGCTCTGCATCTTCATTATGAAGCCATTAGTTAGCAGTGGCGGCCATGGAGTCTCCAACCAAGCTGATAAAAGCCCAGTGAGTATCGACCCTTCATTTCTAGCTCTTTCCTCTGAATTCAACCAGGACTCATTCATCAGATGAGCCTTGTGCACCAAACATAAGCATTTTGCTGTATGCAAGAAATGAATGGATCTTTTTCTTTATTTCTGACAGATAGATGAGTTGCATATGGTGCCATATCTGGGGATTGCATGATTTTGTGTGTCTTACAGTATTCCTAGCTTGTGTGTTAAGGCTCAGGGTACTTAGAGGGTTAATTGCATGTATTGTATGTAGATGTGTGTTAATTGACTGACATTTTGTGCAGATGTGGAATAGCATTGTATTTTATCGCTCAACCTCATCAAAACGTATTTTACGAGAGGCTGTCGAGTGCCACAACCTCATTCGTCGGCTGGTAGTGTAATATGTGTCAGTGTGTGAAGGCGGCCATGTGCACGCCCCCCCATCACCCACACACACACTCACATACAGTTGGCTCTGTTGTGTGTGTTCCGGTTGATGATGATTGTATCATGTCTGTTTGTCACAGGTATAAGGAATCAGTAAAGAATTTAGGCTAAATGGCTTTAGCACTGCTGTAATGACCGTGTGTATGTGTGTTCATGCATGTGTATGTGTGTGGGAGGAGTTGAGCATCGCTGTCAGCTTAATATGTTGAATTTCATATAGCCGTTTGTGACAGAACATCATTCCATGACTGAATCTATGAACGGCTGCATGTTTTTTGCATCTTGTACAGATTCACTCTGCATGTGAATGTATGTATGCCAGTGTGTGATCAAGCTTGACGGTGTTTGGACACGTGCGGCATCGGAAAGCGATCAGCTCTGGACTGCGGAGTGGAACAGTGAGCACTTTTAGCTGTAAATGAATTGATCTTCTGTCAGCCAAAATGTGTTTGTGTTTGGTTGGCCAGGTGTACAAATGTCTACATCCCACCATCACTCAACATCAATCAATTTTTTTATTTTTAAAGATCATTTATTGAACCGTTGTCTGCATGTTCTTTTACAAATACAGTATGTCAGTAAAATCAGTGGTTTATAACCTGGATACATATATAGTTTGTAGCTCCTTACCAGTTGAATTTTGTGTAATTTGTTACATTCAGTTCAGTTGCACTGTTGAGAATACAATGATCACAAACAATTTACACAGAAATTCGTTACATGAATGAACTTAGTATTGTATTCAATACTAAGAATACAAATTCTTAGTATTGTGATTTATGTATTTTATGTGCGCTGCTATTTAGGGTTGTGCTGCTCTTAAAGTCGGCTGGTCCAGAATGATTTTGTCATTGTTTTTTAGTATTTTTTTAAACAGTTTTTAGACTAAATGTTCATAATTTCATGAAATTTAAAAAATTTCATAATCTTTTGCATTTTATTTCTGTACTGTTAGTTATTTTTTGCCTCCTCAGAGAAAATGTTTTATCCAATGACATGAAGCCATGAATGCATTTGGGAAACTAATTTAAAATCACTCTTGTGGGAAATGTGTGTGCGGAGTTCCTATTTTAAACCTGTGGGACATGCTGTTTCTTTTCGTGTATCAAGGATCTGTGTTTAGAGAGCTACATCATGACATTACAGTAACAGGAAGTGGTCATATGCATTTGCTTTATTTATTTTACAATAACATGGTAATATATTGGCACGTGAGAATATCTGACCTGTTTAATCTGACGCCTAGTCAAAGCTCTTTAATCTTTTGATCCTCTCAGCTCAGGAAACTGAGATGTGCCTCGAGCAATGCTAAGGCTTATGGGATAGATGTGCAGCTTTGAGTCCTCCAGCATCAGCCCTTATAAATAATGTCACTCCTCTTGCATTGACAAACATGAGCTCATTGCATACTTACAAACTACATGGTCATAGATCCACATCTCAAATACACAACAGCAGATAGAGCTACATTAGCAGCAAACGAAAAAGCACGCGTTGTCACATTCACTTATATATGCACACACAACAACACACTTTCAAACCTGCATAAAGCAATTTTTTGGACACCACAGTGGGAATCTTATTTGGTTATGTGGGTCATTAAGACTGCAGTGTATTCTTTGCCACTCTTGCAAACTGCAGACAATTTAAAAAAACAAGGATCTTTAGAGAAAGAAAATTAAACATAAAAGTATTGTGATATTTAAAAATACAACACTGTATTGATATTTTCACATAATGATTAGCACAGTCTTGAATAACTATACACTAAAGCTCACATAATCTCAATGTTTTCACAGAGTGACCTAAATGTTAATGATATAGCCAGGTCCCTGCTGATCAAATGTTGATTTAAACCTATGGTCCTATAGCGTTTATTAGGCATTGTTGCCATAAATGTTCATTTATTTACAGTTTCCCTCAGAGGCATCGCAGGAGTGGCATTTGGGGCCCCTTTATGTGGAGTGTTCTGTGTGTGACCTGTGCTCAGTTTGACTAAAACCCTCTCATGTTAATTGACTGAGGTCTGTTCTAAATTGTGTGGTGGGAGAGTTAGTCCTTATTATGTGTTACAGTGACATGAAAAGGGCACTTAAAGGACAGGAATGGACCCCTGGGTGTGTATAGGGGACAGGCAGGATATTGTTATTGACACACATATTGACTACTGCCACGACTTAACATTTTTCCAAATTATGTCTCTGCATACCAAAATGTGTTCACAGGGAAGCTGGCCCACATTTGGCATCTTTGTTTGGTCTTTTTTTGACATTTATGTTTGCCTAATTATCTTCCCTACCCATTATGCTTTGCTGGACTGTTTTCTGATGAAGAAAGACAAAAAATTGAGCTACCTTTAACACCGTGTTTGGCCAAGCGTTCCTCCACACTGACTGTTGACGTGTCAGTTCTGTTGAATATTTCTTCAGTGGCCGCTGCTAACATTCAGGCCTGGGGTAAAATGGTTATGGGTGGGTCAACTGTGAACCTAATACTGTGTTCTAAGCAGGTAGGATGCCATAAGGTTGCAGCATCAGGTCATTTGTCTGTTTACACCAAAAGAAATAGACAGCAGGTGGCAGACTATCTGTTTACTGGTTAGCAAGAAAAAAACTGTAGAAAATCAGTAATAGTTGCAGGAAAGTGAAATTGAACTTCATAGTCAATTTAGGAAATATTTGGGGGTTTTCGAGAAACTTAAAACACATTAGCCACTTTTCAACTTACGGGCTGCTCTGGAGTCAGTGCCCGATCTGGAACCCTTCCACACTTTCACCACAGAAAAGGTGATTCTGAGCCAGAATGATTAGCCTTCCACAAGCACCCTAAACCTACTTGTTTCAAACCAGGAACCAGTAAAGCTGCAGATTACGTCTGGTTCTACACATAAGATACAAGGTTTCTTTTTTTTTAACTCAGTTTATCACCATCCTTTTCCTCCAATCACAGAACATTTTTTAAAAAATTCAGTGTGATCTCACTTCTCCCGCTACATTTCTTTAGAAAGCTCTTTTCCTCATAATTAAGATGCTGTTACACTTTGCTTTGTGTTGTGGGGAAGCAGAATGCTGCATGTGTGTATCATCATCTTCACATAAAAAGACACATTGGTAAATGGCGTCTCTTAGGTGCCCCTCTTGTCGGCCCAGCTAGTATTCACTCTATTGTTCCCTGCTGGACCTGGATTTATTATCATAGTGGTTTTGATGGCTAGTTTTTGCAGTGGAGGGAAGTGGAGATGTGATGTGTGTATCACAGCTGACAGCGGTGACTGCTGAGGGAATGGCCTCCAGGTACAGGGAGGGGATTGAAAGTTCTGCTGATATTACAGTGTCTTTATTTCAGGAGTGCTGAATGCACTCACTGACCTGACGTGTATGTGTGAGAGAGCTGCTGCAACACGTCACTGTGTTTGTGCTGTGAAGACACTAATTAAACTGCTGTATACCAGTGAAGAACAGATACACAGACACCTCTTTCTTTCTTTCTTCATTGCGTTTTTCAACCTTTATCTCTCATTCATCAATTCTGTCTTTTTTAGCAATTTCTGTCTCAATTTCTTTTTTGTTTGTTTGTTTGTTCAGTCTTTCTGTTTTTTATTTATTCTTGTTTTATATCTTGTTTTAAGTTAGTTTTTTCATTTATTTAGTCTTGTTTTCTTAAGTTTCATATTTAACTTTCTTTCAGCTTTTTTCATTCCCCCTTTTCATGCTTTCTGTAATTCTGGTATCTCTGTTGGTCCAGATATAACTTCTGTCAAATATATGTATTATTATCTGCTCCTACCCGGTATGTGAGGTTGTTTTTTTCTGTTCAGGCTTTCCATCTCTTGGGAGTATCAACTGCATTTCCGGCATGTATATGATTATGGTAGTGGAAATTAGGTCAGATGCATTTTGTATGAAAGCTATACTCAGCCACAGCTGGCTGAAGTCATCCAATAGCCCCCCCCAAAAAAGCTATTTTACTTGTGAACACACACACACATGAACACACAGGGACACAATCGAAAACCTGATTGAATGGCCTTTATCGGAATGCGACAGTGTGTGCCTGCGTGTGTGCTGTGTGCTCTCTAATATTAGCTAAAATTGGCTCTTTGCGTCTTATCTGTGAGCTATTGTCAGAGTCTCTTCTCTTGCACAAGTACACACAGACACACACACTTTGCTCTTGCAACCACACACCTTCTAAATGCAGATAGTACTGGGCTATTCCATGTCTGTCATTATTTGTATTTCTTTACTAAATGATTGTGTTTGTATAGATGTGAACCAGCCTGTCACTTACTATAAGCTGAAACAATAATAAAACACCAGGAGTCTCCAAAGATAAATAATTTATAAAAATTATAAATATAATTTAACAGAAATATAATTTCTCCTCTGCTCCAAATTTAACTTCTAATATTTGTGTAGAATATATGATATTCTTTTACATCTAAGGTTATTTATATCAGTACCAAAGTCGTCTGAAGTGGCAATTTTTCAGAGAACAGCTTATTCAGAAATTTAAAAGAATTTACTTGCCTTCATGGTGTTATAATCTTGGTTTTCTTTCCTCCATCAGACAAAATAGAATGTAGATGGTAGACAGAATGTTTAAGCTGATTATTTCCATACAATAAAAGTAAAAGAAGAAAGATGCTGGTAATTTGCCAAAAAAAAAAATCAAAATGCCAAAAAATAGTGTAAAAGAATGTTAAAATAGTCCATACAATTTGCACACAATATACAAGTCTTGATGCCATATACTAGTCTTTAGTAGGGAACAGTCCTGTATCATTGATGTTAAACCAGATCTTCACATGTTCTGCTGTTTTTTTAACAACTAGGTTATGAGGTTGCAAGACCTACAAATCACTTGTCAACAACAGTTAGCATTAGCAGAAGAGCGGTAGGGTTGTGTAGCAAAGAAATAAGAGGAGACTGTTGACCTGTGTGGCATTTGGTTGGGCCTGACAGAACTGTAGATGGGTTTGGGAGCTTATTTTAGCCTTGATAAAGCAATGAATAATTTCTCAGCCTGTTAATGATGGAAAAGCGGACTGCAGTGTTTCACAAAATTGGCATTGTTTGGAATTTAGCAAAGACACACCACAATCCATGAACTTTAAAGAAATGAAAGTGTTTGTTGATGTTGGTCTTTGTATTCCCAGTATTCCCATATGAAGTTTGATTTCATCTGTCAAGATCATCAGCTGTATTATTTCCATCCTATTTCTCTGTGTGTTTGATTCCACATGCAGCTTCCGGCAGACTTCAGCAGATTACACCTGGCAGACGGGATTCATCCCCAGGTGACGCACGTTTCCTCCAGTCACTCAGGATGTAGCATCACCAGTGACTCTGGGAGCAGCAGCCTGTCCGACATCTACCAGGTAACAACACTATGTCCATATATGTTATGTTTGTGGTACTATGCAGCTATAGTACCAGCTGCGTAACAGTGTTATTCTAATGCCAGACATATTACATTAAGCTCTAAACCAGCATGGGTTCATTTTCAGTTGTTTATACAGTACTGCTTTGAACTAATAATGGAATGATGCACCTAAATATGAATGAAATTTCTGTCAGCATTTACTCAGCTCTGTCATTACATATCTGTATGCTCTAAAAATGTTTTTGTTGGACAATATTTTTGACAAACCTTCACGTGACTGTTTCGCCAATTAATACTGACAGTCCAATGTGCCAAGCTTCAAAAAGAACACAAAAATAACACAAAACAACCACATTCTAAATCTCATGAAATTTATTGATGGTCACATTACAGCATACGTATTTGGAACTACACAAAGAATACTTGGTGAACAATTCCTTGTATAATGTACATGAAAGGTACACAGTTTATCACTATGTGTATTCCGAGGGTATGTGTTCCTGGATATTCAAACTAATAACTTTGCTTTTGTAAACATCATGCTCACCTAGTTGAGCTACAGGCACTTTGCAAAGATCACGCAACTCTATATTTTCTAATACAGTTTCTGTCAACTGAGGCTTAACCAATGACCTGTGAAATTGAGCCAGTGAGTTTCAAACAGAGAGACCTCATTTCACCCTTAACATATCTGTGTCAGGCTGTAAAAATATGTGTGTTTGTTTGTGTGTGTGCCTCCATAAATCTGAATAATTGTGTTGGGCTTGGTGTTTGCCTGGCTGTTTAATTGATTTTCTTGTGTGATGTGTTTGCGGATTAAAGAGCTTTAATGGTAGGCTGCGTGCAGGAGTGTATGGGAGATGATTTAGTGTATGCAGCATTCATGATCCTGACCTGATAGTCATCTGTTAACGTCTCATTAACAGCTGGACCTTGTCCTTGTGAAAAGAGGTTGTGAGAGGTTGTGATATCACCGCTCTGGACCTTACTTCACTACAACTGTCCTCACCTCCCTTATTAAACAAGAGCAGACTGTGTAGAATATTGTCAAATAAATGAGCTGTTTAAAGCTAAAATGTAAAATGGAGATACATGCACCTGTGACCATGTGCTAAGTTGCAGTGTTGCTTGGCAACCATAATCAGCCAACAGTTAAAATATATTAACAGTTAAATAGTTTGAGCTATGTCACTTGGCAGAAGAGAATTATCTTTCAGATTATTTTTAATACAAATTATTATTATAATAGTCATTTAGTATGTTTTTAACATCAATGATAGGTTAATGTAGAATTACAAAGTAGCAATGTATTTACAAAGCTAATAACTAGCTTATTTTGACTTCTGACTTCTGCAGTGACCCATTTAACAGTACATCAAAAATGTGTACTGTATTAACAATTTTACAGAGCCTGTAATGTTAAGTTCTTGACAGCATGACTCAGATGACATACTAGGGTGTGTGAAGGTATATACTATAGTTATCTTACAGTACTTCAGGGTTCTATTGTCAGGAGTAATGGCTCATATCCTTCATGTGGATGCCAACACGGTCACATAATTTTTTCACTTTGAATAAAACATGACTTCAGGTTCTTCTGGGAGACTTGAAAGCATTGATCCAAGAATAGCCCCACTGAAAAATGTATGTTCCCTTCACGCTCATCTCAGCTGCCCAAACATTGCTATGATTCGCACCTGACATGACAGTTTGAAAGATCAGTCCCTTTATTTGCAGCAGTGTATTTACACCCATTGTGTTTGTCGTCCCTGATTAGCTGTTAACTCACTTCCTGCTTAGTTAACATCAGTGGTGCCGTTCGATGTGCATCTCGCCAGCTGAGGAAACAAGATTGACCCCAAAAGTGACGTGACTGGTTTGTCGAGATGAGTCTTGAGTGCAATAAGTTTGGGTTCTTCAGGCCTGTCTGATGGAGACCTAATAATTTGAAGCTAGTTACCAATGGAACTCTGTCTGAATGAAGAGGTGATGTTAATCCCAAAAGATTCAGCTAATAGGTGACTATTTAGTGATTTTAGGATAAAAAAAATCACAGTAATGATAAAGAGCCATTGATACCTTTTGTCAACAAGATTGCTGTTGTTTAAGCATTTAGATATCCAACCGCCTTGCACCATTGGTTTAGTTGCCTTGCCTTGGGGATACTTCGAAATTGTAACTTACTAAGTTCCTCATAATCTTTTGAAATATCAGTATTTAGATTTAACACTGCTTAAGAATACACATTACTCACAGTTTGGGAACAGGAAATTAGGCTTTACAGGCATTTGATATTTATTTGCTATATGTGCTGATGTGTAGATCTGAGTTTGTGTTTTACCTTCAGTTTGATCTCTGATCAGCCTATTGAGTGTCTTTGGGGTCACAGAGGCTTTTAGTAGAACATGACATGTTTAGATTTGCTTAAACCTCCTTTAGAATGCTTGTGATAGACAACTTTCTGTTTTTTATATCAATGTATTTTGCCACCTGCCACCATAATTCCTTCCTTCCATCCCTAGTAAAAGCCCTGCCTCGCAATGCCCCGCCCAGTTTGCACTCTGAGTGGCTGCTTTCAGCACTGTCTGAATATTTCATGAGTAATGCAGGTCATTTAAGTCAAAATGACATGCATTTGTGAGAGCTTAGATCAAGGGGCTTAAAAATTAAAAGTGACTGGAAGCCCGAGCTCTAAAGATGTGGCTGGAACCAGGTGTCTGCCAGCAGTTGGTCAAAGCGACATTGCGTGCAGTTGCAAGGAGAAAAAGAGCTTCACTGGGGCTCCAAAGCCAGGTGAGAATGGTCTGGTGAGATGGTGTCAGACATTTTGGGATTTTTGTTTTTGCGCTGTCTACCTACAAGGTTTTGGTCCTATTATAGTAATGTGGATGCTGGGTTGTATTTTCTCAAACCTGAAATTGTCATTTTTAATATAGCGTAATTTAGTTTAATTTGTTCACAGAAGAAAGCAGCAGCAGCAACAAGCTTGGAGTTTAGGTCTTTGTGTACTCATACAGTAATTCCATGCTGCTGTTATACAGGTGTAAATTTGCAGGAGATAAAGGTTGATTTTTGTACTTGTTCTGTTCCTGAGGTCGTTGTATTTAGCTTTACGTTAATGGATTTGGCAGATGCTTTTATCCAAAAGTGACTTATAATGGCATTCAAGGTATATTTAGTTTTTTGTGTGTGTTCCCTGGAATTGATCTCTTAATCTTACTTTAACTACAGAAACACTTGTACATATGATAAAACTAATAGAAAGAGATGTTTTTATTTTTAATCTTATATTAGCATCTTATGTGTTGCAATAAATTACATTATTAAATGTGTAGCATGTTCATTGATTGTAGTTTTTAATCTCTGCATAAACAATACTTTAAATTGCATTTTCTGTGTGATTTGCTTCACATGTCAGATTGATCAGTTGTTTCTGATTCGCAGGCCACCGAGAGTGAGCCGGGCGACATGGACCTCAGTGGCCTGCCCGAGACGGCCGTCGATTCAGAGGAGGATGACGATGAGGAAGATATTGAACGTGCCTCAGATCCCCTCATGAGTCGAGACATTGTCCGAGACTGCCTGGAGAAAGACCCCATGGACAGAACAGATGATGACATAGGTATAAGATGCTGCATAAACCCAAGCAACATGGACACAATTCTTAACAAAGACTGGGGGTGCACTCAGTCAGGCTAGAACATCAGATATTACCTAAAAAAAAAGAGGTTCATAAAAGCAACCAAATATTTCGCCAGGAAGGGTGAGACAACAAAAGGTTGCGCAGACTATAGAAGCAAAGACAGACAGGCAGAGAAGTGTTGTTGTTTTTTCTAGGTCATTCTCTTAGCCAAACCTCTCAAAACGCATTAAAATTTGATTGGCTGGGCTGCTTCCACGGTTACGCTTCAGTGCTGCAGTGCCAAGCACAGGTCACAGAGTACCCAGACAGGCCACAGGCAGAGAGTAAAACCCCAAATCTCACATCTGCATGCTCGCTCTCAACAGAGCCTCTCTGGGCTCTGTGCAGCCCTGTCACACTAGTTAAGGCTTAATTTAGTTGGTCTGTTGAGCACAGACTGAAAAAGTGTTACATCTGGGTTGGCAGTTCCAGTAATTAACATTGATTTGTATAATAATTATAACATGTCAATAAATGCACAAAAGAGGTTTAGTCAGCTGTGTTCTTGGAATAGCGTGGCAATTGTACTGTACCTGCAAACAAGCTTAACAAATGTTCAGCAGGGTCAAAAAGTCTGAGACCACTTTGGTATGTTTTTAAAACTAGGATTTAAAAAACTAGGATTTAAAATAAAGAAATTATATAATGTTTTATATACACTTAAACATTTTTTTATGTTTTACCCAGGCTTGTAGAATCAGTGGCAGCCTAACTAGATCATTTGTCAATTATAATGTAATTCACAATAAAGCATTTTCATTAGTTTTTTCCATGTATACATTTTTTCATGTATAAAGTCTTTCATATTGTATAGTAAGGTTATTCAGTTCTCAGAAATAGCTTCATATTAATAATGCATTCAGTGCTTGGTTGCTGTTATTTTTATAGCCATGGAAAGAATGTTTTTCCATTCGCCTTGTGGGAAGCACAAACTGCAACTGGTAGAGAGAAAAACCATCAATGAAAGACCCTCAGAGTCTCTTTCTGTCTCTCTGTCTGTCTCAGGCTCATGTATTTCACTTAGTTTGAATTCCACTGCTTGTTTCTGACCCTGTTCCTCAGAGCAACTGTTGGAGTTCATGCACCAGCTGCCAGCCTTTGCCAACATGACCATGTCGGTCAGACGGGAGCTTTGTGCTGTCATGGTATTCGCTGTGGTGGAACGGGCCGGCACAATTGTCCTTAATGATGGTGAAGAGGTCAGTCAGACTTGCCTCACATGAGAAAGTACCATAAGCCTAACTGCTCTTACTCTCTAAACTCTCACCCTCTAACCTTTATCTATGATCTTGATTTCCCATGTAACAGAGAACATTCTCTTAAAGTTCTCTTAAAATGATCAAAAAGCATTCTTCTTTCTTAACTTAGTTTGATTAACATTCTTATAACCAGGCAATAAGGTTAACATAACGTCTAAAAAAATGGACATTTTAAACATTCCTAGAACATTTTTAATGTTTTTGTTACTTAAATGTTAGGGAAACGTTCATACTACCTAAGATTGTTAGTTGGGTTGTGGTCAAAGTACTGTACATACTCTGTATGTTATCCTTTATCAGTAGCCTGTAGCATAAATTTTCACAGTAATTCCTTCACAGTTCTTTATTTAATCCTAAAATCCAGGCCTTTGTTTTAGTTTTATTAAAGGCCTTTATTCCCCTTAAAGGAGTAGTTTACCCCAAAATAAAGTCAAAAAATTTGCCACTTGAAAATTGTATCCATACAACAAGAGTGTATAGTGACCAGTGGCATCTTTTTTGGATGAACTATTCCTTTAAACCTTTCACAGGCTTTCTCTGCAGTCTTGTGACAGTCTTCATTGGCTGTACTCACACGTAGCTCCATCCGTCACTTTCCCTTCATCAGCCAATCAGCCATTCAGCTTCTGCTCTGTTAAACCTGAATGAGTGCCAGCATTCAGCATCTTGAGATTACAAGTTTGCCCGTGGTATAGCTGGGATCACTTATCTTCTTATCTCAATATTGACTTGCCAAAAAGAGCCATTTTCCCCCAATGCATCCAAATAATTGAAAGCAGGACAGGGCTCAAGGCTTGTGCAATTCACAGCGCCGGCATGTTTCACTGTTGTCAATACTCCAAACAACTAAATACCAGCAGCATGTAATTGAGCCCTTATGCATGATTTCAGTCACTGTCAGTAAAGTTTGGTAATGAGTCATGATTCTGTCTAAGATCACATCCAAAACAAAAAGCTTGCACCTAAAAATCGATCTATCATTTAGCTATCCCTTTAACATAACATTAAAAAACATTATATTACTGTTATAACAGACTGTATTAAGGTTTGTTCTCCTGGCTTTCACTGGCTCTGCAGCTGTGCAGAGAAAGTTGGTGGAGGTTTATTGGAGGTTTGTTCACTCATCATTGTTTCTTTTAGCTGGACTCGTGGTCTGTGATTTTAAACGGCTCGGTGGAGGTCACGTACCCGGATGGCCGGACAGAAATCCTGTGCATGGGCAACAGCTTTGGTGTGTCCCCCACCATGGAAAAAGAATACATGAAGGGTGTGATGAAGACCAAGGTGGATGACTGCCAGGTTGGTCATCATTCATCTGATGGGATGAATCTCATGATTAAAGTTGACTTTTTTTGTTTATTTTGCTTAAAAACAATGAACCCTTTCTGAAGCAGCCATAGATTTGTTTTACCTCACAACATTCTGGCGCTATCGCCTTATTTGTAAAGGATATATGTAATTAAATTTGGACTTAATGAGGTCCCTTAGTAGGTGGCATAATGTGAAAAAATCACAGAGCAAAAGATCTTAATTGTTTGTGTAAAAATTTGCTTTTTTGCTTTATGCAAAATATGTCTTCCTATTCCTTCAAATTGTGGGGCAAAATAAACCCTGAACATTTCATGAAACAGTTTTCATGATAAAAATTCCACTGTTCTATCCAAATTATGAATCAGGATTTAAGGAGAATGTCAGTTATAACCACCCAACCTATTTCAGCCATTTTGCAATGACTCATTTACTGCAAAAGTGATGTAGCCCTGCCCATTCATTAAGCATGAGAATAATGTGGTGATTAGTGAAAATTTAGCAGTAATGAAATCTTGTGTCTGTTTCACTGCACTGCCATAATTATCATGGGGAATAATTTGAACGTACTGCTGCACCTTGAAAGTAATTTGATTGTGTTCATGCTCAGTCTGGATTCTCTTCTCTGTTAGTTTGTGTGCATAGCACAACAGGATTACTGCTGCATTCTAAACCAAGTCGAGAAGAACATGCAGAAGGTGGAGGAGGAGGGGGAGATTGTGATGGTGAAGGAGCACCGTGAGCTGGATCGCACGGGCACCAGAAAGGGACACATTGTCATCAAGGTGAGAACCCAGTGCAGAACAAGTTACATTATAATCATACTATTTAATTACATACAGTATGTATATAAATGTGTGTGTGGTCCTGGTATTCACTACATTATGGAGACCCTCAAGTAAAGTAATACTTGAGTAATTTTTGACCTTGTGGGGACATTTTTCAGGTCTCTTGAGAAAACAGGCTTATAAATCATAGAATGATCTTTTTAAATTCTAAAACAGCAGAAAGTGTTCTGTGAGGGTTAAATTTACGGTTAGGGTTAGTGTAGGGCGATAGAATATAAAGTTTGCACAGTATAAAAAACCATTACGTCTATAGAATGTCCCCATTAAACTTTAAAACCCAACTCTGTGCGTGTGTGTGTGAGTGACTGAGACTGAATAATTTAGGAAAAAGCAGTTGGGATCTCCTTCAATACTCTTTAAAAAGCATCTTAATAAGAGTGATGCCTCAAGAAGGCAAATGTGTATGGTTACAATAGCCTATGTGGTGAGGACCAATGGGCCAATACATCAGTCAGCGTTCATTAGGAAACACTTCCTTGTACTCTCGATTGACAAGCTGTTCCCTCTGATTTATGCAGATGCATTGAACATGTCACTTAATTGATTCCTAAACATGAAGATCTGCTTAGCATGGCACAGTAGATGCTTACATGGGGTTGAATACCAGATGGGTTTTATGAGTCAAATTCTGGCATCTTGAGAGGGCCTTTGAATAACACTTTATCACTCATACATCCCCTTCCATAGGGCACATCGGAGCGTCTTACCATGCATCTAGTAGAAGAGCACTCAGTGGTGGACCCCACCTACATCGAGGACTTCCTGCTTACCTACCGCACCTTCCTGCCAAGCCCCATGGTGGTGGGCAAGAAACTGTTGGAGTGGTTCCATGACCCAAGCCTCAGGGACAAGGTACGTCTCCTTAGTCTTCTTAGTAGCATGAGTTCAGGAAAAGGCTAAGAAAATACAAACAGAAGTTTTTAATTTTGGGTAAACTGACCCTTTAAGCAAATGCTCCAAGGCATGAACTGTAGTGATCAGTAACCTCATATTTTATCAGGTTACACGGGTAGTCTTGCTGTGGGTGAACAATCACTTCAATGACTTTGAGGGTGACCCCGCAATGACGCATTTTCTGGAGGAGTTTGAGTACAATCTGGAGAGAGAGGTCAGTTGTCCGTAATACAACTTCAAAACTGTTGTAGAAATTACATCTTTGTGGTGGAGTCTACTATAAAAACCTAACCTATATTTTTGCTCTTTGTTGTTCAACCAGAAAATGTGTGGGCACCTAAGACTGTTAAACATAGCATGCGCTGCCAAAGCAAAGCTGCGGGTGGTGACCCTGACCAAACCCTCCAGGGAAGCCCCCCTGGCCTTCACTCTGCTGGGGGGTTCAGAGAAGGGCTTTCGCATTTTCATCGACAGTGTGGAGCTAGGCAGCAAAGCTGCAGAAGTTGGCCTTAAACGAGGAGACCAGGTACACAGCAGCACCCTGCAGGTTCTGAAGTACTGCCAGAGACTGCTGAAATGGTTGTTCAAGTGACATTATAATGGCAACATGTTGTATTCTGAGCAGCTATATAACAGTAGTTGTGGGCTTATCAGGCAGGAGGAGCATTTCTAATTGCCGTTGTCAACCAGTGAAAACTTAGTTTGTCACAGCACTCAGAGAATTAGGGCCCTAAAACAGTGAGAAAAGCAGCAGCCATTTCTGAATTCCACAATCAGTCGTTTGATTTAGTTTCTATGTACTCTGTCATTCAAAGTAAAAACAGACAAATATGTCTCTAACGTGTCTAAATAGATCCACAAAACACCTTCACACAAGTGAGAAATGTGATTTTTGGCTTTTTTAGTTTCACTAAAGGAGAATTTGTACTCATATTTGTTTGTGTGTGTCAGTTAGTGACAACATGTATATTAAATGTATAGAAAAATATAAAATGTTCAATCTATATATTTTCCTTGTTTCTTTCAGTTATTGGAAGTAAATGGTCAAAATTTTGAAAATGTGCCACTATCAAAAGCCAACGAGATCCTACAAAACAACACACATCTGTCTATTACTGTGAAAACAAATCTCTTAGGTAAGTTACTCACAATTTCCACGTGTGCACAGACATTGAAAATGAAAAAATGTTATTTAAACCTGACACAGCTTCATATGAAAGCTGCAAGGTCAGGTGTTGTTCCTTTTGCACTATAAAGCAACGCCTAAAGGTTGACAATGGAAAATATAGCCATAGTTCTTTTTGGAAGGCTGATTGTTCTTTGAAAATGTCAGATGTTTCATTTGTCTTTGCCATTCCTGCTCTCAGTGTTTAAGGAACTGCTGGCCAGGCCTGAACAGGAGCAAGATCACGACCAGGATGAGGAACCAGACAGGAAGAATGGGGCTCCTCACATCCCCAAAATTGGAGACATTAAGAAAGCCAGCCGCTACTCCATCCCTGACCTGGCTGTTGATGTGGAGCAGGTGATGGGTCTTGAGAAAGCCAGCAAGAAAGCAAAGGCTAACTCTGTAGGAGGCAGAAACAAGTTGAAGAAGATCTTTGATAAGACACTGACCAGTATTCTTCCACCCAAACCGTACAAGTAAGCAGTGCTTAATTTAATTAACATGGGAAGACTCCATTGGTGCGTTTGTTCATGCAGTGTTATAACTGATTTGTTCACAGTGATGTTGGGGTGGGCCAATCCCAGGATGACAGTATTGTAGGGCTAAAGCAGTCAAAGCAGATCCCTCCTGCTCTTCCTGTCAGTGGAAACCTTTCATCCAGTAACCCTGACCTGCTGCAGTCACATCATCGCATACTTGACTTCAACAACCAGCCTGGTAAGACTCTTCATGTGATGTAGATTAGTGGGATGTGTAACTGGATCAACATTCTTGTTGGTTCTGAAACCACATTCATAACAACCAATCAGATTTTAGCAGCAGAGGTGGGGTTGGGGGTGTGAACATTTTGTCAACCTTCTTGTTTCACTCCAAATTTAGGAATATGTTTAATTTTAGGAATTTAAATTATGAGTCAGTAAATTGAGTTGAGAAGCTTATAGTTTAATTGTATTTTTTGCGGTATCTTACTGTTCATTTCATTACATTGGGGCATATACAGAACCCTTGAAAGATGCTTAATACATGCATATTTAATAAGAAGCTCATGTTATACTGAATGTCCTTTTTCAGAAGCTGTCTCTTTAAGTGAGTATTTCATCCTGTCAAAGAATCTTCGACTACTACTACTACTATCTTTCTAATCAAACTGTTTTTCAGAGCACATGGCTGGCATTGATCAAAATTTGCTCCTCAAAATTCTTTATATGGCACAGATTTGGTGGGACTCAAATTTATGGTTTTATTCTTCAGTTTAAAACACTTTGAATTGGGTAAAATTCGATGATGGTTCAAGAATGTTTGGTTAATTAAATCTTGTGCACTGATTCATGTTGTTTTCACAAGTAGTGGTTTTGATGCAAACCTGGAATGATTGACATTAAAAGTTTGGTTTGTTGGAGTAGTCTAAACATGTGTCCATACCAAGAAACCATTCTCAAGGCCATTTGAAAATTAGCATTTTTAGTATTGCACTATTAAGTGCAATAATGGACTTATACATTATGAAGTGCTTTAAGCTTTTTAAACATTATAAAAATCCAATAATTAAATAAAAAAGCAAAATCAAAAGAGAAAAGGAAAATTGTCATTGCATGCACATAATCCTGAAGTGCTTATCCACCCAGAAAAAGATTTGAGTGTTGGTTAATGAAAGGGTTAAATGTATCAGCATTAAGTCATGTCCCTCTTTTCTTTCAGACATGTCAGACCAGGTACTGCGAGTGTTTAAGGCTGATCAACAGAGTCGCTACATCATGATTGGGAAGGACACCACTGCAAAAGAAGTCGTAGCTCAGGCCATCCGAGAGTTTGCCTTGACCGCCGCCCCAGAAGCCTATTCGCTGTGCGAGGTGTCAGTCACACCAGAGGGCGTCATCAAGCAGCGCCGCCTCCCTGAACAGCTCTCCAAACTGGCTGACAGGATACAGCTGAGTGGCAGGTGCTGCATATGATTTCTTTTTAAGTAATAGTTTGTCAAAAAATAAACATTTTGTTATTTTTTGTGGAGCACAAAAGATGTGTATGTAAAGGGTCTATATGTAGTTCTTTTCAAACAACATTTTGTGGTGACTATGTCTGCCTAGCTTTGAAATGGGACAATAGAAGCACCATAAAACATACCAATAAATACCAATATAAACACAGTTGAAAGGAAAAAGCTATTTAAAGCTTCTTATTGTTTTTTTTCCCATGCAATAACAACAACATACATATTAGCAGCAACTAAGAAAATAATAACCACATAAGTGTCTTTGAGCATTTGTTCTGTGTGTATTAATATAACGTCATTGCACACATTGGTAGTTGCATTTGCACACAGCCAGACTCTAATAACTTGGAACATCCTTTGACCTCTCCTCTCATTGGCCTTTTTTTTGTGTAGGTATTACCTGAAAAGCAACATGGAGACAGAAACATTGTGCTCAGATGAAGATGCCCAGGAACTGCTGCGGGAGAGTCAAATCAGCCTGCTTCAGCTCAGCACAGTGGAAGTTGCGACGCAGCTGTCCATGCGTGCCTTTGAGCTGTTCTGTGCCATCGAGCCCACAGAGTACATTGATGATCTGTTCAAGCTAAAATCTCGCTTATCTGGTCCTCCCAGTCTCAAGCTGTTTGAGGAATCCATCAACCGGGAGACCTTCTGGGTGGCCACAGAGGTTGTGCGTGAACCCAACCAGCTCAAACGCATGAAGATCATCAAGCACTTCATTAAGATTGCCCTGCACTGCCGCGAGTGCAAGAACTTCAACTCCATGTTTGCCATCATCAGGTACAAAAAGCTTTGATGATGTCAGCAATAAAAAAAATGTTACACTGGATATTTACAATCAGGTTGAAATAAAAAATAATGGCAAAACAACAGATTATAATAATGAATTATAATATTTTACAATGTTTATTACTACTGCAATATTTTAGGAGCATTATAATGTTATATAAAGAACTTGGTATTAGGAATTACTTCTTTAATTACAGCCATTCATTGCCATTAGCATCCCAGTGTCTTTTACAGCATGTCCCATAATGCATTCGATTCTGTTGACACAGGCAGCCTCATTATTTAGTGGGGGTAATAACTGGGCAAGGTCTGTTTTGACCGGAATTCTGGACGGATGCTCAGATAGTCATAAAAATGGGTTTGAGTGATTTACACAGACAACACAGTAAATGTTATAAATAAGTCATTTAGTACATACATACACAGTTATATTTTGTGGTGGGTTTTAACTAAGTGGAGTCATGTTTACGCACTTGTCTTGATTCTGCTCTTCTGTAATATTCCATACAGAAAGTAGTGGCATCTTAAATACGAAAATCCTTCTTTTTCAGTGGTCTCAACTTGGCACCGGTGTCCAGGCTGAGAGGCACATGGGAGAAGTTGCCCAGTAAGTATGAGAAACTGTTTAGTGATCTCCAGGACCTGTTTGACCCCTCCAGGAATATGGCCAAGTACAGAAACCTTCTCAACAGCCAGAACCTACAGCCACCCATCATCCCCCTCTTTCCTGTCATCAAGAAAGATCTCACCTTTCTACATGAAGGTAAGATCCCACTGAGACACTCATCACAGCGTATGTACTGATGTGATGCATATTGTAATATTGAACATTGCTTGAATTTAAATTTTTTTAGGAATAATAAAAGGTTGTTATCATGAGGAACACAATTTCCCTTGAAAAAATTAGTTTAATGATCTATGATGGACTATGAAAATACACTGTTCTCATTCTCTTTTCGAAATTACTTATTTTTTTAAACTTTTTAAACATCTGTAACTTTCATCAGACAGATAAAAACATTATCCTTGTATGCACCATGTTTATACATCAATAATGCCTATTGGCTGATTGAAAACTTCCCACGAGGGTATGGAGGAGAAAGCAGTATAGATATTGTGTCTGAAGGTTACTTTTAACAAGGCCCATGATTGTCAGTCAGATCTTACCGCTCTGTTTCAGCACAGGGTGTGATCCTGTCACCATGTGATGCAACTTTACAAACAGGCTGGTGATGAAGGATGAGACAGTTAAAGATTTTATTTGATATGACAGCAAACCTGTGAGCAGAGCTGGAGAAATGACTCAATGCTTTTGCTCATTTTACATGCCAAATATTAATTAAAGAATCAAAAATAAAAGAATGGTCATGGTAAACTAAAAAAATACTTCCAAAGCATTTATGCATGACTGTTCACCTCTGTAGGAAACGACTCAAAGGTGGAAGGTTTGGTAAACTTTGAGAAGCTCCGGATGATTGCTAAGGAGATCAGACATGTGGGTCGGATGGCAGCTGTAAACATGGACCCTGCTCTGATGTTCAGAACCAGGTGAGCTTCAATGACTCCTCTGCCCTTTATCACACTGGAATGTTCTCATTGAGAAGCTTGTAGTTTCCACTGCTGTGTGTTCAGCTCTCGCCTCACGCTTCCACAAACGGGCTTCTGATGAAGGTTTATGACAATGTTCAAGTGACTGTTTCTGTGATGTTATGTATGAGGGATGTATGTCACTCTCTGTATTTATTGTCCGAAGAGTTACTCTTGTCTCTGTTTTGATCGATGGTGCACCTCACTTTGGTACCCTCAGTCTGTTTCTTCTCATCTAAGTGCGTCTCCCTCTCTTTTTCTCTTGGGCTTTCTCTCCCCACTCCTTCCCCATCTCTCTCTTTGTCCACCCTCTTTGCCCCACGCATCACTGTTCATGGCTCTTCCTTACAGGAAGAAGAAATGGAGGAGCCTGGGGTGAGTATGGTGACTTCTGACCCTGTGCCTTATGTGTGACCCTCATTAATTTGGGCTGCCTCCTGACTATCCTGTTATTCCTTCATTTGAGAATGCTTCTGACAGAACCCATCTTGAGCGTCACTTTTGCTATTTCGAGTCATTGATTAAACCCAACTAACTCTAAAATGTGTCCTAATTCTGAGTTCATACCACAGTGTGCATGAATTGATTTACAGTCATTTGGTTCCGGCTCATTGATTAATTTGATATCCCATGATCCATCATTAGCAAAAGTGATTTGTTTTAACGTGGCCCTTTCAGCAAACCTATTTAACATAGCTGCATGCCTTCTGCTAGGTATCTGCATATTTGCATTATTGTGTGAAGTTTTAATTTTTTTGTTATTTTTATATATATATATTAGATTATTTTCTTAGCTGTGATTATGATAAGAGATGTGTATGGATGGGAAACCAAGCCAAGCATTTTGGCATAATAGTTTTAGACAAGAATGTGAGAAAAGGGCATGTGCCATAATCAGGTGGTTTAAATTAAACATAAATGTGACAATTCTACTGTTTTATTATTTTAAATATAAAAAGACACAGAAAACAGGATGACTAATAGACTACACACCTGGAATCAATCATAGTGTTTTTCTCTTACAAAATTTAAATATGGTACTTTTATTATTTATTTAACATCCTGTTTCATTTTTGTCTGATTGACTGAGATGTGAAGCGCATGGAATGTTTGGAATGTTCTAAAGCTGCAAGGAATGCGACTTACTGCATGTTTATATGACAGACTGAGAGTGCTCCCTGATCTTGGATCAGCATTTACTACACAGTTAAAGTTGACTTTTGTATTTAACTCTGTGTGTGTTTGTGTTCAGGTCACTCAGCCAGGGCAGTGCCAATGCGGCCGTCTTGGATGTGACCCAGACAGGTGGGCACAAAAAGCGAGTCAGACGGAGTTCCTTCCTCAATGCCAAAAAGCTGTATGAGGACGCACAGATGGCACGCAAGGTTAAACAATACCTGTCCAACCTCACCTTGGAAACAAATGAAGAGAGCCTGCAGACGCTCTCCATGCAGTGCGAGCCCTCAATTAACACACGTGAGTGTGGTGTGGGCGCAGACACGCAAATAGACAATTCAAATATAGGAACATCAGCACAATCCTGCCTAGCATTATTACTTCTGTTTAAAGTTATAAAATATCATTTTGATTCAGCTTGCTGCTATAGATCTTTATTTGTTGTAAATTTTTTAGCAGTGCCCAAGAGTTCTGGAGACAGAAAGAGACCCGACACATCTCCTGTGGTTGCCCGGGCAGCCCTCCACCAGCGCCAGCAGCTTCAGAAAGCCAACCAGGCGCTTCAAGTGCCTGCTGTAGCCCTTTACCCCTCTCGCAAGAAAGTGCCGGTCAAAGACTTACCACCATTTGGTAAGACCGCTATCTGTGTAACTTGAATGTGATTGGTTAGTTTGCCATATCTTCCTGTCTTCAGTCGTGCATCGGTGGTGCTCATGAAACATGGTTTATGTTTGTATAGGTACAAGCTCACCACAGTCTCTGAAGAAGATTTTGTCCCTTTCAGAAGAGGCAGGAGAAAGACATAGGAAACAGGCCGAGGACAGTGTGTCCAACAACTCCTCACAGCTGTCTTCTCCTCCCACGTCCCCTCACAGCTCGCCTAGAAAAGGTGAGGAATATAGATACATAAATGGCACGTTTTGCATATGCTTACTGTAATTGTTCTTTGCACACCTTCTGTACTCTTCTGTCATTGACATATCTGCACTTGTGGCATCATTGCACTATGGTAAGGTGGGGGCAAAAAAATCAATATTCAGGCAGCTGGTGACCCTGCATCTGTTACACAGTTTGTGCCCCTGACTGTTGGCGCCTCCTAGT
This sequence comes from Chromobotia macracanthus, assembly GCA_036877525.1. Taxonomy (NCBI): domain Eukaryota; kingdom Metazoa; phylum Chordata; class Actinopteri; order Cypriniformes; family Botiidae; genus Chromobotia; species Chromobotia macracanthus. The sequence continues at coordinate 8,905,198 of JAZGTH010000017.1, forward strand.
GCCAACACAGGTTTATAATGCTTAACCTTCAGGCTTATAGCTTGTTGATACTGCCATCTAGTGGTAAACAGGTCACACATACATTAAATATGGCATTTTGACAGTGAAGCATGTCACTGCTGCAAAATATCTGCACTCCAGCCAGTAACTGCAATCTCTGATTCTGTAACATATATTTTTCATTTAGATTTATTTCACATAATCTTTATGTTTTTGACTGTGGACTTATTTCACTCTGCATTCAGTCATGGCATCTGTAAGAAGTCACAGTATGAGGAGTGTTTCCTCCTTCTATAAAAAAGCACCAGCAGGTAAAAGGGTCTAATGCAGGTTTAACTGGAGAGAGTTCACACAAACATTATAATGACTTTGTCTTATAACCTTGAGCTGCCTACCAAGTAACTTTTGGGGTTTCAGACAAACCACAAAAATTTGATGACTCATCCTGCACAACACAGATTTGTGTCCAATCAGATGCTTTCTAGAGTGTGAATGCCCCTCCTCTTTAACCACCTGCAACTGCTTAGCAGGTAACAAATCATTGTTCATAGCTGTGATGCAACTAAAGCCTATAGCTCAATTTTTATACCTTTAGAAATTCCAGAAATGCTGAGAATCTCATTATATGTGTATTCCAAAATTTGAGTGAACTCTCTCATCAGGTATAGATGATGTATGTGCTTCTGTTGTAGATGAAAGAGAAAAGTTTTGTGCTATGGATGAATCGCTCAGAGAATGTGTGTTTATAGGGTCAAAGCATTTCCTCTCCCAAAATAACTACCTAATTTTGATCAGCAAGGTTAAGAAACGGGCCTTTTTAGCTTAAGATAATGCTTTGTTCTGACTGTCAGTAACAGTGGTTTTGCCCATTCTGCTTGGTAATTTGATGTAGTCTCAAAATAGCACAGTTCTGCTAGAGAAGCTACTCATTTGTTTGCTGTTGTGTTGTGTAGCATAAATAGTTGAACCTACCTATTATATTATGCCTATTCAACTCTGAAAAGTGTTCAGTTCAAACTAATAAAAAATAGCCCAGTATTCATGTGTGCTATGTGTATGCTAATTAGACTGTTATAATGTTAGCTCAGCAATATGCTTACATCAAACTATTTCAGTTACATCAAATTAAATCAGTTCTGAGTCTCTTGTGCAAAGTGGTTTTTGTGTGGTGCACAGAGTTGCAGCCTTTGTAGAATGTTCCAAATCAGACACTTTTGTAGTTCCATCTTTCAGCTGTTTTCTTGGAACGAAGCTCACAAGCTTTACCATATTTGAAGGATAAGAAACAGTCTAAGTTTCCCAGGGTTCTGCATTAAAAAAAAATAATTGTGTTGTTTTGTGTGCTGATTAACCAGGGTATGGACGAGCAGGTGATTATCTGTCAGATTCTGGCCATAGTGAGATCTCATCTCGCTCCAGTCTGGTCAGCACCTCCTCTCTGGACATGGGGCAAGAGGAGCGCAGGCAGCGGTATGGAGGACTAGCTGGGGAGGGCCATGGCAGCGGCCACCGCCTGGAGCGCAGGGCGACTGCTGACCCCGACCAGTACAGCTTAGGGTAAGTGCCACTCACAAGATCCACCTGACACTCAATTTCCTTTTCATTGTAGTGCTATTCAGAGGAGCTATTCATCATTGTTCTTGCCACTGAAGACCTTCATGTCTATATGAAGAATTGACTTAAAATCCCTTATAAATTTTTTTAATTTTTTAAGTTTAATTCCTGAATTTTGACTTTAGGTAGCAAACAGAATGCAGAGTTGCATTTTGAAATTAAATTTAAGAAAGCCAAATTCAAATAAATTGATTTTCAAATTCAAGATGTTGAAATAAAATTTTGTTGTATCTCAGTTGTATTAAAATTTAAACTCTAAATTTTGCCCAGTCCTGTTACAAAATAGTGTCACAATTTTTCTAATTCACCTGGTTCCTTTGTCATCACCTTTCAGGTCCTACTCATCCATGCAGGACTGCCGGGGTCTGTATGCTGGTGCCACAGTTCTGTCTTCCCCCAGCTCAGAGGAGCTCACCCAGGACCAGGGTGACCGGGTCTCTCTTGATGCCGCTGATTCTGGTCGTGGCAGCTGGACTTCCTGTTCCAGTGGTTCCCATGACAACATTCAGACCATGCAGCAGGGACGTAGTTGGGAAGCATTAGCAGAGGGGGCAGGACTCTGGGGAAGTAGAGGGAGCTGGGCATCAGCCTGCTCCTCTTCATCCTCTGTGGCATGTTGGGGTGAGGAATCAGAGGGTGACACAGGCACGATCAAGCGACGAGGAGGGAGAGATGTGACCACAGACCCAGAGACCAGCAGCATCACCTCTACTGGTTCTGAAGAGTCCAGACAGCACAGTCGCCGGCCTTCACCCATCACAGCAGGCAACACCAAAGCTGTGATCAGTAAGAGTCGTCACATGATATCACGCATATGTCCTACTTTATAGCAACCGTATCCTGTGCTTTTTCTTTATAAATGTATAACTGAAAGCTATTTTTATTATTTTTGCTATTTAAATAAATAATTTTGCTTTATATAACATGCTACCGTATTTAGCTAACTTAAGGTGCTTTATAAAAATGAGACCATCTGATAAATAAGCTGTTAATTTAGATATGACCAATGGCATACCACAATTAAGAATGACAATCTACACATTCTGTTCATCCAAAATTAAAAGTGGTCTATGTGAACACAAGATTACAGCTAGTCATTTAAACAATGTAAACAAAAACTAAATAAGACATTCTGTAGTGCACATTTGTTTACTATATTGACAGTGTTTAACTGACAGTTTTGATTATGGTGCTGCTATTATAATGGACGTGTTTTAATATGTCACAACTCACTTTTTGTGTATAACTGCATGTGTAAGACGCATGAACTAGTGCTTGTCTGCATGTTGTCCGCACATTTGTGTGAGGAGCATCAATGGTAGCATTGGTGTCTGTCTCCTCCCCCTCCCAGCACGGAAGGATGGTCGTTACCGGGACCCCCCGCCCACACCGCCGGGCTACACAGCACTGACCATTTCAGACATCACAGAAGGCTCAGGCCACTCTGGCAGGAAACCTCCAGACTACACAACTGCCCTGCAGCGTTCCCGCCTGGTCACACAGTCCCCCGATTCCCAGCAGCCCCCTGCTGCAGGAAAGCCCACCCTGCTGGACCCCCGTGGCAGAGAGGAGGAAGCAGAGGAGATGGAAGAGGAGGGTGAGTGCTTGTCTCCCAAACTCAGATCTCAAAGGAGGAGAGGTCCACACACAGCAGTTCCCCCCAGGCCATGAGTTACATACACCACCCCAACAGGAAGGTAAAACATCCCAAACTCCAGTTACTCACAAACACACACTTACACACCCAGTCAAGCACTCACACGCACACTCACATGCACACAAATGCTGCATGCCAGGAGGTCAGCTCCTTCACCTGCCCACCATCACCAACCACCATCTCACAGTGCATGCATCGCCACGGAGACAGCCTCCACCTTGTCACTGTGGCAACATCCCAGTCATTGCTCCCTGCTCTGCTGTGTGTATTGGCTCTCACCCATCAGTTCTCACAGGATCATCACTAGATTTGTCATTATAAATGCTTGAACTTACTAAAATTTGAAGTGGAATAATTGTGTTGCGAAATAACACATTAAATAGCAAGTAATGTTTGACATCAGCATAATATTGGTGCCAGGAAGTAATTTGTTTTGTTAACTTTAAATGTTTTCACAATAGGTTTACATTGTAGTGTTTTTATTAGTACTTCCTGTTGTGTTTGTCTTTGGTAAGGTAAGGCCAGAGTATGTTTTATTTATGTTTACTTGTTTGCCTCTGGCTCTGTTCCAAACCTTAGCTGGATGCCCACATGGGCAACATTGTTCATTTATAGGCATGCTTCTGAAGCAAAGAGTGTTTTAAACAGTCAAAATAAATGCTGTTTTTTTTGTGGACATGGCAATCCCAGAATGCATTATAACAAGCTCAATGAAATGTTTCTTTCAAGAACAATTGTTGTCACATCACACAAATTGGGTCTTTGGTGTTCCATCACATGCTTTTTAAAGCATTAGAGACATTCAAATATTTTTTTTTTGCATTTGTTGTTTAAATTACAAAACCAACAGATATGATACATGAGCTAGAATCTGTCATAACATTAACATAACATGAAAAGAAGATAGTTAGCAGTCTTTAGCACTATGGTTTAGAACAGAACAGATGCATTAGAAGCCCTTCACGTAGATCTTTCATGATGCTGACAAAAATTCTTTCTCTCCTCCAGAGGATGAACAGGTGTCCGCTGTTTGAAAGGGGACGGCACTGGCTTTTATACGCAAAGACTGGTGGGCCCTTTTAGGGTTTCCCTAGGTAAAGACAGACATCCAGACCATCCAGTCTTCATCTTGCTGGCACTGCCTCTTTCCCTCCTAAATGATGGATTCATCTCCCTGCCCTGCCTTAAAGCATAATGGGGGATTTGTTGCCCTGCATGCTAAAAATACTGTGAAGAATGGAGGCGAGCAAAAAATATTTGGCACTTTGGAGAACGTAAAAAAAGAACTGAACTGACAACTGAGCAGCGCTTTGACATTCAGACACAAAAACAAACAACTGTTAATGGTTATCTACAGACTACCCCCCTGCTTCTGCTTAGAAGTGTGACAAACCCATTTAGACATTTCCTTCGGCCTTTAAAATGTAAACTCATGCACACAATCAACATTTCTGTTGCCCCCTACAGGGTGTCTGTAGCCTGAAAGGCAAAGAAGGTTTGAACATGTTCAGACTGCAACTTATCAACCGTCCCATGCACCAATTCTGACAATGCTCATATCTTGTGGTTCAGTATTACAGTATTATATCTGCAGTCAGGCTGAGAAGCTTGGCTTGAGGGACAGCTTTCAATTCTACTGATGAACTGGAAATCTATATTGTGACAACTGGAGTTCACACTGTGACTCCTGACATGTGTAGCACACCGCTTTTCAATGGATGGGACTATGTGGAATGGATCCTGTGTGAAGTTTCAGTGGAAAGAGGGTGATTTAATGGGTTTCTGGCCTTAGTGTGTTTGAGATCCGTGAAAAAGTATGAATAAAAGACCAGGTTTGGTCAGAGGCCTAATAACAAGCATACATAAAAGGCAGAACAAATTTACATCTGTTGGTAATGGAGGTTCAAACAATGTCAGTCCAGCAGCCAAAGGCCCATTAAAGAACATCCGTAGATATGAAGTTCAGCTCCAGCAAGCTTTTAGTGAAGAAAGGGACTGTGTTCTTCAGGTACACTCTTCTCTTCACAAGTTGTTTTATTAGTTTTTTTGAACACCTCTACAGCTCAAAAGCTAATTAAAGTGCTTTATGGCTGTGGCGCAACATGAAATGCCCCCTATTGGTCAAGCTGAGAACAGAAAGCATCGTCTCAGGCATCGTCTAATTTGGGTGCTACTTCCTACCTGTATAGATATCATTAGGGAGGTGTGTTTTGTGCCTGAAATACAGTGTTTTTTGTGTAAGGTTTTTTTTCTGAAATGTATGGAGTTGGGCTTCAATCAGACCACTGCTGCACACAGCTTCCAGAATCACTCACAGAAACCCAGCTGTGCTTTCAAGACTCCAGTGGGCTGGGACATGCAAACCAACCCGAAGACTGCCAGTCAGAGCAGAACTTGACAGTGAGAGCGAGTCACTTTCATTTTTTGTTATAATCACTGAGTTTAAGCTGATCACATTGATCAGTAGTTAGAAAAACTAAAAGAAAGAGTAAAAGACATTTGCAGTGTTTTCCACTGTATTCTGTAACATCACCGCCACAATCTTTCTCTCTACTTTCCTATTCGTTTGTTTTTTGTATTTTGTTTTCTTTATGGCTCCCACACATTTTTCGTAATGGTTGCAGATACAGTTAACACTTAAAACCGTAAATATATCAGCCATCTGCTTCCACTTCCTGTTTTTTAGTAAATATTCCTGTTTCGTGAAGCTGAGATAATTCGCTTGTTTTGCAAAATAAGTTGCACAAATTGTACAAGCATAAATACAACAAGGTAAATAGTAGTAGGTAGCTGTTCTGCTACTCTGTCCGATATGTGATGTCAAGTGAGAAATGTACATTTAGCTGGTGAAGATTCTTGTTTTTTTGTTTGTTTTTTGTTTGTTTTTTAACTACTTACCTGTACGTCTTTTACAAAGACAATTGGTGGAGTATGTATTTGTCCTTATTTTTGTTGTTATTTTTTGTTTTGTATTTTTAATACAATAATTGTAAATATTGGTTATATTTTTGTTGAATAATTGTAGAAATGTATGATGTTTATGCCTCAGCCTCCAGCTTATATGAAGCTGGGAATCAATAAATTTGACAAAAAGAATCAACGTATAGTTTTTAAATGCACTTATTCTTTTGTTTTGTTTGTTACGCATTGTTTTTTTTATTCAAACATTATGTTAAATGACCTCTGGCACCATCTAGTGTTTGCACAAGACAAGACATGGAAGTAACTTGAAATGTGTAACTCAAATTTTTCTAACTGACATGGGTTAATAAAAAAGACGTCCATATCGACATGTTGTTGATGTTGAACACTGTGTCCTGCTCCATAGATTCTTCATTCAATGTTGACAGACCCAAGAGTCACATGTACAGTAATCATCATGATTACAAAATATCTTTGAGTAGAAATTCCATCTTTTTCCACAAAGATCACAAAACAGAACAGAAAATACCAAAAAACACTGATACTAAACATTGATACTAAAACGTCTTTTGTTTATATTCCCAACATAATAATCAGAAATATAAACTTTTAAAAGTGATGAAAACTTTACTGAACCAAACAAAGCAAGAAAGTAATGTTGTTTTTTTAAATATACAATATTTATATAACAATATACTACAGGTATAAGACATTGTGTAATGTGAACTAACCTTTGCTGATTAAGGGCAAGACACAATGGCAAGGGACCCTTTGAAGACTATCAGGGCAGAAGAAGAATTAATTCAACATTGAGCAACAGGTGATTGTAATCTTTATATTGGTGAGATTGTACTTACAATGCATTTGACTTGGCAGTTACACTTCCTAACAGATATTAGGAAGTTAAAGTATTAGAAAAAAGTGGGCATCAGTTATAAAACACATTCAATAGGTGTAGAACAGTCAAAGAGAATGTGGAATAGTATATTATTTATATAGTATATATAAATGAGAGCGATTTCTGAAGCTGTGTGACTGTCGTGTGGATCTGAGGCAGGATAAATTTCATCTGTCACAAGTACTCTCTTTCTGCACCTTGCTTTAAGATGGAGTTGATGTTATTCCACCATTTTAGGTCCTGTCAAATTATTCCCCATAGGAATTTGAAAGACCACAACAGAAGCTGATGAAAAGAAAACAATGTAATAATTAAAGTGTTTTTGTATTAATATGTTGATGTTGAGCTGGATAACAGGTCTCATGCAGAAGAAAAGGAGCTGCATTTAGTGCTGTTTAATATGTAAAGCAGTAAAGTAATGTGCAGGCCAAGTATGGTGACCCATACTAGAAATTTGTCTTCTGCATTTAACCCATTCAGTTAGTGCACACACACTGGCGTGAACACATCCCTGATTGCTTCCCAGGCACCACAGTAAATGGCTGCCCACTGCTCCAGGTGTCTTCATGCTTTGCACTGAGAATTGAACGGACGACCTTCTGGTTACAATCAGTAGGCCACAACTGTAAAGTGTGCAAAGGCAAAGTAAAAAGTTTTCACTTAAAAATAAAGGTGCTAAAAGGGTTTGCCATAGAAGAGCCATACAGCCTGACCAAGAATGTTTTAGAAACCTTGCAGTTATGTCTACAAATTTACTTTAGGTGACCGTTTTTCATCAAGGTCTTGGGATTCACACACTTCCTGATTTTTCTAAGGCATGTTCAGGAAACACCTTTTATTGCTTCTAGAACAACAGTCTTGTCAATGAAATTACCCAATTCCTACCCTTAACTATAACCATAACCTACCCCTTAAACTAAAGAAAAATAGAATGATTAGAATGGTGCACAAAACATAATCCAGCCCTAAGCCTAAATCTAAATTTGACCAGTTGTCAAGAATAAAGTTTCAAGATCAGCAAGGATGTTGTCTCAGGGACATGTGAAACTCTGCAAAATCAGGTTCACCAGTACACACTTTACAAACTATAGAGCAGGTATGATCTAAACGGGGTGCCCAATACTGCTACTGAAGGGCCAGTGTCCTGCAGGTTAGCGCCAACTTGCCTTAATACACCTGTTTGGATGTTTCTAAGCAGGATTAGGCACCCCTAATCTAAATTCAACACTTAACAAGGAGTTTTTTTCACTTCACTAAAGAACTCTTCAGATATTTTAAAACTGAGTGTTGTTAGTCTCATTATTAAAATTAATGTTGATGTGTGAAGCTTGGGTAAAAAGGAAAACACATAATACAATGATAATAATCTAAAATAATATAGTTACTATATTATAAAGTAAAATTAAGTATGTAAAGTATAAACCCAAGCAATATTTTTACAGATAAAGATTTAGGAGTTCACTTGCAATTTATATTTTGTTCAGCAACTCATAATTCTCTCATGTGAGGAGCTTGTCACCTAATGTTGTGCAACAGAAACACTTTCATCCTTGCATCCGGACCGAATTATTTATACAATTGCAATTACTTTATTTAGTATTATTTTTATTATATAGTTATTTAGATGATAGTTTAAAGCTTCATGCCTCACTCTCTGTTCACAAATTTCCCCACATGATGGTGCCTCTGCTCCATTGACTGGAAATGTAGATGCATGCTGTATAAGCCAATAACAAGAGTCAGGGATGATTAATTGTTTCCAAATAAATGCAAGGCTGTAGAGAAAACAAAAGTCAAAACAGTCAAAAGCAAGGACGTTGCTGTGCTCTCATGATGACTTGCTGAAGTGTGTTTGTGTGCATAGTGTTTTGTAATTTCAATGGTTATTTGCTCTATATACAGCATGTAACTATCCATCTATTTTTGAAAACCTAACGCTCATATTTCAGGCACACATGGACTTTAGTAGAACAATGTTTTTGAGTTTTAATCTTTGTGCTTCTTAGTGACCAATGCTGCCTGTCTGGGACAAGTCCCTATGTACTTGCAATATGATGAAAAATATACAAGGTATAAGAATGTTCACAATGATTTTAATCACAGATGCAGGTCACCAAACAGACACAAAGATAAATTCCAAACAGTTGAGTTTGAACTAGATTAGCCTCTTTTCCCCAGCCAATAAACTCCCTGCTGTGTAAATGGACCTGCCCCCCAATAAAACTTCCAGCATGCTTAAAATGACCACTGGCAGTCATTGGGACAGAGCCCTGGTAAATATCCTGCTTGTCCTGTTGAATTCTATTCATACACTAAGTTGCATTTAAAATGGAATATTTGTAGTCTGAACGTTAAACAAAGATCAGAACAGAAGAACCAGTCAGAGAGTAAATGAGTTTGGACTGTTTTCCAGGAGAGATTCCAGCCATTTTTAATGAAGCATCATATTTCATTCCTCCTGCAGTAAGAGTCACTTTCAGAGCAGTTATCTCCTGACTTCACAAAATTAAACCTGCTTTTCATTTAGAGCACTGTTCTGAGAATGATGTGATTCATCTTGTCAAGCATTTAAAGAGTGCAGAGCTAGAGAAAGGTGCATTAGTAAACACTTCCTGTCTAAAGTGCAGCACATTGAGAGGTGCTGGACTACTGGAGATGTGGTAAATAGTTAATATAACAGTGTAAAAGATACAAACAAAAACACCTCAAGTGTTGATCTGTAAGGTCAGCAAACACAGCCATCCCTCAAACTCATGTGTGCATGAGATGCATACCAAGACGTTGAGATGTCAAAGTCTTTGAATCTTCTACAGCAGACATGTACAATCAATACCAGCCACTGTGGATATTGACGTACGCCCCTGTGAATCTATTTAAAGGCTGTGTTCTGTGTTTTAGCCCATAAGGAAACAGCATTTGTTTTAAGTTCAGCTGCAAATGGCAAAAGCAGAGATTATTTTGTTATGCTCTTTGACAACCAATGACGTTCTATGAAGTGCTGAGGTCCTGGAATTAGAGCTAGAAAACTTGAGATCTGACAACCCTGAGCAAACAGGGTCATCTAGGAAAAGCTGAGGGAATTTTCATCCAGAGGGAAACAGCAGAACTGGGCCTGGCTGAACTAAGCCTGTGAACTAAGGGGGACAAATATGTAACTCTGACCTTGGATTAGAAGGTTCTGAATTGCATTTTTATTCTACAGCAGAGCATGTATCAAAAACATGTTTTAAATATTTGAGTAAATTTCATTCTTCTTACTTAAACTTCACAAAAAGACACATACACTTGTATATACGTGTATGGCATATGTACTCATGCCATGTACAGAATGCAAGTTAATAGTCCATATAATTTGTATGTGAGATCAGGATTTCAATGTCAAAATATTCAGATCACTTATATGATTATTCAATAGGTTTATAAAAAACAGCAGCTGCAAATGAATCATTTTTCTCATTCATTCTTATTTAAGGTTTCACTGTGTGTGTATATACACAAAATACTGTGTGTGTGTGATGCATTGTGGTTATCTGTATTTCTTTTGTCAAGAAGATCAGCAACAGAATAAACATAGAAACTGAATAAACATCAAACTAGTTCATCTAAAAGGTCTGGGCTATATTACAGAAATTTTAAATCTAGAATCCCATTTTGTCTGCTTACTACCCGTAGTGATTTCAGTTATATTGTTATATCTTAACTTACAACAGGGTGTTTCTGTAATATGCCTCTTCAAATCAAATCATTTTAAATCACCAGTGTCATGTTTTACAAGATTTGCTGTCAGTGTTATTTTAGCTACAGACTCACTAAAAGAATTATACAAATCAGGTAATGACGCAAACACTCCGTCAGAATTATCGCAGCAAAATGTTCCATCTTGTGGGATGTTTCTAAGTGCAGCTAATTGGAGGATGAAGCAGGCTAACCCAATCCAGCATACTTTATTGAAACTACACTGCATTGCTTCACCAATGTGATTCAAACACTTAAAACAACTCTTTAAAATGCTATCAGTACATCTTTAAAATGCTACAGACTGCATCTGGATATATGCCCAGTTTGAACTCTTCTCTATGATTTGATAATTATTTGAAAAATTACTGCTGCTATCATTGGAATCTAAGCAGACGTCTCTCTTAAATAAAATTTTTCGATTACAGTCTTCTTTCCATGACATTAACAACAAAACAGTATTTTTTCCCCATAGTTTTGTAAGGCAAATTCTATAATAATACTATAAAACAGCATTTGTGAGCTAACTGACAGTTATTTAATTAAAATACTGCACATCATTACTATGGCTTATTTAGTGTCTAGTTCTGACTGTGCATGCTTATTGAAAAACATGTACAGTAGGTTTCTGCAAGGCAACACTGTGGCACTAGTGGCCACATTTGTGGCCACTAGTGGCACTGTTGTTTCATTATTTTGCCTCTTAGTTTATTTTAATGTATTGTAGAACTAGTTTGGTCTGACCAGCACTAATATAACTCTTATGCTCTTAAGTCCAGTCTCCCTGATGTGTGTTTCTGAGAGTTTCTGGCTCTGAGCCACTTCTGCCAGATGCGAGACTTTAATGAGAAAGTTCTAGAATAGACTGACAGAATGCTTAACACCCAGACACACCAGTCAACCTTTATCAACAGATGCATATTTCACAACACATTAGTTTACCCTCAGCACGACCTTTTTGATATTAAAGATGCTCATTGGGCAAGAGCTAAATTTGGCTTTAACTGTCGAAAAAATCTAGGTCTAGAACATTTTGTAGTAAGCTATGAGTGTAAATTACTTTAGAATCCTGATTTTTACTCAAGAAATTACTCACTACCTATGTAATGGGCCAAATTCCAAAGCAATTAAGGCTGCTATTCTGAGCCAGCCACAGTAATAGAGGAATCTTTTTGTGAGTTTTGAGGTATTCAGATCTCATTTTGTACTTGCTTTTGTGAGCTCTGAAAATTGTTGAAGGTTTTGGATGGTTATTTACCTTGGCTAACCTTATCAGAATAAAGTTTGCTTTAGGTAAATCAAAGCAGGGTTGTAGCAAAATTATTCTTCAAAGAAATAAGCACTCTCTCTCTCATATATTTTCAAAAATACATTCTCATATCAGTCCATCTCTTATCTTAGCATAGTTATATTTTACGCTTAACATACTTAGCATGTTTAATGATAAGTTAGACAAATTCTTGTGCCTTATACAGCTACATTGCATAACTTGAGCATGAAATTACAGCTAAAATTCTGAGATCATTATGGTACATTAGCATACATAAACAATAAACAACAAACTTGGTCATTAACAGCTGTGTCACTCAAGATTCCTGAGATGGAATTTGTAATTTGGTATCTACATGCTCCATCTATCAAATTTAAGTCAGATGCCCGTAGTCAGCTGTAACTCAACTGAGATAAGCTCTCATTAATTTCTCCCACCCTTAAGTGCTTTATATTAATAGTGATGACATGGCCATCTGAATTTTAATGTTTCTGGTTGTGGTATTAATAAAACGTAAGCTTTTGATTGTACTTTTAATTGTACCCAAACCTTTACAAAACATGACTAGGAGATTAAACTTCTAAAACTTTTTAAAAAAAATATAAAGACAAATAAGGACCAGCAAACTACATTTTCACATGATTCTGTCAGTCCGTTAATATTTTTTACACACCTTTGTGGGTAAGTTTAAAGTGCCATCTCAGAACAATTAGAGCCAAGTTATGAATTCAGATTTTTCATCTAGCACCACTTTAAACTGTAATATCCTAAAAATTGAGGTAATTATAGTTCCACTATTTTTAAAATTCAGTGTTATGTGCTTAACAGCTTAGGAAGCTTTTGTATGTATAATGTGTGTGAAGAGAGCAAATTTTCCTCCTAAAGTTTTCCTTTTTATAGTCTGTGTCCTTTAACAATTGATTGCTTCTGAATTTTGTTACCTGGATGCCTTCGTTGCACACACTCTTTCTTTAAAATAAAATGCTACATCTATGCTAATCATTAAGTCATGTTCATTTGAATAGCTCAGTTCACAACACATTTCGGACCCTATTCACACCTGTATTTAGCATCATCCACTTGTAACCAGATCACCCAGAACAGATGTTAACACCAGATGTAAAAGGCACCTTTGAATGTCAAGTACCAAATATCTCCTCAGATCTGATGGAGATGTTAACTACTCCACCACACAACCATACAGCATGCAGCTATATTTTACAGAAGTAATTAAAACCCCATATTTTATTCTCGCCACCTATTCTTCAAAATGAAAACTGAATGTTGGCAGGGGAACCATCTCAGATTTGGTCTCATTCATCTTTCTGACTGAAAGGAAAGGAGATGCTCACTGGATGGATGGTGTGAATTATAATATAGCACCTAATCATGTGCTGTGTGCTTGGAAATGTGAAGGGTGAGTCGTAATAGCCCGTCACCTGCAGGCAGTGAGTCAGAAACGAGGCATAAACAACCAAATTCAATTACCGGACGAAACTCCACTGAGAAACCTGACAGAGATAAGAGGGTGAGACAGGTAAACTCTACAGGATGAGCTAAATGTACAAATCTGACTGTAATTACTCTTGCCACATTATTAATTTTTATCTCTGTATCTAATGCAGGTGTGTGGTGAGGCACTGTGGAAAAGATCCAGAGTTTAAGTTGTTTTAAGAGCAGGACAAGAAAGTTATTTGGGGGAATATGATAGTACTGACATTGTATCAGAGGCATGTACTGCATTAGCTGTACATTCAGTTAATGTACTTGTACAGGACAGATCAGGCCTCCTAGCAATTATGATGAATGCTAATATTTCATTTTTTTATGGTGACTGCTATTATAAATTAAATTGTAGGCAATGTTTAAGGCGTTAAAATGATAATGATGAATAACAACAAGTACCTTTGTGGGAGATCATTTATATGGAGATTTTTTGGTTTTTGACTTCAAATCTTGCTGTGCTGTTTTTTAACATAATCCTGTTAAATAACAGTTTAATTACAATACTGTTGCCAATCAGCCTTCTGTGGCACCACAAGCCAAACAAAACAGTTCTCTGCACCCAGCAGGCCACATACACACACACTCTGTTTGGAGAATACAGAATTAATCCAATTTCCATTTTAAGCTCTTGTCCCCCAAAATAATGCCAATTTGTTATCTCATCCAAGGCTGTTATCAGCACTTTGTATGTTCATCCAATCCATATTGAAACAAGCAGAAAAACTGTATATTTGATATCATAAATACAAGTGATTAAACAATAGAATAATATAGAAGAATGGGTGGGATTGGACAAAATAATACTTTCTATCAGTGCTACCATCTCCCCTGTGCATCACTTCCTGTCGGACGGGACTCCGGGACTCCAGCTGACCTCATAGATTGTTGGTATGTCACTGGCAACTCTATTACTGGTAGTATTTTTGCACACCTCTCCAGTATTGACTTCAAAACTCCTTGGCCCATTTCTGTAGGTATGACTGTGTGTTAGCCACAAACTGTACAAGCTGTTTGTTAGGAATGTATTTCACATCCAACCCATAATCACAGCAAGCTTTTTATGTTATGACCTTCACTAACTGCGTGACACAGTATAGATTTAACTGTTCTGTAGTATTTAATGACTCATTTGTTTTCCCAGCATGTTTACATCAGTGACACCCTTTAATGCCACATGTAAAGAGATGAATGGATATGGCCATTTCCTGCAGTGTGCTCCCCTATTCATCTTTAAATGTTTTAGCCAGGCACTATAAATAGTCTTAATGGAGAACACTCTACTGACAAATGAGAGTTGTAAATTAAGTCAATTGCCCTTTGTCTGTGACAGAAAGAAGAACTGTGAGGAAGTAAGAAGGACTGTCTTCCCTAATTTAATAGCACTAAACATATTAAAGAAAAGGTCAAATATCTCATATTTAGTTTTTTTATAGAGCTGCAAAAGCCTGACTCTGTCACTGATATTTTTGCCCTAAATGCCCCACAAGATATTCAGGACTTCATTAGTGTAATTCAAAGCCTTTATTTGTTTCATCTACCAATGTAATAAACCAGCTCCTGCTCTCCCCTTAAAAACAATGTCTCTGGTCAATATCTTAAGATGTTAAATTAGTCATTTTTGTATATATATATATATATACAATATATATATCCCATAATCCTCTGCTCTGACTCCCACCTGCATGACCTGCATTTTTGTTTCTGAACCATTTACAGCATCAACGAGGAATGTACAGTACAAAAAGCCTCATCCAGTCTCAAAAAGTCTCAAAAAGATTTGTTTTCTCAGCCAGCAGAAGCAGATTTTGTATAAAGAAAACACTTATCTGCCTGGAATATGCGTAAAAACTCTTATAAAAAGTACCACACGTCAATTCAAAAGGTGTAACACTGTCTCTGTCTAGTGCACACCACCCACACGCTGCAAAGGGGAAATTCTGTAGTCCGATATTTTGATGTGTCTAAAAGTTACATAAAGTAAAAAAGTAGCAGTCCTCTGGCTGAACACACTGATAATTTGCTTAGTCATTAAGTTGTTCACACTTCTCACTGAGCTACAGATGAAGTCAAGCCTTTCAAATCCAGTTAAATCAGGCATGAACACAGAGCAACAGACAGCCTTTACAATCTGATAATACTGTTGAAGTGCTTAAGCTGTTTTCTTAACACAATATACATAGTGAATACTATCTAAAATACTCAATGCGTTATATTGTGTTATAAACAAGCAAATTAATCTAATCAAGGTGTGTGAAAAACCATATTCACCTTACGGTATAAAACAATCTGAATTCGCAAAAGAAGTTCATGAGTTCACTAAAAAGTGAATAAAACCTTTTATTTGCATGCACTGTCTGTGTTGTTATAGAGCCCCAAACCAGGTGCAACCAGTGCAAATACGCACAGTCTGTTTAAAAAGCTATTTGCATGGCACAATTCCCATTCCTGCAGGCTGGCTGTGTAGGATGCAACAGACTAGCACAATCTGGCACACTGTACTGGAAACGTACTGCATCATTGCTCAATAGCAATCCAGACATCAACTCTGAATCTTTGAATCCTGACTCAACTCTTTAAAATGCAGAAAGTGCCCCTATTATATATATGCCTGCTTAAAATGCTGCTCTCCATCACTTAATTAATCACATCCATAATCAGAAAATCTTCAAGTATTAGTAAAACTAATAAACATCTTGACATGCAGTGTAATACACGTAAATCTGGTTTTCTTTGACATATTGCTGGCAGATGCGATTAGTCTAGTTATTTCTCAGTCTCATCTCTTGGTGCCATAGCTGATAATAAGGTGCTAATTCTGACAGTCACACCAGTTTCTGTCACACTGTTCTGAGATCTGTTGAATTCAGTTCATTCAGAATAGCCACTAAAAGCCCAGTCATGGAATGTCAATTGAGGAGGGAATTATATCTATTATTCAGTTATATTACTTGATGTTTAAAACTAGATTGGATTAAGAACAAAAATTGGATCATGTGAGAGAAATTGGGTTATGTGAGAGAGAATGGGGTGTGAGAAAAGACATGAAGAGTCATTTTACATTTTTTCAGTATGTGCATTCCCAGGGAACTGAACCCATGACCTTGGTATTGCTAGCTCCATGATCTACCAGTTGAGCATCAGACCTTAGCAACTTATATGTGCCGAATAAACGGCACATACAGATGATTGTGTCCTTACTGAATTCTCAGAGTGTTTATTAAAGTCATATGTGCTGTGGAACAGTTTGGTGGAATGAGGCCAGGAGTTTGACATATTTAATGAGTCTGCTGGCAAATAGTGAGATGAGGTAGAGAGGCTGAACCTGAGCTGATTGTTTCAGTGCCCACTGTCATTCATTTTAATGGGGAATTAAATTAGACTGACAGACAATAGGCAGCACAAGGGGAAGAGAATTATATATGCCCATCTTGTTTCTCTCACAGGAAGCCAAATGACCAATAAATACTGAATTAATTGGAAACCCAACATATATTCTCTACACAAAGACAATGCTTATGAAATATGTGAAAATATCATAGCAGATAATTAAAACACGAGACTGATTATTGGCTCACCTTTAAATAATTATTCAGTTTTGTAATATTTTGGAGTGGTGACAACTTAATCTTACACTTAGTAATAGTAAGCTGTTGGTCATGTGATCTCAACATGGTGACCCCCTGTGTGATGCAGACCAGTTTTTCTGTAAAATAAAACAGCTTTTATTAGGGCTATTGAAGTCTTCATCTCATGTGAATTTGAACAATTTCCAAATATACTTTTTCTTAGGCATAAAATTATAGGCAGAAAAATAACGGTGTACTTTTAAACAGCTAAAACAAAACTAATAGAACATACAAAAAAGTTAAATGTATAATAAATAATTCCCTCTTCTTTTTTAGTTAACTTTCAGCTTTCAAACAATCAGAAACCTGTTTCACTACACTATATAAAAGTTTAATCATCTTGGCTGCACAAGTCATTTAAACATACTATTTTTAATCTTGACTGGTGTTAAGTTGTTGTAACTTAAAAAAAAATAGTTTATTTAAGTTATAATTTAAAATATTAAGCTTAAATGACTTGTAAAGCCAGGTTAATTAAACTTAAAAGGCAGCAAAGTTTTTTTTACAGTATAGACAAAACTGGCTTTAATTTAAAACTATAGGTGTCGAATCGTACTACTGCTGAGGAAATACAGTCAAGTAAAAAATGTTTTTTCTACTTTTGTATAAACATCAGTTCATATAAGTTATGAACATTGAGGTGTTAACAATTCAGCCCACTGCAGGGCAGATGCTGTGTTTTCTTGTTCATCTACAAACAGAATTCAAACCCAGCACCAGCAGAAGACAGGCTAGCCTCTGGCAAAGACCACATCTCCACACAGACTGGTGCGTGAGAGTGAGATGGATTTTGGAAGCAATTACGGATGACATTCTGAGAAGACGTTTGTTTGGCATCAAAGTCTAAATCCCCAGAAGACGACTGTTACTTAGAGGTTAAGAACCACCTCAATCTTGCTCCTACCTTCCCATCTGCTTCTTCCTGTTGCTGATGAAAACTAATCCAGACAAAAAAAAAGACCACCACTTGCCCTCCTGGTATCTGTGACTGAATGTTCACATAAATCCAGTAAATGAAAAAACGAGAGCTTACATAATATATCAATTATTATGTCATTGACAATTACATACTACAAATAACCACAAATTAACCAAATTATATTAAAGCTGCAATCCATAACTTTTGCCTCTCTACTGCCATCTCTGTTTGAAACATAACATTTCACAAAGTGCGTATGTGCAAAGTTATTTTCTTAACTTGGATGACAGGTTTAAATTCTAAACAACTATTGTAAGAACAAGCTACAAATGTTCTCAAAAAATCTGAACAACATTCAGTGCTGTCAGTCATCTCTGTGAATGTATATAAGCGGTAGTCTCAAGTCTTCCAGCATCCCCCTCCCCATCTCATTACAGACACCGCTCTTATTCTTCCTCTGTGCAGCTCCATTTTGTGGGGCAGAGCTCAGCGGTCAAGCCGAGCCTCAGGTTCGAGCCCCCTCTGACAGCAAGCCAAGTTCATTTACCATTAACTATTAAGACTTAATTGGCAGGATAACTCTTGAATAAGGGTGAAAATTAAAAGAAAATTCTTCAGAGGGTTCCTGCAGTGTGGAAACTGAAAAACTTCCAATGAAGACTGAAAGATCTTTTAATTTTTACAGTGAAGGTACCTGCAAGTGTTATAACCACAGCTTACCCATGATTCTGGGTAAAGAATGAGAATGAAGATAATCGAGAAGAATGAGAAGAAAAACAGACTCTTTGCAGTTAACAGTGCTTTCATCATACATATTTAAATGTCTTCTGTCATTATCTCTAATCCCTCATTGATGCTCCTGGTGGACAGGAGTTGCTGTGGCTAAATCAAGAGCTTTGAGCTCCAGTCTCTTCAGTTCTTTCATTTTGAGAAGACAGAAACATCTCTCTCCTTCAGCTGGAGTGAACTGAGTATTGAGCTCATGGCTTTGAGTGGCATGTGATGGACAGATGAAGGAACCTGCCTACCTCCCCTCAAAAAGACAAAATTGCTCCTGTCATGTCCTCAGATGAAAGCAATAGCTTTAATATCCTGTTATAGCTAAAATGTAGATGTGTCATGTGTTTGATTCTTAAACTGGCCCTCTTTTAATACTCCCATGAAACTACCTTCCCTCTACCAAACAGATAAATTGATTTGAAAAATGAATTAACCCCATACCAGGTTACATGCACTGTCATTGTTTGAGAATAACATTAGCCTAATATTTTTTTAAGGATGTGACCGATAGCTTAATCTGAATAAAAATCATACACATCATAATCTTCAATGATTATAGGAATGGGGTCTAAAAGTGAAAGTGACATTTGTCAGGTATGGTAACCCATACCCGAAATGTGACCTCTGCATTTAACCCATTACTGGTAAGGAGTGAGCACACACTGCAAGTCGTGAACACACACCCACCCGGAAAAGTGGGCAGCACTGCTGCACCTGCGGAGCAATCGGGGGTAAAAAAAATAAGTTTTTTTAGGTTGTTGTAAGTGTATAGAAATATTACTTATTTTAGAAATATTACTAGAAATATTACTAGAATTACTTATTTTAGAAATATTATCTAATCACAGAAAACTGTGAAAGATGCTTAACATACCCAAAGTCAGTTCATTTTACAAAATGATAGGCAGAACCCAAACACCTCAAATTTTGGTTAGATGGTTAAATGTGTGACCCTGAAGCAATCTTTAATGAACATCATGAGAAAAAACATTCTCATTCATTTAGTGGTTTTACTGCAAGTGAAAATTTCATTTCTGAAATGCAAGATTTTGGTTTGCATTTGGCCTGGTCACAAGAAAAACAGAAAGAATCTTGTTTCTTGCAGCAGTTTTATAATCAGCAGGCATGACTCAGAGATTTCTGTTCACCTTAAATTCACTTTGGGTAGCAGCATTACAGAAACAATGATATGAATAAACGGTCTTAATAGGAAAGTGTTATGAACTATCTGTTATGAACTTTGTTATGAAACAAAAAACACAACCAAATATTAAATAAGCACAGAATATATTTGCATAAATCAGAGTACTGTTGACTTGATAAACCCTTAGGAAAAACACAGCATGCTGGATTATCTAATCTGTGTTTCTGTTATGTGGTTAAAGGGATTATGTTTGATGTCATCATTAACATTATGCCTAACATCTTCTGTTTGTGTTCCACAGAATAAAGTCAAGCAAGTTTGAAACAACAAAGGGTAAATGGAGACAGGATTTCCTTTTATGGGTGAACTATACCCTTGGAACATGTGTCTATGACTTGTCAGCCTGTCATATCACACACTTCTTAAAGCTGCCTAAAAGGAACAGTACTCAAAACTGATCTAAGATCAGGAGTTAAGTGATAGTGCAGTGATAAAAACAAGCTCTTTTGTTTGACACACACACACTAACCAAGATCATATTGAGCTGGTGATGCTGATCAGCACGTCAAACACAAAGCAAGGTACTTTGAGGTACAGGCAAATATTTTTGAAAGACTAACCTCCCCACTGCTCTTAACCATAACTAACCCCAACTCTCATGCTGGTCAGCCTGTCAGGCACACAGCAGGGCACCTTTCTACAAGGTACAGATATTTTTAGTTACAGCACCGCATGAATTATATAAGTCAGAGTGATGAATGTGCACATTAGAATAAAGCGCTTCAGAATGGATAATGCAACACCGAATGACATCAGAGTGAGTGAATATGACAGTATTTTTATTTTTGGGAAAAGTCTTCCTAAAAGTTTACCTTTGTGATACCTTGATGCACAGATAATAAGCAGTGGAGTGACAGCTTCTTCTAAGACTGTGTGGATTCGTGGCTATTTTAAGACACTGAAACTAGAGTGTGTCCCACCAATGAGACGAGTACATCAGCATAAAAGAAGTATGTTTATGAAGTTTCTCTGGAGACACTTTTCAGTACAGTTTAGTAATGTTTTTTTGTTCTGTTGAATGTTTGATGAAACCTCAAGAACAAAGTCATGTTTCCTCAAGCTACTTAAAACAGTCTTCAGGTCAACAGTACCATATGCAAATAACAGTCATAAAAAGCATCAAAGCAGCTAAAAACGCATTCAAGATACAAGACAATATAAATCAAATCAATAATGCTGGCAGATTCCAAAGGCTTTAAATGGAAACTATGACATTTCCGAAGAGCTTAGGGTATTGATAAGACACATATTGATAGGCTAATACAATTGAATCAGAACATCTTGATTTAAACATTTTGGACTGTTTTATTGACTTGTCTGCTCTGCTGCTTCTTTTCTTTTGTTTATGTGTTGGATAATTTGCATCAGGAGCCCATGAGAGTCTAACACACTTTGGCTCATTTCCAGTGCACATAAGCAGGAAAGATCTCAGAGGAGGCTCGGAGTTTCCTTCCATATGCAATGTGTCATTACACCCTAAAAGAAGATGTATGTTAATTCAGAATGAAATATTCCACAGCAAACATTAAATATTCAACATCATAGGCATTTTTTGTCAAATACTTATTTACTTCAGAGGCAAAATCTGGTTAAAGACCTCATATACTTTTCAAGCCATTCAGCTAATAAGTGGTGGCTTTACACCACTTTCTGCAGCTCTAGAGTGATGCCATTTATGATGACATATGGTCAGGTGAATGCCTCAGAAAGTTCTGTGAGTCTCGGTGAGAAAGGCAATCACCTACCACTGAAATGAATGGGAAAGCTAACAGACTTATTTCTCCCAGTATTATAGACCTTCTTGGTCCTTATCAACAGAACAATGGGACTGTTTTGGAAGATAGAAATACTTTCAGTAATTCTATACCAAAACACTTGAATACCATTAAACATTATTTGCTCTGACAGCCACAGTTTTTGTCACAATGGCTTTTCATTCAGCTTAAACTGGTAGAGCATTACATTAGCAGGGCAAAAATTATAGGTTTGAATCTCAGGGAACACACTTACTGATATTTACACTTTTATGCATTTGGCAGATGCTTTTATCCAAAGCGACTCGCAGTGCATTCAAGGTATACGTGTATGTTATTATCGGTATGTGTGTTCCCTGGGTATCGAACCCACGATCTTTACACTGTCATCGAAATGATCTACCAATTGAGTTGCAGAAACACTGTATATGTTACTGATTTATGTTAATTGCATAATAACTCACTTTGGATGCATAAATGTAATGTAAATGCACAGGGGTCAACAAATTCTCTTTAAATGAACACTTGTAGCACTTTATTGTGGTTGCTGTTTTCTCCATAATCACTTTTTAAACCTATTGTTGTATTTTAAAACCATATTGTTACATTTGCTTAATTACATGGCATAATGACATAACATAATGATACAGCAGGTTAAAATGCAGGTGATCTGTCAAAGGAAATCTGATTACTGACAATCACCAACAGTGTTGACTGTATTAGTACATTTCCATGTGACCACAAGTTTTCAATCTATTAATTAAACAGACATGTCGACAGCATATTCTTCTGCTATCATCTTTTAAAAGATGCTGCTAATGCTGCTTCTTGTTTTCAATAAACAATATATTTAAATAAGTAGTGCCTGCAGTTAATGACTCCACATTCAAACGGTTTCATTTGCTGGCTTTTCTTCATTATTTTGCTTTGGATTGTTTGCAGAAAAATTGCATTATAATAAAATGTAATTGGTTGATAATAATATAATGCAAATACTGAAGTGGCACTTGGTGCCAAACTCGGCAACACAAATAAGCTGTTTATATATGCTTATACTTAATAAAAACTTTAATAACATTAAGTATCTGTCTGTTTGTTTCTATAAAATGAATTAATAAATATGGTTTTAAAAGATCATGAATTTATTATTAATGCATGAGTTTTCTTAAACTACTTTCTTACACTTCCTTGAGTGCTATGCTGTTGTTGTTTAGATTTAAAGCATGAAAGATGAAAGGCTGACGATGTATGAACTCAAAGCAAGGCAAATTGTAATCAGACAAACAGGACGGCAAGTGCTAAAGTGTTTGAAATCTGACACTTTCCAATGTTCTTCCACTGTCTAAGGTATTTTATGATCAGTTGTTTGAGGGTAAAAGGGTTGTTTCAAGGGTAAAAACGTAACTTCAGGCCTGACGTCATTCCAACACAATACTGTCAATATTTTTTATCCAAATTAAAAGCCACTTAATTCAGAATAATCATGGATTTGTAATATGTCTGCTGTGTTCTCTTCTTCCTAATCTGATATGAAGTTTAGCTACTTTTAAGTTCTTGTGTCGTACTTTAGAAGAGTTATTTGGAGCATGTTTAGTGTGATGTTACCAGTAGGGATATAGATGATGGATCTGTTTAACTTAAAGGGATCTTAAACATGACAGCCAACACTTTGTCAATGGCTCAAAACCAGAGATTAACAGGTTTTAACAGAAGATGTGGTTTCAACAGTAAATGACAGATTAGATTTGCGCATCATAATAAATCAACGCTGAGACTGAATGTGAATCATCTGGCATAAAGGGGGCACATGTTTGACAAATGAGATATAAGAACAATCACTTTGAAAAATGCCAGCCACCCCCACAAGACCTGAGGCTGGAATCTACTTGTTTACTAAACCAACGAAGCATTGTAAACTACTGTTACAGAACCAGATATAACTGGTTTCTATACTGATTTTGCTTAGCTGTAATAGGATCATAGACTTACATTTATGCATTTGACACTTATCCAACGCAACGTTTGTCTATCTTGATCATACCTTTGGAAAAAACATGTTTTTAGTTCATTTGTTACCTGGGAATTGAACCCATGACCTTGGGGTTGCTAGCACTATACTTCAGCGGTTGAGCTACAGATGACTATTTTTGACAGCCTCTCCCAGAAACATGCAGAAAGTATCAATATTAAACTTCTGCATTTTTCACACACTGTGCACAGCAAAATCTTGTATACTGAAATGTAATTTTTTTCTGCATTCCTTATGTTGACCTTGGTAAAGTTACTATACCTGTGCCAGGTGTTTCATGAATGAGAAATTCCAAGATCTCATTCTAAGGTAAACCACTGGTATCTGTTTTTTTTTCAATTTAATTTCACTGGTTTATTATCCTTAGTATTCCAAACAGTTTGCTGAATAGTTCAAATAGTTATGTTTGTATGAATGTTTTATAGTGTGTCTTATCAGAGCCTGTTTTAAAATGACTCTTAAAAGTGTAACATTAGACTGCTTTTCTTTGACATCATAACTCAGGATTAGTCATATGGCATTTACAGCAGAGTGCCCATGAGCAAAGATGGCAGAGTTTAAATCTCTTTCTGTGGAATCTTTCAGCAGGTATTGTAGAACTCATTGTCTTTCAAACTCAAAGATTTGACTAATGAACTTAGATCAGTTATCATGCTTTTCTATGGTGGTAACTTAAGACTTAAGAATGGCCAGTGCATCTAACAACCAACCACTCTGCCACAAGGTAACACCCTCAAGCATTTTAAAATAAACATTTCCCTCTGTCCCAGCTTAACATGCAGAGAGAACTTTTTTGTTGCTGTAAATTGCTCGAAACCTATGAAAGTGGCAACAACAAAAAAGCAAGCCAGCCGACAGACTTTTATGTTTTGATGTTTAAGTGCATGTGTTCCACTTTTCACAGTATCTTTTCAGCAGTCCCTTCTAAAACACATTCCTTCACTTGCTTTCTTTTTAAGCAGTTCTCTTTCCCCTGTTCCAGAGCTCTTTGAAGTGAAATCCCAGACGGCTTTCTCTTGACCGGTCAGAATTTTTCATGCAAGTAAAGTTTTGTGATTTTTATATCCTGTCCCCCTTTTATACAAACATTATTTCCGTTCATTTCATTTCTGTGCTGTGTTTTACTTTCGACAGGTTTAAAATGTGCTCCTTGTCAGTGTTGTTTTACTGACATGATGAGCAGCTGTGTCTAGACCAGATGTGACATTATGCCACAAGTACATTTAGTTGAGGTTGCTGTTATCTAGAGAGATCTGATGGGAGCTCAAAATGATAGCAGAGTGAAAAAAGGTCAGCAAGAGGGATGAACAGACCTCTGCGCTTTAACTCCTGCTGAGAATAAGAAGCTGTTTTGGGAATTGAAGTCCAGATCTTGTTTTTCAGGGTTTCTTCTTACTGCAGTGATAAATTGCAACACACACAGAGGCTGTAGTTGGTCATAATTGAGAAACACTTCATTCTGTTTTTATCTGTGGGATAGTGTAACCTGCTAAGAGCTTTTAAGCTGATATCAACACACACACAGTGGTGAGGATGCTGTGTGGTTGTTTGTTAGAGTACAGTAAGTAAATCAACTGAGCATGTGAAAAACTATGTTTTTAAAATCAACTAGTTTGTGGGCTGCCTTAATGACTACCTGTCTGATGTTTTTCTAAGGGGCTTACACATAATCAAAACTGCTATACAAAGTGCAACACAATAACAGAGAATGTGCGGCTCTCTAGACATTTAAAAAAAAGACAGATCCAAAATTATTTGTATGGCTGTGTGGGGGGTGAGTGTTTTACTATACTATAGCACAGCATGCTACTTAATGCATCAACACTAAAATATCAAAAGTAAAATTCAAGATCAACTAGAAAGACTAGTCTAGACCAGTAAGACTAGGTTGTTTGATTACTTTGATTGTGCTTTAAAATGACCTCATACTTTCTGGGCAGTTAATCATGTGTTCTGAATTGATCAATGAGAGCTATAAAACTTTGTTTCTACAAGACTAAGTGCTAAATCCATCTAAGCTCAAACTTCACCCAATAGGAAATTCTACTCCATAAAGATCAATAGCACTGAAATTATGAATGTTCTGTAGAAAAACTGTACGATCGGTCGGTGCTACAAATCTTAACTGTACCAAACAGTGTTACTTCATTGATTCCATTACTTTGTCTGCTGATAGAAGGAACATCCATTCATCTCCCAGTTGCTTGTGGCCATGGACTGCTAGCACCTGCTGGGATATACTTTATTAAACTTTAGAGGCCTGACTCTGGAGGGGACAGTTGCTTTATGAGCAAGATTCTGATGTTTTAGTGCCTGGCCTTGATTACAACCAAACAAAGTCTATCCTCATTTCATATCCGAAGATCTCAGTGGACCAGCCATCACATCCACTGTTTCAGACAAAGGACAGTAGTACAAAGAGCGAGGGAAGCTCTAGGAAGTTCTAAGAAACTAATGCTCAGCAGCTTCTTAACCATCTCAGCCATTAAAATGACATCTTTGGGATGAGGACACTCCCTTGATATGCATTGATGACATTAAATGTAACACATACATATGCTTATTTAAAAACTAAAAGAATGACTAATTGTAGAGAGTTCTTTGAACTAGAGCTTTGTTTTTCTGAGGAGAAGAGGTGATGTGTCGAACATGACAACTATCTGAAGGAAATGCAACTTCCCTCTTCCCCTCATTTTCGTTTTGCAGTGGCACATTCAATCTGAGAGGGGAATTAGTCTGTCGATAAAAAGCCATTACAGCTAATAATGTGAGATTGCACCTTGCTTTCAATTGTCTTGCTTGCCATTTATTTTAAGCCACATCTTTCTATGGCTTTTCTAAATTCAGTCTGTAGAGAGAGATAGATAGATAGAGAGAGAGAGAGAGAGAGAGAGAGAAGAGAGAGGAGAGAGAGAGAGAGAGAGAGAGAGAGAGAGAGAGAGAGAGAGATAACTAGCTAATGCAAAAGTCTAGTTTAATTTAATTAGCAGTATCACATGGTTAATGAATAATTCAACCAAATAATTAAATAATATCATCATTTACTCATGTTCATGTAGTTACAATCCACAGACCATATAAAGAGATGTCAGAGACGCAATGCAATATAAGTGATTATAGGACCACACACCTGGGCTACTTCAAATTATTAAACAAATTTACTGCAATAAACAACAATGCAAAGGTTTAACTGCATACTGTGTGTGTATGTATGTACCTATTTTCAAATTGAATATGACACTAGTTCCCAGAAAATGGACAGATTTGTGGCCGGCGGGTACTCTTGAATCAAAAGTGATAACTCTATGGAGGATCATCATGGTTTGTAGCAAGTTCAAAATAAGGAAAATGAGGTAATTATTTGACAAAGGCCAAACAATTAGACCAAATGCAGCAGCTCTCCAACACAGAAAGACACAGTCATTCATCTCCTCAATGTCTGCTGGTGAGATCAAGGTCAGTGAAGCTTCATTACAGAGAAAACACAGCAACTCTTCAATGTTCTCCAATAGGTAAGGCCCCAAATTGGCCATTCTAAGCAACTCTGAGTGATGAACAGTGATTTGTTATTTTGACAAAAATATTCATTATCCCACCCACCTGTCCACAATTCTGACAGCACCATTTTTCAATGAAAATGTTGCTACCAAAGAAAAATAGATGAGGTGCAGGACAAGTCGAAATGTCTCCTCCTGATACTGGGTAATAGGAAGCTTTTTGCTGTAAATGACACTAATCGCCACTCACTGTTAATCACCATTCATTTTCACCTAATTCAATTTCAAGAGATTTAAACACTGTTTAGATAAACACAAAATCTATACACCAGAACAGACGTCAAAAAAAAATGAAAGTAGGGCTGCACGATACTGAAGAAAAATGCGGCAACTTGCTAAATAATGCAATATAAGGTATGCAATACAATCACTTCAAATTGACACTTTCTGAAACAAAAAGCTTTTAATAAACTTTACAATCCTGTTGAAAAGATTTTGTAAATAAATTCAAGCCCAGACTATATTGCCAGTCTGATGAATTTACAGAAAGTAGCCTCTCTGCCCTCTGTTCACATTTATACTAGCCCTAATACAAATTCAAACAGCAAACGTTCACAACCCAAAACCCCAGCAATGAGTCTTCTCTGTGATTACTGCATGCCTCATTCATAGCAACACTTCAGTCATTTAAATCAACTCCTTGATCATGGAGTATTTGCAGCGGGGAGCCGTCTATCAAAACAGGTTATGAAGCGGGGTTGATGTCCATGGGCCCTGTGAAAACATCTCACACAGATTAATTAATGACTCACATCCAGACTTGTAAAAACTACGAGGAAATCACCAGAGGATCTACAGAAAAATGTAAGATGGCAATGTGGAGATAAAATATACTCATGAAAGATTAAAGCTCTCACAAGCAGGTTCAAAGGCAGGTGATGGGCTTGTTGACAGTTTAACTTTGCTCAGGGGTGAATAACCCCTGAACATATCTTTAGCAAATACATTCTAATGTTGGCAGGTTATTCATCATACATTTCTTATGATCTTCTAATTGTTTTGATTTTGTGCTACTTTTTACATATAGCAATACATTTACATCGATTCTAGGCCTATCTTTTAATAGGTGTTTAATTAAATCAACATTATGATTTGTAGGTTAAAATGTACATGAATGAATAAGGGAAAGTGTATTTTAGCTTGATTGGCTAAATATTTCTTTTATTTTGCAATTGGACAACTAAACTAGTGAAATTAAATGTGCAAGTGCTGTTAACAAAAACCTTTTTAAAAGTTTTAATAGTCTATGTTCATATGAGGTCATAAAAGCTGGGTGAATATCCAAAATTCAGAAGATGGATTATTGCAGGTAACGCTTAAAAAGATTATAATAAAACACTTTAATACATATCTGATGGTAGAGATGTAAATTATATTTCTTATAAAATGTCCTTTTGTTTGATCTTGAGTTTTAACTACACAAATCAATTCAGTTTCCTTTAAATCACACAATTATTTTCAGTCTGGGACATGAATCACCATATAGACAAAGCCAACCTTTCATCTTTCAGGAAACTTCTACAGACTTTTACCAGTTAAATTAGAATCTGCATACTTTCATTAACTGTGACACATTCAGTGTCTGAAACAATTGGGCGAGTTCATTTACAAACCTAGCAGAAGATCCATCTTACTGCCATGTCTTTAAATAGGTCACACTTTGGACAATAGAAATCAAATAAAAAAAACAGGCCAGTTAAATGAACAGAGACCATTCAGTCTAATATCTTAAGGACTTAAGAAGGTCTGCAGAATAATAACAAGTAGTTGTATGAAAGTAGGTTAGACCATATGATTAAAACCCCACCCTTCTAAAACAACGGTTGCAGGTTCATCTCCATGAGAGATGCCACAGAGAACATTCAGAAACATTGTGAATACAGTACTACTCTGTTAATTCTGTGCCCTCGGGCAAACACTTGACTCCTATTGACCTTAATAGCTCAGTGTTGCTTTAAAACAAAGGTTTATGCAATACTAATCATCTAACTAATTAGCAAACATATGCAGAGCACTAGACCAAACAACACTAGCCACTTAGACTAGTACACAGGTCCTCCACACACATTTCTTCAACTTGTCACCCCATGTACTTGTGTCACATCTCCTCTGTTTGGCAAAGATCTGGAGTAGTTCTGGAGGAGAGAAGCAGCATTGTACAAGACAGATGCTTTGAAATGCTTTGTGGAAATGCTTTGAAATCACTTGTATCAAAGGTAAACTGACTGAGATCATTCATGCTCTAAATTGTACTGGCAGTTGCTAAAGTCCTATCAGCACTCAGCTGCCACATCTGAGCAGAAATCTCACCAGAGACTTTAGCAACGACAGCACTGAATGTGAAGATCCAACGTTAGTGTGGCTCTAACACGTAGCTAACATTCTGATGTTTCTGAATATCTTCTTGTGACTTTTTTCAATAGAGGTTTGTGAAGTATACAGTATAAATTTTCAAAGGTAACATTAAAGTAAACTATACAACGCTTCTCTCACTGAAGGTCATTTTATACATACGCATTCAGCATGGGAATATGGGATTTATAACCTCTTTGAGGAAAGATATTGTATAAAATGGGCAGAGGATGACAGAGTAGGAAATGCAATAAAGATAAAGACGTGCCTGAGGCTCATTCTGATGAAATTTAAGACCGGGGCTAGTTGTCTCTTCTAACTCCAATAAATGGTTCTGTGTGTTTTCTTACATTTAAATTTCTGTATATGCATATTAGCCTTGGCTACAAAGTAGCTTGCACAAAACCATTTTGTGACCTTTGTGATACTATATGGGGTAAGCTGTCACAATTGAACCTGCCATTAATCAGCCCCTTGTAGACTTGTCAACAAAATTTAAACAGTAAAACAACTATGAAACACAAGAAAACTCATAAAACAACAAGATATAAAATGTAAAATACCAAAACATTTAGACCAGAAGGTTAAGGGCCAACAAATATAATAATAAATGGTTTATAATTTTATAACACTTAAAATGTGACATCATGCCCCAGGCTGAAATTTAAAACCTACCCTAGGTAGGCAGGTTTTAGGGTGGTTGAAACCTACCCTAAAATGTAACCCATGCCTTACTGTCAGTGTGGTTTAGTTGTGTTTACTTGTTTATCCAACTACAACAAAAACATAATATTGGAATTTTAGCTGGAAGGATATAATTCACAAAATAAATTCCAATTTAAGAGGGTTTTAAAGGTGCTGCTAGAGAAAATGGGGACTTTTGACAAAAGAAAACTAGTTACTAAGAGCCCTTGTGTGAGATACCCTGTGTGACAACTAGCCCCAGTCCATCCTGCAACTGAAATAGGAAGTTCTTTCTAACTCCGCTTGCCGAATATATTGGTCCTATATCCCTAAGCAGGGGGGAGTGAGAAAGAAATAGAGAGAAAACTAAGGATCGTCTATCTTGTCAGCAGGTGGATCTGAGAGACTGAGTATCTGGCCAAATCTTTTTTTCTGTCTCTCTTATAGACTCACCAAATCCTTCAGGCCTTTCAAAGGTAAAGCAGTTTTAGTTCAGCATGACCCACCAGCTGCCAGTCTCTATTAGTTCCCCCACAGAGAAAGAGAGAAAGAGAGAGAGCAGGTGTGCGGATTAATGATGTATTAAACAGGCCAGATATATCTTGGACAGCTTGGCTATATGGCTGTATTCTTGTTGGTCTCTGTCATAACCCAACAAGAAAAGGCAATTTGTTTACCGTGACAGCTTTGATTTTTCAATTTTTCTAAATTCTAGACCCGTTTTTACACAATTGCATAGAATGTTGTATTCTAGAAGGTCTATAATACCTGGAGAAACTAGAATTTAGTGATCCCATTCATCTCAATGGCAGGTGCTTGGCTGGTGCATGACCCCATGAGTCCACCTGGAGTATGTCCATATGTTCACATGATCTTCACTAGTGACAATTCTGAACTGTGACATCTAAACAGAATGAGAAATCCATTACATGATTTTAAAAACCATTCCAAAAATCATGTACTATATAACCACTATACAAACTAAATCATCCACTATAATAAAACAAAATGCTTGCAAGAATTGTCAAAATGTATGATTTTTGAATGTCTGTCAATGAAGGCAGATGCTCTTTGCCTCCAAATGGTTTAATTACAAGCAGCTAGGACTAACTGGACCATGCATAAATCATACCATACTCACTCGGTCATACCACCATATTTATGCATTATTTCAACTAGACTGACATTGTTCGTTCAACTTAGAATGCCGTCAGTGCATTGTTCTCTCTAAACAAGAGCTATCAGCCCACATCACTACTGAGCCTGACGTGCCTCTGAAGCCAAGCATGATGGGAGAGAGTGACTACACAGAGACAGAGCAGGTGAGTCCTTTCATCACTGATTTTAAGCCCTGTGTGTGTTCAGTAAACAGCTTAACCAGCACTGGTCTGAGAATGATGAGTAAATATTTCCACAGGTATCTTGTGTTTGTTTAGTGTGATTTTATTTATTTATTTATTTATTTTTGTATTCTTCATAATCTCTTCTCTTCCACGTCTTCACTGCCCTGTTGTTTTGCTGCTCTCTGACATTCTCTCTTGACTAGTACTGCAGTACTGAAATGTTGACATTTCTTTGCACCATTTTGTAAATGTCTGAACCTGTCTCAGACATTGGGGTGCTATTCTATATAGTTTGACAGTGTACACAGTTTGACAGTGTACTGTACACTGTGTGTTGTGAAACACAAAAGCTAATGTGTCAATGTGTGAGATTCATTAAATGTTTTTAATGGACTGAACTTAACATAGTTTATTTTGTAACTTTGGTGTTAAAAATTACATTTTGATATTGATCCAGCCCTATTTAGGACTCACACTTGGTTTCTCACTTATTCATTCAGTCAGACATTAGAAATATATGACATGGCTTTGATGAACCAGATAAAACTACCATCTGCTCTGGATTTAACAAAAGCAGGGATTTGTCTTTACTAAAGGGCTACAAAATACCAGCAGTTTGGCGCATTAGTGGCACAAAGAGCATTTAGAGGTGGGAGGGAAAGAGTGGCAAAAAAAAGTCACAAAAGATTCCTGGCAACCATACAGCCACCTAGACTGACAGTTCTGGGAATGTCACCAGCAGGGAAATAGAGGAACGGCCTCGGGAGGGATTGGCTTTGGGCTTCTGTCTGGCTGCCTCATCCTCTTAAAATCTCCCCCTGACCCTTACCAACACTGAAGCATCTAAAGCTGTCGCACCTGTGACTCGTGTTGAACCTCTCGCACTTCTGGATGTGCGGTTTGAACTTGTTCTGGTAATTCCCCATGACATGATCAGATGGCTGCTCTTGAAATAAGCCATACTGCAACTAAAAAGTTGTTAGTCAAGAGAAGAAAATTGGATTTATACCTGAAAAATGTAGTTGCTACATTGTAATTTTGAAATTATATTGTGAATGGCTTTCACACAACTGATGCTTAAATTCAATGAACATTACAATTTATCCTTCAAAAGAGAAAATGTCTTTATGCTTTTTATTTTAAGGTCTGCACATGCTACCCATAGTCTCGCACAGCCAGAATGATGGAATTATCTGCATAAAGTCTGGCCTAAAGTCATTTTCCAGCTTATTCTGCCCAAGAACCAGTGAATCAACCAATCACAGTTAATGTTCCTGCCATAGCGGTGGATTTATTTAAGATAATATTGAAACAATAGATGGGATAAAAAAGATGAATAAAAAAAATGCAAACATATGTAAACAAATGAAAACATAAAAAATGTCATAAAACATATAAAAACAGCAATGTTGTTAAATGGACAGCTGTAAAAAAATAAATGTAAAAGTATGTTCAAAATTAAATATTCTAAAGTAGTATTTGTACTGTATTGTAGCAATTGTATAGTTGAATCAATGTACAATCTGCAAGAGCAACAGTCAAACTATGTGTGTTAGGGCAGCACATAATCACAAAAGTATTCACAATTCACAAGAAGTCACAATAACACATTACTGCAGGCAAAATCATTTCATTCTCTTTTTAATTAGTAAACTAAAGGTGAGACTGACAATATATCACAATGTCATAATCATTAAACTATTTGGCAAGATATTATAATATTGTTGTAGCACTGCATGTAGTACTTCATTAATGGAACAAAAACTTTTTGAAAAATTGAAAGAAATTAATAACTGTGCCGGCTGAAAAATTACAAGTTATTCATGATAAATGCCAAAGTCACATGTGGCTGGCACTCAATTTCCACTCTGAAATGAGCCTGTTGTATTTTGATCTCTTAATAATTCATTGTCTCAATTATGGAGCACAAAACAATTGGCTTCTGTTAAATAAAGAAGAGGAACAATTTCCAGGGTAAAGCAACACCAGTCAGATGGATAAATCCAACCAAAGCCAGAAAGTCAAAACATTTCTTTTTGATGATGACATATGCTTTTCA
The DNA here is from genome assembly GCA_036877525.1 of Chromobotia macracanthus. Lineage (NCBI taxonomy): Eukaryota > Metazoa > Chordata > Actinopteri > Cypriniformes > Botiidae > Chromobotia > Chromobotia macracanthus. Next base: position 8,939,107 of record JAZGTH010000017.1, read on the forward strand.
AAAAGACAGCAATTACAACTGTGTGTGTGTGTGTGTGTATGTGTGTGTGGTCAGAATGTTCAAGGGTCTAGAAACTAAATGTAATGTCAAGGTTAAAAACACAGAAAGCTCTCTCTGATGGGGGCAGTCAAAGCTCTCAGTGGGATTCAGGGCCTCAGATACACAAACTGGATGTTGCAGTTTTCAGTTGGGCTCAAGGCACATTCAAAGTCAAAATACAGCTGCAAAGTCCCAATTTCACAGACTGCTTGCAGTGAGAGAGACAGAAAAACAAACTTCTCCAATATTGAAGCATTAGGTTTGTCTTTTAGACATTGCAGGATTTTCACAGATATATGGCATAGTATATGTTTCTGTTTAAACCACACTGGATGATGTAATAGTAATAAAGAAGATGGTAACTTCCTCTGTCTCCTGTATTAATAATGAGGTGAGAGATGGGTATTCTAACCTGCATCCAAAACCTCAAAAAATACTGCCTTCTCAGTCAATATGAAGGTAGGAAGGCATCACATTTAAATTCAATGTTTGCATAATATCCAGACTACTAAAATGCCCCTGTCTGTTTACTGCTTATGATATCCCACAATGCCTTGCGTGGCAGTAGCAGTTGAGAGAATATTTTTTTTGCATATTTTTACCAACTTATGCTTCAGTTTCTTCCAAACAATACTGCAGTCATCGATATTATCTTGACCATCTCTAAAGCCCACCTGAATTTCTTCTAGAAAATTAGACAATGTTACTGTGTTATGGAAATGTAAAACTAGGTTCCTCAGAAGGCACTTTTATAAAAAAAGGCAGCTACCTTTGGTTTTGGACACACCTCATACATCTGACCCTGGTTACAGAGCACACTCACTGTGGGAGTGTAGCAGTCAGAGTCTCATCAGTGCATCAGAATTCACTGGCCAGTCGCAGTGGTGCATTTGAGTAGCTGTCTAAAACTGTTAAAAGCTTTTTATCTTTGGGCTGCTTTCAGCCAAAGTCCTGTTTCACCAGAAAACATTCATTTGTGTCTTATATACAGTCCGTTGCATTTAAGGACTCTGCATGCTCTTACTTTTTTTTTGTCATTTTTTAATTCTAACATTTACTAACTCTTAACTCTGACAGAAGTATCTAAGGCTTGGTATATTTTATGTTCTCATTTAAGTCTCATTATTAACATATGCATCTTACTTATGTTAAATGAATAATATTTGGGTTTGGTGTTTAAAAAAAAAGAAATACTTTGGAAAATTAAGTATCATTATTGCTATTGCTTTACCTAGGCATGTTATACTTGTATAAGTAAACAGACATCTAATTCTTCAAACAAAATAATCCCAAACACTTATGTAGAGAAGAACAGGTGTGTACCAGAACATCACAATGAATTGGAATGGGCTCTATTGTCTTCGGTGAACATGATTTTGCCAAATAGGATGCCAAGTTTTGCCATCATTTTTGGTCCTGGATCAACTTTCCTTTTAACAAAGGGAAGTTGCTCACAAATGCTCACAAATAAGGTCACCTAAACTGTATTCGATCTTCCTACATGCTCTAAAGTCCTGTTATGGCAGGGAAGCGTTGCTTCCTAGGCCTAGGCCGTTGTTTCCTAGGCATGTTTCTTAGATTCAATAAGACCGTGTATGCACTCGCTGGACGAATGCAAAAGCTGATTATTGTAATCATTCCTGCTGATCAGGTACTTCAAATTATGTATATTTAATGACGATTAATTATATGTATTTTTCCTTTTAGCTAAATGACCTGTTTTCATGAACGAAATGGTTTTTTAAACAACACGGTTTCATCGATTTGACATTCAATGTGCTACATAATTGTGATGCTGGTTCATGCTTATAATCTTCCCTAATTCTCTGCTGATCTTTGATTTGAGTGTTAAATCAATGTATTACATTGATTAAGAATTCCCCAAATCATTGATCCTAATCAATTATTAATAGTTTTGTATATGTATTTAGATATTTATACATATATATGTGTATTTATAAACATTAATTTTGAGATAACTTGTTCATAAATAATTACATCTGCAATGGAGAATGCTTATTTGTGAACAAACCCTAATATTAACCCCCCTTAAACACATTTTCGCTACACAGAAGACTTTTGACTTGGGCTGGTAAGTAATCACCCTTTCAAAATACCTCAGCAACCACCCATAACACCCTGGAATTACGAAAGCACTGCTCATATTTTCTTTAAAAAAACAAACAACATTTTACAACATACAACCCAATTACACCACTGTTATCTCACATACTGTATACAGTTTCAACAATTATTTCAAAATAAGAAGCAGAGTGAGAAAGAGACCTTTTGATTTGACATCAAAGGGCCACTTCCACACATCTGGCTTGGCTTAACAAGCACCCATGTGAAAGATGCTTCTGGTGTCTCCAACCCTCCGAGTCACAGAATTATCAACATTCTCTAATAATAGCTCATGGCATAAGGCCAAGTCTTGTTATGTATAAAGTGCCCTCTAAACTCTCCAGTTATTATTCTGCCTCTCTCCTACACACACTTACTCTGTATGGACATCACTTGAGCCTACCACTCACCAAACCCACCCTCAGACACAAGCAAATGTGACACAGCAGCCTCCTTGTGTGATGCTTAATCATTTGTTACTGTGAGAGAGCCCATGAAATGAAATAGTCAACAGAGGAGATGGGTTGTCATAGAAACTGACTTGTAAAGTTAAGTCTTAAGCTTGTGAGTTTTCTAGCCAAAAATGAGATACTAAATCAATAAAAAAAATACTGTTCATCAGAAACTAATATTTTATTATACAGGGAAAAATGTGAAAGTTACTTATGTACACTACATAAGAATTGTCATTTTCATTTATTCATAAAGTATTTGGTTATTTATGATTAATATGGTCAATTCGTCAGTATAACATATAATTAACTCTTTAATCAGCAGCTCTACTATTAATAAAAATAAAGTGTGGTATTTAGTATTACATAAACAGTAAAGAGGAGTAGGAAATGAAAAATCTGATATCTGAAGGCTTAGACCATGAGATCATACAAAAACTTCAGCTCTCACTTCTCAGAACACAAGTGTGGAGGGAAGAGAATATAAGAAGAGAGTGGGTGTTGATTGGGACTAGAGAGAGAGAGAACATGCAAATCATTAAAAATACAGAATTTCAGGATTTGAAGAATTAAATAGTCAAACCATCACAGTGTGTAGAAACAACTTAGTCTGTGTAATGAAGACTAAGGCTTTGTTCCAAACCTTGTGAATAAACCCCATATTGCATTGCGATAAGCTCAGTTTTTCTTCTAAAGGCAAACATCATGATTCCATATAGTATAGTTACCTCTGCTCACAACAGTCCTTTTGAGATCTCTTAATAACCGGCAATGAATAACAGTCATGCACCTTTAACTATTAAATCTGAACATGTGCTGCACAAAGCTGGACATGTTATAAAATCATTGGCTTGGAAAGGTCATGAAAGTGGCTAAATTAGATTCCTCATCTTAGCTGACTCACAAGCACAGTTTGATGCTAATTTGGCCGTGGCATATTGACAGTGGACTAATTCACTCTCAAGCGAACTTTAACACTGCCATTTTGCAAGTGTTGCAGTTCTTGCTACGTTTCAGCTATAATATAAAGGTCACGAATGTCTAGAAGTCACAAAAGTTAGCGTGACAATCATCAGCCCAGTCATTTTTAAACCACCATGCCTTTTATAATTAGGTGAGAAAAAGCATCTTTGCAGAAAATGCATGTATTTTCTTTTGATGCAGTTATTTATTTTTTTAGTATGAAGCCAAATTTAAAAAGTAGTTTGTTTGATACCTGAAATGGTTAATTATACAAATTTAAGACTTGTTGTTGTTAAGCACACCTCCATAACCAAAGTCTAATTTGTCTCCACTTCAAAACAGAACAATATCTCTGCGTGATGCCATTTAATTTAGCAAAAACTCGCTCTGAGTCTGTGGGTGTAAGATCATACAAACAGGTGGAATTTAGCTTTTTATTTCTTGTATGTGAGTAGGAATGATTAGGTTCATTGTTCCAGGGGGAATATTTGTTTTAGATGTCTTCATACTCTCTTTAAACCAGTATCTATTAGGAAAGCAAAGGAAAAAACTGGTGACAACCTGCATGTAAACAAAGAGAAATCTTACAGGTAAGGTTACAGATCAATTCTTCCTCTGCTTATTTTTAAATCAACTTGTCTTGAATTAGACATCATTTAAGTATCTTACTAATTAAGATATTAGGGTTTGTTAATGTATAAAAGCAGTTGAATACAACTAAAACATTTATGTGAGCAGTCTCCTGAAGTGTGATTATTAACTTTCTGCAGTATATACAACAGCCATTCTTTTGATTACAGTCTACCTGAGACTATACCTTAAAAGTATCAAAAGATAACCACAATGTCAAAATGAGTCACACCACTTCACATTACTCAAAGAAAATGAAGTGCACAATGTGCACTTATACATTTGTATTATTCCTATATGTTAAAGTATTTCTCTGAGATAATAACCATTTTACATGCACAACAGCACTCTAATGTTAATGAAAATGTAAAAAAATCTTTGTAAACATAATATCCAAATTCCATCAAATATAATATCTATTATTTCTGTTCTGTGTTATTAAATATATAATTATGTATTTTTAAATTAGTGTTTCTATTGCATTTTTAAGATGTGTAAGGCATAAAATATTAGTAAGTCATATTTTATACATGCATGTTCCTCATAAATATTGCAGTATTCTTAATGATGCATCAAAGGACTAATTAAGCAAAGCATTAATACAGAAAATGAATCTGGATTGTGTTATACATGCAATCATTTGCATGAAATATCATTTCGTTCCTCCAATCTTTGAGATACTTAGCTGTCTCGAAATCCATAATGCATGCTGTGACATCATAGCATTAGGAGAACACGTCCCCCGCAATATTCAGATGGATCATGGTGGTAGACTGACGCATTTTTCAATGGGTGATTTTTATATTATTATTATGTGCGTAGGTTATAGGTAGGTTATATAGTAAAAGACAGCTAGAGAGAATAATTAAAAAATATGTGAATCAAATATGCATTTGTGATGTACATCCTTTGTAAACGTACTTAAGGTAATCTCAGAAGGGAACTGATTTGCATGAGTGTGCTCATATAATAAGATCTACAGCTGGTAAACAGCAGCAGTGTTATTTGTAAATTACAATCCTGTCAGGTAAGTGATGTGATTCACGATCTCATAATAAGCTCTTTCTTTTTCTCATCTGAAATGCCTCACATGTTCTGACCTGACCTTTAGCAGCCGGCTGATGAGAAAAGCATCATTCATCTGAAAGAATTTATGTTGCAGCTTTTGTCGGGTTGCCAGATTATTTCAACTTTTTCATTTCCTGAAAAAGAAAAAAATGATAGAAATTCCATTAATTAAGACAATTGAGGGGCGTTTCATTATGTGACAGTATTTATTACTGAGGAGCAAAAAAACACAAAAAGTATGTTGTTTTTAATCCTACCTTCAAAAACTCTAATAATGAAAAATATTTATCCCTGCACCGCAGTTACACTGGACATACTCTGATTGTTCAGACAAACATTGCCGTTGCAATTTAAACTGTGATATGATAAACACTTAACATATCATGTCAAGTCTAGTCAAGCTTTGTCATTGTTGAGCATTTTATGCAATGATAGTTTTGTTTGCTAAGTGGTCAGTTAAAACTGAATATTCTAATTGACCAAAAATGATACATAAAGACACGGGCTCAGGCTCATTACAAAACACATCAATACTGTTAGAAGAAGCATGACCTTTAGTTAATAGACAACCAATCAATACAGCTCATCATGGGGGTTATAATCCGTTCCATCGGTCTAATACAAACATGCTCTCTCGGTTAGACAGACAGCAATCTCTTACTGATCGGCAAACAACTAGATGTATGACAGTGAATGTTTGGCAAGTGTCGAAACTGGTCAAGAAATCAGATTTAATCGACTTTTGATTCTTAATCTTTATCTCTCTTAGTTCTTAATCTTTATCTCTCTTATTTGGAAATCTTTAATTGAAAGATTTCCAAATACTTCATACCTGAGCGACAAACAACAGCAAAGTCAGTGATTTTTCAATTCACTCAATTAATTCATCCATAATAAACAGCAAATAATGACACTTTCTGTTATTAAAAATATCTCTAGCTTTTTTCATTACTCTGGTTTACTTTTCTGTATTGCGGTACTGCTAATATTGTTGCCTGTATGAGAAACTGCTTTTCCTCATTTATAATTTGCTTCAGATAAAAGCATCTGATAAATGATTAAATGTAAATGTCAGTTGTGATTTAGACAAGAGAGGACTTAAATATACCACATTTAAATTTTTCTATAACCAGTACTTTGACTCAGTACTGTATGACTTTCTACAACACCAGATTCTTCTCATAAGGGAAGAATAAGACAGACTGTTGAACTGAATGTCTGATGCATAAGGAAACATTTCAGGAATTGGCTGAATTCCAATCTTTGGAATTTGAATGAATTCAAATCCAAGTCTTCCAGGTCAAAGAAGTTTGCCAGGTTAAGAAACCTGGTGGGGACACCAACATACTATCATTTATTACTGGAGACAACCATATAAAACACAACATATGCTTATGATTAGCAGTGCTGGTCTTTTATCTTTGATAGATTTAATCAAAGAATTTTAATTTCCAGACAGCTTGTGTTGTACTTGTTTATTCATGGATTAAATGAGGCATTTTTGTTATCAGCAGATGCTGAGTGAGAAACTTTGCTCATATTTAAACTAGAACATTTTAAATTCAGCAGGATAAATTACATTGGATTTTAGTTCAGATTCATTTCTTGTAAGAGAGCATGAAAACCATAAAATGACAAACGAAAAAATGTTATTACTAACATGATGCTCATATTTTAAACCCCGCACATTACAAGCCTGGATAATAAACCAGTGAGATGCAGCATTTGAGGGCATCTTTCCATCAACCCTTTTCAAACTGTAGAAATGTAGAAGAAATCAATTTTTCTGAGCTGTTTTTTTGCTGACTAGAGGGCAGCCGAGGTCCCTCTCTCTTTCTCTCTTTTACCTGATTGGTTGTTTGATAGATGGTGAGGCAGACTGATGGAATAAAGGTTTCTTGGTCAAATGGTTGGATGTGGATGGTGTGGTGGGATGTGGCCCCATTGGTCTGGGTGAGTCACATATTAAACATTCAACAAGCACAGTGAAAGATGGAGCTATTCCTGCCTCATATGCATGACTGGAAGATTTAATTATAACATGGTGAGTAAATTGTACTTGTCCTAGAAAGCCACAGTGTATTTTATTATTTTAATTTGTCAAAATGGTCTGTTAAGGGGGACGATTCTTTCTCTGCTGTATTTAGGCCAGATTTTTGATATATATGTCTCTAAAGACAGTACGTGTGTGCTCTGAAAATACTGACAGAGAGGCTTGCGCTGAGCAGGATGTATTTTTATGTGATACATCTATAAGTAGACAGTTGGGAGCAGTGGTTAGCTGGATTCTTTATTTCCTGTCTTATTTGAAGGTTGTTTTTTTACCTTTTTACCTTTACCTGTGATTTGATTAAGATTTAAACAGTCCATCTACTGGTCTAGAGTCTAGGAATGATTTGACTAAACCTAAAAACGTTTATAGCTGCAAAATTACTAAAATAAATTGGATTGTTTTCTCACTGAAACCAACTGCAGTAATTATAAACTGACCAGTGAGCCTTACATACTTTCTTGATGACACTCTTGGGCGCATTGGGTGCTAATAATATAGTAATAAAGTGAGCCATAAGGTTCTGCCATTGTACTGAATGCAGAGGTGGGACTATTTGCTTTTCCAACCAATGAAAAAATGGGAGAGTTATCACTTTCTCTTAATCACCTTTAAGAGAATGTCTGCACAATATAACAACAGAGAACAGGTTCATATGCATATCAATATGCAACGTGTCATATTTCACATTTGTTATAAAGAAAAAAATCAAACAAACAGAAAACATTCCAGCATGCTTGGCCTAGTGACAATTAATTCTAATATTGTGCACAATTCAGAACAAAAGCTCAAGCAACTGGAGCAACTGGCCTTCACCAAAAGAAAGTAGAATGATTTTTCTGTTTTTAATGCTGGAATACGTGTCTGAATTTTCTGTAGAACACCGACAGCATCTCTAGTTCAGTATGGATTAATAGCGACATATCTGTGGATATGACTCATTGAGAGAAAAGTGATTAATTCTGCACAGGAAAATGTCTTGTACACAAAGAAACATATAAAAATAAACCACTGTAATAATAAACTATTATGCACATTGTGAAATGATTGCAATCACTTGTCCCTTTCTTACTACCTCTGCTCTCCCACACACAGGCTCCCCTCTAAGAATCTTCCCTCTTCATTCATCTTCTTTTAGAATAACTAGCATGGATTTAATGGGGTGGCGTTTACAAAGAATGACTATTTGCATGCAGTTGTAGATCTTTAATGAACAGTATTAAGAGAAAAGAGCAACAGACTCTGGTGTTTGTCTTGAGAGATGAAGAGTGCTGTCTGTTGGCACCTGCTCAGAACTCCATGCATGCAGTAATCTGCAGGAGCAGATGTGCACACAGAGTTCCTATTCCTCCTCCTATACCCCCCACCCACCCTTCAGAGGGGAAAAGTAGGTGACTAGAGGAGATTCTTCTCTAGATTTGAACATAGATATGTCATAATGCATTCTGTGGCCGTCATTAGTGGAAAACAACACACTAATCTTATCAGTAAAAGTCATTTTAGGAGAACATGGGTGCCTCTAATTGCTTTCCTTTTATAAAATGGAAAACATTAACCACTTTTAGTTGCTTTGAGAATTACAGAAAATTGAGAAATGACAAGCCCCTTAATTAAACTGTTGGAACAAATGAGAGTCTGTAATTATTTGACAACAATTGACTTCTAGAACAATGTGAAATAGCCTTTGTCTGTTTGCTACTTGTATTTAGAGGAGAAAACATTATAAAGAACAATAGAACAAGACTGAAAAATGTTGCAAGGTGGATTTGAATTGCATGACCAGCGTAAGCACCACAGCTCAACATGTCAATTATCATGTAGGCTAACCACTACACCAGCTATAACAACAGCAAAGCAAAGTTAATAAAAATGAAATATATTTGCCACTTATGTAGGTATATTAAGGAATAGTTAGTGTAACTTAATTTCCACTGTGTATGAAATATTCAAATATGCAATTAAAATCTCAACACTACCAAACTATGTTCTTTTCTGTATTATGCAGTCAGTAAGTCAGTCATAAGTTCCGCATATAAAATGCAGTGTAGTTAAGGTCTATGTAAAAGGTGTTTCAACTTGTTTGGACAGAGGCACACTTAGCTTTACTTAAAAATATTTCTGTACATGATTGCAAAGGAGGTCCACAAGGTTAAAAGCTATTGTAGTGCTTCATAAGAACTTTCTAAGGCTACAGTGCGTAACTGTAAGCATACGCAAGAGCACATAAAAAAAATAGGTACACACCTGCTTTGAATTCCACTGAATTTTGTGTCAGAACCTTTTATGCACACATAACCAAGGACACTTGTATGCAATTATTAGAATGAGTGGTATGGGGAGGTCTCCCTTTGTCACAGCTGGATCAGGTGGCTAATTAGCACTGGCTAATTGGGTGTAATGAAACCAAACCTCTAGCTGACCAAATAATGAATGTGTGAAGCACGGTGGAGCAACATTAGACATCCCAGGATGCCCAGGTGAAAACGGGCAGCAAGTGTGGCACCAGCTGGCACTTAGAAGGGTTCTCACTGTGGGAGACAAATGAACATCTCAAAACTTCAGCCCAGCCATTCAATGCAGTCATGCTCAGAACACAGAGAGCACAGTAATCATGTAACGGAATGCGTGACTACAGGAGAATTCAATGCTTCAGATGTATAAAAAATGGAGTCAAAGTGGTTTCAAGCTCAAAGGATCTAAAAATATTTAACTCATAGCAAATGAATGTATGGCAACGTGTACACTTTGATTACCCTTATGAAACATAGGCGTAATGTGCTGTGATTAATTATGCATAGAAAATGTGTCTGATGCCTATGAATTACACAACATTGTACCATGCTGGCCAAACTACCACTAATCAGTATATAAAACTAAGACCAGCTGGTCTAGAGCTGGTTTATGGCTAGGATTAGGGTTAAGACTACGTTTGTTTCACAGGAATGCTACTTGAGGACTAACCAATTATCTTGATCTGGTCACCAGGGTTTCACCATGTAAGACATGTTCCTTGATTAACACCATTGTCAATCTCGATCAACCAATCAGATTGTAGGATAAGGTTTAGGGTCAATGTTAAATTTAGGATTAGGACTGGGTTATGGGTTTATATACCATTCTTACCAACATCTTTAATCCTGAAAATGTTTCATATTACATTCAAATATAAAATATATTTTATATTCTTTTCTAATATATTTTTATAATGTTTTACGTAGTTATATAGTTTATGTAGTTGGTTATTGTTTAAGGTCAGATAAGGTGAGTGTATTTATTAGCAAGCAAAACCTGCAATTAATTATTCAAAACTTTATTAAAAATAAAGAAGGGACAATCACTTCCCTTAGGGTAATATTCAGCTCTATAATTCTCTCTAACTGAAACATATTTTCAGGTCTTTTCTTGAGCTGGAGGGCAGCTGGAGGGCCTCCTTCTTGTGTTGACCTGAAAATATCCCATTTCACAAATGTTTACTTGCTTTCCCACATTAGTTAAATTATAGATAACTCAGGAGAAAATATCAGCATATTAAACAAGGCAGACCCCTTGATGCGTGAACAAATTCATATTTCACTGAAAATATAAAAAATAACCAAACCAATCCCATCCCACGTCAGTGGTAGGTGAGAACAGGCTAACAAAATATGCCATGTCGGCAGAGATGTGAGTTTTGGATAGGCGGGAATGGCCCTTAGTTACACTTAGTTGCACTTGTTGGTCTGATGGCTACAGAGGGGTGTGAAGGATCAACGTATGTCACCTTCTACAAAAGTGCTGTTGCCTTGGAAACCACTATGGAGTTGGTTTCAACATAAGTTGGAAACTTACAAGCTGCAAGTTGGAAAAGTTATAACTGAGAAACAGGCTGATGACTAGATACTCTTCAAAAGGAAACATTTATGCCCTAATGCCAATTGCCTTTTTTTAATACAGATAAAAATAATAAAAATAAATATAAAATAAATTAATAAATAAGAGTAGGGTAGTGGTGAACCAGTTGAGATCCACTCTTCAGTGATATAATTTGTTCTTTGGCCCCGGGTGAAAGGGACCCAGCCATACAACAGCCCTGGGGCCTGATGTATAAATGTTGTGTATGCACAAAAAAGCCATTGAAATGTGCATACACTGTTTTCCATGCACATATCGGGATTTATAAAAAATAAACGTAAATATATATAGTCGTAAATATGTGCGCACCGTATGGACACTCTAGAACATGCATACACACTTTTACTGGAGTGAGCGAAATAACAAAGAAAACAAAATGGTTTTACAGTCTGTTTTACATTTGACATACACATTTAGATTAAATATGACACTCAATAATGAAGTTAAGCCCTGAAATGTATTATCCAGATATTATCCAGAAATTAAAACATTTTTATATGAATTTAAAAAGAAATATTTGCAGTGCATGTGCTGCTTTCAAACTATTTTCCTGTGGTATGCTGCGTTTTAATGTTTTAATCACATTGCCTGGCGCATGACAATTCCACTTTAAATTGTGTTCTAAATAGCAAAACTCATGTTCTGAGAAAATACTTTTGAGCGAATAATGATCACTGATGTAAACTTGATTCGTCTGATGGCTTTGGAACATAGATGGTAAAGACAGAAATAAGGATGCGCTCGTTGATCAGAGAGTCCATTGGATGGTTTGAATAGGTCTGATGACAGTACTGCAGAACCTCTGTTCACAGGTGTCGCGCACAGACAGTAGCCTAATGATAACCCCTTTCGTGCTCTTCCCAATATTGTGACAAACACCATTGTATTTAAAACACAGAATTGGAAGGAAACTGGAAGATATGCATGTTTAATTTTCAAAATGTTTTGTTATTGACACAGTGAAACAGACAGACCTTATTATTTTTGCAATATAAATAACTCTCTCTTTCCATTAAAATATATAAACATTCCAAAACAAGTTTAAATAGGCAAAATTGCAGAAATTAGATTTATTTAAAACAATTTAAAACTATCTGGCCAGTGGAAAATGAAAACAACTCTGAAAACTTTCTCTGAAATGTATTTTCAAGGACACTAAATAGCAATGTGATGTCTCAAAAAGCATTTATAGTCCGTATCTTATATTTTCGTAATGTATTGTGCCCTGCGTTAGACATGGTGTCACGTAGATGGAATATGCATGGAAATGATATGCAGATGACGTTATGCATAGGAAAACAAGGTGTTGTAAACTCCATGTATGGCATGTATCTTCTGCTGACTGGGTATTTCAGAGGGAATTCTGAGCAGGTTCTGGCGTACATGCGGTTTTATAAATCCGAAAATGTGTGCGTTCGTACATAAAAAGTTTTATACATGAGGCCCCAGGTCCTCACAAATTTAGGTGACAACCCTGATGCCTTTCAATGCTGCATCGGTGAATAAAAGTCCAAGCTTCTGCCTCTCCTGAATCTCCCAATTAGCTGGCATCAACAGCAAGCGTAATGAATGCTCTCATCATGCTCACATCATTACAATAATCTATCAATCCATACTCATCCGAATTTAAACAGCACAGAGAAAAAAGTGACAGCCATGTCCCTCGTGCAAAACAGCGGTGAAATGATTCCTGAACGATCTTCCCCAGACAGTGTTTGCACTGGGACCTGCCGCAATGGCCTGCCATTTGATTGATGTTCTAATAGAGGCCTCTGTCTCTCTGGAGGCCGAGAGCTCACGCTCAGCGTTCACGGCACCAGAATTCTGCGCAAACACTGTCAACTCATCAGCGTGCCCGCCTCTGATGAAACAACAGGAAGCAGGAAAGCACCCATTTAAGAATAGGTACATGTAATGTCAGTTTAACAGCATGATCCCACCAATGATATGCAACTTTAAGGAGGGATGTAAAAGATGTACAGAGATTGTTAAAGATGGGGTCTAAATGATGATAGTGTATCAAACTACAGTCTGAAACCACACAGGACTTGCTGTGATCACTGTAAACAGTAATTAGAAAAATGAAATATTGATCATGTTAGAAGATGTTTATTCCTGTTTGATAACTGTAACAGCAGTAGCAGTGAGATAGACAGTCTTCATAAATTATCCAGCAA